>BSBK01000471.1:1065000-1677246 GCA_027943335.1 Chamaecyparis obtusa | reverse complement strand
TTCATCATAATAATTAATAGTCTCATTTATTTATCTGACCGGTGCTACAAACATCAACAGGAAATATGTTTTTACAAACAATTGTGGCCATAGAAGCTTTGATTGCAACACTTTTTATGAGAAAAGAAGATTCTCCAGAAGAACATGAGTTTGAAGGAAAAAACTCATGGTTTTCAATAGGAGGATGACAATATCCATGATAAAGAGCACCAAAAACAAGATCTGGGTGTGAACCTCAATTTTTTAAGGAAGAAACCACAATATATTTAAAGAAAGTAGCAGATTTAAAAGGTTTGAGTAGTAGTCCCTCATTTTTACGATAGTATTTCAAAGAAAAAGAATAGCAGTTGTGTGATATAGAACAACAAGAGAGGTGGAAAAAAAATAGGTAGGTTTTTCATGAAAACTCATAAGCCCAATGTTTTGATGGGTTTTCTTTATTTTTTATTGAGGAAAAAATAGGTTTTAAAGGGACCCGAACCCTTTACAAAAGTCTTACATTTAAGATATTCAATGATGTTCACCAATATGGAGCAGACAAAGAAGCAATAGGATAGGTTGAAAGAAAGAAAAGAAATAAAAAACCAGCCCACCCCAACAAAAGGCCAACTTACCACCACCAAAAGATAACCAACAACAAAGAAACAAAGCAAAACTAACCCAAAATTTTCAAAGTCTTCACTACTTCCTTTTTCTGTTGATTAATACTTTGAGCCACCATCTTTAGGTCAAGAATATCTTGAGCCATATTGTAAGCCTTCTTTTTAGTGCTTTCCCTAGTTCTCTTACTAGAACCTAGAATCTCCTCCATGCAAGCATCTTTCTCCTACTCTAGATCTACAAAAGTCTAATGCTAGTGTAAATTATCCAGTTTAGAAACTAGAGAATTCATGTTCTCAATAGAGGAATTAATCATATTGTAACTATGCTCCATAATCTTTTGTTGGATAGTATCAGATTTGTGTATCTTTTGGTTCATCTCCTCAATCTTCTTGTCACATATCTCCCTCATATTTTCAAAGGCCTCCAAATTTTGGTCAATCATTTTTTCATCACATTATTCTCCTTCTCCATCCATGGGGTACACATAGTGGTATTAGTAGGAGCTTTCTTAGGAACTACAATAGAGATATCCATAGAAGTAGTCTTCTCCTTAAATTTGTCTTCCTCCTTATAATGAAATTCATCAAACTAGAATGAGAGATCATGATAATTGAGATGAAGGATTTTTATCTCATGATAGGCCCACTTAATTAATCTAAAAAAAAACATAGAGTTATCCTTAGTTTCCTACAAGATACCAAACTATTTCTCCTTATTATCATGGAAATCCTAGACACTAACATCCATAGAGGAAGAATGATAATTCCCCTCACTATCTTGGAGAGGCTGAGACTCATCAGGAGAAGAGTGGGAAGAGGGAGACATAATTGTATTTAGAGATACCATAATCTATTAGAACTGGCTCCTTCCCTTTCCCCAAATCAATTTTATCAAGTTTAACTCCCCCATAACATTGAGGACCCAAAACCCTTACCGGCACCAATATGCACTTTTTTAGTTTTAACATTGTGGGGAGAAGTGGAATCCCCCTCAAAAAAATACTTTCCCTTACTAGCACCAAAAAATCCCTTCATAGTGCCCATTTTTTTATTTTTTGGCCATGAGAGGAGGGTTGTCATCCTCATCTTCCTTAGTTTCCCAACTATCATTTTCATAGCTACCATTGTCTTCCTCCTTCTCCACATAATTTGAAGGAGAATTAGTGGGCGTTTCGGTAATCCTATCTCTAAAATGCCATATATTGGCAAAATAATCCATTGGTGAAAACACAAGGTTCTTAGTGGGGTTCTCCTTATGATCAATTATGTTGGCATTAAGCGAAGAAAGAAAAAATAAATTAAAATAAATAAGAACAATATATCTAAAATGATTGAGAAAAATTAGATGGTACCCATAAACCCTAGTGAGCCTGTTGTCCAGAGTAAATTACTCCATAATGGACTTGAGAAGTTCTTGTTAGGAATAGTCCGAAGAGATAACTGAGAGGGGGGGGTGAATCAGTTATCTACAAGATTTAATTATTTATCCAATTAAGTACATAATAACATTAAGCACATATACAATAAGATAACACTTAAAACAACACCATAATTTTGGTTATGAGGAAACCCAAATAGGTAAAAACCCAGTGGGAATTAGCACCCACTATAAACTACACTAGAGTATGATGATCCTTGTTAGAAGATCTTACAACCCTGTTAGGAGTTGATCTTTACAATGTATGAAGTACAGTGACATGGTCAAAGGCCAGACCCTATTAGGAGTCTTTTATAAATAACCTTATTAGGGGTGAGGACACACTGTCTGGGAGCACACTGCTCAAATGGTTAAGATTGCAACCTTATGCTCAATAGATACACACTATATCTGGATCTTGGTGAACTATGAATTAGACCTACTAGCTTGATCAGTTCCAATGGATAGCATACACTCTCTACTTCTTCACATATAGCTTTACTGGCCCAATACTTTTCACTTTCTACTCTGCTCTTCTCTTCACTTCATTTTGTTTCTTCACTCATTTAAGCGATCACAACTGACCGACTATAAGTAGTATTCTCCAAAAGATATAATCAAGTCGGTCTATTAGAACCTTCTTGAAATCATATTAGAGAAACACTACAACTCTTCAACAACATCTCCAATGGCTAAACCAAGCACGCAACACAAAAAGGATCGCACAACTCAGTATGAGTAGACGCGTTGCTTCACACTGTCGACTCCACCAAATTAATTAAAACTTTACTTACAAGATGAAATATGTTATGCTCTCTTAACCAAACATTCTTAACTCATAACCAAATAGGAAACCAAACACGCATATCAAAATGATAGGTGCAATTGCTGAAACAATATAAACACTGTTGGCTCCATCAGATAAACTCCAGAAACTGTAACTGGAAAATAGAAACATCATAACTCAACTTGTGTTGCACAAATAACTCTACATCCATGGACATAGCTTCACAAACATGTCTACAACACAATTATAAACATGCAAGGCTCCAACATAACCATACTGAGAATCACATACAAAAATCTGCTTGTAACACTGTCAGGAACACTACTGTTACAAACAACTACACAACTGTCTGCACTCAAAATCAACTTTTGCGTCTATGATATCATGCTGATAACATAACCATACAAAATATTCTCAAGGCTCTCTACATAGAACTATAACACACCCTTCTTACCATACATTGTCATCAATGACAAATATACAGTCAACACTAGCTTGCTAGCAAATATCCAACAATCTCCCCCTTTGGCATTGATGGAAACATATGGAATGAAAAACACCACCAATCCAAATGTACAATTATTTTACAATATTCTCCATTTCCTCAATAACAACTCTCTCAAAAATAATTTCTCCATCTACTGCTGAATGCTCTGAATATCTGTTGCTACATTATCTGGCTATATACTCCCCCTTACTTCATACTCCTCATTAGAATAGATCAATTGTTTGTTTTTCATGACTATATATATACTCCCCCTTTGACATCAATGGAAAAGGGTGCCAAAAAAAATTAAGCACAAGTACTACTCCTGAAGTAGAGTAGTCAACCATTCATCAATCACTAAGGACTGATGCACTACTACAAACTCTAATCAAATCCAGGGAAGGGAATTACTCCCAGCTTCTCCCTAAGATACTCAAATGTATCCTTCAGCAAAGTCTTTGTGAAAATGTCTGCTAACTATTCTTTTGTACTCACATAATCCAATTTTACTTCTTTCTCTGCAACTTTTTCTCTTAGGAAGTGATATTTTATCTCAATGTGTTTTGTCTTTGCATGCATCACAAGGTTCTTTGACATATTGATAGTGCTAGTGTTGTCACAATGAATAACAATAGGATAATCAATCTGGATTCCAAAATCCTTTATCATTTGCTTGATCCACACAATTGTAGAACAATTTAATGTTGCTGCTACATACTCTGCCTCTCTTGTGGACTGAGAAATACAATTCTACTTCTTGCTTGTCCAAGTAACTAGTCTATCTCCAAGAAATACCTCTCCTCCTAAGGTTCTCTTTCTATCATCAACACAACCTTCCCAATCTGCATCTATATACACATAAAGTTCTACATTCTCTGAATTAGGATACCATAAACCATAGTCTATAGTTACTTTCAAATATCTAAATATCATCTTTACTACCATAAGATGACTTTGTTTAGGTTCTGCTACAAATCTTCCAACAATACCAACTACATTAGAAATATCTGGTCTAGATTGAGTAAGATATATGAGTTTACCAATCATAAACTTATATAGGGTTTTGTCTACTGTTGTAGAGTCATCTTCTTTTGAAAGCTTACTTCCTGTTATCATAGGAGTACTTACTGGCTTGCAATCATCCATCTTGAACTTCTTTAATATTTCTTTCACATACTTAGACTAATTAATTAAAATACCTTTGTCTATCTGCTGCACATTTAATCCCAAAAAGTACTTGATAGGTCCAATCATGCTCATTTCAAATTTGCTATGCATCTCTTTAGCAAAATCTGCACTAAGCTTGTCATTACCACCAAAAATAATGTCATCAACAAAAATAGCAACTAGTAATAATCCATCAGGTGTCTCTCTTATGAATAAGGTACAATCTACTGCTCCTTTCTTGAATCCGATCTTTGTTAAGTAACCATCCAGTCTTTCATACCATGCTCTAGGGGATTGCTTAAGTCCATAGAGGGATTTCTTCATTCTGCATACCATATCTAGTTTGTCTAATAAACTAAATCCTTCAGGCTTCTCTATGTAGACTTCTTCTTTCAACTCTCCATTTAGGAATGTTGACTTGACATCCATCTGATATACTTTAAAGTCTTTGAATGTTTCATAGGCTATAAATAGCTTTATGGATTCCAATATTCTTATAGGAGCAAATGTATCAGAATAATCAATTCCTTCTCTCTGTGCATATCCTTTACATACTAGTCTTGCTTTGTTTCTTACTACTATTCCATCTTCATTCATCTTGTTTCTAAATATCCACTTGGTTCCAATCACATTTTTGTCACTACGACTGGGGACCAGTTCCCATGTATCATTCTTAACTATCTGATCCAATTCTTCTTTCATTGCTTCATGCCAATATGAATCATTACATGCACCTTCAACACTTAAAGGTTTAATTTGTGAAAGTAAACATACCGCTTCATCAACTATTGAACATTTTTCTTTTGATCTTGTTATGACTTTGTTGTTATGATCTCCAATGATATCTTCTTTTGAATGGTATCTAGATGTGAATTTTGGAACATTAGGTGTGACTCTCTCATCTGTCTTTTATGTTTCTTCTTCACTTGTTTCAGGATCATTGAATAATACATCAATGATGTCAAACATTTCTTCAACAACTGCTTTTCTACTGGTAGGTCTAGGTTCTTCTTCAATCATAGGTGCATAATCATGATATCTATCTTGAATCATAAGTTTTTCATCAATATTTACATGTGCACTTTCAATGATCTTCTTCAATCTTAAGTTAAAACATCTATAAGCTTTTCTTTTAGTAGAGTAACTAAGAAAAATACCTTCATCGCTTCTTGCATCAAACTTCCTAATAGCTTCATCTCTCTTGATATAACACTTGCTCCCAAAGATTCTGAAGTATTTTACTATAGGTACATTTCCAAACCATAGCTCATAAGGTGTCTTGTCTGCACCTAGCCTTAACTAAATTATGTTGATAGTATAGACTGCAGTATTTATTGCATCTCTCCAATAGGTGTGTGTAACTTTTCCTTCAATCATGATAGTGCACAATGTGTCAAGTATGATCATATTTCTTCTTTCTACAATTCCAATCTGTTGGGGGGTTCTAGGTGCACTTAGTTGTCTCTTTATCCCATGTTCTTTGCAATACTCATAAAATCTGTCAGAGGTGAATTCTCCTCCTCTATCTGATCTCAGACATTTTATCTTTAATCCAGACTCATTTTCAACTTTAGCTTTGAATATCTTGAACTTCTCAAATGCTTCAGATTTATCTCTTAAGAACGCAACCCACATCATTCTAGAATAATCATCAACAAACAAAATAAATTACATTTCACCATAGTATGATCTTGTTTGAGTTGGTCCACATAAGTCTATATGCACTAGATCCAATTTGTTCTCTATGGAATTATGCTTGCTTCTGAATGTATTCCTTACATGTTTTCCCATCACACATTCCCTACATATTGTATCAACTAGTTTTGCAATACTAGGGAGGTCTCTTTCTTATCTTAACTATATTATCAAAGTTGATGTGACATAGTCTTTTGTGCCATAACCAACTGCCATCTACTTTAGCAACAAAAAAACTTGCTTCAGAATTAAGATGAAAAACATTACCTTTTATCTTTGAACCTGATGCAATCATTACTCATTTATTTTTGATTAAGGTAAAAACAAGTTTTGAATGGAACCTGAAACCATTTACATTAAAGCTAAAAGATATAGCATTAAAGACTTTCAAAAAGAGACGCCTGCTGGAAAAACAAAAGCAGGACCCAAAACAACCCTAGAAACGACAACAAAAACTAAGAAAAATAGTTACTAGCAAAACTACCAGCAACACCTAGTTGCCAACCAGACCAGATTATTTGTTTTTTTATGATTTTCTCTGCCTTCATCTGCAGGTCCTCCATCTTTTGGATAGCATCTTTCAGGTCCTTTAGTTCCTTTGGCTTTTCAGGGATCTTCCTCTAAGTGTGCCCTCTAGTTCTCATTCCAGGACTAGCATTCCCAACATCATCATCAATTGTTATGGTCATTTTTTCCAGCTGCCTTTTTTTCCAAATAGTTGTGCAACATATTCAAGCTCATGAAAACAACACTTATAAGTCCCTCATTGCTATGACTTAAGACCTCATTTATCATGTTCCTATTGTTACTGATTTTAGCCTTAATATCTTTAACCTTTTTGTCAACTATCTTATTGATTTTAGTAGTTATATCCTCATTCCGGTTTTTATTTTTTACCTTATCCAAAACCTTATTCTCTAGCTTCTCTAGCTTAGTAGTCAGGGTATTCATAGTTTTTTCCATGGCTTGAAGGTGGAGCTTCATCTCCTACATCTCCCGCTTAATCCAATCCAAATTATTGCCCTAACCATCAGCTTTGTTAACCTCTTCCAGATTAGTAGTACCCATCAAGAAGCCTAAGGTGTCCTCCTTATGGCTATTACCCTCCTCAATAGTAGCTTGGTCCATACCGTCATCAGTTTCATTTTGTTCCTCTTCTTTTTCATCAGCAATTGGGGAGTATTAACCAGTCTCCTTTTTCTCTTTAGCCTGACCCACCAGGAGGCCTAAGGTGTCCTCCTTTTGGTGTTTACCATCCTCTTTGCTAGCCAAGTCCTTGTCATCCTCAGTATCGGTAAGATCTTCAACTTTTTCTTCTTCAGTAGGGAAACCCTGAGAAGCTTCCTTATCATCTTCAATAGGGGAGTCATGGGCATCTTCTTCCTCCTCTTCATCTCCTTCCTCTTCTTTTTCTTCCTCTTGATTATCCTCTTCTTTTCCTCCTTCTTCTTCCTCCTTATCATCTTCCATAATGCCATTCATGTCCTCTTCCTACTCTTTCTCTTGAAGATTCATGTCCTTTTTTTCCTGGGCTCTCTCCTCATCATTACCAGAATCCACCTCCACATTTTCTTCCTCAACACTTCCCTTTCCCTAAGAAAGAGGTCTATTTTGATTAGCATCATCTCCATTGACCATTTTTTTCTCCTTGTCATTTTTTTTCCATCTTCATCACTACTATGAGATATTTTTTTCTTATTTTTCTTCCTCTTTTTATTGGTTTCAGCCTTTCTATCAACCTCTTTGGTCTCCTTTCTTTTTCCAGTGACCCTTTTAGGGATTCAGTCTAGGATAATATCCCTTGCATAGTTAGCAATGAGGAGGATCAAACCCTTATGTAACATAGGATTACTCACTTTCTTCCTATGCTCTGTAATGCTATTGTTCAGAGAGCTCAAAAGAAAGTATGGAAAAGAAATCCTCTTATTGTGCCTAAAGTGATTAGCTAGAACAAAATGCAGGTTGTAGATTTTGGAGTAGCGCCCATCGAGCGTAAAGTAATCGATCATAACCTTCAGCATTTTAGCCCAAAACTCCTTAATTTTAGTAATATCCACATAATCCCCTTTGCCTTTAGTCATGAGAGCTTTTTCATCAGTAGTTTTTGGGAAGAGATCAAAAGCTTCAGTAACAAGCTGATGGTTGCCTCTATGGAAATGAGTTGCCTCCAGGGGTAAGCCAGTGATATTGGCCATAAGGGAAAGAGTAAGGGGGAAATATTTTCCCCATAAATTGACTTTTCCTCTAACCTAGCCATCAGCAGACAAGGAAGTTACCTATTTATAGTAGTTGTGAAGGTTTTCCATGTACTGAGTGACCCCTCCTTTTCTCAGCTTCTTCTAGACTTTCCTCTCTTGTCTCCATTTCTCACAGTCGAAGGGCTCCTCTCTCCGCAGACCTCCTCCAATATTTTTCTTTCTACTTCTATTCTGGCTCGGCTTCTTACCAGTAATCTTTGTCTCATAGCTTTCCTTTCTTTTGCTTTTCTGATTACTTAAAAAAACCCAGAATTCATGTCTCATTAACACTGAAATCCCATACTTTGCCTTACATGCAGCCTTCCTCGATAAATGTTTTGTCCTTGTCATCATAATTTTAAGTGATTTTCCTTTCATTGTGATTAATTTTATCATAAGTGATTAGACTTATGATCTCGACATTTATATTTTCTTTCCCTCTCCACATTTTAATGATGTCACTCTGGGTGCCTTCATTTTCCAACCTGTCCGCTGGCTTATTACCTTCACGATATATATGGGTGATGTGGCATTCCTCAAAAGAGTTGATTATCATTTTAATTTTGTTTATTATATGAGCTATAGTCCAGGAGCTCACAAAATTCCCTTTGCTACACTTTATTATGTTAAGGGAGTCACCTTCAAGCCATAATTTTGAACAACCCATATCTTTAGCCATCTTCACCACATAAAGCACCACCTCAGCCTCCACCACATGGTTTGTTTGAATCCCCAATGGAACAGAAATAGCTCCTAGGAAATTACTAGTCCAATCTCTTATGAGGCCTCCCCCTCCAGTCCTTCCATGGTTTCCTCTAGTTGAACCATCAAAGTTCCCTTTTAACCATCCCAAGGGAGGAGCAGACCACATAACATTATCTCTAGGATTTGGATCAGTTCTGGTCTTCAGGTTCTCCCAAGAAATGGTATAGTCCTTCTTAGGATTAGGATTCCAAGAGTTGGTATCCTTCTTACCAATACTTTTTTAGTTCTCCATAAGGCTTCTAGTAACTGAGTTGGCAACCAATAGAGAGGGAGCTTTTTTATCTCTAAAATTTTTGTTGTTCCTCTCCTTCCATATTTTCCAGGTAAAGTGAGGGAAAACAAGTTTCCAGAGATCCTTAGCATTTTTTTCATGAAAAGGGCTCTACCATTGTTGAACAAAGTCCTGGATGTTTTGAGGTTTAACCCACTTCAGGTTCAGAGACATAATGATGGAGTCCCAGACCTCTCTAGCAAAGGAGCAATGGATCATTAAGTGATTACATGTCTCAGCTTCTTCACAACACATGATGCATCTATTAGGAATTTGGAACCCTCTTCTCATGAGGTTGTCCATTGTGAGGATTTTATTCTGAACAAGCAACCAAAAAAACATGTTAATTTTAGGGATTAGATCTTTATTCCATACTTGAGTGTAGAAATACTGATCCTCAAAAGGGATGAGAAGAGCCGAGGCAAAGGCAACCAAGAATGTGCCAAAGATAGCAGGGTGCCAAATCAATTCATCAGGCTCATTTTCTCTTATAAACCCATTGTTAAGTTATTTATTCACCTCTTTAAATCTGATATCCCTCAACCCCAAGTCGATCCAATCTTCATTAATCCAGTAGTCACTCACATATTCCCCAATGGTCTCTTTACATTCCTAGATCGCAATATTCCACTCCTCATTCTCTATAAGAGGCTTATCTGAGAGCCATTTGTCATTCCAGAATTGAATCTTCCTGCCATTTCCCAGCTTCCATCTAGCCCCTTTCCTCATCAGGTTCTTACCCTTTCTTATACTGTTCCAAACAAATGAACCCTGAGTTTCATTTTGAGATTGTAGAATACCTTCAAGAGAAGTGAGATGGTATTTGCTTTTAATTATTACATTCCATTCTTTTTCATCTTCAAATATCCTCCATCATTGTTTAGCTAAGAGGGCTTTATTTGCATTAGTAATGTTTTTGATGCCCAGCCCCCCCAGCTTCTTAGGTTTACAAACCTTCTCCCAGGCCACCAAGATAAGTCTCTTTTTCTCTTCAACTCTAGTCCAAAGGAACATTTTTTGAATTTTTTCAATAAGGTCAATATACTTTAGAGGAATTTTGAACAGACTTAGAGCATAAATTGGAAGGTTTTGAAGAGTAGCCTTCAGCAGTTGAACTTTTCTAGCTTGGCTAAGAGTCGCCCCTTTCCAACCCACCAAATTTTTGTGGAATCTATCAAGAATTTCATTCCAGAAATTGGCCTCCAACTTCAAACACAGTGGAAAGCCTAAGTAAGGGTCAGGAAGCCTCCCTATCTTGCACCCAAGAATGGAAGAGATTTTATTCATTCTAGCTTCAGGTGTGTTAAAAAAATACAAGAAACTTTTCTCCCAGTTTATAAGTTGACTAGTAGTGTTAGAATAAACATTGAGGGCCTTTTTCAGATTCCTTGCCTCTTTGATAGTAGATTCCCCCATAAGAATCGTATCATCAACAAATTTTTCATGGGAATAATTAATCTCCACTAAAGAAGGTTGCAGGCCAAAGATCTGGCCTTGAATTACCTGGTTTTTAATGAATCTCCCAAGGCATTCAGCCATGATGGCGAAAAGGATAAGGGAGATAGGGTCTCCTTGCCTCAACCCCCTAGAAGGTCTGAAGAAGGGAGAGGAGCCACCATTCACAATCACAAAGGAGGAAATTGTAGTAACCAATTACATAATAAGTTTGACCACTCCATGTTCAAAACTAAAAACCTAAAGAATTTTGGATAGCAGCTCCCAAATCCACTCTATCATAGGCTTTGGATAAATCAAGCTTCATCAGGAAGCCATGTTTCCTAGATTTCTCCAACGAATGGATATTCTCATGTACAACCATAATTGAATCCAGAATTTGTCTCCCCAGGACAAAGCCATTCTGTTGAGGAGAGATGAGGTGAGGGAGAAGCTTTAAAATCCTAGTAGTGAGGACCTTTGACATAATCTTATACAATGAGTTACAAAGACTGATAAGCCTGAAGCAGTCAGCAGCATTAGCTCCCGGTCTTTTCAGAATAAGAGCTATAAAAGTAGAGTTAAGTTCTTTAAGAATAGATTTAGAATGAAAGAACTCTTTCATAGCCCCGTACACATCTTTCCCAATGATACTCCAGAAAGATTGAAAGAAAAACATTTGGAAACCATGCAGACCAGGGGATTTTTTCTCCTTCAAAAGAGTGAATAGCCCTTTTAATTTCTTCATCCTTAGGAATAGATTTAAGAAAATTGTTGTCCTTAGAGTCCAACAATGAGGGAATGGAACTCAGTAAGGAGTTTTGATTCTCTTGATTTAGATCTTTCTCTTTGGAGAGAAGAGAAGTGAAATGGCCCATCATTTCTTCCCTTATTTCCTCCTCTTTTGCTAAAGTACCCCTGGTAGTAACAAGAGAATTAATTTTGTTCATTTATTTATGCTTCATAGCTATAAGGTGAAAAAATCTAGTGTTTCTGTCTCCCGCTTTCAGCCAAAGGGATCTAGATCTCTGTCTCTAGTGGGTCTCCTCTTTCATTATGATATTGTGATAGTCTACAAGAACTTGATTTTCCTCTTTTCTTATTTCTTCAGTCAATCCAGTACATTGAATCTTATCTGAATTTCTTTTAAGTCAATTTGAATCTTACTTTTGGTTTGGAATATATCACCAAAGACATCCTTATTCCATTGTCTTACTCTTGCTTTAACATTTGCCATTTTTTTAGCCACTTGGTACATTGCTTTTCCTTCCACTTTAATATTCCACCATTCCCTGATTCTATTTTCAAAATCTGGGTGAGCCAGCCACATTTTTTCAAGTCTAAATGGGGAATTTTGTTTCCTGCTGAAGGGGTTAGCAAGAAAGGAAATGGGGTAGTGGTCTGAACCAATATGGTTGAGAGAAGAGAGGGTGCAAGAAAACTTAGCAAACTAGTCATGAGAAAGGAGGACCTTGTCAAGCTTAACCTGGATAAGTTCAGCTCCCACTCTCATGTTAGTCCAAGTATAATCAATACCTTCAAGATCAACATACAACAAGCCTTCATTACTAATAAATTCCATAAGGTCAACCTTGCTTTCCACTTGGGTATTGTTTCCTCCTCTTTTTTCAACTCCTTTCAGAGGAGTGTTAAAATCTCCCATCATCATCCAGTTCTCATCTTGATAATCTTTCCTAAGATCATGAATCCTTTTCCAAAGTTTGAGTCTACCTGATTTAGTATTAGGGGCATACACATTAACCAGTGTCCATGAAAAGTTATCCTTAATGCTGCTTACTTTGACAGCCAAGAAGTTCTTATTACTCCTTTGTTATTAATGATACAATTATTGTTTTTGAATTCCAACTAATATCCTTTGTCAAGTAACTATCCAACACTTAGTAAGTTGTGTTACAAACCATCAACATATAGAACATCATCAGTGTTATTATTTCCATCCAAAGTGATAGCTCCTCTACCTATGGTAGGTTTAGGAGTCAAATTTCTATTAGTTATACACCTTAATCAATGTTTGAAATCGATATTTCATCAATTTCTATTTTGATTTTTCTCCCGAGGGGGCACAATCATACCTAAAATCAATCAATTATCTTATCAAATCCAATCAAGGATTCAAATCAATCAAAATTTTCAATAACAGGAGCATGACAGTTCTCTTCAATCAAGTTGAGACTATTGGATAATTAACTTCATCAAGAACCATATCAAGTTGATTATTTGTGCCTAAGAAATCATCTTACAGTTAATCAATTTCATTGCACCAGATCAAGTTGATTATCCTGTTATATCAAATACTTTTGATATCTTTCTGACATCGATCAATTTCATCGCTTCAAATCAAATTGATTATTTTTCATCATCATGATCTCTTAGATATTTAGTTTCATCGCATCAAATCAAATAGAATATTCTGATGAGCTCTTATCGATCTTCGTCCAATCAAGCTCAGAGTCAGTATGGTTGGTTATTGTCCAATCAAGTTCAGAATTGATGGCTTAAAAATTTCAAACATGTTGAATTTCATTAAATCAAGCTCGCAATTCTTGAATTTAGAGTGGTTTCATCTCTCCATATCAAACTACTCTCTAAATCAGCATCATTTATTTTGTTGAATCAATGCGCTGCTCGCACATCAATTCAAAGAGGAGCAAATGTAATCACCCTAAAATGGGCTAATAGAACCAAAGACCCTATTTTCCCTAATTCAATACCAAATTCCTAATTATGCTACTTCAATTATCTAATTACTTGTATAATTCATCAAAATTAATGAAATCCCTAATTAAGTATTAAATTACAATTAATTAAGAATCATATTAATTATCCTTGACATGAATTAATTAAATCAATCCCACTTAAATACATGGCTAATGTAATTAATTAAAATCAATTAACAAAAGGCTTCAAAATACATGACACCTCTCAATGGACAACAAATACAAAAGCAACCAATCAGAGGCTAAGCACAAGGATCAAGGGAGAATTAATGTCAACCACTCCTCTCAAATTGAGTCTCAACTATTGAATTTGATAATCTTTCTATGAAAGAGAATTTTCAAAAGCTCACAAATGGATAGTTAATTGCATTCATACTTACATGTTGTCAATTTCAATTCATGGCTTAATATCATTGTCAATTCATAGCTTAAATAATCTCAATTTGGTAATAAACTCATGGAATTCACTAGTTTAGCTTCATTTTATCATGTTTAGCTAATTGCATTTAGAATCTGTCATTCGAGTAGTGTAATGTCACTGATTAAGATCCTATTCTGAGAGAAAATCATTGATTTTAATTATACTCTTGCTAGTTAGAGAGAAATAGGATGCTTTTGTGTAGTTTAATTGCTTCTAATTCAATTTTAGATTAACAATATAATGTCCTACTGAAGTGGTGTCTTGCAAGATAACATGTACAACAAAATACACACACACAACTTCCAAACCAAAGAGAAAAAACTCTAAACATATCCAAAGAAGGAACTTCTAGAACATCTAAACATCATGACTAACTAAAATAAACATATCTAGACCAAAAAGTGAAGAGATAAGATCACCATCATATGAACTGACAATTGTATCAATAACACTATCACCAACACAACATCACATCTACCTTCTAATACATCATCCATCACTACTACTTCATCTTTTAACAATCTTGACATCAATGCCAACCAAAATCTATATGTGCAACATTCTCCCTCTTTGTCATTTATGGAAAAACTTGTAAACAAAAACAAAATTTTCCCCCTTTGACATCACAGAAAAAGGGCCAATCTTTTTAACACAAACAATTCTACAAATCATTGACACTAAGAAAAACTTAGTACCCAACTTTAAAGGGGAAACAAAAGATTTGCAATACACCCTCCCCCTTAAACTACATTTTATCACTTAATTAGGAGAAAAATCAACTGTTAGAGGAATAAGTTGTTTGCTTATTAATTAAATCATGTTGATTTAATTATTAAGTTACTTATTATCTCTTTCTACTTAAGCTAAACTTTAGACATATAATAATTAATTATTTTATTAATTATTATTGTGCAACCTAGGACTTTCCACCCTTTTAGGGTTTCAGATCTCCTTTTATAAGGATTGATCTCCTCTTGTTTTAATAACTTTGTAACAGATTATTCATTATTGAATTGCAACTTTTGTTTTTGCACATCAATGATTTCTCCTCTCTCATGGATCAATGCGTCCAGGCCTCTCTAGCTTCTTGTTTCTCTCTCTTTTGTGGCAGGTGTTTGCATGCATGTGTTCTTGGGAGATGTGGGTTATTTTCTCATCAACTCCAATATGGTAATAGAGCTTCATATTTGTTTCCCCCTATCCTCTTCATGAGAGATTCAGCCGTGTTTTTTAGATCTACATTTCAGAGGGTTTTCTATTGAATCTAGGGGACATCTCTTTCTAGCCATCTTGGCTTCAAACGAACCTCACGATTGCGTTTAGAGCATCCAAGAACCCCTAGATCCATATAAAATTTGTCCAATTTGGACAAAGTTGGAGTCTGTGGCAAAAAAAATTTGCAACCAACCTCGATAGAGATCTTGAGGTAGTCACTAGTATTTTGGAGCATTTTTTGCTCAAACGGACCTCATCGTTGAGCTCACAACAACCAAGAACCCCCATATCCATATAAGGCATGTCTAATTCAGACGTCATTGCATATTAATGCAAAAAAATATTGCGTACCAGGGTTGTATGACCTTGGCACATAAATCGAGGCTAACATAGGCAATTTCAAAAAAAATTCTTATTATTATTTTTTGGGTAGCACTGCCAACGGGAACCCTAGTGAAACCCCCAGTGTGACTATTGGGTTTAACTGCTGGCGGTCATGACTAACCATCCGAGGTTAACCGATGGTTAGCTCGGACAATTAGCCTCTTCCGCAACAACAGTCGTACATATGGGGGACCGATCCCTAGACCTTCAGCTCCCAGCCCTTAGTGCCAGCCCCTAGTCATATGGCGACTAGGGGCTAGATTTTTTCAGCCCCAGGGGCCTTTTATTTTTTTTGATGGTCATACGACTATCAAATTTAATCATGTGGATGATGACATCAGCATTGCATCACCCCTAGACACCATTTTTGGGCCCATCAACACACATGTGGTTTTTTTCTCATAACTTGAGCATACGGTATCAAAATAGGGAAAACAAGATACCATTGGAAATCTTGTTCAGAGGCGAATCTTTCTGGTGTTTTTAATTTTGAATTTTTTTCCTCCATTTTTTCATACCAGGAGTTTAAAGGAAAAACTTATTTTTTGCCTTCTCGGGGGCATAACTTGAGCATCCAGACTCCATTTTTGGAAAACAAGGTATCGTTGGAAAGCTTGTTCCATGATATTTCCAGTGTTGTGATTCATTTTTCTAGATTCTACTCTAGGTATATTTTATTCAATTTTTTGCATTTCTATACTCTGGTGGATATCTTGGATGTTTCAAGTCCTAGGATCTCTTCCCTTTAGGGGATGGCTCTTCTTAGGCTGTTCTTTTATTTCAACAGGCTTCACTCTTCTTTGAGAAGTGTATACTTCACTTTTTTATCATTATTTTATGCACATGCACTAAGATAAAGTGTCATTCTATTACATGTATGAGATTTTGCACATGTTTGTGCTCTTTGTACTCGCACTCAATTATAAAGTGCCATGGGGGGTTTGATGTTTTCCTTTGTTTGCATTTTCTTTTGTCATGTGAGTGTTCCTCCAATGACAATAGCCTCAGGTATCTCTATTTGTGTTTGTAATCTCTCTACACTTTCGATGTTCCTAGTTCTTCTTCATCATGTAGTTCATATTAGATGTCCTTTTCAGTGTACCTATCATTACTCCCTTGTCAACGTTATGGGGGGGTTTGTATTGTTGGTTCTACTACTTCCTTGGTTTGATAGTGTGAGATATGCATTTAGTATTTTTTCCTATGTACTAGGTGGATGTAGTGGTTGGGTACCTATTCATTCTGGTGAGATGGATCATTTACCATATGGACACTCTTTCTTTCCTTCTTTTTGGAAGCACTCTTCTAGCTCTGATTGATCAGCTGTTCATACTTTTGATGTTTTTATGCCATCTGTATCTTTGAGTTCAAGTGTTTTCCTTTATTTTCCTCCTGATTTGAGTAGTGTCATTTGAGGGCACTCGTGTAGATTACAGTATTATGTATCTTCAACTTTAGTTGTTTTCCTTTGTTTGCCTCCTAATTAGAGTAGTGTCATTTGAGGGCACTCATGAAAATTACAGTCTTCTCTACCTGGTCATATTTTAGTGGAGGATCTTTAGATTAGCAATTACTTCTTCACAGAGTTTGCAGCTTCTTGCTTCAATGATGTTCTACATGTTCATCCTTGTTCCTATTTTCTGGAACATTCCTAGTTTTGGAGGCTTTCTTCACTCCTTCAAACTAGTCTTCGTCTCTTTTTGGAGTAGAGTTTTTCCCATGTGGTTTTCTCTATTTATCCTCTTTATAGAGACTCTCTTTTGTACTTGGGTACCTAATCAGGCCTTTTGCTGTCAGGACCCAGTTGCTTTCAGTAGTTCTTTCTAGGTTTTTAGCTTCTCCCAAAGTTCATCTTAAGGGGGGCGTTAGAGTAATAAGTTGTTTT
Organism: Chamaecyparis obtusa; assembly: GCA_027943335.1. NCBI lineage: Eukaryota > Viridiplantae > Streptophyta > Pinopsida > Cupressales > Cupressaceae > Chamaecyparis > Chamaecyparis obtusa. The sequence continues at coordinate 1,659,741 of BSBK01000471.1, read as the reverse complement.
CTTATTAATTAAATCACATTGATTTAATTATTAAGTCACTTATTATCTCTTTCTATTTAAGCTAAACTTTAGGCATATAATAATTAATTATTTTATTAATAATTATTGTGCAACCTAGGACTTTCCACCTTTTAGGGTTTTAGATCTCCTTTTATAAGGATTGATCTCCTCTTATTTTCATAACTTTGTAACAGATTATTCATTATTGAATTGCAACTTTTGTTTTTTCACATCAATGATTTCTCCTCTCTTGTGGATCAATGCATTCAGGCCTCTCTAGCTTCTTGCTTCTCTCTCTTTCTGTGACAGGTGTTTGCGTGCAGGTATTATTGGGAGCTATGGGTTGTTTTCTCATCAACTCCAATATCAACATCACTAGAGGGCACACATCCATCTTCAAACCTTTAATCTACCTTATTTGATTCTTTTACTCAAAACTTTTACGTCACTTCCCTCTTCTTTATTGATATTAATCTTCTTTATAAAAACTCTAATCTTCCTTTTGTAGAACTTTTCAATATGACCAACTCTATTATAATTGTAACATAATGAACCATCCTATGATCTTCTTTCATTCATTCCATCATTACTTCTTTCAATTTTCTTGTCCATCCTACATTCAACAGCTTTGTGTCCATACATCTTACACCTATAGCAAAATCTATTAAAATTTCTAGCGTTATTACCAAAGTTCTCATCTGTACATACATTCTTCTTTACCTTAAGTTCCTACATTCAATTGTCACATGTCCAAGTTTATTGCAAGATCACCATCTTATATTTTAACTATTTTTTTCTAATCTAACTTCTACGTTCAATAGCTTTATGACAATATCCATTTCATAAAAAATATACTGACAAAATTTGGAAAATACCTAGTTTGCATAGAAAGGGATCTCCTAGAGTTCTTCCTATTCTGAGATAGATTAGGATCATCCTTAGCTCTTTTCAGCTTAAGTTTCTCCCCAGATCCTCTTCTATCTTTTTCCTTTAACAATCTTTTTGAAACTCCATTCATGTTGTTATTGTTGAGTTCTATGATCTTGTTAATTTATTTTTTTGCATCCTTTAACTCATCTTTGAGATTTTGTATTTTTTGTTAAAATTTAATGCATTTCTCCACATTTTTTTTTTACACTAGTTCTAAAGCTTATTTTTATTTTGTCTAATTTTTTTATGTTGTAGTCAACTCTGACATGAACTCCATCATTTGTTTCTCTTCTATCTAATTATGTTCCTCTTCAACTAACTCTACCCAATTTTTTCTTCTTTTTCCTTCCTTTCAGTTTTATCTTTATTTTTGCATACATGTACCAATATATAGTTATTTTTATCATTACTTATGTAGATAATGTTTTCATTTTTTCTAACACCTTTGGAAACAAGTTTCCCAGTATTTTCTTTTCTAATTGTGCATCTAGTTTTACTAAAGATAACTTAATAACCTTTATTGCATATCTGACGAACACTTTTAATCCTTTAACATTATAAACATCATTATTTTTATGCTTTCCATTAATTAAGATGCTTCCGATCCCACAAATAGAGGTAGCTTCTTCTCCAAAAAATCTAATAGATCGTCCATCATATTTCTTGAGATTTATAAACTTCTTCCTATCTCCTGTCATATGGTTTGAAAATATAGAGTCAATAATCTGCGCAACAGGTTCCACTTTGGCATGTAATACAGTCACCTTGAATTTTAATTTTATAGTTCTTTATTTTTTATCTTCCTTTAGCCAAAAATTTTGTTTCTTCATTCCCATCATTGTCACCTTTATCCTTAGAGGAATGTTCCTCTATAGAGAAAAACCATCTCTTTCCTTTGTCTCTTCTATCTATCTTCTTTTTCTTGTCATAAATATATCATACATATTTTTATTTTCATCATCGTATTCTTTGAAACATTTTAAAGGTAACTTGCCTTTGTATTTTCTGGTTCATCTCTCCATTCTCCTTACAAATTTTGCTTCAATTTCATCCATGTCTTCTTCAAATTATTCTTTAGGTTTGATTGAGGCTTTAAATGCGACTTCTTTCTTCTTCTTCTTTATTTCACCCATTTCAACAATATAAAATGTAGCTAGTGACCCAATAATTTGATCCAAGGTGTAGCTATTCAAATCATGACTTTCTTCAATTACATATATCTTTATCTTGTAGGATTTAGGAAAAGTCATCAATACCTTTCTTACCACTTCCTTTTCTTCTCTAGTTTCACCAACAAGCTTAATGGCATTCATGATCTCATTCACCCAATTGATATATGCTTCAATGTACTCATCATCACCCATCTTTAGATTCTTGAACTTATGCTTCAAAGTTTTCACTTTGGCTTCTTTTGTTTGCAAATGTCCTTTGTACATAGTTCTTATCTTTTCCCAAATCTTATTTTCTACCTTCAATCCCATGAATTTTCTAAATACCTCATCACTCAAACAATTGATAATGGAAACCCTATCTTTTGAATTGTTCTCTTATTCTTTTATCTCATCCAATGTTTACGGTCTAGAAATTAGTGGAGTGTAGTGATTTTGAACACTTTCCCATAATCCTTCAGGCAGAGACTCCAAATGAAATCTCATCTATTCCTTCCAATATGAATAATTTGTACCTTCAAGCTTCAGAGCCTTGAAACACAAATCATGTGCCATAATGGATCTCCCTTAAGTAGTTAAGCTTCTCAAGAAGGGACCTTTCTCTAATACCAATTTTATAATACACAATAGGAAGAAGAGGGGGGTGAAACAGTCTGAACAAAAAAATAACTTTAAAGTAGATCCCCGTGTACTTCAAGTTATCATAAGTAATTTACTTCAATGGAACCATGAAACATAAAGCAATATTAACATAATAACACCATATTTACATGGAAAACCCAAGGCTGGAAAAAAGCATGGTGATAATCTAACTCACTATATGAATATCTTGAATTATAATGTTTAGGTCAACATCACCTAAATTATTTACAAAACTAGGGCTCACTACCTTAGGCCAAAATACAAATGACTTGTACCAAAAATCACTTTCATATGGAAATAGAAATAATTTCATATTATAAATATTAAGAATCTTTTGAATACTAACTAGTTCAAGTGACCAAGCTCATGGCATAAAATAACCCATTATTTTTTAAGATATTTCATTGAAGCTCTAATCTCTACATACCCAATTTGTGTGCACACTTTTTTATTAACACACACACAATTTTCTTTGTTCCACCTATACACACTTCTCTAAAAAATTTATTTTCACCTTGAATGTATTCCTTAAATATAATATAGATCATTGAAAAATTTACTGCAAGTTGGCCTTAACTAAGATAAAACAATATTACATAACATAGACCATCTGAACCCAAAATACATAACACAATCCACTCCAAAAGAAAGAGGGGACCTAAATGATCTCAAAATATTCTCTTTTAAGGTAGATCAAACATTCCACAGAACAACCAAGTTCATCACCAAAATATAATGTGTGAATATCTAATTGAAGCTTGTAGAACAATTAGCCAAGAAAACATCTTCTGCAACAATCTTGAATCATGTGGATCTTCACACACCAAAGTGAGACCTAAATTGGCATCCCAACATTAATTGTAAAATATACCCAAACCAAAAGAATGATCCTAGCTGAGGTAGCACGTATGGATACACAAAAACATAACACAACTAAACATATTGTGTATAGAAAATTGAAGCTCACATGCAAGCCACAAATGTCAATAGAAAGAATACTATATGGTCAAGCAAGAATAAGAACACCACTCAACAACACTGTATCCAACCATATTCGGTGGACACCAAAGAAACTCTTGTAAGATATAAAAATATATATAAAGATATATGTTTATATCTATGTTGTGTGTGTGGGGGTGTGTGATGGAAAATGTTGTGGACATATATCACCTCCTAATCCAAGACAAGGAGATTCCAATTTATTAACCAAAAGGAGACGATCAATGCAAAGAGGAATCAACTGATTATGGATAAAGAGGGAAGAGAGGATCTAATTATAAAGCAATAAATCAAAAAGATTAGGATAAAATAAAACACTTATCTTCAAAGGTAGCGGATCTGGAAATTGCTATTTTTTGGTGTCTCTACCGAGTTTCTAGAAATTTTGCAACTAGATCTGGAACTGAAACACGGAGACAAAGAAAACCCAGAAATCTTTTTCTTTTCTGAGTCAAGTCAACCTTGACCCAAATGAAGGTCAGCCTTGACCCCTTTATGTCAACCTTGACCTGTGCTGCTCCGACAAAAATTCTGTTCACATATCCTGAAAGTTTGTCGAAAAGGGTATCCGAATCTGCCCTGTAATTCGTTGGTCCACACCTGTTCCTGCAAGAAAAATGGTTTTGTTATTTGGATGAGGGGTTTGCCTTGGTCAAACCCTAGTTTTGGAATTAACCTTGAAATATAATTGAAATGGAGAATGCTAGTATGTAGTAGAAGTAGATCTAACAATAAAGCTATGATATTCAATAGATATGCAATTGTATTTAAAATGTAAACAAGTATGTTATTATGAAAGCTTAGACTCAACATCAAAAACCATAAATGTAAATCAAAACCTCCATGATTATATGTTTGGAATCCACCTTGAAGGAAGAATGAATAGATCTTGAAGATGAACAAAGGATCTTGAAGGAAGATCACACCACCATGATGGATAGACCTAGGGTTTGAATGATGAATCTTGAATGCTTGAACCAAATCCCTTCAAAGGTTTGAATGCTTGTATCCTTGATCTTCAATGGAGAACTTGAATGCTTGAATTCTTGAATGGTTATTTCTCTTGTGATTGATAATTACTTTTGATTGATCACTTTCTAATTGAAATGAGAGAAGGCTTCCTTATATACTAGTCTAGGGCACAAACTTCTAGAGAGGCCAATATATGAGAAATAAATTATCATTAAGCCTATACCCCTAGGAGTGGACCTAAATTAAATATATCATTTAAGATTTTACTATTTTGAAGCCCGAAATAGCTAACCCGGAAGTGAGAAATAATTCTTTCTGAAATCAGATATCTAGAAACCTCTAAAATTTGAAATTTGGACCCTGGGTCAGGGTCGAGGTCAACCTTGACCCAGAAGGTTGAACTTGACCCTGAGGTTAAGAACCTCAAATTCTCAGAGTAGGATGCTAGAAACAAGCAGAAAAGAAGTGGAAAATAGGGCAAGACAGGGGAAAAAGCTAGATCCAAGTCAAAGACCCATTCAAGGCGTTTGACATGACCCCAAACCACTTATTCAAAAGTCTAACCATGTCCTAAATGGAAGTGCTTCCATTTTTCGATGATACATTTAGCCCCCACTTTAGCAAGAGTATGGACTCAATGCAAACTCTTGGTAAAGTTAGAAGAAAGACTCCAGTGGATCACAAAGAGGTAAAATATTACTTAGTTGAGGACATGAGCCCCTAGGCCAAGGATTCTAACTCAACATACACGCACGAGGGTGTGAAAACAAAGAGAAAATAAAGACAAAGCTAAAAGCCACACAAAGAGGGGTTAGTACAAAAATAAACCCAAATCAACTAGCAATGGAAACCTTGCTAAGAAATGCTTCCTATACTAATATCATATTTGGAAAGCTATTATAAAAGCATAAATGTTTACATAAGAAAGACAAGAGAAACACTATAAATAACATAGCTTCATGATCTAATCCTACTAGCATGAAAGCGAAAGAGAGAAAAGAGAGAGTGATTACCTCGCCCAATAAGATGCCCACCTTACCTTGAATCACCAAGGAGGGAGAGCCCAATAGGTAGCCAAACCTAATAGTTCACCCAAAAAATGTGCTTTGTAGTTGTAATGTGTCTTTTGACAGCTTTTGGAATACCCATAGATCCAAATTCTTGTATCACTATGGAATGTAAAATGTGTGTCTCTTCAAGATTTAGCAACTTATGTGTGTTACCTTCCAAGGATTTAGCATATTTGAAATTGAAAATGCATGTCCCTTTAGGATTTAGCAACTTATGTGCGTTACCTTCCAAGGATTTAGCATATTGTAAAATGTAAACTATAGCATAAGGGATACCCTATATATGCCCCCCCCCCCCCCCCCCCCCCTTATCATGGCTACCTACTAGACAAGATAAGGAAGAGAAAGAGGATACCTACTTCACAAAGTAAGGAGATATCCTGTTAACAAAAATGTACACTATATTCTTAGTGAAGAGTATTGACCCTTACATCGAAGAACATAGATAATCATTAAAAATGATATGTCACTCATGGAAAAAGGATTCTCAAAGAGAAAGAGATCTTATCAACAAGACCCCCACCATAGAGGAGTGCTTTGGATAAAATATCATCTTTCAAAGAAAATCAAAGAGGGACCAAAGATTCAATCAACAAGCCCCCTGCAATCAAGAGGAAGAGGAATCTTGGAACGAAGGAATCAAACTCTAAGCCTACAGCAAGGGAAAAAATTTATAAAGAGCATAATTTTCAAAATAAAGAAGAGGTGATGACTTAGGACAACAACCTCTCACATAAAAGGATATCCATAGCCAAAACATCAGTCAATATAAGGAAATAATGTTGTAGAATAAACAAATGCCACTAAGCTAAGGAAAGTAGATCCCTAGACAGAGAGAAAGAAGGAAAACCTTGCCCCCCAAGGATGAAAGAAAGGGATACCTTTTCAAAACAAATGTCTTTATAAAAGATATCATGAATATTAGAAAATAGTTATGGATGATTATGAACCATAATTCAAAACCATAGGGAAAGAATATAGAAAGAATAACCAATTAAGCTCAAAACAAAAAACATCCTAAGAGCATAATGGATCCTAGATAAATGGAAGAAATACCTCTTGCCCCCCAGTGAAGAGACAAGAGGAGAAAAGATCTACATTATAGAAGAATGAGGGGTAGTCCATGTATCAAAATTATGAAGGAATTGTAAAACTGCACGAGAGTGAGATATAATTCCTAAAGCAACTCTTTCTCTAACATACATCTTGAAATGCACACAATCAACAAGTAAATGTGTATTACTATAGTGAAAAGGACATTTGTACTTGGAGAGAGAATCTTTCAGAATAGGTTTAAAGATTTCTTTCTTAGAATTCATTAACTGAACATACACCTTCTTAGCCACATCTTGAGGAGTATCAGGGTAATCTAAGGAAGATGTGGGAAGAAGAACATGAATAGGAGGGTGATGATTAGGATCAACCACCTTAAATTGAGATAGAGGAAAACCAAGACCACACATATCTTGTTTAGGAGATAGATGAACCAGATATTTAATACCGTGTTCATTAACACCAAGCCCTAAACCCTTATAACCTTATTTAGCCATCATATTGTATCATGTAGTGTACATATCTTGTAAAGCTTCTACAAGAGGTGATTGTTTATGGTGATCATGAGAAAAGGTTGTATAAGGTGGAATAATAGGTTTAGAAGAAGTTTCTTTTGTCTTCCCTTTAATATCATCATGGATGAGATAAGAAGGGGAAGGTAAATCCAAGAATTCTTGCACATCTACATCATGAACCATAGTTTGAGCCTCATCATAAGTGTGGGAAGAACTAGGAATAGCAGATGGAGAATTGTGAATATTAGGAATGTTAGGAATTAGATTAGGAGGGATAGGATTAGGATTAGGAAGATTAGGAACTAGATTAGGAAGGATAGGATTAGGATTAGGACGATTAGGAGATGGTGTATCATCTACCAAATTCTTCACATAGTCCAAAAGAGTAATAAGTCCGCCACATAAGTCCTTAATGAAAGTTTTGAAAGTAGGGAGGCTCATATTAGTCAATCTCATAATAGCATAAGAAAGTGAAACATGAAGAGTGATAAACATAATAAAATGGATGATACTCCCATAAACATCATAAGTATTATAAAGAGATGCTAAGAGAAGAATAATGAGGAAAATAGCCACACACCAAAGCATCTTAAAGATCTTCATAGTGAATGAAATGCAATAATTTTTATTTTTTTTGTATTTTGATGAGTATGTAGATTTTTTTTTGTTTTTTTGAATTTTAAAATGTAAGAGCATAAAAGAAAACTAATCTAAGCTAATCTTAAGGAAAGGAGGCAAAGCATCCAACAACAAAAAGAAAGAGTTGTCTATCGCGGGTTCACCAAAATGTAAGATATAAAAATTTATATAAAGATATATTTTTATATCTATGTTGTGTGTGTGGGGGTGTGTGATGGAAAATGTTGTGGATATATATCACCTCCTAATCCAAGACAAGGAGATTCCAATTGATTAACTAAAAGGAGACGATCAATGCAAAGAGGAATAAATTGATTATGGAAAAAGAGGGAAAAGGGGATCTAATTATAAAACAATAAATCAGAAAGATTAGGATAAAATAAAACACTTATCTTCAAAGGTAGCAGATCTAGAAATTAATGTTTTCTCATGTCTATACTGAGTTTCTGGAAATCCTACAATCAGATCTGGAACCAAAACATAGAGACAAAGAAAACCCAGAATTCTTTTGCTTTTCTGAGTCAGGTCAACCTTGGCCCAAATGAAGGTCGACCTTGACCCCTTTATGTCAACCTTGACTTACGCTGCTCCAACGAAAATTCTATTCGTGGAGCCCGAAAGTTTGCCAAAAAGGGTATCTGAATTTTCTCTGTAATTCTTTGTTCCGCACTTGTTCCTGCAAGAAAAATGGTTTTGTTGTTTGGATGAGGGGTTTGCCTTGGTCAAACCCCAGTTTTGAAATTAACCTTGAAATAGAATTGAAATGGAGAATGCTAGCAAGTAGTAGAAGTAGATCTAACAACGAAGCTATGATATTCAATAGATATGCAATTGTATTTGAAATGTAAGCAAGTATGTTATTATGAAAGCTTAGAATCAACATCAAAAACCATAAATGTAAATCAAAACCTCCATGATTGTATGTTTGGAATCCACCTTGAAGGAAGAATGAATAGATCTTGAAGATGAATAAAAGATCTTGAAGGAAGATCACACCACCATGATGGATAGACCTAGGGTTTGAAAGATGAATCTTGGATGCTTGAACCAAATCCCTTCAAAGGTTTGAATACTTGAATCCTTGATCTTCAATGGAGAACTTGAATGCGTGAATGCTTATTTTGCTTGTGATTGATAATTTCTTTCGATTGATCACTTTCCAATTGAAATGAGAGGAGAAGGCTTCCTTATATACTAGTCTAGGGAACAAACTTCTAGAGAGGCCGACATAGGAGAAATAAATTCCCATTAAGCCTATACCCCTAGGAGTGGACCTAAATTAAATATATTATTTAAGAGTTTACCGTTTCAAATCCCGAAACAGCCGACCTAGAAGTGGGAAATAATTCTTTCCGAAACCCGACATCCAAAAACCTTTGGAATTTGAAATTTGGACCCTAGGTCAAGGTCGAGGTCGATCTTGACCCAGAAGGTTGACCTTGACCCTTAGGTCGAGAACCTCAAATTCTCAGAGTAGGATGCCAGAAATAGGCAGAAAAGAAGTGGAAACCAAGGTAGGATAGGGTAAAAAGCTAGATCCAAGTCAAAGACCCATTCAAGGCATTTGACATGACCCTAAACCACTTACTCGGAGGGCTAAACCAGTACTAAATAGAAGTGCTTCTATTTTCTAATGATACAACTCTAAAGCTTTCTGACAGAGCTCACTACTTAGTAGAAGACATTACCAATTCTAGAACATTAAAATTGTCTTTATTTGCAATACAATTGTTACCACAAATAGTAGCAGCAAACCAAAATATCACTTTGTAAAAAAACTAAGTGGTAGCTTCACAAGATCAACATCCTACACAAGTGACCATTTTTCAATCTTCTTCATCAATCATCATCTCATTATTTTACAATTATTATAACTAGATATTAATGTCACACCAAGGATGTATGACATCAATGACACCACAAAGTATAAAGATGACCTTCAAAAAATGATCAAAACCACAAAGGAAACTTTTAAGTAGTAGAAAACTAACATCTTTTGAACCAAACTAAACATCATTAGGAAAGTAGTGATATTATCTAGAAAACACACCAAACTAAAACTACAACTATATATAGATCAGAGGACAAAGAGTCCAACATCATAACAACTCTATCTAGAACACAACATAAGTGCTTGAATCTTAGATAGACCAAAGGAATACTATTGTATAAGATGAATGCAACTAGAATTCTATAATATTAGATGAACAACTTCTGAACTAGAGAGAAAAATATATGAATATATCTATAGAAGGAACTTTTGGAACATCTTCACACTATGCTTAACTATATTGAACATATCTAGACCAACAAGTGAAGAGCCAAGAACACTATCATCCAGACCAATAATTTTTTCAACAACATTGTCACCAACACACAATCACATCCACCTTCTGATACATCATCCATCACTACTACTTCATCCTTCAACAAGTTTGACATCAATGACAACCAAAATCCATATGTGCACCAATATTATCATGAATGTGCATCATCAAAAGTATTCTTTGCACTTCTCTTAAACACATATTTGTATAAATTATCTCACACACAAAATACACACATCAAAACACTGAAATGATCTTGAATATATATCATTTTCTTTAACAAAAACCTTAACTAGGTCTATCAAAACACAAAAAATATAATTCCATCAAGTTGGCCACCAAATAGAAATGCACTGATTGTGTTCCACTCTAGGAGATAAAGGGGGCCCAAATACATCATGACACATATTTATAAGCAACTCCAAATGGTTCACAAGAAACAACACATCTTCTGAAGTTGACATTAAATGTAACTTGTAGATAAACTATGTAGCGCATAATCAATCAACCCAAATATATAATTCAACTTATCATAATTCAACGCGGTTCTTCACATGCTAATGTAAGACCTAAAAAACATCTTAACTCAACTTCTAACATAAGTATTGACCAAAATAATATAATCCAAACAAGAAAACCAACTAAGTCAATCAAAGATCAACACAAACCACACTATTGAGAAATAGAACATCATAAATTCTCTTACAAAGAAAACTACCTATTAAAAACTTAATTGAGACACTGCATAGGAATTTTGAACATGTCCTCCAAACCACAAAACAAAAACCATTAATGCAGAGAATTCTCTAGGACAATCCTAATAGACAACCAGATTGTCAATAAATTACAACTATCAACTACATCAACTGCAATATTAACCACATTAACTAAAATATTGAGGACATGAAAATATAAGATTTTAATATCCATAGAACATAAACATTATATCCAAAATTGCAAGGCCTCATAACCAAATGCAAAGGAATGCAACACATTCTCCCATACAAACTTCAAATACTCTTTCCTACATATTCCAACTTCTGATACTGTTACATTCCAAAAATAAAAAACACCCACTCAAGAGAAACACTAGAGAACATAGGAAAATTTGAATGCATAATTATAATACTTTCCTCACATCAAGTTGACATCAATGAAAACTCTAACTCATATTTCTAACAATTTAATTTTATTAGGGTTAAAGTCAATATTTTGGTTAGGATTTAGAAAGCTTCTTTACACTTATATGAGCACACAATTAGATGACCCTTATTTTGAAGTGAAGTGATGTGATTGGATATTTTAGAAAGGTGTAGCACAAAATTCATGTAGTAACCTACATATCCTATAAAATTACACACCCCATGAATATTTTTTAGTGTTGGCAATCCCAAAATTGGCTTTATATTTATTTATCAAAAAAAATTCCCTTGATAGAAACAACATGAAATAAATATTGCTTTTATTCTAAAATATAATAAATAAAAATTACCATAAAACTTATGCTTTATAAACTAATAATTCACTAACCTTAAATTATACACATACTTCCTAGATTTTGGAATATAACAAGATATCGTATAGGAAGACTAGCACAAATTGATCTAGTTAATATTTAAAAATTCTAGTTATCAAACTCATGAACATAATTAGTGAGTTTATTAACTCAAAAAGGTAACATTATGATCTTGTAACAACCATACCTTGTTATTAAAGTTCTCTAAAAATTAACTCCTATTTTATTCTCAATTGGTCATATCCCACTCTAAAGTTAATTTTAGAGAAAATAGTTACACCACACATTTAATCAAAGAGTTGAGACAAATGCTAGAGATCATTCTTGATATTTTTTTTATTGATAATTTTATAATCTATGTACAAATGTAATGTCCTGTCCTTCGTCTTGAAAAAAAACTATTACCACTCCCCATGGAGACACATTTGGTTGGATCAATACTTTTGAAAGTAGTTATTTCCTTTAGCTCCATAAGTTTTGTTGTTATAGGATTATATCAATCAAGATATCAAACTCCCTCCAATGAGTTGGCCCAAGTAACTCTTCAAGAAAAACATCCCCATTTTGTTGAAGTGAAGGGTAATATTGCCACATGGATTCTTTGTAATCTTCTTACTATTTTATTTAACTCACATACAACTTACACCCCTTCCTTTTGGAATTCTTAAGTTGTAGAGATAAAATTTCTTTTACTTTTTTTTAACTCCTTAAATTTTAACTTGGTTTCCCAAGCCATCTAAGCATTCAATATTTTTTTTAAAGTAACTCACTTTTGCCTTATGGTACCAAATCTAATTCAGCCCAAAGATTACTTCATAAGAACCTAAAGGTGATACATAGAAGTTCACCTCTACGAAGAAGGTAGATAGTTTGAAATCAACTTAATATTTATGCAAATTACTCTATGTAATTTTTTATTCTATTTTCACATTGTAATGACCATGTATTATTCATAGAAATTTTATATTATAGAAATCTTTCTAAACACTCTTGGTGCCAAAAAAAACTCAACAAATCCAGTATTAATCAACATAGAAATATGACAACCAAGACGTGTACTTTAGGTTTCTATTGGAGCAATTTGGTAGTTATCTTGGTGATTACAAATTATCACATGGATTTGTTGTTGAAAATATAGTTTCTAAGAGTATAGAGGAGGATTCCTTAAACCATTTTCTCATTTCCTATTTGGTTAGTTATTTGTAAAGGATCACCTCCATATGAGTAATAATATCTAAGTGGTACTTTATTGATGGATATTCTTTCATCTCTATTTTTCATTTCTTCCTTTAGACTCATTGTCTCTTACTTTATATTTTGTATAATTTTTATTCTATACAAATTTACCATTAAATTTTTATTCACAATTATGGTGATGATTCCAACTCTTCTTTTTAAATGAATATCTCTTTGAGTTCCCAAACCTTTTGTAAAACTTATCCCTTGAGGTGGAAGTAGACTTGATCTTTTTTTCTTTCTTGATGATCTTCTTGAACACCTAATCTATAGTTAAAGGTCTATCCATACCCATCTCTGCTTCAATCTAGGTATTTAACTCCATGATGAATTTTTGTATGTAAAACCACTCATTACGGTGATACTAAGGAATATATTTGAGAAGTTTGGTTAAACTTGGACCTATTATTCTATTACCATCATGTCCCCTTACCTTAAGTTATAAAAATTAGCCAACATTCAGTCAAAATAGAGTTGGGGCAACCATATGTGCCTAAACAAGATCAAAGATCCATTCTATGTTGAAAGTTAGTGAAATCAATTCCCATTTCTATTTCCTTATTGGCCCACTTTGTGGAGGCTTCCCTTGAGAGCTAATATACTCCCTTTAATACTTGATTTATCTTTGAATAATTTCAAATCTTGTGGTATTCTTCTATTTCACTTAGCCATGCTTCAACTCACCTCTAATAATTATTCCATCAAACTTAGGTTGGTTCACCTTCTTTGTGTCTTAGGTTGGTTCACCAGACATAATAATCTGACCAAAATAACACTGGACACAATAACCATGTCATACTAACCCAAGGAAAAAATAACCTGGGGTCATAATAACCCATGGACAAAATAACCTGTGGTCAAAATAACCCAAGGAAAAAATAACCTAGGGTCATAATAACCCATGGACAAAATAACCTGTGGTCAAAATAACCTATGGACAAAATAACCCGTGGTCATTTTAGATCGAGATAGTAAACTAGAAATGACATAAAATCAATTAGAACATTAGAATTTAGACCATGTAGAAGGAATTAAACCGAGTTGAGAGAATATTTTAAATGAAGGCCATGGAAACTAAAAAAGTGAAATAATATTAAAATCCATCATACATATCATGCATATGGTTCTATCTGACTAATGTTGAGATCGATTTGGGATCACATGTAGTCAAAGAATGGAATTGAAGTGTGAGATCAATTTGGGATCACAAAACAACCCAGACGTGTGTTCGATGAATGGGAACACATCAAGACAAAGATAAGTTGATTAAAAAAGACAAGGCCAACACCCATGTAAATAGGTGATTGTCAAGTCTCAAATAAGAGATAAGAATCTCAAGGTTCAATTGATAAGCTGAATCAAGGATTGAGACATTATCCAGATTCTAGATCCCATATTGTATTTGTATCATGATTTATATATGAGATTACTGGATTTATGATTTGTCTTGTGTAATTGTCTCACTTGTGATGGATGTTTTTGTATTATTGTCTTTGTTATATTACTCAAATGTATGATGTATATTTTTATGAATGCACATGTAAAATCTCTCTCATAGATGTATGTTTAGTTCTCATATGTATGATATAGACTCATGTTCTTGAAAATGACCTCTTGTTGACATAGATATGATGACAAGATTAACCCCTTGTGATGATAGGAAAATGATGTGATGTAAAAGACAAGGAGCAGAAGACACGATCGAGAAGAAATGAAAGGTGAGCACAGTTGATCGACAAGTTTGTGAAAGATGAAAGGAGAGCTCTCTCCATATGCAAGATGAAAAACTAAACTAACATGAACCTAAGAATGCCAGCTACTATGAAAAGTGGTTTACTTGCAAGGTTAAAAAGCCATTAGACTCTAATAATCATCATCGAGCTTTATTGGTAGCGTCTCAAGATCATACAATGCACACTAGTATAACTATGTGAATCTGAATATGATCTATATTAGATAGGTATGTGGGAATCCCACCTAAGCATCAGAGACATGTGGGTCAAGATGACTAGTGCAGTGAGGTTCCCTAAGTTTGGTATAGCAAGATTATGCTCGCATCAAGACACAAGAAAGTCAAGATGACTATAAGCATGCACTTGCGGAAAAAGGTCAAGGATAATACAATGTAGATCCTAATGTCAAGGGGAACAAGCATAAATGCTCATGACAGTTAAGATCAAAAAAATATACCCACAAGTAGAAAACAAATAAAACATGTCCTCGTGTCCCCAATCTTCTAATCATGCATCATCGAAAACTATTAGGGAGAGAACACTCATCAAAGAAATCATCATAGACATCACACAAAGAAATAAAGTCAAGCAAGTCTCAGCGAGTCAAGTGTTTAAGTGCGTGTGTGTAGGTCATAGAATCAAACTTTGAGTATCGCATCTACCAGTGGAAAATATCATATCACAGTAGACTATGGGTAGGATATCTGATAAGTGTTAAGAAACACTTGACACTGGGAAAGTGTTGAAAAACACAATTGGGGTGGTGTTGAAAAACACTATTTGCAAGATGTCCTAAAGACTAACGCATCAAAGAGACCAAAGCTAACACAGTTATGCCCCCTAGACAAAGACAAAGACCAATTCCAAACCAAGGCAATAAGGACAAGGCATGATGGAGAAAGGCTAAGTTTCGAGGATGAGTTCTAAGAAACAAGGGTGCAAAGGCCTCAAGTAGCGCCTGTTTCCAAGTTTTCACCACTTGACAAATTTTTTGATTTTTTCAATTGTTTTGTATTTTTGCTACCAAGGCGTCTATTTCTAGGTTTTCACCAAGGCACTTTTTCTATTTTTTTTAAATTTGTTTGCAATTTTTATTTGTTTATTTGTTTTTTTTTAGGACTTTATATGCTTTTTTAGGATTTTTTCAACATCATATATGAAAATTGTTTTGGAATTTTTTCAGGATCAATAAATATGTACAAAGGATGCCCCTAGATAGAACAGGCATCATGGATGGAACTTCTTTAGGTGCAAGATATTGATAGGATTAGGGAGATGCTCTCCCTCTTCAGTAGATAACAAATAAGCACCTGTCCCAAAAGTGACAGTAATGATGTAAGGTCCAAGCCAATTAGGTTCGAATTTACCCTTTTGATCTCTATGCTATTGGTTCTTAGGATTTTCATGTAGGACAAGATCTCCCACTTGGAATTCTCTAGGGCGAACCTTTTTGTTGAAAGCTTTGGACATGCGCTTTTGATAGACCCTCATATGGTCAAATGATGCTTGTTGTTTCTCATCTAGAAGTTCTAACTCTTGGAGTCTCATGGCGCGGTAGTCTTCATCTATCACTAGACCTTTGAGGGAAACTCTTAGTGAAGGAATCTCAACCTCTAAAGGTAACACTGCTTCAGCACCATAAGTAAGGGAAAAAGGAGTAGCCCCAGTTGGAGTACAAATGCTCATTCTATAAGCCCATAAGGCCATATTTATCTGTAAATGCTAATCTCTACCATTCTTATGAATTGTTCTATGTAGGATTCTAAGAATGGTTTTATTTGATGCCTTTGCCTAACCATTTCCTTGCAGGAAGTAAACAGAGGACCAATGTTGTTTAATCTTGAATTGTTTGCAGAGTTGCTTAAGGTCCTTATTCTTGAACTGACCTCCATTATCAGTGATAATCTCAGAAGGCATGCCATACCGACAGATGATATGGTTCAGGATGAAAAGAGAAACTGTCTTGCCCGAGGCAACAGAAAGTGGGACAGCTTCTACCCATTTAGTAAAGTAGTCAGTAGTAGTGATGATAAATTTGTGTCCACTTGATGAGTTGGGATGAATCTGCCCAACAAGATCAAAGGCCCAGCGCTGAAATGGCTAATGAGATATAGAAGGAATAAGCTCCCTGCCTGGAGCATGTTTCAGGTGACCATGTTTTTGACACTTTTCACATGACTTTGCAAAAGCTACTGCATCCATCTGCATGTTAGGCCAATAGTACCTTGCCCTAAGCAACCTTCAAGCCATGCTAAGACCATTGGAATGTCCCCCATAGATGCCCTCATGAATGTCAACTAACGCTTGATCAGATTCTTCCTTTTCTAAGCATCTAAGAAGTGTCCCATCTAGACCCCTCCTATACAAATCACCAGAGATAAGGGTATGGCGAGAGGCATTTCGGGTAAGGTTTCTTCATTTAGAGTGGTTAAAGGTGTTAGGGATAATGCCATCACAAAGGTATGAGTAAATGGCACCATATTAGGATGAGTCATGACCAACAAGGGTACAAATGACATGGCTTTCTTGGGAGTCATAGATAGGATAATGTAGCTCTTCCACCAGGAATTCAAATCTAGATTCATGCTGCTCTAATTGGAGGAGTGAAGCAAGTGTAGCCATAGCATCAGCTGCTTTATTTTCTACTCTAGGGATTTGCTAAAATGTGATGAATGTGAATTATCATCTCAATGAATCAACCATTTTCTTATAAGGTACCAGTTTCTCATCTTTTGTTTGATATTCTTCATTAACTTGGTTGATTATTAGCTGTGAATCCCCATAGATATGTAGCTCTATGATTCTCCATTATATGGCCATCTTGAGCCCATTTGTCAAAGCTTCATACTCAACAATGTTGTTTGTACATGGGAACAATAACTTGTAAGACTTAGGGATCGTGTACCCATGAGGAGAAACAAACAACACACAAGCTCTAGAACTATTTTTCATAAAAGAGCCATCAAAGAACATCTTCCATGTTCTCTCAGTCATGTACATGAGGTGCTCATCTAGAAAGGCAACTTGAAACGGTGCACTATCTTGAATTGGGAAGTCAGCCAATTGATCAGCTATGGCTTGTCCTTTTATAGCTTTACGCTCAATGTACTCTATGTCAAATTTTGAAAGAATCATCATCCATTTATCAAGTCTACCTATGAGGGCAGCCTTACCGAGAAAATACTTGAGAGGATAAATTTTTGCTATGAGGTGTACTGTGTGCACAAGCATGTAATGTCAAAAATTTTGGGAAGCAAACACCACTACGAGGCAAGCTTTCTCAATACAGGTGTAATTAACCTCATATGAAACAAGCTTATGACTAATGTAATAAATGGCTCTTTCTTTCCCATTTCATCAAGTTGAGCTAGTAATGCCCCCAAGGAAGATTTTGTTGCTGAAACATATAGAATGAGTGGTTTTCCTGGGATAGGAGGCATTAAAATAGGAGGATTTGCCAAGTATTGTTTGATTTGGTCCATGCTTTTTTGAAAATCCTCATCCCAGATACATTTAACTCCCTTATGCAAGTTCTTATTGAGAGGTTGAGTTCTATCTGCCAGTTGTGAAATGAACCTCCTTATTGATTGAAGACATCCCTGAAGACTCCTCATTTGACTGATGTTTTTAGGAGGTGGCATATCCATGATTGCTTGGACCTTTTCAGGGTCTACCTCAATTCCTTTTGCTGAAAAAATAAATCCCAGAAGTTTTCCAGAGGTGACACCAAATGCATACTTCTTAGGATTTAACCTTAATTGAAATTGTTCCATGCAATCTAGAATGACTTCTAGATCCCCTAAGTGTGTGTCTCTTTTCTTAGATATAGCCAAGGTGTCATCCACATAATCTTCCATATTCTTATGCATCATGTCATGAAAGATAGTTGTCATAGCTCATTGGTAGGTAGGTCCTGCATTTTTTAGTCCAAAAGGCATGACATTCCAGCAATAGGTACCCCATGCACAAGTGAATGCAGTCTTTTCTTGGTCTTAAGGAGCTATCTTGATCTGATTATATCCAGAAAAACCATCCATCAATGAATAGATCTCATAACCCGCGGTCATGTCCACTATCATATCTATATTTGGGAGTGGAAAATCATCCTTTGGGGGCATGCTCTATTGATATCTCTAAAGTCTGTGCAGATGCGAATGGATTTGTCATGTTTTGAAATTGGTACAATATTGGATATCCATTCAGCATAATCAATAACTCTTATGAATCCTGCACTGAGGAGTTTTTCTAATTCTCTTTTGACTAAAAGAGCTATATGAGGATGCATTTTTCTCAATTTTTGTTTGATTGGTTTCACACCTAGAGCTATGGACAAGTGATGCATAATGAGATTAGTGTCCAACCCTAGCATATCTGAATAAGTCCAAGCAAAATTAATCTTCTTCCTTTGTAAGAACTTGGTGTATGTTTCCCTTTCTAGAGGTGACAAGGACTGAGCCAAGTGCACTATATGCAGAGCTTCATCTGTACCCAAGTTGACTGCTTGTGTTGGCTCAACCAGCACTGAAGATCTGTCTTGAAAGTAACTCGAGAGATGATCAAGTACCTCATCCTTAGGTGCCTCAGAGAGGTTTTCACCCTTGGATACGTCATTTATTTTTACTATTTTTGGTTCTAACACCGACACACGGTGGTTTTTGCCATCATAACCCTTATTCTTTTTTTCTTTTCTTTTTATTTTTTGACTAAGGTACTTGATGTCTGGCTCTGTCATGCTTGTAGTCGGTTCACTGGTGGAAGAGACTACAGGTTCAATTGCATTTAGGTAACAAGTTATCTCATAGTCATTATGGAATGTTAAGAGCTCAAGCTCTTGATAACGTTGGGACCAAGCAATGAGGTGAGGATTAGCAAGAGGTAGGTCAATGGCAGGTTCAAGATTGTGGATACAAATGGCATTATCTCTAGTTATCGAAGAGTCAGAGTCTGTCAAGTATCCTTCTAAGCTACCCAAATCAAGATTCATCCTACCAAGTGAAGAATCATCCACTAAAGCAACCTATGGATTCAAATTCATAAATCCTACACATGACTCATTAGCTACCTCGGGACAAGAACTATAAGTATGGATGACATCAACATTCATGTCGACTGTGGAAGAATTAGATAAAGACTCCCATTTATACTCATGTGAATCTGTATCCGAATCCTGACTGGGATGTTTACACCATGCATGTTTACGATGTCTGGATGTGGAGGCTCTAATATCACCAAAGGTGACACCTTCTCAAACACCATTTGTGTATTGATGTTCCTGGACAGGATCTTCAACAATGGATTCTTCTTGTTCTAGGCTTGAAATTGTTGTATGGGCAACTAGATTGTCTGAATCTCCCCAAAGGAGATTGGTGGAAGGGACCCAATCTTCACACCTATCTTGTTGATTTGTCAAATTTGGTGTGTATCTTGGCTCATCTTCACTATCCAACTCATCAGGGATAGGAGCAGTTTTCTTTTCATGACTTTCAAACCCTAGGCCAACTGTCTTCTTAGAGTTGCATCCAAAAAGAGCATGATCGAGAGGTTCAACCCTAGCATCAAATATGTGACTGAGAGGGCCATGTCCTAGATAGCCCATATTTTTGACAAAAGTGTACCCTCTTCCATAAGACTTAGGAGAGGGAGATAAGTTCTCATTATGCATGTACTTATCTTCTCTGTAAATCTAGTCCTTAACAACCACCTCTTCTTTCTCATCTTGGATAGGGACTGAGGACTCTACAAATGTGCCAAACAAGGTCATGGCCAAAGAGGAGGGTCTCATCTCTTGGGAAGGCTTTCCATAAGACCCGGGTGAAAATAAAAGTTTTGTAAAGGAGTCAAGTTGATACCCCCCATACCAAGGTCCATTGATTTGAATTTATCTTTGCACTGTGCTAGAGTCACATTGAAATCCTCTGCTTCTCTATTGAGGAGAACATGAGTCCCTGCTGAAATGGAATTGATAGATAATGTGCTATCCCCAGGTATACAGATTTCTACTCCATTGTAGGGGAACTTAACACATTGGTGGTAGGTGGATGGCACTACTTGCATGCCATGGATCCACAGTCTATCAAGTAAGATGTTGTATGCTAAAGGACCAACATCAAAAATTTGAAACAAAATGTCTTTCTTAACGGGGCCAATCCTAATAGGAAGAACAACCAAACCTTTAGAACTTCTTTCTGCCTCATCATAGGCTTTTATTGTGATCTTCTTTCAAGCATCTATGACCTCTTCTGAATAACCCAATGTTTTTAAAAGACTTAAAGAACAAATATTGAGCCCATCACCCCCATCTATCAACACATGCTTGACACGGGTTTTATGGATCATGACTTCGATGTGAAGGGTGAGATTATGCGGGTGGCTCATGTAAGGAAAATTAGGTGCGAAAATAGCCTCCTACACTAATCTCTAAAGAAAAGTATTGTGCAAATTCTTTTAAATCCTTACAATTTCAGATTCGTTAACTACTTTAACAATGATATTGCAGCCATAAACCATGCATACAAAAAATAGAGAATGACATAAAGATTTACCCTGGGGAAAACCTTTCGGTAAAAAACCTAGCACTCCAAAACCTGCACAATGTATTTATCAAAACTATTACAGTTTACAATACACTTGCAATGCAAGTTCTTTCAGAAGATTTCCAACTCTTGAAGACAAATTGTGGTAGCATAAAAACATTCCAACAATACACTAACTTCACCTCTCTTTTCAACCCTAAAAAATGCTTATATCATGCGCTTCCCTTTTTAGGGCAACTTCCAAAGATAGTCGTATTAGGGTTTTACCATTCTTCAAGAAAATAGGAACCTAAATTTTTTTTTTGAGGCGATGCCCCAAACCCCACGATTGTAGAAGAGTGTACAGTACTCAACTTTATCAGTTGCCACATGTCTTGCATGTCTTCACCCGTCATTGAATCTTCTAGACATAGCTCTTACATGTCATAGGAATCCGTCATAACCGTTTCAGCCATGATCTCCTTACACACAATTTAAGATACCAACACATCAAGTGGAGTGACACATCAACATGCCAACTAGACATGTACACTCACACTTAATTACATTGTTTTTAATAAATACATTTTACAAAACAAATAATAAGAATAGGAATTATCCAAGGTTGAGACACCTTATTCCTAACAACTTAAAGATTTGTCATCGTCTTCTGAAAAAGTGAGGTAATGTGGGCTAACAAGATGATTGACCATGCTTTGGAATTGATCAACATCTATGTTGGTAGGAACATTTACTGTGTGCAAGGCATCCTCAAGGACACACTTATGTCTTGGGGACAATTCTAGGAGCTCAAAGATTGAGATCTGAGCCGGGGTTCTTTGCAACTGGTCAATAAGATTATAACTCATGTCGGGATTAACTACTGATTTTTTGGTGACATTCTTGGATGATACTTGCTTTGGTTTACTGGACTGGTTGGAACTAGGACTTCTAATAACCATAGGACCTTGACTTCTCGTGACAGCATTAAGAGCTTGGGATGACCTTTTAGAGTGAGGACCCCTTAGCACCACCACAGGTTCTTCATCAAAGACAGGAGGAGAGTCCACATCATAACCATAGGGATCTTTGTTCCCTATCATGTTGACATTTTTCTCCACAACTTTAAGAATATTGACTACATTTTCTACAGTTGTGTAGGTGTAGTTGATCTCAGCCTTGCCACTCTTTGGTTTAGAGGTTTCCCCCTTCTCATATTTAGGCAAAGGCTCTTTGAAAGCTTTGTGATCAGCATTAGTGTTCAGACCATCCACCTTAAGTTTTTCACTCTCAATGAGACCTTGGATGATATGCTTTAGTTTCCAATAGTGTTCAATATCATGTCCAATACCATTGTAGAATTTGCAGAAAGCTTTCTCATCCCACCAATGTGGTTTAACATTAGGAATATGGTGCTTGGCGGGATCTTGAGGATATGCAAGATTGTTGGCAATGAGAATTTTGAAGACATCCTCATAGGAATCACCAAGCTTTGAAAATTGACACCTCTCTTTCTTAGGCTTTTCCTAGTACCTTGGCTTATGTTCTTGTCAGTTGGGTGTGTTGAGCTTCATTGGTTGAACAACGCTAGATAAGTGAAGAACACCTTGATCCTTAGGTTGAGAAGAGTCCACCACTCTGTTCACTAACCACTTGCTTGTTCTTATTCCAGTGCAAGTTTTTCCCTTTATCCTTATTAGCATTGTGGTTATTTTGACCATTGTTGTTGTTTTTGTTGTTGGTCAAAATCCCTTGCTCTTTCAAAACTTCCTCGATTCTACATGCGGTTTCGACCATGCTGTCGAAGGAGTCAAAGACCATTTTTTGAACTTCGTACCGCATCTCAGGAACCAAGTTGCTAATAAGGATGTCAATCTTCTCCTTTTCAAGAATGGTCCTGGAGTATCAAGAACATTGACGTCTCCATCTTTGCAAGAAAGCAACAAATGACTCCCCTTGATTTTGTTTCAAGTTACATAGGTCCAACATAGTGACATATCTCGAAAGATTGTAGGCGAAGTGTTGGATGAATCTATGAACAAGCTCTTTGAAAGTCTTGACGGGGGGAGTTATGTTGGTAAACGACTCCATTGCTTGACCTTTGAGACTCCTTGGGAACAACCTCATGAGATAGGAGTCATCTTGGTGGAACTCAAAGCTCATAATGTAGAATTGGCGCACATGGTCATGTGGATCTCCATTACCATCATATTTGTCATATTGGGGGATTTCCACCTTCCTAGGAAAATCTTTCATCCTCACACTCTTGTCGAAATGATTAGGATAGATTGAGTCAAGTGAAAAGGAACTCTTAGGTGCTAACACCTTCTCCATCATACGCTTGATTTGTTTGATCTCCTCTTCTTGGGATGGACCTTGCTTCTTAATTTTTCTATCCACATCAAAGTTGTAAGGAACCATGGCACCCTTGTTGATCAAGCTCTCTAGGAACTTATCCTTGTTTTTCTCTAGATACCTCTCCACATATTGTTGGAAGAGTGGTTCTTGTTGCATCCTCATGAAGTCTTGAGCATCAAAACTTGAGCTACTACCTACATGTTGGGAGCCATGATGAGCTCATTAGGAGGGTTGTCTTGAGTTCCTAGGAGGTGTTTGTCTCCTATAGTGAGCATGTTGTGAATTCCTTCTTCCTCTAGGACTAGGAGACCTTGAAGGGGTTCTTGAATGCCTTATGCTTCGTGGGGTCCCCAAAGGAGTAGATGGTGGAGAGTTGTTTCCACTGTTGATACCCCTGTTGTTGAATTGGGCATTGAGTTGTTGGGCTAAAAGCCTATCTTGTTCTTCCTGAGAGGCTTTCCTTTCCAATTCTAACAAGGCTTGTCTCTCTGCCTCTAGGAGTCTAAGCTTCTCTTCTTTTGCAGCCTGTTCATCTAAAAAGGCTTTATTTTCATGTTCAATTCTTTTGAGCCTTTCACTCGTATACCTTGAGGTTGTTTGGAGTGGTGAACTTGGTCTCGAATGTTTGAACAAGTCATTAGTAAATGCTGCATTCACATGAACATCACAAGGTTCATTGTTTTGGTCTTCGTGTTGTGACCGTTCGTCTTGGTGAGCTTGTCTGTGATACCTTTCAGCTCTTTGATGTGCATCTAGATATCTGGTATTGATAGGGGGTGATTCTGGTTGATTGTCATCACCAAATAACATGTTATCTCTATGTCTCTAAAATATGTCATCAAGATTTTGATCCATTGCTTCTCTATCCTTTCGAGTCATGGTGTAACTCATATCCATATCTGATTGAGAAGGTGCTAAGGAGGTACTCAACTCACTAGGATTGCTCTTAGGTTTAAACCAAACTTTGAACTCGCTCCTAGGTGATTGGTCAAACACAGGCTCGCTTCCTTTACGTCTTTGGCGAGTTTGAACAGGGGGTAATTGGTTAAAGACTATCTGAGGTCATTTCCCTTGATTCACTTGATACCTTGTTGTAACTGACATGAAAGGAAAAGCACTTGGTGATAAGATGACCCTAAGAAACATTGGTATCAAACTAGGATAGTAGAAGCATTCAATTGTCCAAAGGAGAGCTGGTAAGATAGAAAATTGCAAAAGGTGTAAATCAACATTGCCACAGAGGTGCCCAATCAACGGATAAGTATCCTAACACATATGGATCAGGAGGATGATTTAACCAAGTTATATGATTGAAATTAATTTTGGATGGAAGTGAATTGGACAAAAGACTTCTAAGATTCTCCAAGTGTGTTATCAAAGAATCTAAAGGTTGGTCTTTTCAACAAGAGCAATTTCTAACTTACCGATTCAAGCAAGATCTCTTGTAAAATCAAAGATTACTAATCAAAAGATCAAAACACAAGAATCCCAAGTGCAAACAGGCTTCCAACTGCAAGGTAAGAGACATACTAAAATCTGGATTGACCAAAGAAAGACTAAAAATGACACAAATTAGATAGACAACAAGATCACTCTGTGCGATAGTTCGTAGGGTATTGGGACAATACAAAATGTCCAGATGATATTTCATACTAAGGGTGTGCGAAATATTGCCAAGTATTGATTCAAAAAATTGATAAATTGAAGAATGGGGCCCAAAGTCTAGGTGACCATTTTAGGGTGCATACACTATCTAGAAGGGATTATTGTGAATGATTACATCCCCAATGTTTAAAGTGTGGACATTTTCCCAATTCTTATGCTAAAGTTTTGCTCCAATTTGCACTACTATCTCTTCATGTGCCCAAATGACCACAAATAGTAACAAAAACTAGTTATTAAACTAAATTATAAATATGATTACAAGGAACATAGACAAGCATGACAAAAGATTAAGTAACATTAATCTTTAAGATTAAAAAAAGGGATTGTGACAGTTTTTCAAATTTCACTATTCAGGGATGTTTTTTCCATTTCTCTCAACGCTTGTGGAGGAAAGTTCAAGAAGAAGTTCTAAAAACATGTTACAGTGTCGATGAAGTATTTGCATTTGAGATTAAGAAACTTGATGCATTAGCTTTCATGCCTTTGATAGATGTAATTGATGCATTTGAAACACTTCTACAATCTCCTTATTATACAAAACATAAGGAGACTTTGCAACACATAATTGATAATTTTGAAGACACATGGATTGACATACTAACCAGAAGAGGCAACATGCGATCACCCAAGTTTCCAATCACAATGTGGAATTTTTATTTATCTATTCAAGATGAACTTCCCAAAACTAATAATACTATTGAGGAATGACACAAAGGATTTAGTGAATTACTTTGAGCATCACATAGCTTAGTTTGGAAATTCAATAAAGTAGTGAAAAAAGAATAGGGTCTCCAAGAGAATAGAATAGAGAAATATATGGCTAGATACACTTGGCAATCAAGCAGGAAAAAATACTGTGAACTCAAAGAAAGACTAAAAAGATTGGCTGATGGTTATGACAACCATAACATTTTAGATTATCTAAGAGGAGTCACTCATAATTTGACACTTCAATTGAAAATTTGAA
Source organism: Chamaecyparis obtusa (assembly GCA_027943335.1). Taxonomy (NCBI): domain Eukaryota; kingdom Viridiplantae; phylum Streptophyta; class Pinopsida; order Cupressales; family Cupressaceae; genus Chamaecyparis; species Chamaecyparis obtusa. The sequence continues at coordinate 1,633,438 of BSBK01000471.1, read as the reverse complement.
TAATAAAGTTTTTTAGCAACATACATGTAATTTATAAATTTTGTTTTCCTTTCTCTATATTCTTACGGGGATATTTTGTCCATGGGTTATTTTGGCTTTAGTTATTATGACCTTGGGTTATTTTGTCCTTGGATTATTGTGACCAGGGTTATTTTGGCCGAGTTATTATGTCCTACAACCATAATAAATGTCTATAATTTAAAATAATAAACGGTAGTACTTGGCTCTTATTTCAATATAGAATCTAACCTTGCAAAGTTTCTCAATGCCATTCGTCCCTATATTAGAAAATTAAGGTTTATTTGAATTAAGTATGCAAACAATTATTAAATTTTTTTAATCTAATAAGTTTGCAATTATGGACACGATCCTTGTACAAGCATCTACTCTTAAGGGGAAAATTAATCTACTATAACTTTTGATTTTAAAACATAATCACCCCAACTTCTATGACCTACATTAAAACTCATTTTGTGTGGTCAAAATTTACCAATGGCTAGGAATGCATCTCCTTTGTTCAAACCCCTAAGATATCAATTTAACATCTTTGTAAAAAGATTATGCTTAGAATCTATATAAATAACGTGCTCTAGGGGCAACATAGTGACTAATATAACTTGTCTTGTTAGGTCCCAAAGCATTATGCATGTTGAGTGTTTGTTAGATCTTATATATGAATTTGGCTTCGTCTTTGAATTTTATGCAATTCAAACATTTTGTAATTCAAATTGGCTCATGATTGCTAAGTGTGAGAAAACTCTCGTCCCGAAATTTAAATTTACAATTTATAAAAACCCTATGTAATTTCCACAAATTATAAATAAAAGTTGAGGATTGAGTCCAAAATCTAGGAACAAATGCAAATGATATTAGATTGGGATTAAGTTATTTGTCAATTTCCATACAAATGCATTATTTTCTAGATTCATATCAGAGACAAACGTGCCAAAATATATTCAAAATGAAAGGGAATAATGTAATATGTAGATTTTCGCCATTATATATTTGGTAAGGAAATTAAGCCTTAGTACTTTTATTTTTCTAAAAAAACATTTTATTCAGTTAACAAATATAAAAAATGAAGTTTTAATGTCTATTTAAAATCGGGCAAGATATGAATAAGAACCGAAGTTTAAGTCCAAATCTAGTAATAAATAAGCATGAGATCAGACTAAAATAAAATCAGTTGACAATTTTAAAAAATGTATTGTTTTATTATTATTATATTAATGATTTATATTAGTGACAAATATGCCAAAATAATCCCCCCAAAAAAGGCAAAAAAAAAATAAGATAGACAATTTTCATCGTTAATACCTATATTTTTCCAGCCAACAAAATTATTTTACTCGATGAACAGCCATTGAAAATGAAACTCGTGGAATAATTATTAGAAGTTTAATACCCCCATATAAAAATTCCTTCACGCGGATCGTGATGGCATCAGGCTTGAGCTGTATATTTAAGACAAGACGGAAAACTTTATGTTTTAGGAAACTGTACCGAATGTTTTCTGAGATCTAAAACAACACACCTCATTATGAAGATGCAACTATTTAAGACACGAATTTGAAAGCATTGCAGTCATCCATCAATCTCATGGGAATATAGTTAAGCTTGTAGAATGCTAAATCTGTAGATTATGGCTCAGTTACAAAACAGTTAACTAAAGACGAGATAGGAAATCAAAAGAATCCACGAACTCCACGTAACATTTGAACGCGATGGATCTTGAACTGATGTTCGTTTGAATGGCCGCTGTGGGCAAGCCAGAATTGTGAGATCTTGAATCAATTTTGTCTTGTACATTGAACTCTATGAGCCACGTTCTCTAATTCAAAATCCGAAAGCCGTGCAATAAAAGGATGCCGGCCAGCTACAAGAAAAGTGGTCACTATTCATAGTATAACAATCCGAGTCCTCGAGCCTGCGCTTGAAATAGGGCCACAGAATTCCTCGAAGTAGAAGGGTGGGAAAAAGAAATTAATTATAAACAGTGAGAGGAACACTGGAAATGGCTGGTTTAGGCAGTAGGGTAATGGTTGCAGCAAAATCAGGTGCCATAGTCCCCTGGGTGGGGCTCGTGGCTGGCGTTTGTATACAGGTCTTAGCAGGGAATCCATACAATTTTCCCCTTTATTCCCACAAATTGAAATCTGTACTTGGGTACAATCAATTGCAGCTGACCAATCTGGGAGTGGCTAATGATATTGGAGAGAACGTGGGTCTTCTTGCTGGGTTTCTCTGCAACAAGATTCCACCATGGACCATTCTTTTGATTGGAGCTGCTACAAGTTTTCTTGGGTATGGCGTAATTTGGCTTGTTGTCAGCCAAACTATCAGTGCTTTGCCTTATTGGGTGGTAAGTATTAAAGCAAGTCATTCTTTCATGTTTTTCCTTTTTCTTTATTTGTTTGAAACTTAAAATTTCTCTTCGTCTTCACCTGATTTTGTCAAGATGGAACTGAAAGTGACTTTACAGCTTCTACAATACTGAATTGATTCAAGATGAATAGAGTTCCATGTTTTTAGCTAAATTATGCATGTTTTGGGTGTCAAATTAGCTTGGACTGGTGATGACATCCCTTTGCTTACTTGATATATGGGAACCGTGCGAATAATGTTTTAAATATGTTACAGAATAGCAGCAGTTGACAAACCAGCTTCTGCGTTTTTGTTCGGGTTATTTTCCATAGCTTTTAATACCAAAATTACATATAATGTTTGGTGAGCGCATGCTTTTTGTTTCAGTCTTCCGAGAGAGATTTTATGAAGTAGAAATGTAAATTTAGCTAATTTGTGCCTCAGTCCAACAAGGTTTTGACTTTAGCTGGTGAGCCTCGGGGCTGAAATGTTCAGTTATAACAGACATGATATTTCCACAGTCCACGCAAATGAAATTTAGAATGCCGCTGGTAAAAACTGTTGAAGTATATTTAATGTTAAAATCACTTCCACTGTTTTTACCAAACATTCTAGATTTCATGTTAACGGTTAACCCACGTTTCTCAGGAAGCCCAAGTTAAAAGCTAAATTCTGTGGGGAGGAGCAAGGAGCGAGCTGGAGCAATCCCAGTGACTTGGGGTCCAGCTTATTACCCCAAATCATGGGAATCGCTCCAGTCATGCGATGCTGTAACATCAATTCAAACTAGAACAAATCTCAAATAAAGTTAGAGGCGGAGGCTTAGTGGCAGAGTGCCTTGAAGTGAGAACTAGCTGGTGGGTGGCTTTCTTACTTGTAAATGCAAATATGCCAATAGTTTTACTACTTCTTGTCTGCAAAAGGGTTTGGCGCACACAGTGGGACGAAAGACAGCAGCATCCATCAAGAGACAGAACCCCAAGCAACATGAATGACTTGGATTTTCTATTAAACCTACCTTCATATGCCAGAAATTAGTGTTTTTGGAATCCAGATAAGTCTTTATGGTGATTCCCTATTTCAAAACTAACGGATCATTTCTATTTATTTCAGACATTCACATTTGTCAGTTAAATGCACTTGGGTACGGATAATACGTTCCTGTAGGATTCATAAAATCATTTCTCTCTTTATTCATCTCTTAGAGAGGTGAAATATTGAATGAACACTAAGAATTTAACTCACGGGGGCTGTAACCTTTATGGTGTTTCTAATTTTCCATGACTATTAGAACTTTTTCTTTTTCTGATTTTATGGAAAATTCAAAGTTCCCTTTCAAAAGAAATTACCAATTTATACCTCCCTTTTGCCATTTTGCTTATAATTTTGATATCATTGATTTAGGACTCTTGCTTAGTTTCAAAAAATCTTACAGTAGTGAATTAATAACCCCGTAGTTGATAGCAAATGATTTCAGATGATCAGAAATGGGGAAAGCATCAGAAAGTCCAAAAATCTGAAAGAAAATGAGGGCTTAAATCCTCATATTGTGAGAATTGTTGTCAGAGTTGTTTGGCCATCTTAAAAGCACCATTTTCAAAATTTGAATCTGGAATATGTATATTCCAGTCTTCCCGCTGCTGTGCCTTTTAAAACATGCACATAGCATGTTTTTTCATGAAATCACTTGAAAGGTCAATGAATGGTAAGTGTGATAGCAGAGCTATAGGGTAACACAGTGCTAGCACATGGTTAATTCAAAAAGTCCTCTTAAAAAAAATTCTACGTTTGAGAATTTTCACACAAACATTATCAAAAGAAAGAATATAAATTACGATCAGCTGAGAATAACACTGAAGTGCTTCTATGCATAAAAACAAGAGAGTATTAATATAATACTGTGTCCAGCTTCTTGGAACATTGCATAGAGGTATACTTATGTGCATAGATGGAAAACTCGGACTCGGCAAAAACTTGCCAAGCCCAAAAAAAAAATCGGGAAAAATTCGTACATTTTTTGAAAAAACTCGGGAATTTAAAAAACCGCTTAAATTTAATTAGAAATGCATTTATGTTGCAAAATTCAATGAGAAGATGCATCCAATGAGTTAATTAATGAGAACAAAAAAGAAACAAGCTGAGTTTAGATATATATAAACGCAAAGTGGGTACAAAATTGCATTCTCATGCGGAATGCCGATGGCTGGAAGCAAAATAGTAAATAGTTTCTATAAAACTAAAAGTAAATACATCATTACAATTACATCTTCCTCCTCCCAGCTCTACTAACAAATAAGGGAGAGGAACTATGGGGTCCAGTCTTAGAAGTAGAACGCTGCGCTGGGCGTGACTGTGCCTCCACTCGAATCTGCCTCCAATACTTTGCAATCACCTAGCAAGGGCTTGGAAGCCTCTTTTTCTCCTCCACTCACAAACCAAATCGCTGCAAACAAAAAACAATGACCAAAAATGCCATTTTTTGCGTTTTAACACAGGACAGGTGCAGGAGAGTTTTTTGGAAAAACTCTGTAATTTTTTCCTGCGAGTTTTTCTCTGGAAAACTTGCCCAGCTGAAAAACTCAGCAAATACTTGGGACTCGGCGATTAATTGGCGATTAGTCCAACTGTGCTTATGTGCTTTAGGGTATATGCTGGTGATGGCTGTCTTCCACTTCCAAAGTATGGAATGAACCAGCATGGTGTTGCAAATCTTCTAATCAGCAGTGGTTATGTTGATCATCTAACCACATTGTCAATTGTAGTTTTGATTTTATTCACAATAAACCTTTATCAGTATAAAGAGCACTTACAATGGTTTCCACTATTACAGAAAGAAGTTGCACTTCAGAACATTGTAGCAATTTGATTGAAATTTATGTAATATAAAACCTAGCACAATGCCTAAGGAAAATTTGAGACCATCAGGGAAACCATAGAGTTTGAATGAAATCACATGCATCACAATGGCATAGAATGTACCCATTTGTAAGGTACTTAAAATTCTTTAGATCCAGCAAGAAAGTGTAACTACTTCACTTCATTTTAATGAATTTGAACGTTTATATGCTTTTTGTCATACCTGCTAGGGTATTATCTTAATGTGCATTTTTATTTCCTGAACTATTTCTGGTTTCACTTGAAGGGAAAATAAATAAACAAACAAACAGGAGGGTTTCAAAGTTCTTTGATTTTAGTCTTAAGCCAGTTTGTATGGCCCTTCCTGTTCATGTCTCCAGGTTTTAAGGTTAGTTGTGGTCTTTGAATGCTATTTTAAGTCGTATTGCCCAAAATGTCTAATTCCATATTGCAATTTAAGGAAATTTTGAAATTTGACTCAGGTTCTTAGGTTTGTATTTTAGATCACAAAATCCCTGAACACTGTAAGGTGTAATGCCTATACATCAAAGTCCTTGTTTATGGAGTATGGACTATTAGTCTATTTGGTTGTATTCCAAGACATGGAAATTGATCAACTTAATAGTCCCATTGGTCCAAATATGGATTTTTTTCAATGTCTATGGTCTGTGGTTGCACCATAGTAGTATTAATTAAGATTGAAATTGACTTGGCAAATCAGAAGTATAATTGCAATTTAACTGGAAACTTGGAAAATTAAGAAATGCTGAAAAATTTATATAAATAGGGAGAAACTGTTGTCTTTATTGTTTCAATTTTCAAACCAGTTAAAGGATAAAAAATGCTTCTTTTCCAACTGGCACAGCTGTGTGTGTTGAGACCATAAAGCAGTATTTAGGTCCTAACTAAATGAGAATGGAATTGATATTTGCTGACAAATGAATTCCCTCAAGTGTGTTCTAATCTTATCCAATTTTAGTTACTTCGACAAAATTCAAATCTACAATGTAAAACATGAGGTTTTGACTAAAAATTCAAATGAGAAGAATTTATGCGCAAATTGAAAAAACAATGCAATCATTAATAAACCAAGGTTTATTTGCAATTAAGCTGACCTCAAGATCTGTGCTGATGATTAGAGGGAAAAACCAGGAATCTACAATTAATTGTTAATTTTTTGCGATTTCTGCTATTATGGCATTTACGTTGAATTTTGTTACAATTGTAGGTTCCTACATCTTGGACCAATGATACTTTGTGAATCTTTGCATTTTTTTTTCTTTGCATTCCACAGTCCTTAATCATAAAAGATGACATTCCCTCCCGTTGATGTAAGTTTTATGCCACTACAACATACATAATCGAATACTTAGTATTCTAGGACGAAACACCAAATCTCCAACTCTCTCTTGAATAAGGATATATGGATTGTGTGATCAAATGAGACAACCTCAAGGTTCCTTCTTATTGTGGACTTTCACTCAGTTATAATCATGTGATATGTTGGTTATCACAAAGGGAACTTACACTGTTCATTTAATGGATACCAACTACTTTAACAACTTCAATCACTTCCAACCAAACAAATTGCAATGGGATAAAGGGTTTAGAAAGCTATTCTATTCCTAAAATGTAAGAGATATGAATACCTTTGTGACTCTTCTAGACTTAGTTTAACCATCAACATCAACCAAGCTAGTGCAATCTCCTAAGGTAGATATAAGATGTTCAAACTATTACCATTCCATTAACATCATCCATTGATGCATATCAATGTGCAAACAAACTTACAATCAAGGCAAGAAGCTATTGGTATGGTCTAACCGAGTTCAAAAAAGATGCATCCACAATCACTTCCATTCAACCAAGCACTACTTCTAAAGAACATGAAATCAAATTTTAATCTAAGTGAGGAAATGTACAAACCATGCAATACTCCAAAGCATCACAAGTAATCCACCATGAAGACCAACAATGAATTAGCAATTACTTTGAAAGCATTATGGCAACAATTTCAACAAGTCTCTCCCTCTTATAAATGATAGGAGTGGGGTTTATATAGGAGCCCCAAATACAACGAACAACCAAGATCAATTTGAAATCAATGACCCAGATTAACTCATAGAAAAACCTAATTAGGGCTGCTACAAACATTAAATACATAGCCAATGATAATGAGGCACCACCCTATGGGCCAATGAGAAAATCACATTCCATATCCCCTTGAGGATGAACTAATGAGAAAATAATATGTTCCACATGTCCATTTGTGAATAATTCTGATTGGATGATCTTGGAGATGTCGACTTGGAGCTCTTTGATTGGTCGAATGATTGCTGGACGCCACCTCAGTTTGTTCATCTTTGATCTTTGTTTCAATTTTGCTTCTTCATCCTCTTACTTTAGGAAATTCTCTCATTGAACTTGTCCTTGAAATTGTTCTCAATTTTCTTGAAGTGATGGGTTTCCTCTATTGATCATGGACATGTAAATCTTCATGACCTTGAACCCTTGATGATGATATTCCTTCTTCATTTGTAGACCTTTCCTCCTTGCATAATTTGATCATCCTTGTGTGGTGAAGTATTCCTCTCCCATTGTTTGGGACAACCTTGATACCTTCATCCGTTACCTCCTTGGCTTGGAATCCTTTAGCCTTGATCCCTCATAGGAACAGATTGGAGTCCTATCAACTTATCCTTGAATTGAATCCTATTTAATCCATATGGAAAATTGATGTGAATAGGGACAAGTTGATCTCCCTATAAGATAGTCCTTATTCTTCAAGCGTTTGATCAAGTGGAAAGTTGCCTTGCATAGGGATACCTGAATGTCCTTGACTTTGAATCCGGACCTATCCATGCCCCTGCTTGATGAAGGCTTGATCTTGAATCCTCTGAGTCCCCTTCTTTAATGTATCAAGTACCTTTTGCCTTGTTGAGGAATTATCCTTGTTGTAATTGCCTTGTTGAATCCTTCTTCTTTTCTTTTCCGCTTCCTTGCACTATCTTGAAGTGTTGTCCTTTGAACTTGATCGCTTTAGGCTAGTCCTCCTTCATTTCTATCCTTGGCCTTGAGCTTTGACTTGTTTTCCACCTTCCTTTTGTTCACTTCCTTGCAACTATCCCTGCCTTTGATCCAGACATGATTCCTGGTACAAAGCTCAAAGTTAGCATCTTGTAATGGATTAAATAAAGGTACTAATTTGAATTTCAGACTATTCTAACCTTTATTTTTATCCTTAAACTTGATTCGAAGACTTCAAAAATTTTATAGCTATGGCTGCAAATGAAACTTGGAATTAAGGACAATGCATTAATGAACAAATTAACCCCCAATTGCCTTAATCTTATAAAGAAAATTAGAATCTTTGAAGCCATAAAGTTTAACAAAATTTGAAGACAAAGTCTGAAAGCTAAGTCTGAGGACTTAGTCTGCAGACTAAGTCTGCAACTAGGTAAAACCAGACTTCAAGATCTTGCAAACCATATGTTTAGATGACCCAAAAATTAACCTTAAAATGGAAATATCAGACTTTGTCATAGAAGTATAAATTCTGATTTTCTGAGGACTGCATATAATAAGTCTGAAAATGTCCTAAAATCAGCCCTAACACCATGACAAATGCACTTTCTTCATGATCCAAGGTTCCAACACGAGTTATAAATCAGATTATAGGCCAAACATGAGAAACAAATCACATTTACCACCATGAGAAATTCTGATTTCTGAGGACAGATTCTGAAACATACCTCTTTTGGATGATTTTGCCCTCTAAACTTGATGTATTTTGTTCAAGGACAGCCCCCTAACACTCAGCAATAAACCTTGGAGTGATTGGTCAAGTTGTGAATTTATTATGATTCATATTTTTCCAAAAATCCCTCCTGTTAGGAAGTTTCAGATTTAAGTCTGAAGACTAATGTATTTTCAGCTCTCTTGATTGCATCCTAAAACTCAATTCTACAAACAGCCTGCAATAATTTTCATTTGGTTTGGTGAAATGAAAAAATTCTAATGATTTTTGCCAAAATCGACCCCTATAGGAGAATTTTCAGATTTTAATCTGAGTACTCATGTCTTCTTACCCGCTCACCTTGTGTTTTTTCTCTTTGGGAGTCAAGGAAAAAATCTGATTTCACCCCAGCAACCTTAGTAGATCAGACTTTAAAATGATGGCTGATGTCTTCTCATGGTTCAATGTCAGCTTCTTGGGCTTGGGTGATTTCCCTATCAACTCTTTGGCTTTTGCTTTGATCACCTTTGACCTCTAAAGTCAACCCTTTATCAATTGTGTATTTCTATATTGCTGTTGCATGCTCTTTTAAAGGAGTTTTGGGTTGGATCTCCCCTCTCACAATGAATGTGGGATTAAAAAAGTTACATTGAAACTTGTGCACATTGCATTTAATTTATTTCCTTTTTATTTTATTAACTTTGATTTTATGTCATTAAGGGAAAATCGATCCCCATGGGGATAAAACATCAAAACCACACTTAGCATTTTTTTAATTTTCAATTCGTTTCATAAAGGGAAATTCGACCTTCATGTGGATTTAATTCCACCCTTTTACTTAGCATTTTCACCTTAATATATCCACGAAGGGGAAATTCGACCCCCATCTGGACAATAATAATTTCCATACTTAGCATTTTTCATTCATCCACAATAGCCTTCAAGGGGAAAATTGATCCTCATCTGGACTTGGGGAGATTTCATGTTCATTTGGACAAAGGGAAATTCACCTTCCATCGGGACTTTCCTGGCTTTGTAGTTCAAAAATTTGTAGTGTTGGATAGTGGAAAAATCATCTTCATCGGGACAAAGGGGAAAATCCATATCCATTTGGACAAGGTAATTCCCTTAAAATTTTCTAAGTATGAGTCCAATGGAAAATCAATGCGCTTTTGGACTCTTCACTTTGTTCCTTATTTTTGATATGCAGAAGGGGAAAATCAACCCTCATCTAGATAAATTGATCCAACACTTAGTTTTTTCATCGCTAATATTTGCTCAAGAGGGAAATTCTATGTCCATTCGGATTTTGTGCATTTCTAAAGGGGAAATTCTATTGCCATTGGGATTTTGGCCATTTTTGGAGGGGAAATTCTATTTCCATCCAGATTTCGTGCATTTTTATAAGGAAAAATTGATTTTCATAAGGATTTTTCGCATTTTATTTATGGGAAATCATTTTTTATAAGGATATTGAAGCCCTTATCCATAAAATATACCTTTATAATGTATTTGGGTCTATTTGACTAGCCAAAATATTAATGCACTGAGGAATTTTATCTCCATCCATTGCAACTTGACCTAGTGGAACTTTAATCTTGACACTCCTATCTTCATTCGCAACCCGACCACTTGATCTGTTGACCACTCCTTAACTTTTTGAGCTCTAAAGTGTCACCTCAACTGCCAAAACCTAACAACTATGAGCGAAAAGAGGGGTTTCAATGGTATGAAAACCTCACAACACCTCCTACACACAGTGTCGTATGGACTTATAGAAAAGTCCAAGAAGAATAGAGTGAATGTTACAAATTGTCCTTAAATAAGAGATGCAAATAGATATGAACCCCAAAACACCAAGTTTTATGTCACAAGCTAGTTACAAGATGGATGGATTCACAAGGTTTTTCTAGCAAAGTTTGAAGTAATGGGGTGAAGCATTCCAATCAACAAGCCTATCATAGATAGCCATTTGTTAGCAGTCATCTATTCTTTTGTTGAACTTTAGTGTAGTATAGGAAATAGTGAAATATATGTATAGTTAGAGTTAGAATACAGTGAAAATAGAACAACTCACAACTTGTAATATGTGTTTAATATTCATATTCATAAATTGCAATGAACAATTCTTTAAAAATGTATAGCCATATGATCAAGAAAGCTTCCTTGACAATGTTAATGATTTTGTAGCTGCGTGAGAGATCATTCTCACCTATGTGATCAGCTAAAGTTTTTGAGCTAAAGTTTTTGAAGGTGTATCGACTACCTTTTGTATGGTGTTAATGTGTTGGATGTTGAGTTATATGCTTCTTGGATTTTTGTCATCGACCCCTCTTCCTTCTGCATAAAAAGGTGTTACCTTGTGTTCGGTGACTTTGAAGTGACAAGGCATAGTGTATGAGGTGGCATGGAAACACCTGACTCTTCAATGTTAATTGGTTATTGTATGTTCGAGCTATGTCTATATTATGTTCCTTCTACTTCATTTCGTATTCACTTATCATCGTGCGGGTTGAGCTATGAGGTGACTCGTGGATATGAGGTGCCATCGTGGGTGATCGATTCTTGCATTTATGATTGCCGTTATGTGTATAACGGCTGACTCCTTGTGTTCTCAACGGAGTCTCTTCAGTTTTCGGGGAAGCCTTCTCATCATCGATACACGGCAAGAGAAAGCCTTTAAAAGGTTGGCATATATTATTATTGTTGTGTTGTACTCACAGGGGTGTTCGATGTGGCTATTCTGTTCATAGGACTGAGATAGTTCAGCGTATATCATTCTCTGTATTATCACTGTGTGTTGATCGTACAGTGATAATCTTAGTTGATTGGTTCAGCCGCCAGCGTTACACCTCTTTCTGTGTGTAATCATTGTGTGACTAGATTTTTCTTTTCTCATGATTTGAGTGATTCATATAAGTGCAGTTAATACGTTGTAGAGCAGTATTCTCTGTAGATGTCTGTTATGAGATAACAGACTTGATAAAGAAGTCGTTCATCTGATCTAGCTTGTGAAGCTTTGTACTGGAAGTTCTGGTTACTCAATAAGGGATCTATTTTTTGGGTGTGGCTGGGTTTTTCCCTCGAGTAGGAGGGTTTTCCCAGGGTAAATAATCACGTCATCTGTTTGTATGCTTTTCTGGTTTTCTGTATATTGCATTTATATTATTCTGGTTCAAAACATTAACAGACAACTCTGGTCATAAGCATATAGTTGGCTCAATATGTATTTGTTGGATAACCATTTGACACCTGTATATACTGATTAAAGTAGCAATCATGAATAATCAAACATCATCAAACATCACTACATCATGGGCTCTAGGAAAGAAATGATTTCATGTTTTACTCCCATTATCTGACTTGTAAAATTAACCAAGACCTTGACACATGCTTGTAGAGTCCCTGCAGCAAACCTAATGTAAAAGAGTAATTTGTCTATTGGTTTTTGAAAGTACAGAAGGTAACTAATGCTTTATCCTTAATCACTGTCTCATTCAAGTCAAGCTCAAAGGTAGTCCATAGCACTCTATCATACGATGCATTTTTTATGAGTTATCTGCCACATCCTGTTGTTGCTTGAGTTTTTGGAAGATTTATAAAGATTCAACTATTGACCTGAATCTTTTACTTGCAACTCTTCTATCCATGTGTCCATTGACCATCCATAAGCTACAATTTTGCCCAATTGCAGCCATATGGAGTCAGCCCCAAAAGATTGGATGATAGCTGGGTAGCCCCTGAACCAAGCAAAGGTTTCACTAGATGTCAATATATGCTGTCAATTTCATTACTTTAAATCTGCCTCTCACGTATTCTTTACTAAAGGCATTCTTTCATTGTATAGTACTTGTTTCAACCTCTTGCTGTTCCTTATCTGGTGGTGGACTTGTTGTTTGAGGCTTTGAGCATATATTAACCCCTGCTTATCTCTTCTAAAGAATATCTTCCTGTATGCTTTCTTCATTGGAGGCTTTTGTAATAAAAAAGAGATCACATTTAGATGAATAACTTTCTTTTCTTTGTTACCATACTTTCAGTCTCATGTGGCAAATTCTTCCTCATATCCGTGATTATTTCTCTCAGGAGACTCTGCCTATTTCCCAATAGCTGTCGTGTCTGTTTAAGTTGATTTGGACTCGTAGTGGAGATGGAGTTGGAATTGGATGGGAAGGGTGGAGGTGATGGGATGGTTTTCTGAGGACGATGGGGAAGTGGGGAATGGTGAGAAGACAAAACTTTCAATTGTCAGGAATATCCTGAATTTTCTCCACAGGAGACATGAGGTGAATGGGACTTGGTTTTCTTTCTCAATGCAAACTTGAATTTTCTAAATTGCAGAACATCTGCGCAATTAATAAATCTGGATTAATTTCTTTTGCTCTCTCTCTAAAAATTCTTGCTAAATCATCTTGAATCAATACCTCTGTCCTCAGTGAGATCCATTGGATGACGGGCTCTTTGGAGAAAAGGCAACACTAGAAGTTTCCCCACTCTTATCTTCTAAAAGACTTCCCTCTTTTACCCGATTCTCTTGTTGGATCTTCCTCACTAGTCTATTAATCTCTGCATTATAATTCTTTTGATCTCTTTAATGAAATATTTACTTTCTTGGACCAATCAATATAATGTGGACGTTTTGAAGATATCTGGTTTTGTTCATATGAAGGGGATTGGAGATCCTCTTATCATCTTTGAGACCCTTTGGCACTTTGGGAATATTGAAACTTACCATCTAATCTACAAGATCTTGGAAATCTAAAAGTTTATGATCTCAAGATCATCTACACAATCAGCCCAAAAATTTTCATTGTGAAGGATATGTACTCACTCTTTCCCTATACCTCTTTCATTATTCCTGTTGGATCATATGATGATCTGGGTTTGAAGACTTTCAAGATGAAAAATTATAACTCCTTATTCATGTACCTGTCATCCTATGTGGATTTGCAGATATAATTACCTATTTTAATTGGAAACTTGGCTCTTGTTTTGTGCCTTGACCTAAGAAATTGGCACACTACAGAGAGTTGTCTGCAATATTTTAGCAAAATCACCCTGTTGCTTGGATAATGGAGTGTATATGGCTTCAACTCATATATACATGAATGCAGGGAATTGGATAAACTAATCTCTCCATTCACCAACAATATCCTTGGCCTCATGTGACATTCTTTGTGCATGCAGGCCCTCCATTGCCTTAATCAATAAACATAAACATATCACAGACCCTTTTGAAGTGAGTAAATGATAGTTTAATAAACTTTATGCGGTTACCTGCAACTGACATTTATAAGTTTATTGAATGAACATAATTCATCCATTTATTTTTTGATTGGTAATATTATGTATTTGATTAATAATCAAAGTAACAGATTTATAATGTATTTTTCCAAACCAGGGCTTCAATGGGCCCTTTGCTGACCAACATTCCACTACAAGAGTCACACTCGATTAACAGACCCCTCTCCTGCTTAACAACCTTCTAGCACCCAAGGACAGACAAAGCACCAAAATGTGTATATATAGCTTTATAGAACCCAAATGGGCAAGATAAACAAAAAAAAACAGCCCAGCCCAAAACAAGGACGCACAAATCAAAATCTGAATCACATCGTAGCCTAAATGATTATGTTGCTTGAGAAGAGGAACCGGCTTCAAGCCTCCTGGTTTTGCCACTCTTGGCAGGCGCCCCACCGTCGCTTGGGATTTTCCGAGACTAGGGCCACCTCCCCACCACAAGCTCTAATCTCCTTAATCCACAAGTAGTCTTGAAGACTGCTCAAGCCTAGGCCTACAATCACCCATTGTACCTCCTTGTGCCCATGGGCATTCCAAATTAGGAATGGATGAATGGGCGCGTCAACTTCTCCAACTTGTAACCAATCTTCCACCCTTGGCACCAGCTCAACTCTCGTTTGGGCCTTGAGAAAAATGTCCTCTAACCCACCACTCCACTCCTCCTAGACACAGTCTGTCACCATCCAACGGGCATTTGCAATAGTTCCCATATCCAGCCTAGGAACATAGATGCAATTTCAATGTTTCTCTTGTATCTTCCTTCTTCTGCGAGGTAGTCATCTTCAAGCACAATTGAAACTTTATGGAGGAACTCTACATCCTTGAAGGCAAAGATATTCTTCAAAATGTTATGTGAAACCATACCCCAAAAAGCAATCACAACCTTCGACTTTCTCAGAGAAAAGTTTGGCCACATTTTCACTCTGCTATTGAGAACACCAAACTACTTCTCGATCTCAAAACCGTCTTCATAAGTGTGAAAATGAAGGAAGATAAAAACTTCCCTCAGTTTCATACCTCCTCACATGTGCCAACTTTCAATCGACACTATGTAAATGTGGGGCATTAAAACCTCTACTTGGCTCGCTTATCAACTTGCCAACTTATCCTTTTCTTACGTCCAAAAAGACTAGTGTCCACTTTATCATTCGACATCATTGCCGTGTTGTATAGTTTTCTTGCCTCCTTGTTGCCTTCTCGCTTGTTGATGTGAGTTTTGTTCCACTACAACATACAAAATTGAATACTTAGTATTCCAGGATGAAACACTAAATTTCCAACTCTCTCTTGAATAAGGTCATTTCTCATGCTAAGCTTGCAAAGTAAGATCATGAAATGACTTCAAGGTTCCCTTCAATTGTGGATATTAGCTTAGTGAAATACTGTGATTTGTTGGTAATCACTTAGGGGACTTACGCTGTTCATTCAATGGATATCAATTGCTTCTATAGATTTGGCTTCACAATGACAATGTGCAATGAAAATATAGCTTTTGATTTTCCAACTTTCCACTTCAACTTAAACTTAAACTTGCTAACTTCAACTACTTCTACTCCTAACTACGACTGCAAGGAAGTATGGATGACTTGGACTCTACTAGGTGCAACTTTATCAGCGACTCCACCTATCTAGTGCAAGCTTCTAAGGGTATACTCAAATGGTTTTCAAATCAATATCTCCTCTTCAATCCCATCAACAGATACAAACTAAAAATTGAATATCAATTGAAGTTAAGTACAATCACTAGCTCACCACACAAGGCACTCCTATCAGCAAGAGGCTAGTGGCCTAGTTTATATTTGAGTCAAGCAAGTAAACATCCACAATTTCTTCCATTCAACTAAGCTACTTCTAAACAACATGAAATGAAATCTACTCCAAGTGAGGATTGAAGAAACCATGCAAGACTTCAAAGCAACATTAAGTGATTCACCATGAAGACCAACAATGAATCATCAATCACTTTAATAGCATTATAGCAACAATTTGATCGAGTCTCTCCCTTAGCTAGCCTACTTCTACTCCTAGCTCTCTAATCTAATGCTTTTACCATCCAACTCTTCTAACCGTTACAAATGAGAAGGCCTTGGCCTTTTATAGTTGTTTAATTATAATGAAGGGCCAAGATCGATTCAAGATTAATCCCTACAAACCCTAATTAGGGTTGCCACACTATCAACCATTTACATGAAGGCACCACCTTGTGGGCAAATAAGAAAATTACAATGTTGTTGAGAGCCAATGAGAAAATTGTACACTTGGCATAGTATGATTGATTGTGTTTGAACTGGAATTTCTTGATTGGTAGAAGACAACTAGGTGCCACCTCATCATCCTCATCTTGTAGACTTGATCAACCTCTTGATGATGGGAAAATATCTCTTGACACTCAACATTGCCAAGCCTTCAATAGTGATAACATATTCCCAAATTGCTTCATCTTCTCCAATCTTCTTCATCCTCTTTTCGAAATCTTCTCATTGTCTTGACTTGAACGTGCACTTACATCTTCATGAACTTGATCTTCATCTTGCCTTGTACTTGCATTCTGATAACTTGACTTGGATCTTTCTTCTCATTCGAAGTCCTTGAGTTTGAGCCTGAAGTCTTGTGCTTGATCTCGCCACTTGAAGTTTTGAACATCTCCTTGCCTTCTAGCTTCTCCTTCACAACTTACCTTGCAAGACAAGAGAGAAATAACATTAAGCTCATCAAATGACAAGCATAAACATGTAAGAAATTTGAAATTTTCATGAAAAGAAATTACATCACATCAAACAGGAATGTATTAAATCAGGGATTATTTAGAAGTTAGATTCCTCCCTTTTCTTGCAAATCCAGAGATAAAATTATGCTAAAATCTGGAAAATAAGAAAGTCTTTAATGAGAAACATGCCCAGATTTCTTTGTTGCTGCTGAGGATGGCCCAGGTAAAATGACTAGGGCGAGCTTGAGGAGGAAATTCCCAGTCTCTACCAAGACCATCCAGCATCTGAAGGACTCTGTGGAGGAGGTCACCATAATTGAGAAGCAGGCAGCTGATACCCTAAAGGAGCTTGCCTAGCTTTCTGTCTGCTTCTGTGTCTATGTTTTTGGTCCTATGTTGTTTCTTTCTGTTTTGTTGCTGGTTCAGTGTTAGGTCTGCTGTCTCTGGTTGCTGGTTGGTCTGCTGGTTGTTTTTGTGCCAGCAGTGTTTTGTTTTGGAATAACTTTGCTGTATATCTTCTGTAATGTTTTGTGAGGGGTTTTGGTGTCCCCTCTAAAACTTGTTTTTACCTTAATCCAAAACATGCCCAGACTTCACTTTCTTCACCGCCTCATTTCTGATTGTTGGCGAAAAATCCGCTCTCATGTGCAAAATCACTGCCTTGTTGTCTCTCAAAATGAACTTCTTGTTGTCACAAATCATTGCTACCCAATGAGGATGAATTTGACGCTAATCGAGGAGTAGCTTGCTGCCTGCAGAAGAAGTGATTTGCTGCCTTGTATGAAAATTTTGCAACTTCGGAATGTAAAGAAGATTGCTGCTCTTGGATTCAGTTCACTGTCTACAGGCAGAGATGAATCTGTTTTGAATTGGTGTGAAAATAATTTTGTTCTCCTCTTTATATAGGCGATCTAGCATTTGAAGAGGCCCAACCCTCTAGGTATGCCGACTTGGTTCCTCGCATCCAATGAAATCATTTGAATTAATTTGCCTTTTAGCCCCTTAGGTCGACTTGTATTAGGAAATAAAATGATTTTAAAAATGTTTAACATTCCTAAGTGAAATTCCTGCCCCTTATATGCAGTTTGGTGAGGCCTTCATTCTTTGGGCGGAAATCTCATAGGTTTGAGGATTTTATCCTCGGGGATGGCAGAATTCTGTCATCCCTGAGGAATTTCTTCACTTCAACTTGGCTTCGGTCCTCAAACATATCATTGTCCCTTTCTTCTTTCACCTCTCATGTTTAGTTTATGATTTAGTGCATTCCAAGAGTCATAGTTATAAGGCGGAATTAAGGGGGTGCCTAGGATTTTGATTCTATTCTCCCACCAAATTTCAGTCTCAAATTTGTATCTCCTCACCCTCATAAAGCCTTTAAGACACCAATCCAAGCATCATCGCCATCCTTATGTGATTCAAGGTCTCATCCACCACTTGGGCCAGTCACCAACATACTTCCTCACTTCCCATATCAAAGGGCAGAAATCATCCTTATGAGAGGAAAGAATCCTCTTGGGGTGGTGGAATCCGCCACCCTTTGAGGATTTTTCCTCGCCCAACCCCAATTTACGCCAACATGAAATGTCCTTTCAAAATTGTTTAATCACTTCAACTCTTTCATTTCTTCGATTAGCATGTTCTTCAAGAGAGAATGCATCATATTCAACTTTCAAGCCCCAAATATGAGGTGGAAATCAGTATGGTAGGACGATTTTTGATTCCTCATGGCCCCTCAATCTCCATTTCTCCCAAACTTAGTCCAATCTTTGCCCTTTGGATTAGATTGTCATCAAGTTAGTCTTTGTTCAAATCCACGTCTCTGATTTCGATCTTTCTCTACTCCAACATGAGGGCAGAATTTTCAGTCAAAGAGAGGAATTGAGGATTCCTCAAGGCACACGGAATTCCACTAGCCTTGAGGAATCTTCCCGTCATACTTTGTCATTTCACCTCAAAACTTCAACAAAACTCCACCAGATTTCTTTCATTTTTTCTTACTTTCTCTCTTCAACAAAAGTTGGGATATTGAGTTGATGGTGGGCCTCTCTAAGTCCAGGCAGAAATCCTAGGGGGAAGAGGAATTTATCCTTGAGGATGGTGAAATTTCACCATCCCTGGGGAATTAACTCAATCATCCTTAAAGATTTAATCTCCAATCACCATCTTACTCTTCTCAAAACCTTCCTCCAAATCGTACCGATTCTCTCTTGCAAGTTTAGACCTCAACCATCAATTGTGGGAAAATCAAGAATATGTTCTACCATTTTTAAATCAAAGGTGGAAATCACCTTTATGAGAGGAAATAACCCTCTTGGGGTGGCGGAATCCACCACTCTTTAAGGATTTCTCCTCATGTAACCCAATTTTCCACCCACTCCCAGTGCCTTTTAAAACTTGTTCGATCACTTTCTTATGCACTGTACTTGGTTATTTCGCAAGATGGAAGGGAGGGAGTGTCAAGTTTGCCAATCCTAAATAGGGAAGACTTTTGATAGGGGAGAGGAATTTTTCTCAAGGCATGGCAGATTCCACCAGCCTTGGAGGAATTTTCCTCTTTGCAACATGTTTTCCATAGTCAGTTTTTCAGCTCAGAAGGCGGGAGGATTTATATAAAATATAACATTTTTTTAAGTATAAGTTACATTTCTTATACTTCAAGTTATATATTATATAAATATTGTTCAGATGTTTGAGATAGGTTTAAGCTTCATAGGAGTTATAATAAAGATTCTAGATTTTGGGGGTTTTCAAAAAATTTCTGGACTTAGCAAAATTTTAGGATTCAACACGCCTTTAGTAGTGTTACCTCCCACAACCTGTCCTGGCTTTCTAAGGTCAAATTGAAGCTGGCACAAGAACTTTCTAATGATTCTAACTCATTTCCTCACAAATCACTTGGTTTCAACTCCATCTCCATGACTAGCTTAGCCCAACTTTCGCTTACATCCCGGACAGACTTGACTTCCTAGCAGGCCAAAATTGCTCAAACTTATTCTTTCGGTTTGGAGACTTGAACTACCAACTAAGACCACCTAAGACCACCTAAGAACACCTAAGGCTGCTACTTCTACTACTAAAGCAAAAAATCAAGGGGGGTTCCCATTTGCAATAGGGAATTGGTGTGAAAACCTCACAACACCACCTAACGTGGGACACTTAAATTTTTTTGAATGTTGATAACACCTTTAAAATCAACTTTACAAGCTTGTCAATCTGCCAGTCTTTTGAACTACCTTTGATAATTGGGTTAGTTATAATGGTGCACTTGGGATAATGATAATCTCTTCGCCATTGTGGCCCCCAGTAATGCCATTTTAGTTTCTGCGATGTTATTGGTACTTATTGCCAATTTTTGCGTGCTCTAGGCGAAAATACTACCCTTCCAGTCCTTAGCAACAAACTTCGCTCCGCAGGGTCTTGGATTTCCTTTAGATGCACCATCAAAATTCAATTTCACCCACCCTTCTTCCAGAGCACACCACTCTGTTTGCAACTTTTCGGATGTGAATGGATTAACCTATCTTGGCCCATTAACAGTCCTGAATTTTAGAAGAGACAACCTTGATTGAATGAAACTATCCTCCATATTGTAAGGATGCTTATTTAGATTCACCCTAGAAGCAGCTACAACTACTAATTTTGAGATTGATCTTTCAATCTTGCCACATACTTGACTGAGGCTCTTTGTTTTCTCTTGGAATATGAGTCTATTCCGTTCTTTCCAAATTTCCCAAATAAGGGCTGATGAACTCACCTGCCAAATGCTGGAATACAAAGATTCATTTTGGGCCAATCTTCAACTTCGGAACAATTCTTCGAGCATCACTAGGAATGCAATCTTCCAATTGAGTATGTGCATAAAAAGGACCAACAACTTTGAACAAAATCACAATGCAATAACAAACGATCTATTGATTCTTCATGCTCCTTACCCATTGGACATCTGAAAGGGCTAGTGAAGCTGATTTTGTTTAATCTTTCCCCTGATAGGATACAACCTCTAAAAGCCAGCTAGGCAAATGAACCAGCCTTTGGTAGAACATACCTACTCCAACATAGCTTTAGGGGCCAACCCTGTTCATCGAAATCAGCTTCAAACAAATTTTAACCAATCTTAACTGCATGCTTTTCATTCTTACCACTTCACCGAATGAGACTGTCCAAATTATTTGAAAGAGGAATGCTCCTTTCCTTTAGTATATTCCTTAGGTAGTCTACAAGGTCTCATGGTAAGTTAAGATCTTTTGGATCTTTCCACTCCCACTTCATCCTGTTGTCCCTCTTCATGGTCATGAAATCTCTAACCTTATTACCCAACATGCCTCCAAAATTTTGACAAGATCTTCATTGGGATGTTCCAACTAAAGAGCCCTAAAGCCCTCCCAAGAGTCATTCCAAAAAGAAGGCGATCTTCCATTTCCAATCCACCAAGTAAGGTGATTAGTAATGACTTGCCTACATGAAAGCATGAAATTCCACATTGGTTACCCTTGGGTAGAATTGCTAATATTCAAGATTCTATTTCTATCCTTGGAATCCAAGTACTTTGCTTGCAGAATTCTCCTAAGTTGCCGATTCGGGTGCGGATATGGATGCAGATGTGAGAATTGGATGCGCGGATGCGTTAAAATATTTTTTGGGGGATGCAGATGTGTTTGGATATATATATGCAAAGAAATGCAAGAAATATACAAAATTATATTTAATATCTAAGTATATTACCATAGTGTAAATATTATATTTAACGAATGATCATACATTTGAAATATATTGTGACATTAATAAAATGTGTATTATAATATATATAAAATAATTAAATATAAATATAAATAACTAGATACAAAATATAACAATTCATACCAATAATAAATATAATATTAAATAAATAAATAAATAAATAAATAAATAAATATTAAATACTAAACGATAAAATTTAAAACCTTGGTGGTCGGCAATGGAAGGTTGCTATGGAATGATGCAACCATTTCTCATCGAACAAACATATATACTTTATAAAACAGGGGATAAAAATGGGAAGGTTATATCGTTTATGCTGCGGGATCACTAATACAAATAGCAGAATGTTTATTGGGACTTTTATCCCATGAGAATGTATACGTGTTGCTAGGAATAACGTGTAGCATCTACAATATTTATTCGCTGCTAAGTCTCTGAGCTTCTGGTGATAGTGATTTCTCAATTTCTGTCAGGCATCAAAGAAGCATTGGTCAAATCATGGAAACAAACATTACAGAGGAGAAATAAGGGATGCGATCAGGGATATTCAACGGAGATGGGAGGTCCATTCAGCGCTAAGAAAGGCAAGAAATATAGGATTCACAACACGGGAAGCGCTAAATACAACCAATCCTCCTTTGAACAGTTTTATACTCAGCAATGTACATGAGAAGCGCATCCCCAGGCATCCAGAAGCCCAGGCTGCGCTTCCGGGAGGCATCCACAGGGCTTCCGTGCCCGCTTCTGCTTCCCCCAGCATCTGCTTCCGAATCTGCAGCAAACTAGGGTGCATCGGTATCTTAGGAATTCTCACCCACATTTGATCAGGTTTGCATACATTCTCCAAATGAACTTTGCACCCAAAGCCTCTTTCATGATGCTCTATCTTCTAATCCCTACACCTCTTTCTTGTTTATATTTGCAGACCTTATTCCAAGCCACAAGTGGATTCTTATCTTATTCCTAACTTCTGTTCCATAAGAGTTTCCTCATCATTTGTTCCGCCAACCTAATAATCTTCTCGGGAAGTTTAAAACAATACATAGAATAAATGGAGATAGCTGTTATTACTGACATTGAAAGAATAATATGACCCATTGAAGAAAGCCATCTACTCTTCCAGCCTTCAAATTTGCTAGTGTAGTTATCAATGATCTTCGTCCAAAGGTTAGTTCTACTTGCTCCAGCAAAGAGAGGGATACCTAAAAGGTTAAAAACTTCCTTGGCAGCTTACCCATCTTCACTCCCAAGATGCTGGATAAGTCAGCTTGCTTTGAGAGAGGGGTGTTAAAACATAAAACTTCTGATTTCTGCCAATTAATATGCTGCCTTGAAGCTCCAAAAATACTTATCAAATGTAGCACGAATGATATGGGCCTCTGATGTAGGAGCATGGACAAAATTAGACTAAATGAAGACAATTTGCTTTAAAGGTTTGACAGAGATGTCATCCCAAAGAATATGGTAATTAAAGCCTATGAACGAATGTATTTGTTTAATTAGTAATTGAAACCTTCAGGCAAGTAATATTGGCAATGTAATACTAGACTTCCAACACCCACGTGGTGGTACTAAGCAGACTTTGGAAATCGGTTGAGTAATGGTTCATTCTTGGAACTATTTGAAATTGACAAACGTCAGAGAAGACAAGAAGGATGGAAAGGGGAAGAAGTGGGGGTTCAAAAGAAAAGAGAACCAATCACATGCCTCTAGAAAATAAGATTGAAATTTGCAATGCATGGAGAAAGGATCAGTCTTGAAGAGGAAAAGAAAAGAAATGGAGTTCATTTCCAGCAAAACCTAAAGTAAGATTCAGCGGTTCCAAGAGGAGGCCAAGCGGTTCTTGGGTGAGAGGATATATAATAGAGATAGAGGGTTAGAGGTAAGCAGCCGATGGATAGAATAGGAATGCACCGATAGTGGAGTGCAGATTAGTTTGGGCATATGTAACATGGATGGAAAGAGTGTCTATTGGCATTGTTGCGGAAAATTCTAGAGGACCCCCGATCTGTTTGTGGAGGACTGGACTGGAGAGTGAGTAGAACCAGAGAAGAAACCATTCGATTGGGAAAGTTTAAATTAATAGATGGACATCCATACTCTGTAATCCCTAACTTTTTGTATTGTAGAAATAAAATTAAATTTTGGTAGCATTTGGTTAGATTTGTTAGTTATCTATTTGAATCCTTTGAATATAATTTCATGTGGCTATTTGATTCCCATCTCATATTACATTTGGCTTGGAAATGTTTTCTCTTTTGTTATACTTCTTGGCACAACTGGCCAGTGGCTGATTAAGAGGATTAATCTGTTCTTGGTCAATATGGCTTGTTATAAAATTCAGTTTACTGTCCTGATTCCTGTCATAGTCATGACAGGAAGCCTGTAGAAATCTCTTGAGGTTTGAAGTCATAGTAAATGTGTGAGGGTAAAAGTCCATCTTTGATAGCAGGGTACAAATGGGTGAGATTGTTGCCATCAAGTGGTATTAGAGCCCAAAAGATTTGGGCAAGTCAATTGAATCCTTTTGTTGAACCTTGGTGAAGTATGAGTATGGCAGTTTGATGTTTATGGATTCTTGGATAGATTGGGGTGTTGCAGAATGACAGGGTACCAAAAGATTAGGCAAGAGGATATGAGAAGAGCCCTAGGTGAGGTATCAAGAAATCAAGGAAGAGAAAGATAGACACAACTACAAGCATAGAAAGAGAGTCAAAAGAAGAGACAAGAAGAAAGATAATGTGGCAAGACAAGATGTAGGGTTTGAAAGAGAATTAGCAAAGTTGCGAAAAGGTTTTGAGAAGTGTAAGGTTTTGATCGAGTAGTGGCTGCGGAAAGAAGCCAAGATTATGTATGGGTTTGGTCGATGAGAAAGAAGGTGAGATGGCCTATAGAATTGCTTGTGAAGAAAGGAAGAAGGCAAAGGATGGTTGCCTAAGAGAAGAGGATGAGAGTATGAAGAAAACCCCGAGGGGTTTGAACAACAAGAAGTTGTCAAGAAAGGAATATACACAAGAAGTGGTGAAAGAAGTTCTCATTGTGGAGAACATGAAGTAAAATAAGAAAGAATAGGGGGAAAATGAAGTGCAGAAAGAAGCACTCAAGAGAAGAAGTAAGGAAGAGAGAAAGGTGTCCATGAAGGTTCCACTCATGGAGACATGTTGGTCTCTTGTTTTATTTACTAATGTTATGTTTTATTATGTGTTTGCAGGTATGGGAAGCCTTGTAAGGAAGACCACAAATAAGACCTTGAAGGTGATGAAAGAAGGGGCAAGTGAAACACCTATCAAAAGAGTTGAGGATGAAAGCAATAGAAGACAAGTTGCAGCAGTCTGCCAAGAGGACATGAGAGAATAATATGCACAAGAGGTACTTGGTAAAGTATTTAGAAATGAAGAAGATGGTGTTGATATCTTCCCATATTATAATGAAGAATTCAAATATGCCCTAGAGTTCTATGATGCTTTAGAAGATGTCATAGATGAATGGAAAAATTGATAAGAAGTGAAGACAAGGATGAAGGAGAATCTTGTCAGCAACCTATTGCAAAGGTAAATAGAAGTGAGAATGTTGATCTTGGTCATATACATGAAAATAAGAATAAAGATATTCAAGTTAAAAGAAATAAGAGAATAAGAAAGTTTCCGAAACTTGTTTGGGATCATGGTTATAGAATACCAAGTTGGCAAAAGAAACTGGTTGGTGAGGGGAAACAGTTAAAATGTAAAGAAGAAGATATTTTTTATAGTAATGTTGCTAACAAACAGGTGCAAAGGACGAAAGACATGATTAGGAAAATTGGAGATCAGATTCTAGGGTGAGTTGGCAAGCAAAGAAGCATAAAGAAAATGTTTTAAGACAGAAATCAGACCATACATTATGGAGAAAAAGTGCAGGAACAAAGGGACAGCAGCCGAAGAGTAAGGGAAACAAAGTATGGGTGGCCAAACGTGTGATGGTAGGTGATGAAAGTAGTGGTGCAGGACATGGTGGTGGAAATTCACTACAAGAGAATGGAAGAGGTGAAGAAAATGAAAGAGGGAAGCATGAAGTTGTAGCAATTTTAGAGGTGGAAGAAACTACAAGGACTTGTGAAGGTTTTGTGTTTGGCAAAGTTCCTAGAGGAAAGAATGGAAATGATAGTGCAGACTTCGTGCAAAAGATAGCAGCAAAGGTAGAAGGTGTTGAAGAAAAAGAGGTAATATTTCAGATTTAAACAATGATTATGTTTTTGAATCTTTGAATAAAGTTGTCAAAGGAAATTTTTTACAAGAACATGACAATGCGATGGAAAAAATAGTGATGATAAGATATTTGAATGTGCGATGGAACTTTGGAGGCTTGCAGACGAGAAAGAAACAATTATGAGTGTGGAATGGATCTAAACATGCAAATGGATGAGAGTGATGAAAAACAAGGATGGACAGTCAATACATGTTATAACGTTGGCATGGAGAATGCAGAACAAGAAGAAGCAAAAGAAGATGCAGAAGCGGATGTTGGAGCAGCAGCAATTGAAGAGGATGAAGGCCCACAAAAACATGAAAAAGAAATTGCAGCGAAAGAATTGAAAAGAAGTACAGTGTTTAATAGTAAAGAGGAAGATATGTGGGTACAATTAGCAGCAATAGAACAAGAACGGAATGAAAAATTGGAAGAGTTGAAAGATGCGACAAGAAAAAACATAAAGATGAAGATTGCAGCTAAGGATGAAAACGTTATTGCAACAAAGAGGGGATTTGGAACAATCTATGCAGATTTTTGTAAAGACATTAAAATGAAGAAGTCCAAAATGATTTATTGTTGAATAGTTTGGTCATAGAGGAAGAAGAGTATGGAATGATGAATACAGTTTTTTATCAGATTGTGAATAATTTTGTGGAAGCAGAGAATGTGAGTGACTTTGAAGGCTGGGAAATCTTAAATCTCCATGGAATTGTTTATGTTTTTGAGTGGGTGAGTGGAGATTTGAGAAGGATGGTGAATAGTGAAGAAAAGAGTAGTAAGCATCCCTGTTGGAGCATGATATTGGTCCTGGAGAGATTGTGGAAAAAATGAAAGAATGTAGAGAGGCAAGTGTTGATTAGAAGCCTCATGTGTAGGAGCACATGACTTATTTTTGTCCCCTGGGGAGTCTGATATAGGAGCATGGCCAAAATCAGATGAAATGAAGACAATTTGCTTTAATTGTTTGACAAAGAGATGTCTTCCCAAAGAATATGGTAATTAAAGCCTATGAACAAATGTATTTGTTTAATTAGTAATTGAAACCTTCAGGCAAGTAATATTGGCAATGCAATAGTAGACTTGCAACACCCCCGTGGTTACTAATTGGAGACTTTGGAAATCAGTTGAGTAGTGGTTAAGAAGGATGGAAAGGGGAAGAAATGGGGGTGCAAAAGAAAAGAGAACCGATCATATGCCTCTAGAAAATAAGATTGAAATTTGCAATGCATGGAGAAAGGATTGGGATTGAAGAGGAAAAGAAGATAAATGGAATTTATTTGCAACATATTCTAAAGTAAAATTCAACGGTTCCAAGAGGAGGCTAAGCGGTTCTTGGGTGAGAGGATATAGAATAGAGACAGATGGTTAGAGGTAAGTAGCTGATGGATAGAATAGGAGTGCACTGATAGTGGAGTGCATATTAGTTTGGGCATATGTAACATGGATGGAAAGAGAGTCTATTGGCATTGTTGGGGAAAATTCTATAGGACCCCTGATCTGTTTGTGGAGGATTGGAATGGAGAGTGAATAGAACCAGAGAAGGAAACCATTCGATTGGGAAAGTTTAAATTAATAGATGGACATCCATACTCTGTAATCCCTTTGGTGAAATGGTGGGACTTCTTACCTGTAGGGCCTACAACCAAGGTTCAAGTCCCCACATGGTCGCTCTCTACTATGGTTCTTAATTGAGAGTGTTTGACTTTGACCCTTGGTGAAATAGTGGGGCTTCTTGCCTGTAGTGCTTACAGCCAAGGGTCAAAGAACATTTAGACGAAGAAAAATCGTTCTGCTAGGGTTTCATGTGTACGGCTCTCTGTCTGCACTTTTTTTCTGAGTTTCCCACTTGTCACACCGCATTTACTGCGGGATTTTTGCATAAGGGTTAGTTTATTATGGCTTTGGTCAACTTCGGCCCAGCAGTTGTTGCTGGTGCTCGAGTTGAAGCTTCGGAAAGCCATGGCGCCTCCTCTGAACAAATGACCGCGCAAGTTTGTCCCGAAGGTCTTTCACGAGGTAATACTGATATTATTCTTAACATGCAAGAATTTGATGTTGCTTGTGAATGGCTTGAAAAGCATACCTTAATAGGGTATTTTGTGGGTCGCACTCCTAAAAGTATCCTCAAAGATTGGGTTAACAAGAGCTAGACTCCTCATGGAGTCCGCCTTGAAGGTGTTCAAAACCTTACCAAAGTTTTTTTTCTGTTTCATTTTGCTAACCCTTCCCAGACGGAGGCAAAGGTGGTCTCGAGCCTTAACTGTCTCAGACGACAAGAAACTTAGGGTTCCCGTCTGGGTCGAGTTTCCTGGTCTCCCATTGCCATGTTGGCCATTCATTGAATCTATTGCCAAAACCCTTGGCAAAGTCAAATTTTTTAATGCTCGCCCTCAGAAGCGTATTTGTATTGAGGTCGACCTTTCCAGGGACCTCAAAGACTTTGTGGAGATCCAAGTCGGTTCTCAAACCTTCTCTCAGAAGGTGCATTATTTGAACCTGCCGAACACCTGTTATAGGTGCCAGTCGGCGAAGCACAAGATCAAGGATTGCCCTTTGGCTACCCCTCGGGTTAAGCCACTGTCGAAGGACGCGCCTGCTAAACCTTCAGAGGCGGGGAAAAAAGAGGAATGGACCACGGTTTTGCGAAAAGGCAAGAATGCCTCACGCTCTAAGCAGGTCCCAGCCGCTTCCGCAGCTGCTTCATCATCGGCTGCTCCGCCTATTGAAGAAAACCCACCTGCTGCCGAAGCGCCACCGGTTGCTTCGCCTATTTCAAACCCTGGTCTTTAGGGGAATGCGCCTCCGATTGCGCCGACTTTGTCAAACCCTGTTCCTTAGGGGAAACGTTGTTTGCGTGGTCCGCCACCCCTGGGGTGGTGCTCACTCCGCAAGCAATTTCACTCCTTTCTTCGTAGCCTTTGCGTCGGTCTCGCAACCTTGATGGTCGTGAGGAAGACCCTGAGGAGAAGTGACGACTTATCTCTGCTGGAAATGTATCCAACAGCTTTGGTTTAGTTCCAACCTTCTTGTAGAATAGTTTCTACTCTCTTGAGGACGAAGAAACTATGCAAGAGTTTTTATGAATTTTTTATCTTGGAATGTGCAAGGTCTAACTGACCTCTCCAGAAAGTACTATGTTCGCGATACCTGCTGTAGACTCCACAGTCTGGATGTTTTATGTTTGGCAGTGTTGATGTGAGTTTTGTACCACTACATAACATATAGTAATTGAAATACTTGATACAGCGTACCAAACACTCAACCCTCTCTTGAAAAGTATATATGATACTCCAAGGTTCCTTACACCTGTGGATACTCAGTCAGTTAAAATGATGTGATTTGCTGGTAATCACTTCGGCGGGCTTACGTTGTTCACTTGAGGATGTCAAACTTTCGCTATGATGATGATGAGATAACTTTCTTCTTTTATATCATTTCCAACTTTGCTCATCAAACTGATTTATATCACTTCTAGCTTTGCTCTTCAAACTTTCGAACTTCAACTTCTCAACTTCAACTACTGAACTACTGATTACTTCTACTATTGCTACTGAATGGAAAGATTGGCAAATGGACAGGGATCAACCTAATGAAGACTTGCCAGTGGCGCTACCTCCATTGGTGCAATGATTCTAAGGGATACTCTTAGGATTTTCACACTAACACCTATCTTCCAACCCAACTTGAAGTACAAGCGGAAAGATGAAATGCAAGTAGAACTTGGGAGCAATTGGACTAGATTACCACACAAGGCTTCCTAACAAGCCGCTAGGATGCTAGTGGCCTAGTATATAGAACCCTATCAAACATTTACCAATATCACCATACAACTAACCATTTACTTCTTACTCTAACAACATGAAATGAAATCCTACTTTAATTTGAGAGATGAGAGGAACCATGCAATACACCAAAATGATCATGTATATCCACCATGCAAAACACAACAATGAATAGAGAACAATTTTGATAGTATTTTGGCAACAATTCTCCAACATAACTCTCTTTACAAATGAGTACAAATGGCCTTATATAGAGGCTCAAAATTACAACGAGTGGCCAAGATTAAGAGGCAAAATCAAGGGCCAAGATTAAACCTTACAAACCCTAATTAGGGTTACCATCTTTCAACCAATTACATGAGGGCACCAACTTTGTGGGCCAATGAGAAAATTACAATAATCTGTCAACCAATGAGAACATAGGACACTTGGCATGATTTGATTGCATGCACATGAAATTGCCACCTCATCAACCTTGTCTTATAAAGTTCATTAATCCTTGAGATGAGATGAAGCCTTGGATGCTTGAGCTTGTCCTTAGAAATTTTCTCACCACCACTTGAACTTGCTTGTACTTGATGTCCTGATCTCGAAAGGGTGAGGTCTTCGTGCACTTGGGGTAATCTTGCCTTGACCTTGGTGGCTTGCCTGGATGTGAACCTTGTGCAATTTAAGAGCCTTGCTCTTAGCCACCACCTTGAAATCAAACTTGACCTCCCTCAACCTTTCAATCACTTTCCTCCTTACTTCAATACTTTGCCATTTTTAACCTTCCTATTTGGATTTGATCTGCATGCATGCATCTTTGTTTCAATAACCTTGGGTTTTGGGGCACCTGCCCTCACCATATCTCCTTGATTGTTCCACAATCCACCCATCACTGAGTTCATCAACTGCTTTCATCAATGCCTTCCTCCTTGGTTAAGCCTTGACTACCTTCAACTGTTCGAACTGCCACAACCTTGCCCTTTGGCATAAGCTCTTGCCTCAACCATAGTGGTGCAGTGCATCTCCCCAATTGGATTTGGTTCGACTGGCAAAGCATCACTAGTAGTCTTGCATTTGAATTGAAGAGGTAGGACCCCATGTAGATTTGCCCCCGATTTTGTACTATTTAAGTTGCAACTCTAAATTCATGCTAGTGATCCTAATCCAATCAATTTTCCTTAACCATTCTCAATCTCTTCAATAAAATAAAACATCCAAGGATCAAACTGTGTACCTTTAGCAGAGCCCGGAATTTGATTGAGAAGCACGATGAAGGCGCTGCACTCTGATCTGCAATCTGACTTTGTGAGCCTTGATGACTTGATGTAACCAATTCTGTCGTATCATGTCTACTGCTGGGGTAGACTGAACACTTCCTTGCACAAATCCATATTGATTGATCTTCTTTGCCACAGGGGACTAGCTGTCTCTCAACCTCTCTCTTAATTGAATTATATCAAAGGTACCAATGTTGGTGTCTCCAACGTATTTCAATTTTGAGCGGGAGTTGGAATTGGGTATCATGACTTCCTTGTCTCCTATTTCAGCATTAATTCCTTTGGGTTGCTTGCTTGCATTGGCATCATTCATCCTAAACACTTATCACTCCCCGCCTTTTCTACAATGAAGATGAAACTACACTTATCACTCCAAACTTCGCCTATAAGATGGAATACTACACTTATCACTCCCCGCTGTTACCTTAAGATGGACTACACTTATCACTCCAATTCTCCTTCCTACAATGATGAAATGCAATGATGCAAACTACACTTATCACTCCCCGCTTTTGCCTTAAGATGGACTACACTTATCACTCCAATCTTCTCCCTAGGGGTGGAATACTACACTTATCACTCCCCGCCAATACCTTAAGATGGGCTACACTTATCACTCCAATTCTCCTTCCTACAATGATGAAATGCAATGATGGAATGCAAGCAAGAACTTGAGGGAAAAAAGCCAATCAAGACAATCGAGTAATCAACCTACTAACCAAACACCTAACTCTACTCTTGAAATTAGTTTTCAACACCTAAACTAGCACCAATGAAATGAAAGCAATTAAAGAGAGGGGAAAAGATAGGCCACTCACCCAAGTACAAAGCTAGGAATCCCTTGTCAATGCAATTAGCTGGGCTTGATCTCCAAAAATCTTCTCTATCTCCACAAGTCTGAAAATATAGCTCCCAAATAGATCAAATCTTCCCTTCAATTACCTCTCAAAATCTTGCAATGAGGCCTTAAGCAATTAACTCCATCTTCTAGCAGATCTGGAAATGATATGCCAATTTGCCAAGCCTCTAAACCTCAAATTCTGGAAAATGAGATCACAACCACTGATTTTCGGATCTGCAATAATTTTGAAAAAAAATGCCCTTAGAATTTCGATTTTGGGATGCTAAAATGGATGGAAAGTGGTCCTCAAATCACTCACAATAAATCTCTGCTCCTTCTTCAATAAAAGTACTGATTCTAGGGCCTGGAACTGCCCTCAAACACCTCCACCATTCAAACTTGCAATATTCAGATTTTCGGATCTGGGAAAAAATTGCTAAAATAATGCCTTGAAAAATTGAATTTAGAGGGGAGAATATGTGGAAGAAGACCCTCAAAGTGTACACAATAAATCTGCTCCTCTTTCCCCTTAGAAATACTGATTTTAGGGTCCTTTGTTTGCCCTTCAAACACCCTCAAACTGCCCAGGTCTGCTGCCTTAACCAAGTCGCCACCCCATAAAACTGAATCACTTTGCCAAAAGACTGATTTCGCTGCCAACATAGTGATGAAAAATCGCTGCTGAGTCTCTCTAATTTCGCTCCTCATAGCAGAGCTGAAAATCGCACTTTGAATTGTGAAGAATGAAGTGAGGTTTGCCTCTTACTTATACCTGTCTCTTGGGCCTATTTGAGGGCCGACCTGTACACATTTGCCCATAAAAATAATAAATTTAATGCAAAAAAAAAGAGGGCCGACATGTTCCAAGATAAATAAATTTACTAAAAAATGCACCGAAAATTAATAATTGTGCCCAGATTTTTAGCCTTTGAAGGCCATATAGGCCACACGTTACCAAAGGGGAGGCCCTAATTTGCCTTTTAGCCTTGCGCCAAAATAGAGAGGCCCTAAAAAAAAAAAAATCGAAATTAAAGGCCATATATTGGGGTTTTCAAAGCAAAAAAAATAATAATTTCCATAGCCCAGATTTCATAATTTCTATGCCCCAAAATTAGTTTTCAAAGCAGATTTTATATATATTTTGCCCAGATTTTAATTTTAAAAGGCCTTAAATTTATTTTAATCTCAGATTTTAAAATCACAATGCCCAGATTTTAATTTTAATTGTCCAATATTATTTTCGATGAGCAGATTTTGCTCCTTCTATGTTAAAATTTCGAATTTAGGGGACCAAAATCCCAATTTCATAAGGTGATAAGCCCAGATTTTCGATTGTCAAAGCCAAATTTGTTAACCCAAGAGCTAGATTTCGAAACCCAAAAACATTGATCAAGTTAATTGCCCATATTCGAAATTCAGTGCCCAAACTTCGATCTCATGAAGGAGATATAAAATAAAAAGAAATCAACTTCGCTCTATTTGGCAAATCAAACATTTTGTCCCAAATTCATTTATTTCAATATCCAATTCATAATCCGATCTTACAAAAATTCTCCAAGAAGATGGTCAATATTGACAATCAAATTGAAAAACACAGGCCTAATATACATCAATAATCTTCAAAATTACCCCTCTGGCATCCAAGTCCAACAATATCGTCAAGGCAAGGGCATCGGGATCTAGAGGAAAAGCCAAGGCCAGTTCAAAAATGGGGGTCCCCAAATATTTTGGGGCGATGGTGTGAAAACCTCACAACAGGCAGGAAGTTAAAATCTCTGGTCTTTTACTTACTTCTGCCTGTCGTGTCATTTGGCCAGACGACATTGTTTTTTCTTCATAGCATGAAGCTGGTAAGGGTGGTGTCATTACTATTCTGTCTCCATTCCGCTATTATTGCGCATGGATCTGATCCTATGCAGCGCGTCACTTGGATCTTGTTGTCATTCCACAATCATTCCTTTGGCATTATTAATATTTATGCTCCCAATGATGCTGTGGAAAGATCGCAGCTTTGGTGTTTGTTGGAAGATAATTTGCCTCCAACAACATGGGTTATGTGTGGGGACTTCAATATGGTTGAGCTGGCCTTTGACAAGAAAGGGCTTTTGCCTTTCAGATGGACAACTGGAGAGAGAGAAGCATGGTACTATATGCGCAATAAATTGGGCCTTTTTGATCCCAATGCTAACCACCGTCAGTAGAGTGGGGTCTGGCATACTTGGTCTAATTTGATAGCTAGTTCTGACCGCATATTCAAGAGATTAGATCGTGCTATGATAACTGCTCAATCTTTTTTCTCTTTTTCTGAAGATTGGGAATTACCTGTCATTCCGTTGACAGATGTGACCTTGTTAGATCATTATCCCATCTTTTTTACCATTACGTGGCATTCCTCTGCTAGGCGGGCTGCTTGTACTCAATTTTTTCTCAACACGTCTGTGCTGATACATGCTTCCACTATCTCTCACATTTTGCGTGTCTGGAACCTAGAGCCTCGGCCCCACAACCACATTGGCTAGATTCAGTGGTGGAATGACGCCATCACTTGTATTGCCAGATTTCTCCGCATCTACGGCCGTCAGTTGGCTTGCTACAGGAAACGTGCATATGAAGCAAACACCAAAGCTTTGCATAGTGCCTCTGAAGGTCTGGCTCTGAATCCCTTCGATGCCGAGCTTCATCTTAAACTTGCTCAGCTTCGTCATGAGAAGCAAATTGCAGACAATTATGCCATTAGGGGAGCTCAAATCAAAGCCCGCCTCCATTGGCTGGAGGTGGGCGATAAAGCTTCTAAAGAGTTTTTTCATGCTCTCAGAGCTCGTCATACCAATTCTAGTATTCAAAAAATCAAACAAGTTCATGAAACCCATTCCGAGCTTCTTGATATTCTTCAAGCTTTTGTTCAACACTATGAAAAAGTGTTTGCTTCTCAAGGAAATTCTGCTGCTCGGGAAGATGCTCTCAAGGCGTGTATTGCTATTACTCCAAACCTCCTAGGGGTCGAGCAGCGAGCCTTCTGTGAACAACTTCTCACTATCAGTGACCTTAAAGAGACTGTCTCTTCTATGGCTGATGACAAATCCCCAGGGTGTGATGGCTTTCCTTGTGAATTTTACAAGCATTTGTGGGATGCTATAGGCCCTGACTTGCACAAAGTCTATCTCGAGGCCTACCATAATAAAAGCTTGGGTGCTCTCATAAACAAAGGGAATATTAAATTCATACCTAAGGCTGGTGATCCTGAAGATATCTGCAATTGGAGGCCCATCACTTTGCTGAATGTCTCCTACAAGATCATTGCTAAGGCTTTAGCTCTCAAGATCATACATCTTCTGCTTATTGTCCGCTCTGAGCAAACTGGTTTCATCAAGTCTAGATATATCCTTGACAATATTATTGATGTCTGGGAAAGAATGGAATGGGCTCGTCAATCCAATCAGCCTATGTTTTTTCTTAAGATTGATTTCGCCAAAGCTTATGACCGCATTGAGTGGCCTTTCATTCTTGCCATGCTTCAGGCCATTGGGTTTGGTCCCAATTTTTTGCAGTCAGTGGAAATGCTTTTTGGTGATGCCTCTGCTTGCATCACTATCAATGGTACTCACTCCGACACCTTTGGGCTTTTTAGGTCCATTCGCCAGGGTTACCCCTTGGCCCCTGCTTTATATGTGCTTGCTGTCGAAGGCTTTGGATACCTTCTTGCCAATTCTGTTTCTTCTGGTTTAGTTCGTGGTATTTCTCTTTCAAAATCTCCTCCTCAGCTTGTCAATGGTCACTTTGCTGATGACTCCTTTCTCACTCTCCTTGAGGAGGATAATATTGCTAATGCCTTACAATGCTTAGATACCTTTTGTCAAGCCTCTAGGTTTGCTATTCAATGGCACAAGACTCTGTTACAGATAATCCTTCTTGCCTACCCCTCCTTGGCTTGCTAAGTTCGATTGGAAGTGGGTTCAACATGGGGAAGTTTTCCGCTTCCTGGGCATTCCCTTTGCTTTCCATGGCTCTCCTATGGATTTATGGAATGCCGTGATTGCTAAGATCGAGAAGAAGCTTTAGTATTGGATCACTAAACCCCTTTCTCTTGCGGGGAAATTCCAGATATGTTCCAAGGTTCTTGCTGCCACACATGTTTATTACTCTTCTTGCTGGGTTCCCTCTAAAGCCTCTTATTTGAAGCTGAAGCGCCTTCTCAGAGACTTTCTTTGGGCTTCTGGAGCCGATGGGCATGGATTTCACAGAGATGCCTGGGATTATTGTTGTCTTCCCATAGATTCTGGTGGCCTTGGTCTTCTTGCCACTCAGAAGAAGGGACATGCTCTTTGTGCCAATTGGATTATTTGTGCTCTCACTGGCAATGAGGCCTAGAAAATCCTTGTCAGGCATTGTATTTCTTCAGGCTACCCTGTTCACAGGCCTGCCTGGAAAGGAATTGGTCTTTAGATTCTTCTTATTATGAGGGAACCTATTCATATCTAGGGCACCTTCATCATTAAGAGCATGTGGAAGGCCTGGGAAGCTATCAAACCTTGGCTTCAGTGGGATGGAGATGGTTTTTGCAATGACATTTCTTTCAATCAACAGAACCTCTGGTGGTCTCCGCTTTTTTCCATTCAAGGTATCCCTCTTGCTAAGACTCAAGGATCCAATGGTCTGCGTTTTTTCAAACGCGACATCTGGACTCCCAAGGACCTCTTCTCTAGGGTCACTATGAGCCTCCGCTCATGGGAAGATATCCAAGTGTAGTACCGCCTGACTCGCCAAGATCGTCAGACTTTTGACTTGTTGGTTTCTGCTTTTCCAGTTCATTTGCTTCACAAGCTTGGTGTTCAGTCTGTTCGACCTTGGTGGAAGGATTAGAAGTGGTATCCTACCACTCCGTTCCTCAATTACAAGCCTAGGTTGGGCTATCGGTGGCTGTCCCCCCACCTTCCCATGGTGGACATTCTCAACCAGAGATGGCATTTGCGCTCTTCTACCTACCACTGGAGCTCTCATTTCCAGACCATTTGGTCTGCCATTACTAAGCCCAAGATGGCTCTTTTTGCTTGGTGTTTACTCTTTCAAGGACTTCCTATGGGTCCTAGACTCAAACACCTGGGTGTTCATGACCCTCGGTGTCCTTTTTGTGGCCACCCAGAATCCTTTTTGCACATCTTCTGGTTCTGTAAGAGAGCTCAATAGTATTGGCAGTGGATCCATGACTTCTTTAAACCTTTCAGGCCCGAGCCTTTCTCTTGGCATATGATTGTCCTGGGAGATTCTCCGAAGCTTCCCTCCAAGTTTACCCAGATTTGGCATACTTTCAGGATGGAGATTTTGTTCACTTTGTGGAAAGATAGGAATGTTGTTCTCTTTTCTCACAGTTGTCTTGATATTAATGTTGCTTTGTATAATAAAGCTTGCATATGTAACAATTTAATGATGCAGATTCAAGTTCAAGCTAATAAAGTGGCTCTGGAGGTGGCTCACCTTCAGGAGTTGCTCAATCATTGGGGCAACGCTCCTTGCACAGTTGCTCGGGTTCCTCTTGATGCTGTCTCTACAGAAGGTACTCCGCCCAGGGGGGGCGCCGTGGGTGTAGCTCTTCGGCTCGCTGCTCCCATACCCCGTGGTCGCAGGCTTCTCGCCACCACTCCTCAAGAGGTGGAGATGATGGTTGGCAATGCCGCTCAGCTTCTTCGCCTCACCGTCCTTCTAGGTGGTCCGGCTCCGGCTCAGTCTGCCCCTCCTGTTGCTCACCGTGGCTCTGATTGGCCCTCAACCACCTCCAAATTCCCTCGCCTGGCCTTGGCTATTTCTCTGCCTCGGGCGGAAGAGAAGGAAAAAGATGCTGAAGATGATGGTTGGTCAATTCCCGACCCACTTATCAATCCCAATGATGTTTGGGGTTCTGATGATAGAGATCCTCCTCCATCTGCTAGCATTGCTCTCACAACTTGATGGCTTTTTTTTGATGAATAGTTTCTAAGTTTCTGTTTCTAGATCCAGCTTTTTCCGTGTGGACTTTTGCAGGGTGATTTTTATGTCCCTCGGCCCCTTTTTTGTGAATATGTAACTTTTATACTCAATTAATAGAAAAGGCACTATTCATCAAAAAAATATTGGTAGTAGTTGGTTGGATTTGTTAGTTATCTATTTGACTCCTTTGATATAATTTCAAGTGGCCACCTAATTCCTGTCTCTTATTACGTTTCGCTTGGAATTATTTTCTCTTTTGTTATAGTTCTTGGGACAACTGGCAAGTGATTGATTAAGAGGATTAATCTTTTCTTTGTTAATATGGCTTGTTATAAAATTCAGTCATATACTGTCTCTATTCTTGTCATACTCATGAAAGGAAGCTTGTCGAAATCTCTTAAGGTTGGAAGTCATAGTAAATATGTGAGGGTAAGAGCCCAACTTTGATAGCAGGGTACGAATGGTTGAGATTGTTGCCATTAGCCTCGCTCAAAGAAACTTCTCCCATAAGAAAGGAATCATTCGCAAACTACAAATGAGTGATCACCTCGTCTCCCTTTGCAACCCTCACTCCTTTCCATTTTCTCTTTGTTATGATTTTGGTAATACGTCTTCCTAATGCCCCCGCCATAATAATGAATGAGAATGGGGAAATAGGATCCCCTTGGCAAATACCTTTAGTGGTAGCAAAATATCCTTGATGACTACCATTAACTAACACTGAAACAAAAGGAGTGGAAATGCAACTTTTGATCCAGTATACCCAAACCTTACAGAAGCTAAATTTCTCCAAACCTTCAAAAGGAAATCACAACTGACTTGGTCATAGGCTTTCTTTATGTCGAGTTTGATCAACATCCTCTCAATCCTTGCCTTCTTGATCAAATGTATGGCCTCAGGAGTGATGATAATTCCTTCTGCAATCGATTTGCCAAGAACAAAACCTCTTAGTTCCTCTAAGATGATATCTTTCAGCACTCCTTTCAACCGGTTGGCCATGACTTTAGCAATGACTTTATAAGTAGTGTTACACAAGGAAATCGACCTAAAATCTTCAAATGTCTCAGCCACCTCTTTTTTAGGAATGAAGGCAACCAGAGTGCTATTTATCTCTTTCGAAATATATGAATTGGGTCTTGATTCTTCTACCACCTCCAACCGGTCAAACTTGATAGCCTCCCAGAAATAATGAAAAAGGGAGGGAAACCGTTTGGACCCGATTCCTTGTCCCCAACCATTGAAAAGAGGGCCTTTCTTACCTCCATAGAAATGAGGTTCATTAGATCTTTGTTTTGGGTAGCTGTGATGGTGTGAGGAATGACCTCTTCGATTTCTGCTACTGTTCCATCTCCACCAAAACCATTTGAGGCCAATAGACTCTCAAAGAACCAAAGTACTTTATTAATCTCTTCACTCCCTTTTAGGGTCTACCTTCGTGATCCTTGATCTCAAAGATACGATTATGTGATCTCCTTGATTTGATTGAACTATGGAAGAACTTTGTGTTGTGGTCTCCTTCCTTTTACCAACATTCTTGAGATTTTTGATGCCAATAGACGTCCTCTTTAGCAAGAATTTCACCCAATTTCTGTTGTTAATGCTTCTCCTGTTCAATCTTTGTTACTAACATACCTTTCTTCACGATCACCTCATTGAGCTGTGCTAACTCAATTCTATTCTTCTCTTGGAATATATTTTTGAAATGTTCTTTGTTCCATTCCTTGAGCTTACATTTTAGAAATTATAACTTCTTTACAAAGGATAAAGCTTTTGTGCCTTGCAAAATAAGAGCCTCCTTCCACCAAACCTTGACAAGTTCATAAACTCCTAGGTCTGAAAGCCACATTTTTTTAAATTTGAATGGGCAACAGATAGGGACTTGTTGATGGGAGTGTTGTTACCACTCTAACTTGCTAGTTGAAAAACTTAGTATTCCAAGATGAAACACCAAATATCAAATCCTCTCTTGAACAAAGACACCACGTATGCTAAAGATTGCAAAAAAGATCATAGAGGTGTCTCCAAGGTTCCTATTCTTGTTGGACACAACTCAGTTTTATGATGTGGTTTGTTGGTAACCACGTGGGGACTTACACTATTCATTCAATGAATAATCTATCAACTTTGCAAATGCAAATGATTTGGCATTGATGCCTCCTCAACTACGTCTAACCAAACAAAGTGCAAAAAGATAAGGGTTGAGAAACCTAAACTAATTCTAACAATGCAAGAAAATATTGATGGCGAGGTGAGACTAAAGTAGTCCTTGCTTCGTTAAATCAACTACATATAGGAAGGTGCAATATTTTAAGGATGCATGTATGATTTTCATATTGTTAACACTCGTTCAAATACCCAATGATGGTGCAATCCAAATGAACATTTCCAATTGATGTTAAATGCTTGTAATTAGTTCAAACCAACCTTATATTGCTACTTGTAATCAATAAGCACCAAAAGGTACGAACATAAGTTTCACCATAACTCACCAGTCAACAATATCTTCCATTTATCTACTTCTACTTCGTTTCAACATAAATAAAATCCTATTCTAAGTGAGGAAATGTAGAGACCATGCAACACTTCAAAACTTCACAAGCATTCACCATGATAATGACAATGAATTAAGAAAACTTTTGATAGTACTATAGCAACAATCTCTCTAAGTCCCCTATTACAAATGATTTGAGCAAGCCTTTAATAGTTGCTCCAAGTACAATGAACAACTAGGATTGTTTTAAGATCAATGGCCAAGATTGTTCCAACATAGCCCTAATTCAACTACCAGCTATAAGCTTTAACTGCTATCCAATTACAATAAAACACCAACTTGTGGATCAATAAGAAAATTACTTAGCTTTGATGAACCAATGAGAAAATTGGTTAGGTAGAGATATTAGGTGGAATCCACCTGTACACTTGGAATGACCGGATTGGATAAACCTTGAAATGTGAAACTGAAATCTTTTGATTGGTTGAAGATGAGTGGGTGGCACCTCAACATGCTTATCTCGTGAACTTCATCAATTCCACTTCTCCATCATCATAAATAAGTCTTGTCGAGGTCAGTTTTGTACCACTACATAACATATAGCAATTGAATACTTGATATAGAATACCAAACACTCAACCCTCTCTTGAAAATTAAATACTCATGAAGAACATGAGAAAACTCCAAGGTTCCTTACACTTGTGGATACTAACTTAGTTATATTAATGTGATTTGTTGGTTAATCACGTAGGCAAGCTTATGTTGTTCACTCAGGGATGTCAAATTCTCGCCATGATGGTGATAAGATCTAGCTTTGCAATGTATACTCAAATAACTTTCTTCAATTTATATCACTTTCAACTTTACTCTTCAAAAACTTCAACTACTAAACTACTTGCTGCTTTACTACTACTCCTATGGAATGGAAAGATTAGCAAATGGACGGGAATCAAATCTAATGAAAGCTTGCCAGCGGCGCTACCTCCATTGATGCAATGATTCAAGGGGAATTGGACTAGATTACCACACAAGGCTTCCTAACGAGCCGCTAGGATGCTAGTGGCCTAGTATATAGATCCCTATCAAACATTCACTAACATCACCCTACAACTAGCCATCTACTTCTATTCTTAGTTAACTACTTTCTTGAAATGAAATCTATTTTAACAACTCAATGAAATCTAACTTTAACAATTGGAAGTAGAAACCATGCAATAACACCAAGTGTTTTTTAATCACCATGCAAGACACAACAATGATAAGAGAAGCAATTTTGGTATTATATAAGCAACAATTTTCTTCAACCCTTTACAAATGAGAGCAAATGGCCTTATATAGAGGCTCAAAAATACAACCAATGGTAGAGATTAAGAGACAAAACCAACGATCCAGATTAAATCCCAGAAGCCTTAACTAGGGTTGCCACCCCATCGGCCAATGAGAAGATGCCACCTCATCAATGGACCAATGAAAAAAAGGAAAAGTGGCAACCAATGAAAAGGCACCAAAATGGTAGCCAATCAGAATCAAACACCTATCCTACCCAAGAAGAAAGGAGAATTTGCCACTTGGGCTTACATCAAATGATCTTCTAATACAATTCTACCCTTTTCTTTCATCTTCTTAGCCAAGGCAATGAACTTGACTAACATGTTGACTTCCTCCATGGGAGGGCAAGGTATATGCCTCATCCTGAGCTCAGTTGTGTTCATCATGTTCTTTGCTGCTTGCAGAGTCTTCTCACTCTCCTTCTCATAATCCTTAGCAAACTCGATAAGGGCCCTGAGAGAGGCAAGGGTGCTCAAATGCTTCTTCCCGATGGCAACCTTCCCTAACTCATCCAACCTCGATCCAAACTCTGTCTCATTAATGTTTTCCTCTTTGATATCATCAAATCAAGTGCAACCCTAGCATCGCTCAGCATGTTTGAAATGAAAGTGTCGATGCTTGGACTGTACTGTGCAATCTCATCCCGTATCTCTTCAAGTGTCCTCAATTTGACAGTCAAGGCGACATACCAAGACTCAACAATACCCTTTCCTCCTTCATTCACCACCTTGGCCCTCACCAACAATCTCTCTGATAGCCCTATAGCCGCCTGTAGCCTGGGAATGGCTAAGTCTCGGATTGGAAGGAAATCCTTCCACTCCCATTCAAATGCTCTGAATTTGTCTCTAAGAGACACAAATGACCTGAATGTCAAGATAAAGGAAGGCAAGAACTTCCGCCCATCCTGTATTATATCACTGATCCAATCCTTGGTTTCTTGCACCTGAGCTGATATCTCCTCCATATTACTCCCACTATCCTGTGGAAGGGCTGCCTGATGCAACTGTTGGATAGGCTGACACACTCCTTGATAGCAATCTCTACAATACCTGTTTTTAGCCTCCAACTTCACAATCCTTTCATTTGCCTTCCTCAACTTTTCTCTAACCGAAACCAT
Organism: Chamaecyparis obtusa; assembly: GCA_027943335.1. NCBI lineage: Eukaryota > Viridiplantae > Streptophyta > Pinopsida > Cupressales > Cupressaceae > Chamaecyparis > Chamaecyparis obtusa. The sequence continues at coordinate 1,590,724 of BSBK01000471.1, read as the reverse complement.
GCCTTCCTGAATCTCCTCACACTCCATGTCACCTGTAACTCTTCCCATATCATGCTCTACTATCTCATACTCCTGGGCTCCAATCTCGCCTACTGCCTTGCTAACCTTTGGTATAACAATCTGAACCCTTCGGTGACCGTCATCATCACTCCTGATTATCTTTGCCACTGTTCCTGCAATTTGTTTCTGTCTCACATCATCTTCCCTTTCCACCAACCCTTCAATGTCTTCAACTGTTCGGATGGTCACAACCTTGCCCCTTGGCATAAGCATCTGCCTCAACCATGGTGGTGCAGTGCACCTCCCCAAATCTGGATTTGGTTCGACTAGCAAAGCATCACCAACAACCCTAGGCGCTTGGCTTCCTTCCTCAACTGATAGGGACTCAACATTGATTGGCCTATCCTCTCTACTAGTGACTGTCAAATCATCTCTAAATTGGTTCTCCGAGAGAGGAGAATACTCTATATTGTTACTGTAACCACCTGATTCTGAATCAGAACTCACCTCTACTGCTACCCTTTGTTCACTTGTATCAACTTCTTGGCTCCTAGCCTCAACTATGCTCTCTCTTGATGGCGCTGCACTCTGTTTCTTTGCTGGAGGCTCCTGATGTTCTTTACCTTTCTTAGCCTCCAAACTCCTCTTCTTGCTCCTAACTGTTTACTGTTGCTGCCGGCTACTGCCCCCCACCTTGCCGTCCGACTGACTCTGTTGGATTCTCCTCCTCTGGCTTCATCTTCTCATAGGTAAGGTGTACCTTCCGACTATGTAATTGCCTTAACTTCTTGTTGTACCATCACTCAGTGTGTAGATCAACTGCTCTTGTAACTGTTTCTAAGGAAGGACCCTGATGATCATCCCAATCTACTGGACTCAACTCTGTTCCCTCTACTGTATTGTAATCTTCCCTTAGCACATATTCATCATCTTCCAGCTGGTCCGGAATGTCAAGGCCTCTCCACCCGATGGCCCTCATCATGCCCACCGATAACCTTGAGAAAGCCAACTTCCTCACATGAAAGTCATCCTGTGCATTGGCCCAAAAATCCTCTATAGTAGGGATATGCCTGAATGGGTCCTTATGAGATGCCTTGATTAGGCCATTAGGATCGAATCCTTGCCTTTCCCTATACCATCCTAGATGCTATTGTTCTAACTCTTGCTTCGCAGTTGCAAAGGCGACAGGATTGGGGCAACTATCATTGCCTATCATGAGTGAGAAGGTAACCCCTGACTCACCTTTGAGCTTCATCGTTTTGTCATACTGTTCAAGTTGCTTAGCCAACTCCATCAAAACTATCCTATCGGGTGGGTACCTTGGAAGCCTCTTGGGACAAGCTGTGCATCCCGCCACTCTGATATATGTGAACTGTGAGAATTGGATGAACCAACTCCCATACTTCTTGACTTTTGTCTCTGCTTCCGGTGAGAGCCTCCTAGCAGGTGTCCCTTGCAGTACCCTGACTGTCTTCATGGCAAAGGCATCGTAAAATATCTTGTAGTTCTTGGTGTTGTGCAAATGAAGCTGTGGATAGCACTCATGCACCAAGCATTGTCCGGGCCCATTGCCAATCACTCCTAAAGCCTTAAGTCCAGGATGCTCATACAACCTTGCAATCAAATAGAACAGATAGGACCCCATGTAGAATTGCTTCTGATTTTGCATTGTCCTGAGTTGCAACTCTAAATTCTCACTTATGATCCTAGGCCAATCAAACCTCCTTTTCCCATTCTCAATCCCTTCAATAAAATAATACATCCAATTCTCAAACTGCGTACCCTGAGCGGAGCCCATGACCCGGTTGAGAAGCACAACAAGGTCGCCATACTCCGATTTGAAATTTGATCTGGTGAGCCTTGACGACTTGGTGACTCCCCTCTTGCCTTCTTGCAACCAATTCTGCCTTAGTAGAGTGAGGTAGGCATCCTGACTACCCTGAAAGAGCTTGGCCGCCTGATCCATCAACACCACTATCATGCCCTTGTGCTGGGGTATATTAAACACCTCCTCTACCCCCTGCCCACGGATGTTGGCCAACACCCTCTGCCCTTCACCAAAGATGATGGACTTAGTCACAATATCAAACCGAGATGCACAAGGTAGGAGGGAAGGCGACAACTTGCACAATTCCACTCTTGCTGATCTTCTTCGCCATGGGGGAGTGGCCTTCCTTCAATCTATCTTTCAATTGTACCATGTCCACTGTGCCAATGTTGGTGTCACCCACTTGCTTCAACTTTGAGAAGAAGGCGGTTTTGGGCATCATGTCTTCCTTGTCTTTCTTGGTATAAATTCCCCTTTGGTTCTTGCTTGCACTAGCATCCGCCATCCTAGCCCTTATTTCTGCCCCTTCTTTCTACAATATGGTACTACACTTATCTCTGCCTCTTCAATCCTAGGGATGGAGCTACCACTTATTTCTGCCTCTTCAATTGCCTATCAAACTACCCTTATATCGCCTCTTCATTCCTAAGGATGGGACTACCACTTATATCTGCCTCTTCGAGTACTTATGAGATGGACTACACTTATATCTCTCTCTTCATTCTTAGGGATGAGACTACCACTTATATCTCCTCTTCAAATTTCCTATGAATGAAACTACACTTATATCTCCTATTCAAATTTTCTATGAATGAAACTACACTTATATCTCCTTCTTCAAACCCTAGAGATGGAATGATGAAGTGGTGGATGAGTAGTCCAAGAAGAAATAGGGAAATGAACCAAGCAAGAACAAGAAAAAATTCTGCCCTTCAGACCAGCTTTCACTCTCAAGCTTGAAGACCCTCCTTCACCAACAAACTCTCTCCTCCACCAAAGAAGAAGGCCACCTTTTGCACATTCGCCCTTCCTCCAAAATTCACAGTTTGCTAAATGCACTCCTCGATGAAATTCGCTCCTCCAAGGCAAAATTCGCTGCTCCTTGGAATTTCGCTCCTTGCTGCTGCCGAACACAATGCAAAAAATGTATGAGAAATGAGGAGGGGAGGCCCTCCTCTTATACCGAACTTTTGCCTCTTCAAGAGGGGGCCGACTTTGCCTTGGAGGGAAACAATTAAATAAAAATTGCCAATTCAAACCCCAAATTAAATGCACTAAAATCGCACAGCCCAAGGGTAAATTTAATTTATTTTAAAATTGCCAATTTAATACATAAAAAAAATCGCAAGTGGGGCTGGGAATGGGTGGCGCCCAAATTTAGGGCCTCATGAGGCCACACGCTTCATAATTCAAAGGGCCTCATTAAATTTATTTAAATCTGACCCCCAACTCAGCTTGCATGTTTCTTAAAGGGCAGGTCTGATTCAAAAGTTAAACACATTTCAAGTCTTTAAGCTCACAAGCTTGGAATGGGGCAGGTCCTAATTTTAAAATGCCCAGATTTGGGTTAGTTTTGGGGCCATATTGGCCACACGCTACATCATCTAAGGCCAGATTTAATGCTTCAATGTGCACGCTAGGTGTAGGGCCTGCTCAAATTCGAATGTGGGCCAGATTTAATGTTTAAGGCCACACGTTTCATCCCTTAAAGGCCCATTTGATCCCCCAATGCCACACGTTCTAATTTGGGACCAGATCTAATGTTTAATTGCCCGGATTTGCATTAATTTTGGGCCATTTTGAAGTTTAAACAATGTGATTTAGGTCTGACCCAATTTAATTCCAAATTGCCTCATATAAAAGGAGGCTTGAAGCCATTTTAATCCATTTTAAATTGTTTTGCAGGTCAGGTTCGGATTCTGAGTTCAACTGCCGCTTTGGGTAGTTAAAATTTCGAAAATTGTGATTATATTGTCAAATTTAAAGGGGCAGATGCAAGCACAATCATTGCCTTTTGAAATCTGGGCCACACCGTGTCCTGAATGATGGTTTTGAGGACCTAAACAAGGCCCTACCTGGTTCGAATTTAAGTCTGTCATAAAAGCCCAAGCCTTAACGCCATGCATAGGGGCTGAATGTTTGCATTGTGAGATGAGACAACAAATTTGATGTACAAAGAAAGGCCCCAGCCTCAAGATGAGACACGAATTACATGGCAAGGAAAGGAGGCTCATCCCCAAGATTAGAACCAGATCAGTCTCACCTCAACACGTAGTCAATTTTTCAATTCCACTCACTTGCAGCCTTGCTAACAGCAGTTAGGTAGCAAAAAGGGGGGTCCTCATCTATGATGGGGTGGTGTTGTGAAAACCTCACAACAAGTCTCTGCATCTCTAGCAATATCTCTTGATACTCAAAGTTTTCAAGCCTTCAATTGATTGTGATGGCTCATATTCCCGAATTGCTTTATCTTCACGAATCTTCTCCATCCTTTTCCTTTCGAAATCTCCTCATTGACACAACTTTTGAACTTGCTTGTACTTGAAATCTTGATGTCTTAGCCTTGGTCCTTTAGAAGTGAGAGGTATAACATGTAGTTGGAACATTTTTAATTGATCTTGGATTTCTAGAGGAAATTCAAGATTATAATAATCTTCTCCATTTGTTGGCTTGTTCATTTTCCTTGTATCTCTCTCGATGATTTGAACTTGAGCTTGGATTTGCATCTTTATTTTGATCTACAACTTTGAACCACCTTGCTTGCTTGATGAACGAATTGTGGTTGCCTCAATGATACTCTATGTATGAAGTGCATGCCATCTTCATGTTGAAGTTGCAATTTCATGTTGTAATGGCTCCCCCTTTCCCTGGAATTTGCCTTCATGAAGTGGAAAGACTTTTTCCGCTTGAACTTCTGCCCTTAATGTTGTCTTAATCTCAAGATTTGATGTTGGTTCTTGATGTCATGTTGTGGGGCTCATACATGCTGGAGCAGAATTTTTCCTCTTGTGGGGCTCCATTACCTTGTATTTTCGGAAAATGCCAACCTCTTAAGCGGAAATTGCCTAGTCTTTGGGCTTCCAAGTGCTTGGTCGGAGACTGTAGTGCATTTGGGCTCAAGACCAAACCTTAATCGGAATTCATAGCCTTGTTGGGCTTCATATTCAGGTTTCTATGGTATCTCGGGCAACTTCTCTCTTGGGTGGAAATCGCCCTTGAGTTGGGCAAGGCCAGCGGAAATCAATGTTAAGTTGGGCTCATGCTTTGTGGGAATGTGCATATGGTTGGGCTCAATCAAGTTTTTGGAGGGGAAATCATGTTGGGTTTGGGCAAACTAGGTGGAAAACGGCCCTTGCTTGGGCTTAATGTTTGGTGAAAATAGAAGTGTAGTTGGGCTTGATCACCAAACAGTAAGGTGGAAAAGGAGGTGTCTTGTGGCTGATTTCAAGTGTTTAGCAGAAAATGACCTGCTCTTGGGCTTGTTCAAACATGGAGCCAAATTTACCTTTCATTTGGGCTCCACACTAAGTGCTTGGCAGGAAATGAAGCTTGTTTGGGCCCAAACTTAAGGTCTGGTCAGAAATCAGGAGCCTCTTGGGCTCAATGGACTTGCTGGGTGGGATATATGGTTTGCTGGGGCTGAGCATGAACATAAGGTGGAAAGAAGGGGTTCAATTGGGCTCCTGTCAAAATTGTATTATGTGTTAAATAACTTTCATGCACCTCTCCCAAATTTTCGTTGATTTTCAGCTTCTAACTTAACACTCAAATCCATGTCATCACCACTTGATTTAACCCCTGCGTTAGCAATTTAACTTCAGCATGCTTGTGTTTTTGAAGGTTTAAAGCCCAAGTTTATATTGATTTCAAACATTCTCTTCATCATTCCAATGAATCCAATCTAAATTTCCATCATTCAACTTGAAATTTGCATAGGAACAGATTGGAAGTTTGCATATTCATATCCATAAAGCCAAATTAGAAAATAAAACTTGATTTTGAGCACCTATATTCTCTTGTAAATTGAACTCAATCATTTACTTGAGTTTGGGAGCTTGAAATGTTAAGTCTGAACTCAATTCTTACAAGTTTGTTTTCTGATTTCATGATTTTACTCTTTGAGATCAAATCCAAAGAATGACTTGCACCTAGCACCCCCTTATCCACTACAAGACTTTGACTTGCAACTCAAACTAACTGGCCCAAGATTTCTCCTTGGTAGCCTCTCAAGACCTGGAGGATGTTGCTAACAAGACTAAGGCTAACAACCAACTGCCAAAAACAAAAGAGGGGGTCCTCATTTGCAATGGGGTGATGGTGTGACCTCACAACAGGGCGACGGTGAGAAAACCTAACAACAGGACTGAGTCCTTCTGAAAAATAAGTGAGATAAGTAAATGATCAGAGCCTGAAAAGGGAACTATGATAGCTTTGAACACCAGGGGGACCTTTGACCAATTCCCACCAAGCATGAATCTATCCAGCTTTTTGGCAATCCTAGCCTACCCAACCCTCCTGTTCGTCGAAGTGTAGATACCATTCTTGGTATGAACTAAAGTTAGATTGTTAGAATCAATAAACTGCTGAAACTCTTTTTGAATAATGCTAACTCCCTCTGCACCGCCTAATTTCTCGTGAGGGCCTCTAGTGGCATTGAAATCACCCCTCACTACAATTAGCCCATCCTTAACTCCTTGGATAATTGCTGTCAATCTATTCCAAAACTCTCTCTTTGAACCTTTGTTGTAGTGGTCATTAACATTAAAAAATAAGAACTGGTTCATGCAGGAGAGGGACCTAATCTTCACCAATTGCTAGTGTTTCTCTTGCCCCAGCAGCTCAGCCTTAATACTCTGACACTTCCACAATAATTCTAAGCCCCTAGTCACCCCTTCCACCTCAAAAGCTGTTAGCCGTCAAGTTGTGTCACCGTCGGATGTTAACATCTGACGGTGACACAACTTGACGGCTAACAAAAGCGACCCCATACCAATCTTGCCTCGAATTAAGAAAGTGACGAATGTCCTTTTACCAAGTTTAGCTTCCTGCAACAACACTATGGCTGGATGGGCCTGATCAAAACAACGTTTGATCAGATGCCTCTTGTCAGGGGCATTGCAGCTCCTGACATTCCATGATATGGCTTTCATGGTGAGCCAGGAAGGGTAATGCCCTTCCTGGATCTAAGTTTCCTTTGGCTGCTGGCACTGCCTGCCAATTAAGGAGGGTTTTGCTAGATTTCCTACCCCTGTTCCTTTTCTCACCCACTTTCACTTTAGCACTAGTGAAAGAGTTTGGCGAATTTTCCTTTTCTCCGAAATGTCTACTTCTTCAGCAAGATCAAAGAAATCACTCACATGTGAACCTAAATCTTGCTACTTAACCTCATATTCTAAGAAAGGAATCTTAACTCCTTGTCTTCTAGTGTTTTGTCATTTGGTTGAAGAAGTGGGGATTAGATTGGAAAAGGACAGACGACGAAGCCTGTAACCACTTACTCCATAGTCAGGGGACACATGAACTTGGATTGGACTCTTCCTTGCGTACACTTTGGTAGAAAGATTTAACTCCTTGTCACATACTTGAGAAACCACAATCTGGTTGGGAATATCTTGAGACTGAAGTTGAGGTCGTCAATCTTGTACCCTATCCTCACCCTGCATCAGGTCCATATTTGACATTAGCAAATGGTCTCCACGTGGCTCTCCTCCTTGACCTGTGCCAACCCATTCTTTAGCAGGGGTACTGATCTACTATGAGGCTTTAGTCCAATCCATAACCTTAGACTCTTTCTGAAGATAGACAATGTTTCTCTCCGCTCTACTTGGGATTGATGTCCCTCCATCCTCAGGGGAACCAAAAACTAGTTCGAGAAGCTTCTCCAGAGCTGAAGGCGCAACATCCATCTCCACTCCCTTAGGCTGAACTGGCCCCTAATCTTGTGAATGATTATCCTTCTCCTCCCCTTTCTCTTGCTTGTGCTCCGACTCGACCTGCGACTCTCTGTGAAATTTGGCACTCGGGTTACACTTGAGGGATCACCCAACTTTTCCTTTCTCTTCTTATTACTCACACATTCATTAGCTGAATGGCTTTCTCTTCTGCAGATTTTGCGAGTAACAATAACTTCTTCAACCTCTATCTTCTCCTTCTAGACTCCATTTGACCATAACTCTATCTCCTTCGGTAACAGCGGGAAAGGCTTCCAAAGGATACAAAGCATTGCATATATACTTAAATCCTTCTGTTCAATAGCTTCATCTACTTTCACAAACTGTCCCGGCTTATTCCCAATTTGTTCGAGAGTGGATAGCTCCTAGTAAACCTGGGGCAAGTTGTAGAGACGAATCTGTAATAGGAGCCCTTGGTCTGATTTTTTTGTTTACTTATATTGAATATGAACCTAGGTTTATGATAATGAAATACATTCAACATGCACACAACTAAAACTAATTACTGAAATGATTATATAATCAGCTTCACAACAATTTAAACAATTATCTTGTTCAACCCAACTTGATAAGTTCTTGCACATTACATAGAATATGATCATTCAAATGAAGCATTACATAGAAGTCTGATCATACAATCATACCCTTCAATCGCAGTCCCAACTTCTGTTATTGAAATGTAAGTTTGTGCTATTGAAGCCCTAGGTGCTGTCCCAAACTGTAAATCACAATGTTGTCTAATATGAATGTAGCTACAGCACTTTTCAGAGCCACGAAAATCACCAAACCTTCCACTACTCCCTGCGATAGCAGCAAGGATGAATGCCGGCAATGTTTGTATGACTGTGAACTTACTGTGGACAGACATCAGAGATAAAAGATGGCTTCAGCAATGGCTGCAACCCAGCTCTGTATAACCTTCTGCAGCGACGGGAATCAATTGCAAAAGACCTTGGAAAGCATCAATAGTTATTACTAAGAATCACGCCCAACTCCTTACTTTCAACACAGAACTACATCTAGCTGCTAGCTGCATATAAATTGCTTACGAACTGCAAAATTAGTCTTGAAACCTCTAATCGATCATACCTTAGAACTATCCATGCATACCCAAGTCAATAGTATGGTCTTCTTGTACACAAACAATATTATTTGAGTGCTGCAAACTGACTAACCTCCAGACTGTGTATTGCAACAACGTAGAGATTGTTAGCAAAGAGGGATTTTGTCCTTCAAGCTCTTAAACAACAAAACTCTAGTGAAACTGGAAATATCCAATTTCTCCAATCAAGCATCCCAAATGAACTCCACAGGTTTACTTTTATAACATTCTCAAGAAGTTTCACTCTCTTCACCAATCCACGTGGGATAAAACGTATGTTCCACGGGGATGCGTCCCCTCAATTTTTGGACCCGCCTCCGTCCCGAGTATGGTACGGGGACATGGGGACGGGAATTTGCCGTCCCCAAAGCCATTCTTTTTTGTCAAATCGGATACCATGTCATAATCAGTAACCATTTCATCGCCAAGTAACATGTAACATTGAATTTCAGTTTATTTCTATTCTAGCTAAAGATTATTTCTACAATTTTCTCAACTTTTGTTCAATCTGGCTCCATGCACTTGTGATGTTCTCTTCTATGATTCTGTACTTCATGCTAGAGAAATCACACAAACGATACATTTCCAAATACCTAATTCCATGCCTCAGCTATGCAACCAACATATCTTCCATCAAATGTTGATATTAGTATTTTCTGTTGTAAGTTTCCATCTCCACCACTCGTCTTCTTCGAAAGTGTTTTGACATTTGAGATTGGAAAAGATTCTCGCTCCGTTGGCACTTCTTGGCTCTGTTCCTCTTTGATTCTTCATCTCTTATTTCTTTTGGCCAACTGATTTTTCAATGTTGAAATGAGCTTTCTTTTCTTGCAACTCTCTTTTTGTTTTATACAATTTTCTTATGCGTGTTCAACTCCTTGAACTTTAGGCAACTATTATGGGTCAGTCAAAAAAGCCTTAGCTTCTTTGTTGCCCATCATCCTTTGGTGTTAGAAGATCTTCCTCACTTCTCATAACCATTATTGTAGTGAAAAGTTGAAAAAGATAGCACAATAATTTGGCAGGTTTTGCCTAACCTCTTACTTTGAACAGAATCCATCAAACCGCAACTGTTGGTTACCATATTGTGCTACAACTTGCACCCCAGTCTTTGGGGATTTAATGACCTCTCAAACTACCCCTTTGCATAGGAAGTGTTGATATTTGTAGCATTGGTCAGATAAATAATATTGACTATATGATTATTATGAGAAATATTTTATTATATATATTCATACATATATATATATATCAATATATATAATAATTGATATTACTATATACATTGATATATATGTATATATAAAGTTAGATTATAATTATTCTCATAATAACTAAATACTTAAATTGATAAAATAATAATAATTATTATTATTATGTAAATATTAGATAAATTAATATATTACTCAAGAGATATTATATATATATATATATATATATATATATATATATATATATATATATAATCATAATTATCATTATATTAATTACATATTAATGAATAGACATGTCTCATGAAGGGACATGTCTCTTCTTGGCTCATTCTCAATATAAATGCAAGAGATTGTTGCATCTGGAAAACACATACAATGAGATAGTGCTATTACATTTGCAATGATCCTAAAACCTTAACATGGTATCAGAGCCAAGTTGCAAATGTAAGAGAGTAGTTTATTGATGGTGAATATGTGACTGTCTCAGAAAATACAGTCTCGGTACGAGGACTATATCTCACAAATGCACCGTTGGATTTTGCTAAATTTTGGATACGCTGGTGATAAACAAATTTAAAAGAATCTCATTGGAGCGATTGAAGAGAAAATGCCAGGTTCAAAAGTTATGGCCGACTATGTACGGGTCTATAAAAAAAAAAATCTGTAAAAGAGCGAGGTTCCTTCTTTATAAGCCTAACCACTTGAAGGGAGATCCAATCAAATTGAAGGTTTTAATAGTGTATAAAACCTTTGGATATTGAAGACAATTCATGTGAATAATTCAAGTAATGTTCGAGAATGACGGTATCATTCTTTGAATTTGCATGATATTTTCTATATGGGCTCACCTTACAGAATGAAATACTTGAAATTTATAAAAGATAAGTATTTCATGATTTATTAATGCACATAATTTTTGAGTTTGTAATTCATGCTATACTATTGGTTAGTAAAATATTGTATGCTTCTATCATTGGTATTTTCGGTCGAGATAGTTTAGTGAGCTATTTGTAATCTCTCTAACATACCTTCAGGACAGAAGCACAAGATAATTACATTCAAGGGAGAAATAACTTGATGCTTGTAAATGAATTGATGATTGAGAATAGATACAAAGGGAGTCTGACATTTCAAAAGAGGTCAAGAAGTTGATAAACTTGAGCTTCAGAGGGAGCAGATGGTTCAGTCAACTTGTGACAATCTTGGTCATGTTGATTGAGAGGGAGTTCACTATTGAAGGTGAAACACTTCTGAGGTAATCTTGATATAATTGATTATTATACTAATGAATCATGAATATTTTTAATGGGCCTACCCCCTGTGTAAATCATGAGGAAGTGACGACTTCCGAATGATTATCACTTGTATTTGTTAAAGTTATTGGAAGGTGATGATCTGGCAATGACTTTCTATTGTGATAGATATTTTTGTGATCTTAATTGTGGATAGAATCGTCGATGGAGGCAATCCACACCAAAGCTCATGAGTTTGTGAATAGAATCGCCGATGGAGGCAATTCACACGAGAGCTTGTGAATAGAATCACTGATGGAGGCAATTCACACGAGAGCTTGTGGATAGAATCGCCGATGGAGGCAATCCACACCAAAGCTCGTGAGTTTGTCAATAGAATCACCGATGGAGGTAATTCACATGAGAGCTTGTGGATAGAATCGCCGATGGAGGCAATCCACACCAAAGCTCGTGAGTATGTGAATAGAATCGCCGATGGAGGCAATTTATACGAGAGCTTGTGGAGAGAATTGCGGATGGAGGCAATCCACACCAAAGCTCGTGAGTTTGTGGATTGAATTGCCGATGGAGGCAATCCACACGAGAGCTTGTGGATCGAATCGCCGATGGAGGCAATCCACCCGAGACTTGTGGATAGAATCGCTGATGGAGGCAATCCACCTGAGAATTTGTGGATAGAATCACCGATGGAGGCAATCCACATATTGAGACTATGTTTCTATTGACTACATCTTGAGGATGATGCCTTTATTGCTTAGATCGTATGATTGATGTTGCCAAGTGTCATAAGTGTTGACATTGGATTGATTTATCCTCCCTAGCTAAAAGGGAGTGTTGATATTTGTAGCATCGGTCAGATAAATAATATTGACTATATGATTATTATGAGAAATATTTTATTATATATATTCATATATATATCAATATATATAATAATTGATATTACTATATACATTGATATATGTATATATAAAGTTAGATTATAATTATTCTCATAATAACTAAATACTTAAATTGATAAAATAATAATAATAATAATTATTATGTAAATATTAGATAAATTAATATAATACTCAAGAGATATTATATATATATATATATATATAATCATAATTATCATTATATTAATTACATATTAATGAATAGACATGTCTCATGAAGGGACATGTCTCTTCTTGGCTCATTCTCAATATAAATGCAAGAGATTGTTGCATTTGGAAAACACATACAATGAGATAGTGCTATTACATTTGCAATGATCCTAAAACCTTAACAGGAAGCACCTAATTACTATTAAAGCATCCCTAAAACACTGGTTCAACAAGTGAATATTGTAACAGAATAAATAAATTATGTAGTGCATACAGATTACAGGTTTGCATACCAGTTAATTTACAGATGGCGTGAATAAATAGTAACGTGTTATTTTGCTTGATATTGAACTCCCAACAAAATTTCAATACTGTATATTAGAATAATTAAGTCACATGGAAAATTCTTAGTATACAGAGTAAGGCTGTCAGAGCAATGACCTGAAAATTGATGGGGACCCAATATGCACACTGCCATAGTCAAAGATCCCAACTTAGTGATCCTTATGCTGATGTGAGATGTACTACTTGACCATAGAATTCACGCTTAATAAATGCTGTTGATAACTCCCCGCAACAGTTATCTGCTAATTGCTCTTGGCTTTTAACCTAATGCTGTTCATTGGGCAATACGAGATAGAATATCCTTGGATCTCTGTTTTCACAAAATAGTATCAGCTTCATCCTCAGGTCGATGGTTTTGGAAACAGTACTCCTTGCAACAAATGTTTTAATTCCAACCAATCGAGTGACATCCATCCTTGTGACTTGCATTCTGGAAAGACACTTTTTGGTGCCAAGAGTGGCCCATGACAATGTTGCTATGGATGAATGTTAGAATCATACTTTTCTTTCCTTACCATTAAAGCACAAGCTCCCAAATTTGGATCACCAATTCCAAATTGAATAACTCCCGAACTGATTTATAATTTAATTCAATTGAGTTCTCTATCTATTTGATACAATAAGTTCTTTACACCTAGTCCACTCTCAAGTATCCCTTGTGCAACATGGTGTGTAGGGTGTTTGAGTGTCAAAAGGTGAAAAATGCAAAGAATTGAATGTATTCACCACTCCTCCCTAGTGAATGCTTAAAGGTTCTTGGGTGGTAAGTGGACCCTCTTGCATTGTAACTTTCACCAACATAAATGTAGAAAACTGTCATCAGTTTAATGACTATCAACGAGGACATCTTGCAAAGGTTAAAAACAGTATAGGTCAATTATCACAAAAATAAACAACAAAAGCATTAATCCTACATTGATAAGAATTGTGAAACAAGGCTTAATTTAAAGGCATTACATGGTCCAAACTTTGCCAATGGAAAAAGGGGCAAGAGAATGAAAACCCAAAGCTGGGAACATAATACATATTTGTCTTTACTTTACCCGTCTAAGAAATGCTTGAAGGTGCTTATGTGCCAAGTGGGTTATTGGTGTGCTGTCTATTAATTGAGTCCATCATGAGATGGGTAAAAGATACACAAGACCTTGCCAATGAGGGAAAATACAGAAGGTAAAAATTCCGAAGTAATGAATGTATTCACCATTCCTCCCCTTGCTAACAAATGCTTACATGCAAATTTGTTCCCTTGCCTTATACTGTTATACATATTACCAACATAAATGAGAAAAGATTTGATTAGTGTAAATTATACTGGTTGATATTATTTTGATATGACTAAATTGGTCAAACCCCACCCAAATAAAAAATTTAATTGACATTATTTTTATCAAGTCTTAGTCTACATCTCTAACCAGATAACCAACACAAAGTTAAAATAGTTTACCATATTTTCCTTTATGATTTGGTTCATCAATTCCTGGTTATTATTGTCAATGTTTTTTAAGTTCTACTTTTTCTTTCAGGTGTGGTTAGCACTATGTCTTGGTACAAACAGTGCAACATGGTTCAATACTGCTGTTCTTGTCACCAATATGCGAAATTTCCCCTACAGTAGGGGCACTTTAGCGGGCATTTTGAAAGGTTATGTTGGACTTAGTGCTGCAGTATATACAGAAATTTACATTGGAGGTGTTGAGAAGGATTCTGTGAAGCTGCTGTTTTTACTTACTGTGGGTATTCCTGCTGTTTGTCTTCTTTTGATGTATTTTGTTAGGCCTTGCACACCAGCTTCAGCAGAAGACTCGGAGAAGCATGGATACTTCACCTTTATCCAAGCTACAAGCATTGTTTTGGCATTTTATCTTCTAACTACTGCTATTTTAGATGATGTTTTCTCCCTAGATACAAATTTTATCTCTAAGATATTTTTGGGCTTAATGTTTGTCCTCCTTTTGACACCAATTGGAATTCCTCTCAAGCTCACATTTCTTGCAATCAGAGATGATCGTCACAGAGAGCCCCTTCTGGGTACTCAAGATAATGGTTCTACCTCCAAGTCTGATGCAAATGAAAGCTTACAAGAGAATACCTTTAGTGAAGATCTTCTATCAAATATGCCAGATAAGAATGAAATGGAAAGGGAAAATTCAAATATGTACCTTTGTGTAGCACACCCATCCTTTACAGAAGACTCGGAATTGGATATAGAAACTCTTTTAGCAGAAGGAGAAGGAGCGATTCCGAAAAAAAGGAAACCAAGAAGAGGAGAAGATTTCAAACTGCGTCAAGCACTTGTCAAGGCTGATTTCTGGCTTCTATTTATAGTCTACTTTTGTGGTGTAGGTTCTGGTGTTACAGTCCTAAATAATTTAGCACAGATTGGTATCGCTGAAGGCCAAGAAGATGTCACCATTTTGCTGACGCTGTTTGGCATTGCTAATTTTATTGGACGACTTGGTGGTGGTGCAGTATCAGAACATTTTGTCAGGTTTGTCCATTTTTGACCATTTATGCTGCTTCATTTGCCAACTCCTCTAGAAAAGAAAAACTCATTTTTTATGATTTCTATGTTTTAGTCAATTAGCGTGAGAAAGAATGAGCCAATGTTATAATAATTGAATTTGAGTTCTATATGGTAATATGTGATCTAAGAGCTTTTCAAAAAAATCATTTTGAACTCCAGGAGCTTCATAAAATTGTTAATCATTCAGTTTTTATGATTATGTGATCCAACTAAATAACTTAATAAATGGGAAAACCAAAATATTGCTAGAGTGTGCTGTGATAAGAATTTTTTTTCTATTAAGCAGATCAAAAGCAATACCTCGGACAATCTGGATGACAGTTTCACAGACGGTAATGATCGCAACTCATATTTTATTTGCATCAGCTATTACAGGGTCCCTGGAGGTTGGTTGTATCCTTTTGGGTATATGCTATGGAGTTCAGTTCTCTGTTATGGTGCCCACTGCTTCGGAACTTTTTGGGCTTAAGCACTTTGGACTGATTTACAATTTCCTTACCATAGGGAATCCTTTAGGGGCTTTCTTCTTTTCTGGCTTGCTTGCAGGCTATATCTATGATATAGAAGCTGCAAAACAAAGTTTTCTATTAAGAACATCAGATGTTGAGTGTGTAGGCAGCAGTTGCTTCAGGCTCACTTTTTTAATCTTGGCAGGGGTATGTGCCGTGGGTTCTATTTTAAGCTTATATCTTACATATAGGATAAGACCTGTTTATGAAATGTTATATGCAGGAGGTTCTTTTCGCATTCCAAGGACAGATGATTCTCAGGAGCAAAAGTAAGCCCTTGTAAATTTTATTCTTTAGAGATCTACTGATGTTCAGTGGTATGCTTTTTACAGAGTTCATATTGGTTTGATTATATTAAAGAAAAACATGATAATATATTGTCCTAGATTGTTGCTTAGTATATTAGGGTTAAGATTTGAGACTATTACACAGTTTTAAGTGAATCTTTTGAGAGAACTTAAATTGCTAATGAGTAAGTGTGTTCATGTTCTGTAGTTCAGAGCTCATGTATAAAATGCTCTTCTTATATTTATCGTGATGTGTATTGCTGACAGGAATAGGAAAACTAGAAGTATTTTGCACTAATATTCTATTTAGTGGACAGGATATGACATTCTTTTAATGTTATCCATTACATTAGATCCAAATTAGATCATGGTTAAAAGGTTTTCAAATTGCATCTCATTCTTTGGGATATTTAAAACCATCGTTGTATTGGGCATAAAATTCAATAAAGGAGCTCTGCACCATGTGCAGTACTTTGCCGAGGCTTAAAAGTGACAAAAATGCATTTAAAAAATAGTACAGTATTGATTCCCTGTTTATAGAAGGATGGTGTGGGCAGGGGATGAAGAATTTTCTGTTGGGTGCACAGACTATACTGTTTCTTTCTGGTATATGAGGCAAAAGAAAATTGTTACATTTTATATGATAAGTTCTTTGTTTCTGTAAGTTAAATGGAATATCTTAAAGTCAGATATGCCTTTCATTGGAATTAAGTTTGACCTTGACAGCAAATTACTTGGCTTGGAGTGAAAAGAAATCTATTTGTTGTTTGAAAATTGAAAAAGGCATTTTAAAGTAACAGGAAACACCAGGTTGTAGGCAGAGATTTGTTTCTGGCCTCACAAACATTTTGGAAACAGAAATTGCTGCCCTGGAAATTAGCAGCAACTGTTTAGCAGCAACTGTTTAGTAAGAAAAATAACAGGTCTTTATCATTTTTCTTCATCTCTTTTTTATTTGCCTACAATTTTGCATTCAAATATTATTTGCAAGAAATATGAGCAAGAATTTAATTTAAAAATAATATTAAGAACTCGCTTTAAAAATAATCAGCAAATGTTACATCCATGGGGTCAAAATGGGTTTTCATTTTGGGAGTTGAAATTTCAAACCTAACCTTAATTTTGAATTAGGGTTAGGGCAAGACTTTTTGGTCAACCATGTGAGCTCATTAATTTAAGTTTTTAATTTTAAACTTGTCATTATGACCTAATGTTTATTTATTTATTTTGGTGGGATGCCAAACTTGAAATTTGCAATTTGAAGGGTTAGACTATTATTTTTCTTTATTTCTAAATAATAGGGGTAAGTTGATTAATTAATTTAAATATAAAAAGGAAGGGAATTAAAATTTGTAATAGTGAATTTTATAATTTTAAGTTAAGATTTAATCTTGATTATTGTTTAATAAATTTGTTAATTTTATCTATTTAGCTAACTTAGATTTTATTATTGGTATTTGCAATTTAAATAAATTATAGTCAAATTAATCAATTGACCTATAACTAACTACAATGTTTTTAACTCGGGGAGTAATGAAGTTTTTAATGAATGAAATATTGTCAGACGTAATTATTAATTAGGATATTGGTAAATTTATTTGGAATATAATATCCACCTCTAATGAAGTTAAAATTTAACGAGATCGATTTTAGGATTAAATTATTATTTAACTTAATCTAGGATTAAATGATTGAAATTAATTATTGGTATTATTTTAATGCTAAAGTATTAATTGTCATTTTAGACATCAGTGAACTTTGGGGAGAGAATTAATTTACTTATTCAACCTTCTTAGCACTGTAATTATTATCTAATTTAATTAAGAGTAATTAATCCGGGTTAAGACATTAAACACACTTTAGTGTAGTCTTATGAAACCTTATTGAGGGATGTTCGTCGTTGTCATGATTCCCCCCGACCTCCAAATAGGTACTGTCGGATACCGAAGGAATATATCAAATCTTTCGATGATGCAAACTTATTGATAGCATTGTAAATCTAGTAAATTATTGAACAATTATAATTGTAATGTTAGTTAAATTTTATTTAAAAAAAAAAAATTGTTGGCATGTTTTTGTCGTAGATTTTGGGCACAACATTTTGGTATCAGAGCACTATTTCAACACTAGGAACCTAAACCCATTACGTTTCAACTCATTATCTTTAAACTTTTGTGTAGGATGCCTCCGGTAACATGTAATACTCGCTGACATGGGTGAGGTGTTAGGAGTGCCCGCGTGACAGTAGGTAATGCAGAGCAAAGAAGTAGAGGGTGCAGGAGAGGAGCAGATACTTCCTCCCGAATAGCCACCAAACCCAAGCTAGGAGGTTATATTGAATGCACTCCAGAATCTTCTTGTGATTATTATAGATAAGCTACCACCAGGGGGCCAACAGACAATAGCTCAAGATCAGAGTAGGATCCCTCCTCCTAGACATGTAGAGGGCCAAGAAGATCATGAGGTTGAGTTGGTTCATATGCTAGAGCCACCACCTAAGATAGTACATAGAGCACCCCATGATACAGGAGACTAGATTAGGGAGCTTATACGCCTGCAACCACCACCATTTATAGGATCTATGGATGGGATTGAGGTTGAGGCTTGGCTCCTAAGTTTGGAGCGTTGCTTTTAGTTGCACCCTTATGGGAGCAATCTAAAAGCGCCATTTGCTATACATATGCTACGAGGGACTGCTTCTACATGGTTGAGGCAAGAAGAGTTTAAGAATCATTTGGTCATAGAAATCCTCACCTGGGACACATTCTTGGGGAGATTTAGAGCCATATATTTGTCAGAGCATTTCAGACAATGTTGTATAGATGAGCTCCATGACCTCTAACAAAGGGGACTCACAGTGGCCCAATATGAGAGCAAGTTTCTTGAGCTCCTTCCATATGTAGACTACATGAAAGATGAGAAACTGCAAGTCAATCGCTTCATTAAAGAATTGAATCATGCTATATCAGATAGGGTGCACATGGTACCTCTAGGAGATTTATGTTTTACTATTGAGAGGGCCATGATAGTCAAGGAGATACAGAACAGATCACATGACTCACAAGATAGGTCTCAGAACCATAATTTTGCACCTCAGACTTCTGTATATTAGAGACCCCATTGGAAGGGGAACCAGAGACATTCATCGAGGTCTTTTAGAACCCCTCAGCCCCAACAATAGACTCAACAGAGTTAGAGGCATAGGACACCACATGGACAACAAGGCTCTAAGCCCAAGCAATGGTAGTCACAGGGTCCCAGACGAGACTAGAGATCTTAGACACCTTATACACCTCCAACTAGGACTCAACAGTCCACTAGGGGTGGTTTCAGTGGGTTCAATAGGATTGGGGGACAACAACAGTCTAGGTCCTAGGGGATACAAATTCAGGCACGGGGACCTTGTTACACATGTGGAGCCATGAGACATTTAGCTAGGGATTGTTCGATGGGGCAAACAACTAACAGTCAGAGAGTGGCCACTTCAGAGCTCACAGTGGGAGACATGGGTAAATCACAAAGTATTTGTAGTGGTTGGTAATCGCTAGACAAAGCACCATGCCACTGTTATTGAGGTTGCATGTAGGATATGAGGTAGTAGCATTGCTATTTGATTTGATTTAGGAGCTACTGATTCTTTTATTTCTCCATTAGTAGTGGAGCATTGTAGGCTAGTGGCAACTAGGCAGGATGGTAGTTGGGAGGTTGAGTTAGCCTTGGATGCTAGAGTGTCTGTTAGATCCCTGGTCAGAGGTTGTCAAATGTAGATAGAAGACATGACCACTACGACTGACCTCTGCATTACAGCTCTAGTCACTTGCCAACATCTGCTGAATAATATAGAGTGGCTATATACATACATATAGGGATTTTTATACGGGCATTGGGGCTTACACTTTCAGAAAAGGCCGACAAAACATTAACTCTATTTTCTCGAAGTTTGCATTTATGAATTAAATTTTATTTTGTATGTGAAATTTTGGGAGTTGCATCCGAAACTTACGCTAAATAATGTAAGTTGTAATTTTTAAATTTCATTGTAGAACTACTGGTCCCTTGAAATGTTCAAAAAAATTCTCGAAAGATGCACTCTCATGGAATACGATGACTTTAGGTTATGCAGGGATTCTCTTTACTGCTGCAAATCTTTGAAGGTTGCTACACTTGGACGAATGTGCACCATTATTAAGAGAATTGGACCGAGTTTGGCTTACCTCAAACATGTGAGGCAACATATGGAAGGTTTCCATCTATTGACCCAAATACCAGGACTATTTTGATATGTGGGTACCCTAATGTTGGCAAGAGTTATTTTATAAATAAGATTACTAGGGCAGATGTGGATGTGCAACCTTATGCTTTTACTACTAAGTCTATGTCCTGTGGTTATAGTATTGTACAACAGGCACAATATGGCTTAAACCGAATGGGAAGGCATCTTTCTAGCATGAGCCTGGATCCTTCAGCAATTAGCTTCATAATAAATGAAGTAGATGAGAGTTGAGCAATTAGCTTCCCAAGAAAAATCTTATAAATGAACTATGTGTACCCCAATTCATGTGCCCTCTATGCGTACCTAAATGATATATTTTAAACAACAAGGGTAAGGCTTAAACAAGTTAATTTTGCATCATAGTCTGTAGTTGTTGTAGTAGCAGAGCATCAAGTGCCACCTTCAGCAAAATATGATCAACTAGATAGGTCTGTATGTTTTATGAAGGTGGCGTCTGATGCTCTGCTGCTGCAACAACTACAGACTGTGATGCAAAATTAACTTCTTTAAGCTTTACCCTTGTTGTTTCAAAAATATCATTTAGGTACGCACAGAGGGCACAAGAATCAGGGTACACATAGTTCATTTATGAGATTTTTCTTGGGAAGCTAATTGCTCAGCTCTCATATACTTCATTTATTATGAAGCTAATTGCCAAAGGATCCAAGCCCAGGCTAGAAAGATGTCTTCCCATTCTGTTGTGGATAGGCATTTCATAAAATATACATACTTGTTGCACGTGCATTCTCGATTCAGAGTGGGAAAATCTTATTTTGGATGCAAAGGGAGAGAAGCCAAACATATAAAGAACATGCACATAAACACGACATCTGAGAAACATAAATGTAGATATCACAACAGCTGAGAAACATAAATATAGGCATCATGGTCACAATTTTTTGGAGACACAACATAATTGAATGGTATACCTAGACGATGCAACACAACCACTACTCCTCTGGTTCCAAGTTGACACTGCAGGATCCAAAAACCATAGATAAGAAATAAATTTAGAGTGGAGGAGGGCCATAATGACTAAAATAATACAAGGTCCCTATATTATTTCGGTCATTATGGCCCTCCTCCGCTCTCTAAATTTGTTCTTTATCTATGGTTTTTGGATCCTACAGTGTCAACTTGGAATTGGAGGAGTAGTGGTTGCGTTGCATCGTTTGGGTATACCACTAAATTATCTTGTGTCTCCAAAAAATTGTGACCATGATGCCTAATTTATGTTTCTCAGTTGTTTTGTCCCAAGACCCCTTATGACCCTTTACGATCCTTAAGAATACATCTTGGAGGTCTTAAAATATCATAAAGGGTCATAAGAGGCTCCTAGGAGGGGCCAAATGAGCTTCCACCTTCACATGGTTGGCCCCGTTAAGTAGAGAATATTAAACTATTCTTGAAACAAAGAGAAGCACAATAATTTAAGGAGAAGCTCAATAGTATAGAGTGGCTATATACATACGAGGGTTTCCAGATTGAGTACCAGTGCAGAGATGATGATTCAGTAACCCGTGTCTATAAAACCTTCACAAATATCCCTTCTTTGGCCTGCACTCATACCTCTTCTCAGAATCTAGAAACTGTGGGTATTGTTTCTCATCCATGCACGAAATGTGCTAGTGATCGTTTGGTTAGTGCTTGATAACACACTTGACATCATACCTTTTTCTCCTTGTAGGTTTTGGATCATACAAGAGCATACTAGATTTAATTCATAAATGCAAACTTCGAGAAAATAGAGTTGTTAATGTTTCGCTTGCCTTTTCTGAAAGTGTAAGCCCCAATGCTCATATAAAAATCTCAATGATGAGAATCAATGATGGAAATTTATCATGATGACAATGGTTGGAATACCTTGTATTCAACAGATGTTGGCAAGCAATCCTTCTTAGCTATTGTTGTTTTAGATTAAAATACATACCAACAATAGTAGCTAAGAAGGATCGCTTGCCAACATTTGCTGAATAATATAGAGTGGCTATATACATACATATGAGGATTTTTATACGAGCATTGGGGCTTACACTTTCACAAAAGGCAGACGAAACATTAACAACTCTATTTTCTTGACGTTTGCATTCTTTAAGTGTTATGTCACAATTTTATTTATCAGAGATTGAATTAGGGATTAAGCATTTTCTCACAATTTTATTCGTACATTGATGAGAATCAATGATGGAGAGTTCTAAGATCCTGAGAAGACATATATGCAGTGGAGGCCAGAAGGGATTTTTGTAGAGAATTGCTAGATGTGGAGATTTTCTAGAGTGGCTATATACATACAAGGGTTTCTAGATTGAGTACCAGTGCAGAGATGATGATTCAGTAATCTACGTCTATTAAAATTTCACAAATATCCCTTCTTTGGCCTCCACTCATACCTTTTCTCAGAATCTAGAAACTTTGGATACTATTTCTCATCCATGCACGAAATGTGCTAGTGATCATTTGGTTAGTGCTACTGATGAAGAATATTCCAACTTCTACCATTCACTTTCAAAGGTTTGTCTTAATGGATGTAATTTTGTACTAGTACCTTGTATTCAACAGATGTTGGCAAGCGATCCTTCTTAGTTGTTGTTGTTGTTGTTTTATAAGGTTTGTCTCAATCCCAATAGGTTGTAGTTTCATTTTCTAGATGCGTAAGTCAGAGGGGGCTTACAATAATAAATCATGTAATGTTGTTTTGAATACGAAGAACACTAAAAAAATTGAATCAATAGAGGAGGGGAATGACGAGGATATTGATGCTCCGCTTAGCCGTTACCTTAGAAAAATGAGTAAGAAACCAAAAAAGAAATGATTGTAATTAACATTTTTTGCTAATGAAAGAACGTTGTCTTAATGGATGTAATTTTGTACTAGTAAATGTTTATGAATGACATGTTAATGAATTATTCATGAATGTTGTGTGTTAATGAATTTTATGTTTTAATGAATGTTATCATGTGATTATAATTGTAGAATTTGAGCAATACAAATCCACAAAACCCAAAGATCACCTGTATATAAAAACTTGTTACAATGAAGTAGAGACAAGAAGAGGGCAAGGCTTTGACTCAAAATATGAAGAAGAAAATATCCTCAAAATAATGAATGAATTAAATGTACAATGGATCATCTTTATAAAGGAGATCAAAAGCCTTGAAAGGCAAACCCTAGTGCATGTAATAATTAGTTAAATTATTACAAGACTAATGGATGCAAGTTTATATTTAAAACAACTAGTGCATGAGTTTAAAACAACTCGTACATGTGTGTTTAAATATAAACAACTAAAGCAAAAGAGTTGACATCTTAAGAAGGGAGTAAAGTTAATTAATATAATTAATACTTTACTCTAACACCCCCCCTTAAGATGAGTAACAATGCAGCTACAAACAATGCAAGAAGAAAGCAAAGGAAACTACAGTGCTGAAAGCAAAAAAATGGGTCCCGACAACATGGCCTGATGAGGTACCCAAGTACAAAAGAGAGTCTCTATAAAGCGGAGAAATAGAGAAAACCACATGGGAAAAACTCTACTCCAAAAAGAGACAGACTAATCTGAAGGACTAAAGAAGCCTCCAAAACTAGGAATGTTCCAGAAAATTGGAACAAGAATGAACATGTAGAACATCACTGAAGCAAAAGGATGCAAACTTGGTCAAAAAGTAACTGTTGATCTGAAGATCTTCCACAAAAATATGACCAGGTAGAGAAGACTGTAATCTGCATGAGTGCCCTCAAATGACACTACTCGAATCAGGAGGCAAACAAAGACAAACACCTGAACTCGAAGATACAGATGACATAAACACCAAAAGCCTGAAGAGCTGATCAATCAAAGATGGAAGAGTGTATCCAAAAATATGAAAGAAAGAGTGTCTATATGGTAAATGATCCATCTCATCGAAATGCATAGGTACCCAGCCACTGCATCTGCCTAGTACATAAGAACAAATACTGAATACATAGCTCACACTATTGAACCAAGGAAGCAGAAGAACGATCAATAGAAACCCCCCATAATGCTGACAAAAGAGAGGTGACAGGTACACTGAAAAGAGTGCCAATAAGAACTGCATCGTGAAGAACCGGGAACATCAAAGGTGCATAGAAAGCACAAGCACAAATAAAGATACCCTAAGGCTAATGTTGTGGAAGGAACATTCACTTGACAAAGGTAGATGGCAAACATCAAACCCCCCCATGACACTTTATAATGGAGTGCGAGTACAAATAGTACAAACATGTTCAAGATTCCAAGCATGCAAAAAAATTACACTTTATCTCAGTGCATGTGCATAAAAGAATGCTACAAAAGTGAAGTATACACGGCTCAAATAAGAGAGAAGGTTGCTGAAACAAAAGAACAGCCTAATAAGAGTCATCCCCTAAAGGGAAGAGATCCTAGGACCTGTAACATCCAAGATATGCACCAGAGTGCAAAAATGCAAAAATTGAATAAAATATACCTGGACCAGAATTTGGGAAAAAGACTCACAGCGCTAGAAAGCTCTTAGAACAAGCTTTCCAACGATATCTCACTTTCCAAAAATGGAGTTCAGATGCGCAAGATAGAGCTATCAGAGTGCGGAAATGAACATTTGGATTTGACAGTAAAAAAAATACCATAAAAAAAATTCAAACCTCCAGATCTGGATAGAGCTCGGAACAAGCTTTCCGACGATATCTTGTTTGCCCGATTTCGACACCGTATGCTCAAGTTATGAGCAAAACACTATGGAGTGCTCCGGAGGGCCCAAAATGGTGTCTAGATGTGCTGACGTCAGCACTTCACGAGCTTAAAATTGACGACCAAATGGCCGTCACTAGCAATTTTAAATTTTTAAAATATTTTTTTTGCAAATTCGCATGCGCACCTCGGTATCTGTGTCAAGACATTTGGATTTTTTTTGTCTCGATTTGCGTGTCAATGTTTTGGTCTTAATTTGTGTGTCAAATAACAAAATTTTTGTCTCGATTTGCATGCCTAAACTAGAGAATTTTGCCTCAGAAAATGTGCGAGTCTGTACAAATGCTGCCTCAAAAAGCGTGTCAAGTTGTCTGGTACCAAAAAAATGCCCCAAAATGCAAAGTTGTCCAAATTGGACGTGCCTTATCTCAAAATAGGAGTTTTTTGGCGCTGCGAGCTCAACGGTGAGGTTTGTTTGAGCTCAAAGTGCACTAAAATTTAAGGACCCCCTAATTTCAATAAAAAATAACCAAAAAAGCCCTAATCTGAATCATTCAAATGCGAACAAGCTGTAGCAGATTAGGCTCTGATACCATGTAGGATTTGAGCAATACAAATCCACAAAACCCAAAAATCACATGCATACAAAAACTTGTTACAAGGAAGTAAGACAAGAAGAGGGAAAGGGTTTGACTCAAAATATGAAGAAAAAAATATCCTCAAAATAATGAATGAATTAAATGTACAATGGATCATCCTTATAAAAGAGATCAAAAGCTTTGAAAGGCAAACCCTAGTTCATGTAATAATTAGTTAAATTATTACAAGACTAATGCATGCAAGTTTATATTTAAAACAACTAGTGCATGAGTTTAAAACAACTCGTGCATGTGTGTTTAAATATAAACAACTAAAGCAAAATAGTTGACATCTTAAGAAGGGAGTAAAGTTAATTAAGATAATTAATAATTTACTCTAACAATAATGATTGAATGTTATATTTAAAAAATGGATGAATGAATGAATGAATGCTATTAGATGTTAATGGGGAATTTAGAGTGATGTTGGGGGGGAGGGGCCAAATGAGCTTCCACCTTCATGTGGTTGGCCTTGATAAGTAGAGAATATTAAACTATTCTCGAAACCAAGTGAAGCTCAAACTAAACCAATGACGTAGATTCAATGGTAAAAAAAACCTACTTCTTATTCCATATTATTTCTCATTCAATTTAAGAAATATTTTACTTCTTAAACATGTTCATCAACCAATCTGCATCACCATGTTCATCAAATTAGATTTATAGATAAGAGAGTGAATGGGGAATTTTTATAAAGCACTTTCCTTTAAGCATAAAAATCTAGATAAAAAATTATTAGCTGCCTTTGAATGACTTATTTTCATGTTTCTTCCTACCCCTTTTACTTTCCTAGTACCTTGTCTTAGGTAGTTGTCTTCTT
Source organism: Chamaecyparis obtusa (assembly GCA_027943335.1). Classification (NCBI taxonomy): domain Eukaryota; kingdom Viridiplantae; phylum Streptophyta; class Pinopsida; order Cupressales; family Cupressaceae; genus Chamaecyparis; species Chamaecyparis obtusa. The sequence goes on along the minus strand of BSBK01000471.1, from coordinate 1,564,202 downwards.
ATGAGTTTTTTTAATTGATTATGAATGATGAATTTTTAATTTGTTACCGTTAAAGTGTGTAGGTAACAAGTCACCTTGTAAATCTTGCATTTTGTATGCTTTGTTGGGGAATTTCAATTTGTAATCTTAGGTACTAGCCAATGAATTTTTAGTTTCCTTGTGTATCTGGAAAATTTGGAGCATCTCTTTCTTTCCTTTTGTATATCTTTCTTACCACTATCATATTCACAAGACCTCATACTCTATTGAACATCCTTTTGACTGAGTTATCATGACTGCCACTTTATTTTTTTCTTTTTGTAATGGTACATATCATCTAGGACATAATATTCATGTAAAGTACCTCTGAATGACACTATTTTCCACAGACTTGTAGATCAACCTAATCATCCTCCATTTGATTCTAGGTGTCGTTCTTACCCAACTACCAATAGTAAGTTTACTAGAATCATGGATATTTTCTTCACAATCAATGCAACCTAGAACTTCATTCATATGATGAAAGCTAATAAAGTGAAAATCTATCATAAGAACTCCTATACTAGAAACATTTGTGTAAAAATTTCTTTCATCTGCTTCATATATTTTCTAATAGCTATCACATACTTTCAGTGTTTTCATCATTGCCCTTGATATTGTCTTAATTTCTTAGTTGTTTTCCTTTTGTCATGACTCTTCATAACTATGCTCCTAACTACTCTTATCATCTTCAAGATCTCTATAATATAAATGACCTTGCTTTTCATAGCAGTAACTTCTATTGAACATTGTTGTCTTTGATTGATATCTCATTGTCATAGAGGTGCATACCTATCTTAAAAAACCGTTGATATACACTGTTACAATGAATCAATTTTTTTTGTCTTCAACATATTTGAAATCATTATTTTAATCTTCATTTTATGACTGCACTGTTACTGATAAGTTTTATTTAATGTGTTGTATAATGTGCAGGTGACAAGTTGATCTCACTCATTAAGGATAGAGATGCCCCATATATATTTTCATTCATCACCTTCACATGTTAATATTGCATATAGGGAGGTAAAATGTTCTAAAAGTCTCACTCACTCTTGTCATTGATGTTTTCTCTTTATTCCTAGCATTTGGCTATCCTTGACTATTATGATCTTGTTGATCTCTATTTTTTTCACTGTGACTACTCTCCTCTTAAACATATGTTTAGCTCTATTTTTTGATAGCAATGAAAAGATCCCATATCTTTGAAACAATGAGATTTTCCCAAGATGTCCAGTGTAAGAATAATGAACACCATGAATTGGTGAAAAACCCATTGAATGAATCTACCATATCAAGAAAATTAATCTTTGTCTTAAAAAATGAGAGCTTAGAAAATAATCCTTATCTAAAGCATGAAGATCTTATAACAAAGGAAGCCATTAATGTATTTAGAGAATGTGGGTTTAGCTTTATACCCCACCTCTTATCATGAAACTTGATGTTTCTCATCTAAATCTTGATGTTTAGAACCATGATACCTACTTTTCTTTGATAAAACCTATTGTTCCACTTTTGAATACACTTCTTTATCATCTATTTGCTATTTTTAATGAGCAATCTTCTATTTGTTGTTATTTCTTGAATGAATCTCACTACTCACTCATTATGGACTACTATTTACTGATGAAAATCCTTTGTTCTTGCCTAGAAAATGCTTGTTCTAGTTGAAAATTTGAACTAAAACATAACTTGTTGTTCATGCATTGCTTGACCGACATTTATGCTTTGATTGAAGGCTTTAAAGCTTAGGCATGATCATACATCCCTACTTCTTGAGAAGAATATTTAGCCCCAAAGGTAAAGGTTGTCCTTTGGTTCCTTGTCTTTGGATATGGGTCTCATAAGAAATTGTGCACATCATATATAATTTACTTTAATCAAGTTTTGGAGAAACCCATCTTGCACTCCTGCTCTCTCTGCATTCTTTAGTTAACTGTGTTTCAAATAATTTTATCAACCATCTTGGAATGCTATTTTTGTTGTGTAGATTGATTCATTTGATTCTGTAATAGATTGATTCATTGTGGGGTGCACAGATGACACCGGCGGAGGCATTGAAGCATAGGATGCAAATGGCATCGACGGAGGCACTGAAGGATTATAGTGAGGTGGAAAGGTGGAATGGAGGATGGTGATGACTTGGAGGATAAGGTGGAGGTGAAAAGTGGTTGCTGTCGTGGATGAACGACAGTAATAGTGGGTTGAGGGGGGTGCCATAGGGAGCCATAAGGAGATTTTCAATAGCAATGGTGGAGGGATAAAGAGGTTGCCACAAGGAGTCAACAGTGATGGAGGGATAAGGATGGAGACATAAGGAGATTATCAACAATGATGGAGGATAAGGTGGCATTACGACTTGGAGAGATAAGGAGAGAAGTGTGGCAATATAAATATAGATGTATCGAGGAGGCATTACCGATTACCGATCAAAAAACAAAAGTAAATACCTTATATTAAATTCATGTAGTTGCATTGAGTATTCATCAATACCTTATATTTTAGTCTTATTTATAACATATGAGATTTAACATTAACATATAGATATCTTAAGTCAATATTTTCTCTTTTTTTAGATTAAAATACATACAACATACTTTTAATGTATAAAATTGCGAAACATAAAAGATCCTGAAGATTTGGCACAAATATGATATATAGTATTATAAAATTATTAAGCTAAATGTACTATATGAAATTATTATATATATCAATTTATGAATATAATAATATTAGTTAGAGGAGGAGGATGGTGTTGTAGGTGTCAACTAAGAATAATGTAGGCTAGGACATCTATTCAATTTTAAATTCCAATCACTAAAATATATTAATAGATTTGATAATATATTTTATTTTATTTTTTTAAAAATTGAATTTTCTGTCGCTTTTTCGACGGCCAAAGAATATACTTTCGACGAGAATGCTATACACTCGATGAATATTCCAACCATAAATCATCGCTATTTCGACAACCATCTCGACCGAAACACCTTAATTTTGACAAACATTATATTGTTATTTCGACCAACATTGGTTGAATAGATGAAACGTATGCCAGATAATTCTTCCAAATTGAAGTGATTATTTCCATGGCGGATCAGTCGATAATTCGACAACTATAGAGGACACATTTTCTACAAACATATAATGTGTCGAATAATCAATGAGAAAAGTTTGACAATAGTTATGGTCATTTGGTCGGTCAATTTGCATCTAAAAATTGACTAATTGTCATCGAAAATGAAGCTAAAATTTACTATTGATCTTGATCATTAGCTTCAAGTACCTTTAAACTTTTCTCTGTAAGCACCAATAGCTCTGATACCAATTGTTAGAATGATTTAGAACAACGGAGAGGGAGGGTGATGTAGTGCCTCCCTCATTTACCCCTTTTGTACGAACATCCTATGGTGTGGTTTCGACTGTCACTCTTGAAGGGAAAGGTCGTGTTGGTCCCATGTGAGGGAGAATCTGCCAAGAGGATTATTTTGGAGCATGTATTGATGTTCTGCGTGAACTAGGAATATGGTCTTAAATCGCTTTCCGAAGACCCTTAGAGTAGGGATGAGTCATTCATGTGGATGCAAAGATTGTTACCCACATTATGGTTGATGGCATCATGAGATGCTCTTTGCCCAGATTTTCCTTATGTTTATCAGGAGTTTATCTTTGGAAGTCATGTCAGGTGTTTTAAGAGATTCTATCTTGGTATTATCTTTCTGCATAATAGACTCAGTAATTAGAAATTTAGGTTGTTGCATTATGATTTGTATCCTGGTGGATAGAGGTTTGATTACCATTTGTGATGTACTCTTTTCATGTTACTTATACACTCAAAATCCTAGGATGCTTTGTGTTTAAAATAAGATTAACTAAATTCAACTGATCTTTGTGATAATACTATCAAGTGCATGTTTTATAGAAATTGTATTGGAATAGGTAGTTTAAAAAATAAAAGGGTGAAATATATATACATTCTAATGTAGTTAAATATTGTTTCCCGTGTGTATGTAATCTCTAGAAAAAATGCAGTAGGAAAGGTGTGAGCGTACCACTACTGAATGTTGAAATGTTTCTATTTGGATATGAATGCTTACATAAAGGACTATTTGAATTTATTTTATGTTGAGACATGTATTAATAGAAAAGTGCTTATTAGGTCTTGATCAAGGATAACTTTAAGAAACCCCCTTTTAGGAAAAAGTGTAAAGTTCTGGCGAATCGTACATTATTTTAGGGGGTAATTTGTTTTAATCTAGGTGATTTTTTTTTTCAAATCCATGATTTTTCATAGTTTGTATTGGCGATTTTTTCCCCCCGGATTGAAAATTTCATAAATTGTTGGCGAATAATTTTCTTTTCAAGTAAAAAATTATAATATTTGAGGCGAATAATTTTCTTTTCAAGTAAAAAATTATAATATTTGAGGCGAATAATTTTCTTTTCAAATAAAAAATTATAATATTTGAGGCGAATAATTTTCTTTTCAAGTAAAAAATTATAATATTTGAGGTGAATAATTTTCTTTTCAAGTAAAAAATTTTAATATTTGAGGCGAATAATTTTCTTTTCAAGTAAAAAATTTTAATATTTGAGGCGAATACTTTTCTTTTGAAGGGTGAAAAAATAATTGTATTGGCTAATCGTTCGTTAATTATGAAAAAATAAATAAATTATTGGCGATTTTCAAAAGATGGGAAATAAGTAGCCTAACCTAACATACCTAACATACATAAATTATTGGCAACTGGCAAGTGATGGTTTAAAGACGTGGTTGTTTGACCTTATATTATGGAAGCATAATGTATTATTTGCCACTACCATAATCTTTGCCACTACCACTGTAATTATGTTAAATGTATTATTTGAGAACTCAGACCGTCTGATGATCCAAGATCAATGGCTGAGGTTTAATTTCGGCCAACATTTCTTGAAGGAAGAAGAATTGTCGAGGTAGTCACCGGAATGTTGACACGTATCAAGGTAAGTTGTCTGCAGAGTATTAAAAGCACTTAACCGGGAAATAATTAAATGCCATGTCAGTGACAACGACATTCTTTGGCTACCACACACCACTTCCCAAATTGTACAGCCAATTTTTGACAGTTTTTTATCGATAGAAAAGATTTACTGCCAGATGTGAAAGATTAAGGACAAAATTTTCAATTCTCACACGCATGTATTTAGGGAAAAGATTTTCGTGCAAGATTTAGAGGCATATCGAGGACAATGTATTTAATACCATTAAGATAGAAATAATTGATTGGTAAGTAACGATCAAGGATTCAAGGGCTATTTATAGACGATCTAGCTTCATTATTCATCGACATTGATTGATTGTTTGTTTAGGGTCTGCAGTGATGCATTCTGCAAGTAATTTGTTTTTAAATTTTCTAGTTTTACTATTTTATGTTTTACAGTCTGCAAGTAATCTAAGATGGACACTCCCATTCGTCTTAGATGCACTTCTGAGGAGGCCCAGAAGGGCTTTCTGGGTTCTTTTTCTGATGAATTTTTAGCATCAATTTGTAAGGATGGTGGGCCTTTTGTTACAGAGGCTGTCAGAATGGTGTTGGGCTGAGAGTTTCTTGACAATGAAGATAGGTACTGGGTAGCCACAGACACTATGTCCCATTTTTTGGCTTCCCTTCTGGACCTTGGAGGACTGAAGGTTGACATGGTGATGCTGCTGAGGAGGGTATTCAAAGAGGAATACCTGGGGGACGACGTTCAAGTTGTCACCTTTGCTGAATTAGGGGTGGGGATCCCTAGGGCAAGTCAAATACGCCAGCTTCTCCTCCCAGGCCAGAATGTGGCCATGCAACCTTTTCTTTTGTGCCTGACTGTTGGGCAATTGAAGTGCCATAGGAAATGGGTGCTGATTGCCAGGGGTTTTCTCCGTAAGTGGTTTTTTCTTCGTAAGCGGTTTGAGCTTGACATAGAGGAGGCTCGGGTAGGGCAATTTGTGTGGCTCGACGAATTCATGCAGCTAATCCTCTCTGCAGAATTCTACACAGAAGGGCGCAATTGATTTTTCTTTATAAAAACTTTTTTTTTGATAAATATTAAAAGCTTACCTTGTACTGGTACTGGTACTGTAGTTGTTTACGGTTTTCTTTTTTGTTTATAGACATAGTATCAAGTATGTTTCTTTTTGTTTATAGACATAGTATGAAGTCGAGAATGTAAATATAATTTTATGAAAAATACAATGGAAATTTTGCAAGCTTTACCTCATTTCAATTTGTGCTTTGTGTACAAAAATGGTTTTTAATATTTTATACTTCTCTGTAACCGTGATTGCAATATTTTAATTACTTGCTTCAATGCTTTATTAGTTATCTGTAGACTAGCTTATCTATATTTATTTTAATAAATATAAAATACGCTGACAAATATCCTCCTTCAGATATCTATTACAATTAAACTTCACTAATTGAAACTATAGTTTAATAATTTTTTTAAAATGGTGTCTCCCACATTTAATTTATTACATAGTCTGAAGTACAATTATATCTCTACGAATGAGATTGATGTTTAAATAATTAAATAATTACTCTCCATTAAAAAATATTCACAAATTATAATATAGAATTTGAACATTACTTTTCACATGTAATTTTTTTAACTCTTATTATGGTAAACTAACATAGTATAATTTAAACATATATAAATGAAAAAAACTTATATCTTATATTTATAATTTGTAACATCATAAAATATGAAATATATTTCAACTTACATAATGATTATAATTATTTTATTTTATTAAAAGATTAAAGTTGTCAAATTGAGTCTCTAAGTTTTTAACAATGTGAAAAATAAATCTAAAAAATATGTATAATAATAAGTATATTTTAATAAATAATCCCATAGAAAATATAAGTTTACTATAAAAAATAATATAAAGGTTATGTGCATCGTTATAAGATAATATAAGATAAATATAATAATAATATAGTTAAAAGATGATATAAAAATAAAAATAACTAAAATATAATACTATCATAATGATAATATTATAATAACAATATCTATATATATGTATTTCTAAATATATTATAAAAAATTAATATTAATTAGATGATACAAAAATAAAATCAATTAAAATATAGTACTATTAAAATGATAATATAATAACAATTCTAAAATATATGTGTTTTAAATAAAAGAAAGTTTCCAAATAAAATTAAATAGTAATATTATCTTAAATTAAAAAAAATTAATCACTACAAAAAATAGTACACCAATACCATACAGTACACCAATACCATTCACCGTTGCCGTTGGATTATCATACATCAACGATCAAAGTTGAGTTTTAGGCTGAAAGGGAAAAGAAACCCCATCTTTTCAAACACGTCCCGGAATCATGACACGTGTCACTTAACACCTCACATGGTCATTGGTCTACCAACAAATAACATTGAACAATGTCGTTTCAATTTGGTGATGACGTGAGACTGACACGTCTGACTCGTGATGTGAGTCATCCTGACTAGATTAGTTAATGGGACCCATGGTCCACGCGGCCACCACACCGTTCACCATTGCCATTGGATGTTTATAGATCAATGACCGAAGTTGAGTTTTGGGCCGAAAGGAAAAAGAAACCCTATCTTTTCAAACGTGTCCTGGAATCATTACACATGTCACTAAACTCCTCAGTCGACCAACAAATAACAATGTCGTTTCAATTTGGTGATGACGTGACATTGACACGTCTGACTCGTGATGTGAGTCATCCTGACTAGCTTAGTTAATGGGACCCATGACCCACGGGGCCACCAGTACCACACCATTCACCATTGCCATTTGATGTTTATAGATCAACGACTGAAGTTGAGTTTCGGGCCGAAAGGAAAAAGACACCCTATCTTTTGAAACGCATCCCAGAATCATGACACGTGTCACTGCTCAGTTAACACATTGACATAATCACATTCCACTTACAGTTAACAGTGACATTATGAATGAGAATGACATTAATACATTATGAGTCATGATGGGTTAGTTAACAGTGACATTAGCAAACCCATTTCGGATTCATGACGCGTGTCTAGTAACTAGTGGTCCACGATTCCGCTCACATTTAAACTAAAAGTGACACATGACAGGGTGTGACGACTATAGAGTACATATTGTACAATTTTGGTGCTTTAAGTTTCTTTAATTTTGCAGTTATACGTGGTCTGCAGATTTAGAAATTAGAAAGGGGTTACAATTTACAAACTTACAGTGCAACAAAGTTATGGATTCTTAATTTCTAGGTTGAGGATTGAGGTCCGAGGAAAGCAACAAACTACAAAGTCTCTCAGCTCTCTGCAAAAATTGAAACTAAGGGCAACGTGAACGTCAACGGGTAAGTGTAACTACTAAAATCCTAAAAATCTACGTCCCGCATTTTAAATTTTTCAGGTCTCTTGATTTACAACTTTACTGTTTATATTATATAAAAAAAATTAGTCTGTTAGGTTTTAATTTTGAATCACCCCTGTAGGCTTGTAGCTACAAATACCAAGAATAACACGATGGGCAAAATAATAGAATTCTAAAATATGCTTAAAACACCAGGTTTCAGTGATTTATTCCATGATATACATGATCCTGTTATTCATGGAAATAAGGGTATAATGGAGATTAGATTTGCACTTGAAAACAAGTGGAACCATCCAAATAAGGCTTCAAAATTTTATTCATTTAACCCTAGGGTAAATGCAACTACAAATAAAATTGCACCGTGGGAAGTTGGGTCAGCACACATGGCGTTACCTCAAGTATTCCGTTGCCCAGAAATTGTTATGCTCTGCGCCAAAAATTATGATGAAAATAGAAAAGCAATTGTGAATAAAAATACTCAGGAGGAAATTTTGTCCATAACTGAGAGTGAATTTGCTAGTCTGTTGAACCTAGGGTTTCAACAACAACACTCAAACGTACACATTGACCTGGGAAAGCTGGCAGAGGATTATGAAAAATTAGATGCAAAACAGAGAGATTCTTATATCAGAGGAATAATAAGCGATTGTAGTCTGAGTCCAGATCATATGCCTCCTTATGATTTTGAATTTTTTGTGCCATGGGCACAGGACAGTATTTCCTTGCTAGCATTTTGTTTGGGATTGGATAGTAACAAACAAGTGGGTGCCAACATTCTTGAAATGCTTTATCATATTCATTTTGAAAAGGAACTAGTAAAATATTGTTTTATTGAGCACATTGTTCGTTGCATGCAAGATCAATTACTAATGATTCAAAGAGGTTCAGAGAAGACATTTAGATTCACAACCTACTTGTGCTATCTTCTCCTAGCAAAGCATCGTGCATTATTTCAAGCAAACAAGCTTTGCAGTTAGACTCAAGGCCAAAATCCAATATATGAGTGGACACCTCAAATAAGGATGATTGATAACAAAAGGAACTACAACAATTTTGTAGACTTCTTTTTGGCACCAATGTACCATAAAATTACAAGCACTCCAATGCCTAGATTTCCTGTTACTTGTAGAAATTGCATTCAACTCGGAAGTCAACTACAATTGGCTGACTGGTACTTAATGGAAGAGTACATTGTGTTAAGGTTTTACGGTTCATGGGTAGAACCCTACAAAATTCCAATACATGTAACAGAGAGGGTATTTGCATTGGAATATGTACGAAAAATGGAGAGCACAGATGTACTATTTAATGGTCAGAAAAAGAAAATGATATTTCCCTCCTTGCCATTCTACTTTGGAGGGTTTGCATTTGAGAGAAGAGGATTCAAAGTGGCAGAAGCCTTTTTTTCAATTTTTTGATTTGATGTTGACAATCACTGGCAGTATGATCCACTGAACATAATTGGAGCAAGGCTTAAAGACAATGGGAACTCTGCAAGCAAATATCAACATGAAAGTATGCCTTTGATTGAAAATTTTAAAAACATGGACTCCTGGGAGGAGGTCAAAAAATAGATGGAGAAATATGCTGCTGAAAATAATATGTTAATACAGGAATTGTCATCACAAATAATGGCATTGCACAAACAGAAAGGAAAAGTGCAGGCCATGACATCGTCCAATTTTAACAAGAAAGCTGATAAACCATCTACAAAACGTATTCCAAAAGAGCTAATGAATGAATGTATATATGCTAGATGGAGTCGAACCAAAATTTCTAAATTTTGGGAAATGAGGAAGAATCTCGGTGAGCCAAAGACCTCTGCAGATCTTAATGAGGTGGAAGAGGATACAATGTTTAACGAATTGTGGAATAAGGAGCATCCAGTTGAAGCATATCACAATGATACTGATGATGATTACGATGACTAGGATTCTTTGAATCCCTCATCCAGTACAATAATTAAGAGAGGAGTTGATGCATCCACCAAACTTCTATATAGGAAAGGGGCAGAAATTGTAGAAAAAATGGGCTACCAAGGTTCTGGTGGTCTGGGTTCTAGTGGAGAAGGGGTTTGGTATGCACCTGAGCCACCAGCTGTAGCACCAAAACATGGTCAGAAACCAGGCCTTGGGCATGGAGATCAATCATCAACTCAGTCAATTCCATTCACATTGGTTTCAACTCAGTTAATTCCATCTATTTCTGCGTCAAATACAGTTCCACTTCTAGCTGTTCCAAGCACTCAGATTCAATCTAAATCAATTGTCACTCCCACATCTGGCAATATCATTTGTACAACTAAAAGTAGTGGTCCGAAAAGGATATTATATCAATATGTAGATGCAAGAAAGGTTGGTCTCGAAGGTCAAGAAAGTGTAAAGAAGAAAAAGGTTATGACAAGTATTAGTAGTACTACTAGTACAACAGTGCCAATGGTGACTGTGAGTCCAACAATTGCCCATCCTTTAGGACAAAACCCTCAGAACAGTCCACAAACCCCACTTGTAATGGGTCTAGGTGTTGGTAATCCTCATGGTATTGGTGGAAGCTCGTACATCAGTGCAAGTGCTATTTTGCCATTCAAACATTCAATTGTCTCACAAAATCCTAATTTTCGTTACAATGAATTTGTAACTAACTATGAAAAATAAGAAAACAAGAATAGATAAAATAGTAAGACAATGAAGATGGAAGCAATTGCTGCAGCTCATGATGCAGAACCTACATCCAACAGGTTATTAACCACATATGACCCGAATAAAGATATGATGGAATTCATGGTTGTTATGCCCCCAGCTAGAGATAACAATCCACCAGAGAATCAGTTAGATCCATCTGAATTTCAAGTTAGCACCCTCCAAGTGGATTTATCCAAAATTAAAAATGTGGACAAGATAAATGTGTCCAAAATGACCAACCAAGTGGTCTACAGTTCAGTGATGAAGTTGGAGAGAGAGAAAGGAAAGCTTTAGGGCACAATAGATAAGTTAAAGGAAAACCTGGCAAATGTAAAGGCAAGTGAGAAAGCAGTAGTAAACAGGTACAAAGAATTAGAGAAAAGGATAAAAAATTCATCCTCTGGCTCTAAAGAAGCAATTGAACAACAAGAACATATGGACGCAAAACTGAAAACTCTGAGGGAAAAATTGGAAAAAAGGGATAAAAAACTTCAGGATGAAAAAGCCTCTTCAGTAAATTTATACAAAAACTTGGAGAATGCTGCACAGGTAAACAATGAGTTAAAGAAAGAATTGGAAAAAAGGGATAAAAAACTTTAGGATGAAAAAGCCTCTTTAGTAAATTTATACAAAAACTTAGAGAATGCTGCACAGGTAAACAATGAGTTAAAGAAAGAATTGGAAAATGAGAGGGTAAAAGAAAAAGAGTGGGAAGAGAAAGCAGAGCAAATACGAAAACATAGTGAACACCAGTACTCAGAAATGAAAGAAGACCTAAAGAAGGCAAATAATACTATTAAAAATTATGAAAACTTCTTGAATGACCATGTAAATAATATAGTACAGCAAATAAAAAATTACTTCTAGGGAAAAATAAAGACTTCTGCTGATAGGTTGTGTGATTGGTTTGAACTTTATGAAGCTCTTACAGATGTTTTTGAGAAGTTGAAAGAGCAACTTGAGGAGAACAAAAGTTTTGGTCAGAGACAGAAAACTGCAAAGTAGATTATGCAAGAAATCAACAACACTGCTGACAGGCAATTAGCAAGCAAGGGAATTCAGGACCGCGTTGGTTCAATAATAAAGGCGACCTCTGTATTTCATAAATGTCAGAAACTAACAGAAGCAGAAGAAGTTCTTGCTTTATTTGGGCCAAAGCTCGCCAAGATGAACAATAAAACAACCAAATTGATATCTCTTGGTTTACCGAGTCCTGGACCTGATTTGTCAACAACGGGTTTCATTGGAAGAGAAGCTTACAAACAAAAGTTGGAGGACACAATAACCTCTGATTTAGGCAACCTTCCTCAGGATAGAACTCATGAAGGCATTGCAAAGTGCATCAAAACATTCACAAATTTGCATGCACTAATGGAAGGAACATTGCTTCAAACTCGCTCTTCCAAGTATGGAATTATGACGAGAATGCAGGTCATTTACCATACCATCAAAAATTTTGCCCTTCCAACCGAAGAAGAATGGAGCATACTACAGAAACTTACAGAATCATCTTGAATCATAGTATGTGAAAGTACTTTTAGTTTCAGTCATCTCTATATCTTTACTATATATCTTTCATATTATCCTACATACTACAGTCTAGACTCTAGAATTGAGTTTAAAGTAACAAGTTTGAACTTTGCTTTTTGAACAGGATCAATGTTGCAGTCTTGCAGATGCTATTGCTTGTGCTAATTTACTAAACCGGCCTGTCAAATGCAGAAATGTACAACTAAAGTTGTAGAGATGTTGTAGACTTGTAGTCTTGTAGTTGTCTTACTGATTTAGATTTTGAGACTTCACATTAGGAAAATCGACCTGAAGCTGTTGTTGCTCCCTTGTTTCTATAAAAGGGAATTCAGGGTCATTGGCTTACTAAATTGCCAATGGGAATTGAGTCATTGACTTTTGTAAATAGAATCAGAGAGTTGTGTTCTTACTAGTATTAATCAATGAATGGATACATTGTATCATATTTGTAATTAAATTAATGAGAATCAGTATTTCTAACTCTAAGAATTGTAACATACGAATTGCTATGTTGTCAAACAAAATAATGAAAAAACTACAAGAATTGTACCATATTAGCTGAATATTGCGAATGAAAACCATTAATAATTATTAATTATGGAATTGAATCTTGAATCTTGATGACATTATCAACCACATTCATGTTTTTGACATTGGGATATGCATGATTGATGATGAAATACAGAAACTGACAGTAGACTTCAGGGAAAAAGTTAATAAATACCCAGGACATGCTAATTCTTCAGTGCTACTTCTACAACGGTTCAATTTCAAGCTGCCACACCATATCATCATTGAGATCATCAGATTCATTGGCATCAACTTCATAGCTTCCTTGGTTCTTTGATATGTTTTCTTCACTCTGCATACCTCCGCTTAACTGATGTTCACTGCTAGCAGTACCAGTGCTAGTACATGGGTCCCGGTCAATGACATAATTGTCTCTGGCATTCCCACTCCCACTCCCACTTTGGTTTGACATGTTGCCCACCCCTCTTCTCTAAAATTTCTTCCTCCATAATTTCAGTGCCCTTTTGTAAGGAAAAGTATTGACTTCATACCTGGATGTATAGAGCCTCAAGCAATTTTCCAAATTCTTGTCAAGTTTGTTTCTTAGCTTTGACTTTAGGAATCCCAAAGCACTAAAAACTCTCTCATCCTCCACCAACCCCAATATCATGGTTAGACATAATTCAACAAGCTTGAAATATTCTGATATTGAATCAATCAACAATTCACTCTCAGCTAGGTTTTTCCAAAGCCTTGTTACCGATCCATCTTCCATAGGGTTCTCCATAAAATTAAATTGTTCCCTCATTGTCCATGAAAAATGAGCTGATTGCTCTCTCAAATGATTTGCATCTAAAATTCCATTTAGAGTTACTCCATCTAACTCTTTGGTTTTGCAAAAATGATCTATCAAAGTTAGTAGCCTACTTTTAAAATCTTTCGGATTGTTCATACGCCAATAATGAGGAAACACAAAATCCATGGATTCAAGTAGTTTGACTGGAGGGAATCTTTCTCTAATTTGTGAGGAAAGATCAAAGGCAATGTGCTTCACTGAAGCTGTTACAAACTCCACGATCTTGGTAAAGTCTTCCCTTTTAACACTTGATACTCGCCTCCTGGGGTTCTTTCCTGGTTCCTTAGACTCGATCCTGGCATTGTAGTGCATTGGTATCTCAACTCCGCGAACTTCTGCACATAACTTCCCATTTGAACCAATTTTTAAAAAGTTATCAGGATTGTCCAAATCTGTGATTTTCAGCCAGCTGGCAAATTTTACTTCATCAACAAATAAATGATAGAGATTATCGAGTGTCACGCATGTCAACTTACGCAGCGTAGCATATTCTGTGATATACATAGCTCTTTGCAGGGCCTTTTTCATTAAATTTCTCATTTCCTCAAGCATGGGGAGAAGACCTGCTAATGTTAACAATGTCTCTACATTACTTAACATTGACAGCAGTGCAGGAAATTTTGGTTGCCTTGCTTCATCATGACTTGAGTTCATTAGACCAAGCAATGATTGATATTCTAAAAAAACTCGATGTGCTGGTCAATCCAAAGAGATCCATCTAGTATCATTATCCTTAAGAAGCTTGTTCCCATCGGTTAGTCCTTTAGCAAAGTGTTGAAATTTCCTGAATCATTTCAGACTTTGACAGAAGTATTGGTAGATCTCTTTGATTAAAACTTCAATTTTTTGTACTGGAGCATGCTTGCTGACAACTCCAAAAGATAGATTCATTCTATGGGCCATGCAGTGAATGGGAGTAACGTAGGGTGCACAAGAAGATTGTATCTTTGTGCAAAGACCACCCCTATGGCCTTGCATTACTGAAGCTCCATCAACGCCAACACACACCAGCTTTTTGGCAATGGTCATGTCATCTATACCTCCATATTCAATTAGAGAACTCTTTACTAGTTGAAATAAATTTTCCGCTGTCACATTATCCCTCATTTTAGCAACAGTTAGTAGATGAGGTTGGTGAAAAAAATTCTATACAGTATAAACATGCATGCATACCCAGGAAGTATTGTCTATTGCTATGACCTCGTCTAAAGATAATGCAATAAAATTTGACTCTTTAATTTTTGCCTTCAAATCCTCTTTTTCAACCTCAGCAAGACAACTTGCCCATTCCCATCCACTGTTTACTGACTAGTGACTGTTAGGATAGTTACGAACTTTCAGAAAGTGTAATAAAGCACTCAATGATGGGTAGTCTGTCATTGGACACCCTCTGCTCAAAATATTAAACACAACACTTAATTGAATAGCTTTTCCCATTAGTTCTACTTCCAATGCTTTTCCAAAACAAGCTTCAATAGAGCCTTTAACTTCACCAGGCTTCATCTTTATATTATGCTAAAATTCATATAATTCTACATTCCTAACATGATGAGATTCCTCCTTTGTTTTCCATCTTATCACTGATTTTTGAACTCCATCTGTGGTTTTCTTTTCATAAACTTTACCAATATGCTTTTCTATGGTGTCAATTTTTAGCTGCAACCTCTTTTCCTTCTTATTTATCATGCTACAAATCTTACATCTGCATTCTACCGGAGGTTCCCCTTCAATTGGATTAGGCACTGGTTCAATGAATGGATATGTTGACAACCAATCTTTTTAAAAATTCCTCGACATATCCCACAGTCTATCATTCTTTGATTTGGATTTTCTTTTATTCCCTGCAGTTGCACCATCATCTTTTCTCACATTCTCAGTCTCATCCAAGTCGATTATATCATTATGGCTACTCTGGGTATTTAACTGAAAATCTTCTTCAAGTTCATCATGATCTGAGATATCAAGTTCGCTGACTTCTTCAATATGTCGTGAAGGTTCAGCCTCAGGTTCAAAATCTTCTTGCAATGAAGTAACACTAGCTTCCCTATTTTGGCCAGAAACATTTCCATGACCATGACCAAAGTAGGATGATAAGGTTCTACGTTTTGTTGGCCTCTCTTGGCTTTCCCCATCTGCCAGAGCCTTACCGTTATTCTTGTTCAACATCTCGATTGGCTACCAGCCTAGTGATAAAAATATGTAAAAAAAATGTTTACTTGTTGAAGAAGTGACAAATGACAACATAACTATAATATACAATTTTTACATAGTCGTAGAAATTTAGAATAATAATCACTTACCTTTGACTTGCCAAAGTAGTCGAGACTCAACAGTGAGACAGTCTGAAATTCACTATCGATCAAATTGAATTGATCCAAGATTCCAAATTATGTACAATAACACTGATGTATGAATGTATTTATACTAATCTCTTTTGGCGAATTGGGTGGGAGGTATTAGGTCAGTGTCCAAATATTTGGCGAAGCCCGTGTAATGATAACATGTCTTGTGTTATTTCCTAGGCGATTATGGGTCGCCAGTACATTGGACGTGTTATTTCCTAGGCGATTATGGGTCGCCAGTACCTTGGTATGATTAATAAAGGTGGCAAAAACCAATCAGTTTGAGACATGTGTCCGTAAAATAACTAGCGAAGTTGGGGCTGCCTAAAAAATATTTATATATAACTATCGGCGAATATAGGCTGTCCATTTGGGGCCGCATTGAAATTATAGGTGAATTTTAAAAATATATCATGCCCAAGACGTATATGCCATTGGCGAAAATGTGCAAGAAATGGACAAAATTTAATATAGCGTTTGGCGATGGACCCGGGCAATGGACCCAATTTTCATAAATGCGGGGCGATGGGGTCAGTCCCATATGGGCAATTTATTCACCAAATCGCAGGATGTCGACGGGTGACATTAGCTAAATGGCGAATAATTGCCACTAAAGTTTTCTCTGGTCCTAATGTTGAGTGGGATATTTTACATAGAACACTTTAATGTTATAATAATGTAAGAAAAGCGAATCATTTGAAATGTAGCTTGTAAATAATTTAGGACTTATTTTCACATTGGATTATTAGGTCTTGACTTATGGTGTTGATGAACTATTTAATTTAGAATATTATGCCATAATTTCATGTTTATACAAGAAGATTTTATGTGAGATAATCATGGTTAATAAATTAGGTTAATTGATATATTTATATTCTTTAAATAGCCTAATTTGAAAGTAAGAAATGTATTATTGGAAGTAAGTGATTTTCTTGTGATAAAGTGTGGATGCAGTTGGACCATATGATGTACTTGAGTTTGATTATTTATGATGTACATATATATGTTATTGAAATTTCATGAGCTACTGATATTTTGTCAAGTGTGCAGGAAAGACCATGGTTATATCAAGGGAAATTAAAGATGGGTACTTGTTAAAATCATGTTAAACAAAGGTTATCTCCAAGGGGAGAAATTAACCTCGTTGTAATGTGTAATTGTTGTAAAGTGATGCATGATCGTATTCATTTGATTATGTTTATTCTATTTTATTTTTATTCCACTTGGCATGCCATGTGTATTGTGATGTGTTGTGATTTATTGTGGTGTCAATTGACACATGTATTATGTGGTGGCATGACCAAGTGCTTTATGTGTGTGTGGTCTTCTACTTTTAGGAGCCTTGAGTGGGAATCTCTTTCATTTTCGTGAGTTATCTTTAGGTGGTCTTTTGAGTGGCTTTTAGTGCCCCTTTAAGGTAGTGGACGTTAAAAATAGACTAGTCCATAGTGGTGCCATGTGTTGGAGGTCAAATTTTGACCATTATGATGTATTTTGGCTATTTTTGCCATTCCAAAAGATGCTCTTTTGAATAGTGACGAAAATTGGAGATGCTTGCCAACCCACTCCTCATTTTGAATTTTGAAATTTTAATTTCCCCCTCTTGTTTGAAAGAATTAGGGTTTTCCTTCTTAAGGAGATGGAGGGAAAATTTGAGGGTAATTGCCCACTCTCCAATTTTTGGAAACTAGAGAGATTGTGAGAATTTGGTCTTTTTTTTTTTTTTGAGGATTTTGGTTTTTGCATAACAAAGAAGGAGACTTGTAGGAGGAAGCTCATCTTAACCCTCATTGCCATTAGCTTGGATTGAGGTTGGATCTTGAACACTCTTATTCTTATTGCTATGTGTATATTTTACTTTCTTATGTTGTGTATATGCTAAGTTTTATGTATATTTTGAATGGCTTCTTAGTCTATGCATGGATGTGGTTTTCCTTTCCTTTCTTTTGTTGTATTTGGTTCTTTGGGGTGTGCAAGGCCAAACTCACCCTTGGGAGGGAAGAGAGCCTTGATGGGTGAAGGGCTAGAGTTGGGACTACCCATCTAGTGTAGAGTCCTTCCTCAAGGAGGAAGGGGATAAGGCATGGATGTATGGGCATCCATGTTGTCATCCTTGTGCATATTTATTGGGGGCCATAAGGGTGTTGATACTGCGTAGATTATGTGAAGGGTTGATGGTTGTATCTTTGGCCTTGTGAAGGCAATTTGAACAGATTTTAAGCCTTGTTGAAGGCAGGTTTATTCTAGTATTTTTGGCATTCTCCTATTTGGGTAGCTTCCACCTTCATCGCTATTATGGGTCCAAGGTGACCCATTGTGTGCATAGCCATGGGAAGGGAATTTGATGTTCATGTTTTATTGCTGGTTTTGTTTTGAGCATGTACGTGATGTATGCATGTTGATCCCCTATCCATCTTTGTTTCCCCTAGCTCGGGGGTGGCCATGAAATGACCTAGGTTGGGAGGTGAGCCTCCATGGTCTGTTGTTTTATTTTGCAGATTTCACAAGTCTTAGCTCGCTGGTTTCAAGAGTTAAAAAAAAGTATTTGTATAGATCTTCTCCATGCAACTTGAGTTTGTTTGGCTTTGAGCTCTTTGTGAAAGTTGTTTAATTAAGGCTATGTTAAAAGCCTAGCATATGAAATGCTTGTAAAAGATAGCATGTTAATTTATTTTCCTTAAATCTTTGTACTAAGATGATTATGAGAAAATTGTAAAGTCATTCCTTTATGTAGGAAAGAAACATTAGTAATGATATGTAAAGTTGGATGAAAGAAATGCTATGTTTGTTGTTTGATTCTTTACTTGCAAAAAAAAGGGGGGGAAAATTCCATTATTCTATGAAAATCAATCTAATTGTGTTCCTTTCATTTTCAAGAAATTTAAATTTATACTTGTTTATATGTTCCCTTAAAGAAGGATTAATTTTATTACAGGAAGTGTTTCAATAAAATAAATGTTTGTATTCATAATTGCTAATGCTTATAAAAGAATAGATTTATTAGTTCATTTTCTTGGTAGACCTAAGCGTATCTAGAGTTAGTCAAATCTATGCGTGAGATTTATGGTTTTCTATCTCTTTAATTTTTTGTTAATTTGAGTATGTGCATTGGAAAGGATAAAGAAAAATAAATAAATATTGATTTAACTACTTTATTGTATATTTTCATATGTATGGTGCATAAGTTAGTATCATCCTATTGTATTATCATGTAAGTATAATGCATTCATATATAACATTATGTTATGATTATGTCCTTGTGTGTCTTAATATATAGCTAAAAATATGATATGTAAATACACTTATATAAATATATTAATAAATATATATATATATATATATATATATATATATATATATATATATATATATATATATATATATATATATATATATTTCTTTATATATATATTAATATATTTATATAAATTAGTTTTTTTAATAAAAGAAAAACTATGTTAAAAGAAAATTTATTTTATTAACTACCTAATGGTATCACTGAAATGTTTTAAGGGAAATTCAAAACCTAAAAAGTAACTTTTAAATGTTATTTTATGCGAAATATATTCTTTTTAAATAAAAATAATAATTTTTGAATTGATATTCTTTTGGGGGCTGTGAATTGACCCTCTCGGTGGCACTGTACACCGATACGGTGACAGTCACCGCAGTGTACTATGCGGTGGCCTAACCACCATAACTAGTGGTAGGTTCGCTAGTACAAGGCGGTGACTGCTCATCGCACGATGGTGACAGCCCGCCCGTGTATGTAGTGTAGGCCGGGCCAGTCCACTTTCGGCGGTAGCCGGGTACGGCCTTGCAATCCATCAGTATTTCAAAAATAAAATAATATTATATTATAGTTTATAAAACCTTTTTATTAATACAAGTTATTCTATTGTTTATTGAACTTTGTTAATAAAGTTAATTTACTTAATAAAGTTAGTTTGTTTTATATGATTGATTTTTTTTAAATGTTCAAAATTCCTTGTAAATAAAAGAACCTAGGTTAGTTTTTTTTTTAAGGAGTTGGCTAATTTATTTTTTTTATACAGAATTAACTATACCAGAATGTAAACTATGACACTTAGAGATAAAGAAAGTAGAATAGATTCACAGATCCTTCTTTTTGTGTATGTAAAATTATTTCTCTTAAACATGACTCATTTAGTACTAATGAAATCAAACTGAGCACAGACATTTAGTTCTAGTAAACCTCCACCAGGTTTTATTAACCTTCTGGCAAACTTATTCATGAATCTGTGAATGAGCTTTTCCCTGTCAAACTTAGAAAAGTCTTATCCTAGTGTAACCAGTGATGCACACAATGGAAAACCAATGATTTTACCTTCTATCTGTGTCTTGTGGATTTGAATATCTGGATCTAGCTATTGCAGAGCTTGAACACCTTTGTCTGTATATGCACAAGTACATATGGAGGTATACACACACATAGAGTGTGTATACATCCATGTGTACTTGGGAGTATACTCTGTTCCTTCTCCTAACCCTCAATCCTTGGCCAACCTGCAAAACTTAGACAACTCTGAGATTGTGAATGAGTAAAAGCTAGAGATTAGGGTTACGACCATGTTTTATTCTGGCTGAAACCCTAATTTCATTTAGGGTTTGGTTGACCTTTTTTGAGCATGACTTTTCATTTTATTTTTTTATTTTCATTGAAATATAATTGCACTAATGAAGGAAGTGGATTATTTATTTATGTGGATTTTAATCTTGTCTTTTAATTCTTCAAATTATATTATTTTTATATTATAATTACCTTTTTGATTTTATTTAAGTCTCCCTATTAATTTGGGATTTGAAGTGATTTCTGGTTGAGGTGTTATTTAGACTTTTAAGTTCAAATCATTTATTTGATGTGTGGAATTTACAATCTATTTATCTATTGAAACATTATTTATTTTGGTTTGTGCTAATAAAATTTCATTAATGTATCTTCTTTTGTTAATTTAATTATTAATTTAATGGACCCTTATTATTTTTATCATACTATTATTTTTTTCTCATGGTCATTAATTCTATTAGGGGGTTAATTAACCTATAATCCCTAGGTGGACCTAGGTATGACGACAACCCCTAACATTAATTATTAAATTAATAATTATGAATTTACTATTGTGTTTTAATTAACTGCGTATTATATTTAATTCTCATATAAACTAATCTAGGAAAGTTTACTAATATTTAATTAAATGTTTTAATCATGTATTATTGTCTTAATTTTTGGAGTGAATGATTTAGGGATTTCTCCCTTGTAGTCCCTTAATGTTTAACCCTAGTTAGTGTCTTCTTCGGCCTAGTGCACTTGATGTGTAAAGGAGGTCGACAAGCCAGTGCATGCCTCGAATCCCCTTGTGAGATGAGTGCTTAGGTTGATGTTTTGTTCTCATGTCCTTGTTGAAACCTTGTAGTTAGTGTCTTTAAAAAAATAATTTATTGTGTGTGTTTTACCCTAATTTTGGGCATGACATTTTGGTATCAGAGTGTAGTTTCAATGCTTGGAACCTTAAGCCATTGCGTTTCCCATTTGTATTCAAATTTTAAGGTTTTAAATGTCTTTTGAGCATGGCAGGTGTGTAGACATGAAAAGGTCTTTTGTTATGCTCGTCGACATGTGAGGAGGTGGAGTAGGGAACTTGGGGATACTAGAAGGAAATTGAGATCTCCCCCTTTTCTGAATGACTCCCGAACCAGAAATGAAATATCATAACTGCCTTTGAGGTAGGAACTTGACTAAGGTCATGCATTTCCACTACAATCTCTTTGGTGTGAACTCCCATGTTTTTGTTAGAGTAATCATACTTTATGCTTATTAATTAAATCACTTTGGTTTAATTAATTAAGTCATTTATTACTCTATTTACTTAAGCTATCTTTTAGGTGCATTATAATTAATATATTTATTAATTATAATGTGCAACCTAGCTTTATTTTTTGCTTTATAGCTTTAGGGTTTTATTGTTCACCTATATGGTTGAACCCTTTGTACATTCTTTTGAGATAATCTTGGAATACAATTGCTCTTTACATGTCCATAAGATGTCTCTGGCTTTTTGGCCTCCATAGATTTTTCTTGCTTCTGTTCTTTGCTTCTTCCATGTGACAGGGTTATGCATGCAGGTGTTCTTGGGAGATTAGTATTTCACCTAATCTAACATGGTATCAGAGCCATCTTGCTGCTCGCTGTTCATGTTTTGTTGAAGTGTTTCAGAAGCAGGAGGTTTTCAAGGGTTTCAGAAGTTTTTTTGTGGATCTCAGGGGAGCTGAAATTTGGCTCACCTTGGGCAAAAATGGACACCACCATTGTGTCCGGAAGGCCCAAGAACCCCTAAATCCATATAAAACTTATTCATTTTGGACACAGTGGCATCAGAGGCAAAAATTTTTAGCCTCGGGACTGCACGCATCCCGAGGCGAGCCGTACAGTCTGCACGCATATCAAAAGAAAAGAAAAAAAAGTGCAGGGGCGCTACGGCCCCCGCACCACCCACCCGCCACCGCTTCCCGCCACCTCCCAACCCGCCACCAACTCCCGGCCCCGCTCTGCGGCTTCCGCAGCGGTTACCGCCGGAACCGCCGGGGTCCGCTGGCGGTTTCAGCCTCAAACACCGGCGGTTTATTTAAATGCGGGCGGGATTTTTGGTGACATCAACAGTTTTTTGGCGGTATTTTTGTGGGGTGCTTTTTTTTATTTTTTTATTTTTTTTTGCATCGCTTAATTCCAAAGTCCAGCTGTGCAGCCTCGGCCTCCAGGGCCATAACTTCTTCATCTGGAGGCGTATTTGGGAGTTTTTTATATCATCGAAAAGATCTTTCCGAGATGAACGCAATTATGGAGGTTTCTTTTCAAGTTTTTTGCCTCATTTTTTGTACCATGCCTTCGAAGGTAGGACTGCTTTTTTGCCTTCCTGGAGCACCTGATGCTTTTTTTGGCATAACTTGCTCATACGGAGGAGTTAGTGGGCGAACGAGACATCATCGGAAAGATGATTCCGAGATGGTCGTTTTATATGTAGAGATTTTTTCCAGATTCTTCTTCCATTTTTCGTACTAGGCTGTTGAATTCAGAGGTTTTCTTTTTTAGGTGCCTGCCAGAGCACCTGTCACTATTTTTGCCGTAACTTGAGCATACGATGGCATTTTTTGCCAAACGAGATATCGACGGAAAGCTGGTTCCGAGATTGTTCTATTTTTTTCAGTTTGGTTGTTTGATTTTGCTGTTTGCAGGGGTTTTCTGCCAGTCAAAGTCACGGGTACTTTTTGCATTCCGGACACTATATCTCTCACATTCGAGCTCAGTTTTCAGCAAACTTGGTATTTTCGGAAAGCTTGTTCAGTGTACTTTTCAGTTTTAGAGGTCTTATTTCCAAATTCTATACCAAGTTCTTCCTCCATTGAGTTTTTCTTTTCTGCACTCAGATGGACTACTTGGCTTTTACAGGTCCACGGATCTCCATTCTTGGGATGACTTCTGCTTCTGTTCTCACTGTTCTTCTTTCCTTCTTCTTTTGAGTATTGTATATATCTCCATTGTTGCATTCTTTTTTTTGTAAATGCACTGAGATAAAGTGCCTACTTTTGCATATCTGGGATCTTGTACTCCTTGTGTTTGTTTGTACTCGCACTCAGTTATAAAGTGCCATGGGGGGTTATGATGTTTTGCCTTTTGTGCTCATCCACCTTTTTCAAGTGAGTGTACCTTCCATGACATTAGCCCATGCTGTGTGTCCAGAAGATCTATTCTTCTTCTTCGACACCGCCCTTTATCCTGTGCGTGTACTTCTGTTGCACTGTTGGTGTTCCTGATTCTTCTTCTTGCAGATGTTTTTGGCATTGCATTTCAGTGTTCCTGTCACCCCTCTCCCTGTTTAGCATTATGGGGGGGTTCACCTGTTGGCTCTATTGCTTCCTTGGTTCAGTTGAGTGATCTACGTATTCAGTTTTTGTTCCTATGTACTAGGCGGATGCAGTGGCTAGGCACCTATGCATTTCGGTGAGATGGATCATCTACTATATAGACACTCATTCATTCCTTTTTTGGAGGTCACCTCTTCGATTGATCAGCTCTTCAGACTTTGTCTTCTCTACCTGGTCATGCACTATTTCAGTGGGGGTTCCAGCAGTATTCTTCTGACAGTGTTTGCAGCTTCATGCTTTGGAGATGCTTCATGCTCTTTCTTGTTCCTTTCTTTGGGACATTCCCTAGATTGGAGGCTTTGTTTCCTTCATCTAGTTTATTTTCTTGTACTTAGGTACCTGATCAGGCCTTGTTGCTGGGACCCATTGCTCTTTCTTGCATTTTTGCTTTCATAGCTATGCTAGGTTAGCTTCCCTCTTGAGCTACGCTTAAGGGGGGGTGTTAGAGTAATCATACTTTATGCTTATTAATTAAATCACTTTGGTTTAATTAATTAAGTCATTTATTAATCTATTTACTTAAGCTATCTTTTAGGTGCATTATAATTAATATATTTATTAATTATAATGTGCAACCTAGCTTTATTTTTTGCTTTATAGCTTTAGGGTTTTATTGTTCACCTATATGGTTGAACCCTTTGTACATTCTTTTGAGATAATCTTGGAATACAATTGCTCTTTACATGTCCATAAGATGTCTCTGGCTTTTTGGCCTCCATAGATTTTTCTTGCTTCTGTTCTTTGCTTCTTCCATGTGACAGGGTTATGCATGCAGGTGTTCTTGGGAGATTAGTATTTCACCTAATCTAATAGTTTTAAATGTTGTGAGCCTATAGTTGACCTATAGCTTGGGTGCCCTTGTGATGCAACTTGGGCTTTCGAGAAGACTAACCCAAGTACCTTGTTGTTTAGGAAGGAGCGCTTCCTATGATGTTTAGAACTGCGTATAGTCGAGCTTCTTACAACCCTTTTTGTGTTTGGTAGTGCGGCGGGCTTGGTGACAGCGGTAGTGATGCCACTAGGCATAACATGGTGGTTGGTGTATGTTAGAATTCTTCGATGCTCTTGGTAGCCTTTAGCAGTTCTCTTTCTAGCATGACCATGTGTGGTCAGAACAAGAGTGGTGTCCATGCTTGGTATAAGAGCCTGTTAACTTTCTCCTTGCAGCATGCGGTGCATTGTTAGTTTATATCATTATGACACCATGAATTTGTATTGAGTATGTTGTGATTAGGACCTTAGAGTCATGAATCGTGAGAGAGTTAGGATGGTTTTTGGCATTGCCTTTATCATTGATGTCTTGTTCTTTTGAGGAAGAGTGTATTGTTGTTGTTGAGGTGCAAAACCTCATTGAGTTTATCCCTTTTGTGGAACAAAATTATGAATCTGGTGAGCAATGCTTTACCCCTCCACTCGTTCTACAATGTCATTTATGTAGATGAATTTTTCCTACCATCGTATTATGTCAAGATTTTGACCACACCCTTGAATGATGCTTTATTGCAGACACCTATTCCAATGTGGTGATGTAAGTTGTGCATACCCTAGATTTGGGAAGAACCTTGTGGGAGTTCTAACTTTTTCCTGAAGCACTTAAAGAACCCCTTCCTAGAATCCAAGGTTTGTGTTTCATTTTTGAGTAGTTCTCTCTACTTTTGTGGGGGTGGTTGAAAGCAATCGTCTAACTCATTTTTACCTCATTAGAGAGGTTGCTGCAACAAGGTGAGAGATAAGTTTGTTAGGATTAGGAGATTGTTTCGGGTATTAGTATTGTAGTGATGATTCTATTAGGGACCATATGTGGTGTTTCAATCTCAAAGGTTATTTTTTGTTGAAGCAATGTCCTCAGTGTCCTATGGTGATTCCTCCCTCTTACATGACTGAATTTTGTAGTAATATTTTATGGATGGATCCTTGATTTATTTATAGTTCTTTCATTTCATCTATCTTTTGTAGAGGAATTTTTCTCATGTTGTGTGGGCTAGCATATTTTGGTTATTTTTTTTTATATCTGGAAATAGTCACCAAACTATCTTTCTTTGATTATGAAACACTTTCTTTATTGTTATAATGAGCTCATATCTTTCTTGAATTTACTGTTGAAATAAATAGAAATCTTTTAGGATTTACCTTTCTCTTGGTTCTTGGTGACTATTCCAAATGTTTTTAACTTGCTGGCTAGTCTTATGTTTGTGACTCTACTTAGTTTATTGAAGATCCTTGGTAGTATGTATAGAGGGGGGAACACCAGGAATGAAACATTGAGATGCACCCTTGTATTTAGTTTAGTGGTGGTGCAGGTCCATATCCTAGAAGGAGCATGTTGGGATTTGATGATATCTAGAGTTTAGATCAGAAATTATCCTTGCGTAAGAGCCACTTCTTGTTTGGAAACATATATTGGTAAGGCCATGCCAAGGGAGGCTATCAAGGGATTGTGACTCTAGCCAATAGTTGGAGGTTGAGAAGACCTCATTTGGTAATGATATGAATTAGTAAGGTAAAGACACTTGAGTTTAATTTATTTTATGGCCTTCTTGAGGGTGTACAAACCTTACTTTTTGCGATGGATTTAGCATGTATCCTCGAGGACCTTCCTAGACCCCTCGAATGTGTTTTGGAAGCTTGGGAATTTCCTCTTCTTAGCATGGTTTGATGGATTGTTAGGTGCGACTTAGATCATTTTGGAGATCCGATCCATGTGGTGGGCCTTGATGGCCCTAGTTTTGGTAGGGTAACACTCTTTGGGTTATGAATTTATCCTGCCATCCTATCAATAAGTTGTTCCCCTTGTGCGGGATCTATGCTATTTATTGATGAACCTTTAGAGGATGAATTGTTTTGAGGTAATCCTAGGAAAGTTGGTCCGCACCCATGTAACATCCTCTTCAATTTGTCTTGTCAGCTTCCAGGAGTAAGCATAGTCCTTGGGGGGGATGATGTAGTGCCTCCCTCATTTACTGCTTTTGCACGAACATCCTATGGTGTGGTTTTGACTATCCCTCTTGAAGGGAAAGGTCATGTTGGTCCCATCTGAGGGAGAATCTGCCAGGAGGATTGTTTTGGAGCATGTATTGACATTCTACGTGAACTAGGAGACATAGGATATGGTCGTGAATTGCTTTCCGAAGACCCTTAGAGTAGGGATGAGTCATTCATGTGGATGCAGAGATTGTTACCCGCATTATGGTTGATGGCATCATGAGATGCTCTTTGCCTAGATTTTCCTTATGTTTATTAGGAGTTTATCTTTGGAAGTCATTTCAGGTGTTTTAAGAGATTCTATCTTGGTATTATCTTTCTGCATAATAGACTCAGTAATTAGAAATTTAGGTTCTTTCATTATGATTTGTATCCTGGTGGATAAAGGTTTGATCACCATTTGTGATGTACTCTTTTCATGTTACTTATACACTCAAAATCCTAGGATGCTCTGTCTTTAAAATAAAATTAATTGAATTCAACTGATCTTTGTGATAATACTATCAAGTGCATGTTTTAAAGAAATTCTATTGGAATAAGGTAGTTTAAAAAATAAAATGGTGAAATATATATACATTCTAATGTAGCTAAATATTGTTTCCTGTGTGTATGTAATCTCTAGAAGAAATGTAGGAGGAAAGGTGTGAGTGTATCACTACTGAATGTTGAAATGTTTCTATTTGGATATGAATGCTTACATACAGGACTATTTGAATTTATTTTATGTTGAGACATGTATTAATAGAAAAGTGCTTATTAGGTCCTGATGTTGAGTAGGAGATTTCACATAGAACGCTTTGATGTTATAATAATGCAAGAAAAGTGAATCATTTGAAATGTAGATTGTAAATAATTTAGGACTTATTTTCATGCGGGATTATTAGGTCTTGACTTATGGTGTTGATGAACTATTTAATTTAGAATATTATGCCATAACTTCATGTTTATACAAGAAGATTTTATGTGAGATAATCATGGTTAATAAATTAGGTTAATTGATATATTTATATTCTTCAAATAGCCTGATTTGAAATTAAGAAATGTATTATTGGAAGTAAGTGATTTTCTTGTGATAAAGTGTGGATGTAGTTGGACTATATGATGTACTTGAGTTTGATTATTTATGATGTACATATATATGTTATTGAAATTCCATGAGCTATTGATATTTTGTCAAGTGTGCAGGAAAGACCATGGTTATATCAAGGAAAATTAAAGATGGATACTTGTTAAAATCATGTTAAGCCAAGGTTATCTCCAAGGGGAGAAATTAACTTCATTGTAATGTGTAATTGTTATAAAGTGATGTATGATTGTATTTATTTGATTATATTTATTCTATTTTATTTTTATTCCACTTGGCATGCCATGTGTATCATGATGTGTTGTGATTTATTATGGTGTCAATTAACACATGTATTATGTGGTGGCATGACCAAGTGCTTTATGTGTGTGAGTGGTCTTGTATTTTTAGGAGCCTTGAGTGGGAATCTCTTTCATTTTCGTGAGTTATCTCTAGGTGGTCTTTTGAGTGGCTTTTAGTGCCCCTTTAAGGTAGTGGAGGTTAAAAATAGACTAGCCCATAGTGGTGCCATGTGTTGGAGGTCAAATTTTGACCATTATGATGTATTTTGGCTATTTTTGCCATTCCAAAAGATGCTCTTTTGAATAGTGACGAAAATTGGAGAAGCTTGCCAACCCACTCCTCATTTTGAATTTTGAATTTTGAATTTCCTCCTCTTGTTTGAAGGAATTAGGGTTTGCCTTCTTAAGGAGATGGAGGGAAAATTTGAGGGTTATTGCCCATTCTCCAATTTTTGGAAACTAGAGAGATTGTGAGAATTTGGTCTTTTTTTTTTTGAGGATTTTGGTTTTTGCATAACAAAGGAGGAGGCTTGTAGGAGGAATCTCATCTTAACCCTCATTGCCATTAGCTTGGATTGAGGTTGGATCTTGAACACTCTTATTCTTATTGCTATGTGTATATTTTACTTTCTTATGTTGGTTATATGCTAAGTTTTATGTATATTTTAATGGCTTCTTAGTCTATACATGCATGTGGTTTTCCTTTCCTTTCTTTTGTTGTATTTGGTTCTTTGGGGTGTACAAGGCCAAACTCACCCTTGGGAGGAAAGAGAGCCTTGATGGGTGAAGGGCTAGAGTTGGGACTACCCATCTAGTGTAGAGTCCTTCCTCAAGGATGAAGGGGATAAGGCATAGATGTATGGGCATCCATGTTGCCATCCTTGTGTATAATTATTGGGGGCCATAAGGGTGTTGATACTACGTAGATTATGTGAAGGGTTGATGGTTGTATCCTTGGCTTTGTGAAGGCAATTTGAGAAGATTTTAAGCCTTGTTGAAGGTAGGTTTATTCTAGTATTTTTGGCATTCTCCTATTTGGGTAGCTTCCACCTTCACCCCTATTATGGGTCCAAGGTGACCCATTGTGTGCATAGCCATGGGAAGGGAATTTGATGTTCATGTTTTATTACTAGTTTTGTTTTGAGCATGTGTGTGATGTATGCATGTTGAACCCCTATCCATTTTTGTTTCCCCTAGCTTGGGCGTGGCCATGAAATGGCCTAGGTTGGGAGGTGAGCCTCCATGGTCTGTTGTTTTGTTTTGCAGATTTCACAAGACTTAGCTCGCTAGTTTCAAGAGTTGAAAAAAAGTATTTGTATAGATCTTCTCCATGCTACTTGAGTTTGTTTGGCTTGAGCCCTTTGTGAAAGTTGTTTAATTAAGGCTATGTTAAAAGCCTAGCATATGAAATACTTATAAAAGATAGCATGTTAATTTAATTTCCTCAAATCTTTGTACTAAGATGATTATGAGAAAATTGTAAAGTCATTCCTTTATGTAGGAAAGAAACGTTAGTAATGATATGTAAAGTTGGATGAAAGAAATGCCATGTCTATTGTTTGATTCTTTATTTGCAAAAAAAAAGGGGGAGAAATTCCATTATTCTATGAAAATCAATTTAATTGTGTTCCTTTCATTTTCAAGAAATTTAAATATATACTTGTCTATATGTTCCCTTGAAGAAGGATTAATTTTATTACAGGAAGCGTTTCAATAAAATAAATGTTTGTATTCATAATTGCTAATGCTTATAAAAGAATAGATTTATTAGTTCATTTTCTTGGTAGACCTAAGCGTATCTAGAGTTAGTCAAATGTATGCGTTAGATTTATGGTTTTCTATCTTTTTGATTTTTTGTTAATTTGAGTATGTGCATTGGAAAGGATAAAGAAAAATAAATAAATATTGATTTAACTACTTTATTGTATATTTTCATATGTATGGTGCATAAGTTAGTATCATCCTATTGTATTATCATGTAAGTATAATGCATTCATATATAACATTATGTTATGATTATGTCCTTGCATGTCTTAATATATAGCTAAAAATATGATATGTAAATACACTTATATAAATATTATATATATATATATATATATATATATATATATATATATATATATATATATATATATATATATATATATATATATATATATATATATATATATATATAAATATATTTGTATTAATTAGTTTTTTTTTAATAAAAGAAAAACTATGGTAAAAGAAAATTTATTTTATTAACTACCTAATGGTATCACTGAAATGTTTTAAGGGAAATTCAAAACCTAAAAAGTAACTTTTAAATGTTATTTTATGCGAAATATATTCTTTTTAAATAAAATAATAATTTTTGAATTGATATTCTTTTGGGGGCTGTGAATTGACCCCCCCCCCCCCCCGTGGCACTATACACCGATACGATGATAGTCACCGCAGTGTACTGTGCGGTGGCCTGACCACCGTAACTGCTGGTAGGTCTGCTAGTACAAGGTGGTGATTGCTCACCCCATGGCGGTGACAACCCGCCCATGTATGTAGTGTAGGCTGCCCTGGTCCACTTTCGGCGGTAGCTAGGTACGACCCTACAATCCGTCAATATTTTAAAAATAAAATAAAAAAATATTATAGTTTATAAAACCTTTTTATTGATACAAGTTATTCTATTGTTTATTGAACTTTGTTAATAAAGTTAATTTACTTAATAAAGTTAGTTTGTTTTATATGATTGATTTTTTTAAAATGTTCGAAATGCCTTGTAAATAAAAGAACCTAGGTTAGTTTTTTTTAGGAGTTGGCTAATTTTTTTTTTTATACAGAATTAACTATACCAGAATTTAAACTATGACACTCAGAGATATAGAAAGTAGAATAGATTCACAAATCCTTCTTTTTGTGTATGTAAAATGATTTCTCTTAAACGTGACTCATTTAGTACTAATGAAATCAAACTGAGCATAGACATTTAGCTCTAGTAAACCTCCACCAAGTTTTATTAACCTTCTGACAAACTTATTCATGAATCTGTGATAGAGCTTTTCCCTGTCAAACTTAGAAAAATCTTATCCTAATGTAAGCAATGATGCATGCAATGGAAAACCAATTATTTTACCTTCTGTCTGTGTCTTGTGGATTTGAAGATCTGGATCTAGCTATTGTAGAGCCTAAACACCTTTGTTTGTATATGCACAAGTACATATGGAGGTATATGCACATAGAGAGTGTGTATACATCCATGTGTACTTGGGAGTATACTTTGTTCCTTCTCCTAACCCTCAATCCTTGGCCAACCTGCAAAACTTAGACAACTCTGAGATTGTGAATGAGTAAAAGCTAGAGATTAGGGTTACGACCATGTTTTATTCTGGCTGAAACCCTAATTTCATTTAGGGTTTGGTTGACCTTCTATTTTTAGCATGGCTTTTCAATTTATTTTTTTATTTTCATTGAAATATAATTGCACTAATGAAGGAAGTGGATTATTTATTTATGTGGATTTTAATCTTCTCTTTTAATTCTTCAAATTATTTTATTTTTATATTATAATTACCTTTTTGATTTTATTTAATTCTCCCTATTAATTCATGATTTGAAGTGATTTCTGGTTGAGGTGTTATTTATACTTTTAAGTTCAAATCATTTATTTGATGTGTGGAATTTACAATCTATTTATCTATTAAAACATTATTTATTTTAGTTTGTGCTAATAAAATTTCATTAATGTATCTTCGTTTGTTAATTTAATTATTAATTTAATGGATCCTTATTCTTTTTATCATATTATTATTTTTTTCTCGTGGTCTTTAATTCTATTAGGGGGTTAATTAACCTATAATCCCTAGGTGGACCTAGGTATGATGACAACCCCTAACATTAATAATTAAATTAATAATTATGACTTTACTATTGTGTTTTAATTAAGTGCGTGTTATATTTAATTCTCATATAAACTAATCTAAGCATGTTTACTAATGTGTAATTAAATCTTTAAATCATGTATTGTTGTTTTAATTTTTGGAGTGAATGATTTAGGGATTTCTCCCTTGTAGTCCCTTAATGTTTAACCCTAGTTAATGTCTTCTTCGGCCTAGTGCACCAGATGTGTAGGGGAGGTCAGCAAGCCAGCGTATGCCTCGAATCCCCTTGTGAGATGAGTGCATAGGTTGATGTTTTGTTCTCACGTTCCTGTTGAAACCTTGTAGTTAGTGTCTTAAAAAAAACAATTTTTGTGTGTGTTTTGCCCTAATTTATGGCATGACAGGTGGATCAGTTGTTCTCAGGTCTAGATGTACCAATTGAACTTTCTAGCACTTCAACAATCTCAGATCTAATCAACAATTCAACTCTGTCTCTATAGCATAGATCAGAAACATATAACATGCAGTCCACTGTCCAAAAGTAATTAACTTGCAAAATATAAAACTTTCAACAACATCTACATGAAAATCATTCACACAAGTATAACACCAGGATTTATAGTGGAAACCCAATTTGGGAAAAACTACTTTATAACATGCTACTCATATTTCACTCTTTTGAAGTGATCTCTGTTAAAAGCCAACCCTATTAAAGGTTTACATACACACTGTTAATTGTGACCTTGTTAAAGGATTTAAAACACTATGTCAAAAGTGACTGGTTAAAGGATTTAAGAACATTCTATTAGAATGTCACCTTGATTAAAGGATTTATACAATAACTGTTAGGTCAACCTTGATTAATGGATTTAGACTGATACAATGGTTAGAAAATAACTATAGTTTCTGATTTAAAAAATATACAACTCACTTTTGCTAATACATATATCTTTCGCTCATATGTTGATTTACTGACTGACCTTCATTCCCATCTCCATCTCTGATATGCTCAAAATTCACTTCAAGTAATCACAAGTATGTTCAGCTCCTTCACTATTTCACCTTCAACCTTCTGCTTATACCTATTAGTCAATAACATCAACCTCTCCTTCATTCTTTGTAACCTCACAATTAGGTTAGTCTTATATAAACATCCTTTTTCAGGTAGATCAATCTTTTGCCACTTAATCTCCTCTATAGATCTTAGGTTTAGGTCAGATTCATCGAGTCCTTCCATCATTATGTTCTTCACCTTTTCCTTCTAGATACATCTCCAATCTTCTCTAAGGATTCAATAAGAAAATGATTTACCATGTATTAAATGCTCCATACAATTCATTAATAATTTCAACACGATTTACATATCCCAATAATTCAACTATGTTGTCAGCTAGGATTCTCAATTCTTTCTCCAAATGTAAATTAGTGACACTTGGTCAATAGTGTGTTCATCTCGTTGGTCATCACTGTGTATCTCGGTCATCTCTACAAAATTTCTTCCTTGGTAAACACTATCTTTTCTCGATAATTTCCTATCGCTCGGTATTTATTGATGTTCGGTCAACACTAGATTTACTCGGTATATGATACAACCTAGTCGACACTAACATCACTTGGCTTAAACTAGATTTCTTCACTTTTGATTGGTTAACCTACATTTCCAGTCTTTCTTCTTACTTAGATAAACAACACATTACTTTGTGAATGTGCTAATTGATTAAGTACCCATTGAAGTATCACATAACTCAACCTTTCCTTAGGTTCTCTTGTTATCTCCTCTTCACATCCTCTTCATCAATCAAAAGAAATGGTACTATCTTAGATAGCAACTATCTTACCAGTTAAAGTTTGACATCAATGAAAATATAATAATTGTTTCAATTGTAGTCTCTAATACTCGTGGTGGTTGTTGTCCCCCTCTATCACCACTTCTCTCCCTAGGAGACCTTTGTTGGTGATGTTGATACTGTGATAGTGAAAATAATGGACCCACATCCCTACGTGGAGGTACAACCCTAAATCACCTCTAAAAACCCTGTTGGTTGTCATATCCTCAGGTGCCCATCGCCTACCACCATTTTCACCCCCACATCCTCCTCCTCCATCACCCCCGACATCTCCACCACCACCATCTTTACCACCATCTTTGTCTCCTTTGCCACCACCCCTGTCTCTCCCTCAACCAACACAGCCTCGACCAAGACCATCCTTCCTAGGGTCGTAATCTAAATAGTCCTCAATGTGAGGAGTAATCTTGTCTAGTGTAGTCAAATGAGGAAATGGATGTTATGTATAGTGGGTGTGGAAACCCTCTGTGATGTTTCCATAAACCTTTGGTAAATAATCCCAGGCCATGAGAACCATCTGGGATATCTCATGAAGTTATTTCTCATAAACAAGTTGGGCTCCCCATTGAGCCTCCTCATCTCTCATAGTGACATAAACTGACAGGTCCTGGTGCATGCCCTGTACCCACCCATACTGCCTCATCATTCATGTAACTATGAACCGCTCAACAATGTTGTAGGTCTAGCCTATTAGATACCAACTATGGAAGAAGAACAATATCTATTGAGCATCTGTCTTCCACTCCTCACAATCAAGATAAGGTCTCCAGACAACATCTATGACATCATCAAGTACACATCATAGTACTCCATCTTTCTCAGGTGGGGCTACTGGATCATACCAGAATACATAAATATGTATGGAAGCTTAGGGTCCCTTTGCCTCTCTACTATAGGCTGAGTCACTAGGATGTGCTCCTATCACCAAATCTAAAGTACAAGGATGCCAATAGTCATTGTACGAGAGTGTTGATAAATAATCTCATGGACTCATAGTACATGTTAGAAAGTATACAGCTGCCCTAGACAATTTGGTGAGGTAATCTAATCATGTCCTCTATAACACGGGACCAACCACACATGAATATGTGTTATCCTTGATCCGACATCAGAAGGCCACCAATCAAACCTACAAGATAAACTGGAAGCTTCTCATAGTGCACCACTGTATGATCCCATGAAAAATATCATCTTGCAATGCCTGCATCCTAAAATAACCATTGTGTATCCGCCATTGCCACAATAGCTTTGGTCTTATACTCAACATGAGCTCCCATCATTGGAACTTGGAGGATCCTCCAGATGTCCTTTGGTGTAATGGTCATCTCTCTAGTAGGTAAATAAAAAGTGTTGTGCTCTGAATGCCATCTCTTGACAAGCGCATTCAACAACCCTCAATTTACCCAGATATCAGGTAAATTAGCAAGACACTAGAGACCACATCTAGTAACTACATGCTGCTCTACTGCAATGAGCTTCTTAGAAATCTCTAAGACCTATGTTGGTCTTGGGCTATGGAAGGAAACAATAGTAAAATGGGATTGCATACAGAAAAATTACACTATGTTAGCATCAAACAAGAAAAAATGAAGGTAAATTAGCTAAACAGACCAGACAGACAATCTAAATTAAAGAAATTTTGCAAGAAAATGAAAAACAACCTTGATACCTGGATGCTATTTGGGATATACGTGATGTGATCTTTCAACTAGATATGATCCTTCACATATGGGATGTGATCCAAGATCTACGGGTTGCGATCCAAAATCCAGATGTGATTCTATTTTAACAAGATACAACAAATTGGTGGAAAGATTTAAAAAATGGGATCAAAAAGATCGGATGTGACATAGTACGGTGTGATCCAGCATTTATAGGATGTGATCTAGATTTCAGCTGAAAACCATATGCAACACATGATTTACCTGGTGTGACCCTCCTTACCGAGTGCGACCCTAAACTATTTTTGACCTAGAAAGCTTGAATAAAGAAAAAAATGTAAAATGAAATATTCACTGGAAGTGTTATCGGGTACTCAACGATTCCATGTAATGTGTTAGTCGATCATCTCACCAGGTAAGCTCAAAAAAAATTCACTCAACAAGAACCACCATTTTTCCAACCAGAGCTCTAAATTTACTAACGGTGAATAGTGAAAATGAATAGTAAAATGATCATTTTGGCCCTATTTAAGCCTCCTAGAGACCCTGATGACCTAGGGCAATTTCATTACAGAATGTCACAGAAGCTTCATATCAGAACTGAAATCAAAATAGGTGATTTATATCACTTAAACATAGTAAAAATGAAGTTGCAGAGCAAGGTCAACCTTGGAAAGTAAAAGTCAAGTATGGTCAAACTACAGTTGAATAGGGCTAGAATGAGTAGAACATAAATAATGCACGAAAAGCTTCCCAGAAGTTGCACAAAGTGGTTTTCTTACTTGTATATCAAGTTTACACTCCAGGATATTGGTCAAACATCAGTCAAACTTGGTCAATCCTCATCTTGTTCTAGTCAAAATTGGTGAAACCATATTCTTTTAACACTAAAATTGATCTTAATTAAATTTTGACACATTCTAAATGGTTTCTACTAGATCCAGACTCATTTCTATCAATCAAATATGTTCCTAAATGCTTAAATACACTGATTTTATCAAATTTCTATTCTGATTTCAGTCATGAGGGGACATCATCATACCTAAATTGATTAATTTAAAAAATGATCAAATATTTAAAAGTCAATCAAATCTTCAACACTAGGGGCATGGCAGTTATCTTCAATCAAGTTGAAATTCTTGGGTAATTAACTCCAGATTGAGTCTATTATCTATGCCTAAATAAAATATTTCTGACATTGATTAATTTTTATTTATTTATTTTGGAAAAAATTTATATTTATATTAATAATAAACTGGTTCAAAAAGGGCTCCCAGAGAAAAGAAATAGAAAAGAAAAACTTTGTTCGTTACCCATCATAATACAAAGTATAGTAGAGTTTAATCTGTAATCAAATACCTAAGCTACCCAATACCCAAAGCCATACAAAGGCCCAATTACAGTAATAATAGTTATCCCCAAGATACAATAAACATGTGTACATGCATGAATTTAGAGAAAAACCTTAAAAAAAAAGAGGTTCAATACATCCAAGATAAAATTTGGAAGTGAATATCACACTGTCGATCCAATAACAATGAATATAAAAAAATAATCCTAAACCTAACCCACCGAAAACCGAAAGAGACCTTTATTAGAGTTATTCAAAAACTGGTCGAAGAAGATCTGATAGACACAATATACTTAGCCAAATAAACCATCCTTCCTCTTTAATAGTCGCATAGTAAAGAGACATAGATAGCTGCAATGAAGATGTAAAATGAGAAAACTTGCAAAAATATGTTAGCCCAAAAATATATGAAGAATTTAGATGTCATGCTATAGACCCCCACTACTTGATTGTGAAGGAGGAAAAAGGAACGGGGAATTCTAGAGCCTATTTGACTCAATGTGCATGAATGCTTTTGATCCTGAAGAAACTTTCGAGCAGATAGATGGAGAGGAGTATTCACCAATACATGGGTTCGGAGAGTTCACAAACGCATCCTGAGAACCAAAAAGATTACAAGACATATCATTATTGCCCACAAATGAAGCACCCGAACCAAGGGCCAAGTTGGTCAAATTAATAGCATGAGAATGGGACATTAACCCGAGTAAAGTATATGTTTTAGAAAAATCATTTCTTTTAAACCCCGCATCAAAGGGAATTATTTTAAGAACATGATCAAGTGGCATAGTAGAAGAGGATGCAAGACAATCCTTAATTGCTACTAAAATCATAATAAACTTATCAGAATTACAAAGCAAATGGCGCAGGAATATTCCACCAATATGAGCATCACCCTACCACAAATTATATCCTTGTACCGCAGAAAGAAAACTATTATTTTTTAGAAACCATGGCACAATAACCCAATTTAAAAGGTGGAACAACAAAGACCAAGACTGGGATAAATCAAGCAGGATAGAGCAGAAAATCAAAATGATTTGGGATGGGAAGATGATCCTCTTAAACCGTGGCGATAAAATAGATTCACCAATGAGCCTCATAATACATCTACTACATTTGGGACAGTGTATAATAAACATAGATTCCAAAAGTTCATCAGATATTTTACCTTCGAATGGAATTTCAAATTCAGTAGGAGACAAATAAACTCGCAAGTTAAGAGGCTTGAATTCATTGAAAAATCTACTTACAACCATGATTGTAAGACAGAACATAGAAGGAAGTGATATACAATAATGGGGATTATCAAGAAATAGTGAACAACTAAATAGGAAGGGACCCAAATAAATAGGCCTTGAGAAATCGTTCAAACAAATCTAATCATAAATACCAAGCTCCCACTTATAGAAGTGATTAAAGGCAACTGCCACTTTGTATAAAATTGTACATGAAACTAATAATGCCAAATAAAATTGGATATTACCCAATGTTATTCATGCATGCTACAAAAGAGGGCATCAGAGTTATGACAACTTGTAGATTAGTAATTAAAACATCCAAATATATGTACTGATTAAGAAATAACACACGAGGCTAAAAGATCCCTCATTTATTGTAAAATCTTTTGAAGACATGCGAATCAAAAGTCCTGCAATCAGTAAAAAGATATTTGAAGACATATGAAGTACACCAACTAGCCAAATCTATTCATGGAAATGTGTGAGGTACCAAAAATTTATAACCCCCCCTACATTATGACAAAAATACAAAGATGAAAGGATATAGAATTTAGAGTAAGAACTAAAAATATGATGGCCGAGGGAGAAGTTAGAGCCATAAGATAATTAATTAACTGTTTCTAAATTAATTAGGTTAAAAATAGTAGGGTGGGAAGCCAGGGAGACTATGATAGAAGGAAATGATAAAAGGTGATCCTCAACACCTAAGTTTGCAAGAAAATCTGTCAGGCTATTGGCTTCTCTATATATGTGGGTTAGATAGCAATCACTAAAAGAATCTAATAGGGACCAAATCTACATCAAAACATAATGAATATGCCCTGAGAAAGAACTCCTATTGATACAAGCATTAATAATCACAAAAGAATATCCCTCCACATGGAGAGATTTAATATTCAATTTTTTTGTAGCATTAAGACCATATAATAATGAATAATCTTCCACCAAATTGTTTGTCCCTAGAGGAATAAGGCGAGCCTAAAAAAAGAGAGCAGATCCATGAAAATCTTGAAGAACATAACCAGTTCCAGACTTCCTCGGATTACCCTTTGAAGAGCCATCAAAATTAAGCTTAACAAAACCAGCTTGGGGAGGGGAGGCTCTGGATTGTAACCTATCTTTGGGACAAAGAGGAAAAGGAAGGGAAGGTAAAACCAAACCTTTCCAATTCTTTGAAATAAAGCTATCCCAAGATGAGAAGCCCTGATTACCCCTAAAATTGAGGGTATAAGCATTAGTAACCTCAGTGATGGACTTATGAAGCCTAGCTAAGATGATTTCCAGGGAGGAGGAACAATTGTGGAAAATCCTATTATTCCTTTCCCACCAAATATACCATAGAACCAAAGGAGTATAAATCCAAATGCAGGAAAACATGGACTTGGAATTTTTTTTTGGCCGTGATTGAAATAGATCCCATACAAATGAGGGGAGAGGCATAGAAAGACTTAACTTATGTATAACAAACTACCAACAATTTTGGGCAAAGGGGAAATTTAGGAAAAGATGATCAATCGACTCTAGGACTTGACTACAAAGCACACATTGAAATGCATCTGCAATATTAAGCCTAGAAAACATTTCACTAGTATGAACATGATTCCTCAAAACTAGCCAGACAAAATAACCTACTTTGGGTAAAATAGAATTGTGCCACCAAAAGAGATAGGATCTTTTCTTTATCCTATTAGCATGATAAGATTGAGCCATCTTAAAACCAAACTTAACTGAGTACTTACCATCTGGAGATGGAACCCAAAAAATTTGATCAGAAGCCTTGGAAAGGACAACAATTTGATTACAAAGAAAATGATTAGTAGAAGTAGCATCTTGGGGATCAATAGGAAGTGCATTAAAGTCTTTCCATACTACCAAGGTTGAGTGAATATGAATCGTAGATACATAGTTAACTAGCTTGAAACCCCAATGCAGAGAATCCACCTCCCAAATGCCATGGAATGGGTCATCATTGTGTAAGGGAGGAAAGCCATTCCATGAATCGAGCCAAAACTTGACCGACTCTCCATTATGGACTTTCCAAGACACAAAGGAGGTGACAATGTGCCTCAATTTTATCATGAAGTCCCAAATGGCAGACCCTCTAGGAGGGTCAAGAACAAAAATGACTCTAGATGGATCTAGGTTATCCAGATACTTTTCTTGCATCAAACAACACCATATAATATTGGGTTGAGTATATAGTTTCTAGACCAGTTTTCCTCCAAAAGCCAAATTTTGATTAGCCAGATTGTGGAGACCCACACCACTAGTAGGTAGGGAGAAAGATATATCCGAAAGGGACATGAGAGGAATTTTATTTTCTCCTATCATGTTAGTCATCCACAAGAATTCCTGAATAAATTTATCAATTTGATTAAGAATTGATTTTGGTACATGTAGTACTGAAATATAGTAGTTAGGAATAGCCGATAAGACAGATTTGATGAGGATTCTGCTAGAAAGTGAAAGCCACCTAGCTTTCCAAGCCACTACCCTGGATTTAATATGATTTACGACCAGTTGTCAGTAGTTGGGTTTATTAGACCCCATAAAGAAAGGAATCCCTAGGTAAGTAGAAAGAAGCTCATTTAAGGTAAATCCTAAGATATTAACAATTCTATCAGAAATCCTAGGATTTGTATTGAACACATAGATTTTTTATTTATGAATGTTAATTTTCTAACCCGAAACATAGGTGTAAAGATCCAAAACCTTTTAAACTTGTTTAGCCTTATGAATAGAGGATTTAAAAAATAAGAGAGTGTCATCAGCAAATAAATAATTCATGACTAAAGTGGAAGTACCATCAATGTGCACACCAAGCTAGAGCCTAGAGGTATGACAGGGTATGCCAAAACATGGTGATGTGAAAAAAACTTATTTTCACTCGTCCAAAAGCACACAAATGCATATGTTGAATTTTTAGTAGGCTTGGGTGTCACTACACATGGCCAAGCCAAAAGCCAAAGAAAAAGGATTAATCGGATATCCAATATTATCCAGTAAATATAAATCTATATACCCCAACCGCATTCAACATTTTCTCACTGTGAAAATGTGAACACGGCTAGGGAAAACAGATATCCACTTTGAAATCTCC
This sequence comes from Chamaecyparis obtusa, assembly GCA_027943335.1. Taxonomy (NCBI): domain Eukaryota; kingdom Viridiplantae; phylum Streptophyta; class Pinopsida; order Cupressales; family Cupressaceae; genus Chamaecyparis; species Chamaecyparis obtusa. Next base: position 1,522,535 of record BSBK01000471.1, on the reverse strand, counting down.
TATCTAATTTTTCTTTAATCCCAAGGTAAGTCAAATCTTTAAATTTTTATTGTTTTTAAATAGAAATTTATAGTTTTTTATATAAAAATTAGGGTAGCAATGAGTTTTTTTATTGTTTTTTAAAATTCATTGTAATTATCTATTTGTTTTTTCATTGTAATCAGACATGGAATCAGAAAACCCTCCTAATGATCCCGGAAACAATCCAAAACCACCTCCCAAAAATCCCCCACCTTCAGAAGATGTACCTATCACAAACCCTCACCATTTAGAGGATCTAATAGGAGATAATCTAAATGAACTTAGAGGATTTCAAACCACCTATGCCAATATCCCCACATTGCACCCCATGTTTATGACATTGAACTCAATTATTGAAAACATGGAGAAACTTACACAACAACATAGTGTTGCACTTCTTTAGCATGATTCCATGCATGCCCAGTTTGACGATGGGCTTGATTATGATCAAGTCATGAACATAACAAAACATGACATAGCTAATCTTTTTGTGGACCCTAAAATCAGTCTAAAAGTGGACCCTAAAAAAACTAAGTTGTCAATTAAATGGTACACAAATAGTGCAATACGTGACAACTTTTGGGACCGTTGGTGGATGGTTTTTGATAGACCACCTCACAACAATTTGGATGTCCCATTTTATTTTATTAAAAAATTGTATGCTAAATTTGTGCTCAGTCACAAGGTGATTATTAGAGTATGAGACCAAACTAGGGTGTAGGTTTAGGTGCTCCTCAGAATAGGACATGGGCACGACAAGTGAAATCCCGCACATATGTCCCCCCTCCCAAGATTTCACCACCTCCCACAGTGCAGCATCCTGACATTATTGCTGAGGCTAGCTCACAGACTATTCAAGCCATTCACACCTTGAGTGATCTGCTAGTTATGCAGAGCACGTCATTGTTGCCTCCTCATGCTGATGCTTCTAGCCCTTCCACATCCTCCACGAGCTCACATGTTTGTGTACCCCAAACTTGCATTATCTACAAGAATATGTGCTTAGGTCCCCTGAATGATAGTGATGCATATAGTTATGTCTTTGAGGTGGACGATTCTACACATCACACTATAGGCATTGAAGCACCTCATGAAGATGTGCATCAGGGGCATACAATGCCATGGACTCCTACTATTACGGTAAAGGTAAACAATTCACTTTTTACATTGTATTTAACTTTTATCGTTCATATTTTTAGTAGATTTTTCTTATAATAACTTCCCACTTATTTTTTTTATGTGTTATATTTATGTTCAATTGATGACATAGGAGGAGATGGCATAGGTGGAGGGGTCCACGCTTTTGGCCATATCATTTGGCCTTGACAGTTCCATGGTACATATGTTTTAATGTACTCTTTGGTTTCCTTAAATTATTATAATAGTATATGTACATTGTTTTCTATTTTTTACGATCATCTTATTACATACTGATGCAGGTGTCACCAGTTGCCACCAGGGGGCAATGCGAGGGGGTGCAGGTGTTTGAAATTGACAAGGGAAAGGTAATTAAGTAATTTAGTTTGTTTATGCATACATGTATACTTGTCAGTTGTGCGTGCTCATTTTTAATTTACATGGTTTATTTGACAGAGAGTGGCATCTCATGATGTCGTGAGACCCTATCGTCATGATAGAGTCACAGGCATATCCATTCGCAGTGATAGCCCTACGGTATGCATATTTCTAAAGTTATTTATGTGTATTTTACTATCAAGTATATATAATATGATCAAGTTATGATAGTATGAAGTATCTGTTTGATTTTTGTAGGTCACTCCTAGTTTGAGGGATGTAGAATGCCAAGGGTTTGTATCGCTAATGACTCAGCTAATATTTTCTGAAGAAAGTTCAACTCAGGTAAGTTTAAATGTTAATTAAATTATTTTGTAAACATATATTTTCTACTGGAAGTATTTAACATTAAATAGTATAACTCGTAGATCAATCTCATGTTTGAAAACATATACAGGTCGGAGTCGACATTGGTGGCATTGTTCCTACGCTACCAAGGACATATATTAGGTCTCATGTTAGTGGGAGGAGACAGAGAGGTGAGGTATATGAGAGTTCAATTTTAGTTTAAATTTTATTTATTATTATTGACTATGATTCTAAATATTAATCTAACTTGGGGTTTCACTTTTGTGTTTGAATGCAGGATCCATCAAAGCCAAAGATTACTTCAAAGAGGCTGCATTTTGATGATCCACCAGTAGAATAGGATGTCCTAGAAACTTTTGTAGTTGAAGTTCTTATTTTGAGATGTCATATGACACATTTTGAGATGGCCTATGCCACATTGTATCTAGATATGTTGACATGTAAATATGTACAAAATTATTGTTCATTTTGATATTTATGAAACTTGATATTCGATCCAATTTATTAATTATGTATTCATTTATTCATTATTAGTATGTAAATATGCTTGTGTGTATGTACTCATGTACGATTTATGCCTTAAGTATATTCAAGTACATTCTTCATAACCTAAATTCATGTGTATGGGCTACGTGCATGACTTAAGTGAATTCTTTTGGTATGCTTTATAAAATATGTGCTACATGTATGCTTCATGACTTAATCAAATTTATGTGTATGCTTTATGTGCTACGTGTGTTCACATGTGCAATTCATCATTTAAGTGAATTCAAAATTTATGTGCTACATTGTATTCATGTGTATCTGATGCTCTCAACCAAGCAAATCTGATGTAGAGACCTCTACTATCCCCTCATGGAACTCAACTCAACTTGAGGATTCTACAAGCATCTTGGAATCTACTCAAGGAGTTAGTCTTAACTCAAGGGTCAAATAGAGTGCTACCTAGTGCACCTAGTGCCTCCACCATACCAAAATGCCAACTAGACCTCTCACCTTGATCCCAACACAATAGATCATCTTATCATGGTCTATTTACCATGTTCCAACTTCCCATTCACTCCAATCACCTCAACTTCAACCATTTCTCTAATATATAGCCTTTCAAGGCATGTCTAGTAGCCCTACAAACACTGAAATCAACAAATTACTCTCGAACTCTCCAAAAAACCTGACAAGATATTTACATTTTCTAATACCCTTTTTTAGAGTTACTCAATTCATCTCAATCTCAATCCTTCATCATTTGACCGGTGAAGACTTTCTCCACCCTCTAGCTCTCCATCTAGGCATAATTAGCCCTTGCTCAAAGAAGAAACTCCTATCCCCGCTTATCTCCAAGACTCAAAGACTTGAAATAGTCTTCCTAGACCTTCCAAAACAAAAAAATTTCAAACTCTTAAAGTCCTACCATTCATCAAGCTCCCAAATCAATAAACCCTTGTTTCTAGGGTCAATAGCCTAAGGTTTGAGGGAAAATTCCCTTACCTACAACTCTCAATCCCTATAAAGTTCCTAAAACCTTCCAATACATCCCTATAGACATCTTTAATCATCATATGCCCTCTCCCTTCATCGGGTATTCCACAACTAATACTGGTGCTTTCAAATGCACCCTTTCGTTGTATGTTTACTAGGCCTATCTCTACCTCTTCTCCCCTTCTTCCACTTTCCCTACATTAAAAAACTAATATACAAGGAAATATACATGTTTAGACCTCTCCCTTCCAAGTTACAGTTGCCACAGGGGTGGGAGGGTCACTACATAAGGCTGGCTACAAACTTAGATGCTGACTCTACCTACAATGCCAATCATGTCCTCGACATTAGTCAATTCTAATATCTTAATGATATTCCAAACAATGAAATAGTTACATAAACTTGTAAAAAAATACAAGACATCATTCCTATATCACAACTAAGCAGAGATCACATTATATTTATTCTAATCAATTCACTGTTGCCTGGACTATTCCATGGGATAGAGAACTATAGAAATGCAGAGAACTTTATTTTCATTGATTGATTTGATTACAAAATTTAACCACTACTATTCCATAGCATTTACTCACCCAACTAGAACTAATGGCGTAGTCCATTTGGTGTCGAGACGAACGGTTTGGAAGAAATCCAATGGTGCAACTTTCAGTTGACCCTCACTGCAAGTTTTGGCATCAAGCGAGACTGGCGTGCCAAATTCAAACAAATTTGAATCTTTGGGAATGGAGAGAGGTTATTTTAGGCCTAAAAAACATGGTCCTATAGCATCTCATGGATTTCCAATACCTTTGAAGGTGTCTGAGAACTGAGCCTTGAAAGTTCTCTGCCCAATCGTGCTTAGTGCACCTTGGGGACAATTTGGTTTGGCATGGTCTGGAACGTTCTAGTGACTCAGTGGTCAAAACAGGGTTGTCCCTAGCATTTAATTTCCCAACCAAAGCTAATGGCATAGTCCAGTTGGTGCTGGGATGAACAGTTTGAAAGAAATCCAGTGGTGCAACTTTCAACTGACCCTCACTGCAAGTTTTGGCATCAAACGAGATTGGCGTGCCAAATTCAAACAAATTTGAATCTCCCAAAATGGAGAGAGGTTATTGTAGGCCTCATAAACATGGTCTTGTAGCATCTCACAGATCACTGATACCTCTCATGGGGTCCATGATACGAGCCTTGAAAGTTCGTTGCCCAATCGTGCTTAGTGCACCTTGGGGATACTTTGGTCTGGCATGGTTCGGAATGTTCTACTGAATCAGTGGTCAAAATAAGGTTATCCCTAGAGTTTACCCACCTAACTGGAGCTAATGGCATAGTCCATTTGGTGTTGGGAGGAACAATTTGGAATAAATCCAGTGGTGCAACTTTCAACTGACACTCACTGCAAGTTTTGGCATCAAGCGAGACTAGAGTGCTAAATTCAAACAAATTTGAATCTCCCAGAACAGAGAGAGGTTATTGTAGGCCTCAGAAATGTGGTCATTTAGAATCTCATGGATCACTGATACCTCTCACGGGGTCTGAGATACGAGCCTGAAAAGTTTGCTACCCAATCGTGCTTAGTGCACCTTGGAGACACTTTGGTTCGACATGGTCTGGAACGTTCTAGTGACTCAGTGGTCGAAACAGGGTTGTCCTTAGCATTTACCCCCCAATCGGAGCTAATGGCATAGTCCATTTAGTGCTATGATAAATAGTTTGGAAGAAACCCATTGGTGCAACTTTCAACTGACCCTCACTACAAGTTTTGGCATCAAGCGAGACCGGCATGCCAAATTAAAACAAATTTGAATCTCCCAGAACATAGAGAGGTTATTGTAGGCCTCAAAAATGTGGTCTTGTAGCATCTCATGAATTTTTGATACCTCTCACGGGGTCTGAGATATGAGCCTCGAAAGTTCTCTGCCCAATCGTGCTTAGTGCACCTTGGGGACACTTTGGTCCAGCATGGTCTAGAACATTCTAGTGACTTAGTGGTAGAAATGGGGTTGCCCCTAGCATTTAATTGTCCAACTAGAGCTAATGGCATAGTCCATTCCATGTCGAGATGAATGGTTTGGAAGAAATTTAGTGGTGCAACTTTCAACTAACCTTCACTACAAATTTTGGCATCAAGTGAGACTGGAGTGCCAAATTCAAACAAATTTGAATCTCCCAGAATGGAGAGAGGTTATTGTAGGCCTCAAAAATGTAGTCCTGTAGCATCTCACAGATCACTGATACCTCTCACGGGGTCTAAGATACGAGCTTCAAAAGTTCACTGCCCAATCATGCTTAGTGCACCTTGGGGACACTTTGGTCCAGCATGGTCTGAAACGTTCTACTGGCTCAGTGGTCAAAATGGGGTTATCTCTGGAGGGACCCATAGAATATTGGTTTTACTTTTCACCAGTAAAAAGAATTGGATATTTGATATCTCACGCCAAATTTTTTCCAAAATCTCTCTCTCTCTCTCTCTCTCTCTCTCTCTCTCTCTCTCTCTCTCTCTCTCTCTCCCCTTCCCCTTCCCCTTCCCCTTCCCCTTCCCCCCTCTCTCTCTCTCTCTCTCTCCCCCTCCCCTTCCCCTTCTCTCTTTGTCTCTCCTAATCTCTCCCCTTCCCCTTCTCTCTCCTACTCTCTCCCTTTCCCTCTCTCTCTCTCTCTCTCAGTCCAAATGAAATTTTTATGGCACTGTCAGTTTCTAGGACAGATGATGAGCATACGGTGGTTCTACATCTATGTGAAATTTATTTTCTAGAGTTCAAAAATCAATTAATTGTATTCAATTGAGGGGAAGTCCCCCCCTCTCTCTCTCTCCCTCCTTTAGGTATAATATTGAACATATAATATAAATATTTAATAAGTTAATATTATACTATTATACAATATAGAAATAAATAATAATAATATAATACATACTAATATAAAAATTTATATTATAATATTAATGCTATGCTATTATTATTTAATATTAATATTACAAACAATAATTTGTAAAATGTATTTCAAAATTGAAAAAAATACACAACACAATTAATATTACCATAAAAAAAATACATTTAATATGAAACTTGAATTTGAGAAAAGTAGTGCAATTGAAATTTCAAAATAGGTGGGAAGTTTTGGATATTCGATATCCAAAAATTTTGGATATCCAATTTTATCGGATATCTGATTAGGCTTGGTATTTACTTGGGCAATACCAAACGTGGGTGGTCAACCCTTTAGGCGTGTTTAGGACATAGTTTTCGATATCGAGACTTCGATCATGTAGCCGATGACTATTTTTTCACCTGAAATTGATGAAACAAAAAGGGTTTCTTAAAGACATTATCAGCTTTCCATCAATATGATTGCTGTCAAATTTTGAAAATGGTAAGTAATTATTACTTACTTTTCAATTGAGTTATCTTTAAAGTCGTAATTGACATACTGATTGAAAAACAACTATAACTTTCAAACTGTTTAACATTTTTAAAATCTGAAGCATGCATCACTTTCTGTGCTTCGGCTACTATAAGGAAAAAAAATCAATTTTGTAAAGTTTAGAATTAGTTAAGGTGGTCAGACACGAGAGTTTTTTTATTCTGAAAAAGTTGTAGTAGAAAATTCTTAATTAATTATTTATTTGGCAAAAAATTATAAAAAGATATGTGTCACATCCGTGAATGAGTCTACTACTTGTATCTAGAATTTTGGGAAAATATATCATCATTTGATTGTGATTAAGGTGGTCAGACATACACATACTTTTTATCTTTTCCTTGAAATTTTCGTACTACTGCATTGAAATCTAAAATTTTGAACAATTAGATAAAAACAATTTCAGACAAGGGCTAGTAGTTTAGAAACTACATTCAATTTCCTACAGATTCTATTCTTACAAGTTGACTAACCCTGATTTTTTGATTTTTCATTGCCACTTAAGGCCATAGTTTGGTATACCATGATCCTGCACATACCTGACATGCATTAATGAATCGACTCAAATCTTTAGCCATTATGATGAAGAGAAAGGAGGGCAAAGGATCACCTTTCCTGACTCATAGAGTTGAAGGAGAAAAACCAACCGAAGTGCCATTGATTATTATAGAGGAATGAGCCCCAGATATGCAAGCCTTAACCCACTTACACCATTTCTTAGAAAAATCAAATTTGAGTAAAACCTGAATAAGAAACGACCAATTGAGTCTATCACAGGCCTTCATCATGTCCAATTTAATCACAAATGAAGGAATAGAATGTAAGGTTTCATGAGAAAGAAGAGCCCCACATTTAGTTTCCCTTCCAAGAACAAAACCACCTTTCTCAGAAGAAATAATTATTGGGATGTGTTGCAACCGTAAATAGATTTTTTTAGTGATAATTTTATAAATGTTATTGTAGAGGGAAATTGGTCAAAATTTAACAAAGGTTTGAGGGTCACTATTTTTGGGAATGAGAAAAATATTGGTTGCATTGAAGCACTTCAACATTGCTAAGTTCTTTCTAGATTCCTCCAACACATCCAAGATGTTGAAATAGATTACATCCCAAGTTTTTTGGAAAAAAGGAGCACATAAGCCATTTGGACTAGGAGCTTTGTTAGGTGATAATGAGAAGACAATAGATCTGACTTATGAGAGGGTGAAAGGGACCAATAACACAAGGTTATCCTGAGAAGTGACAAGAGGGGGGATGACATTGAGAAGATCATTCACCTTATCATCCTCCAGTAATGGAACAGTTGGAGGGGAAAGAAGATTAAAAAAAAACCTAACCCCTTCTTGTTGAATACTTTTGACATTAGAGAACACATTACCAGAATCATCCTTAATGGAAAATATAGTCTTAACTACTTTCTTTTGTTTGGTTGAAGCATGAAAAAACTTGGTATTATGATCACCAAGTTGTAACCATATCTCATGAGACTTTTGTCTCCAATATTCTTCCTCCCTAGCACAGAGCTTAGAAGGGCTAACTTTAAGAAACCCCCCCCCCCCTCCCGAAAAGTATAAAATCATGGCATATCACATGTTTTTTGGAGGGAAATTTTTTAATATTGATGGCAAATTGTGTTTCAAAATATGGATATTTGGTGGTGAATTTTTAAATAACGTATACCATTTTTATTAAAATATGGTGACTACAAATTTTTTTTATAGGGAAATTATTAATTTAATTGGTGAATCAGACTTCCTTATACTGATAAATTATGGAGAAATTATTTTCCAAATATTGTAATTAATTTATTTGTCATGGCGAATGTTTATGAAAAATGCATATAAACTTGGCGATTTAATACAATAGTTGTATAGTTGGTATGGTGATTTAATAATTGGAAATAATTATTAAATATTCATTCTCATGAGTTTTCATTCTTAAAGAATGACATGTGTGATGATTCCAGAAAGATTTTTTAGTAAAGCAGTTATCTCACCACATTTCATCTGAAATGCACCTTCCACCATTCATCTATCTTAATCCAATGGTTCCGATTTGATGTTAAAGTTGCATTGGGTCCCATCACTATGACATCATGGACTGACACGTTCATTGGATTACAACATATCAATAGCCAAAGGTGAATTTTGGGCCTATTGTTGGTCTTCATAATCTTTACGACAAACTCTCGGCGGAATCATGACACATGGTATGATTGATCGTGGGCTTATTGGTACGATCAATCATACCACATGTCATGATTCCGCTAAGATTTTACTGTAAAGATTATGAAGACCAATAATAGGCTTGAAATTCACCTTTGGCCATTGATATGTTGTAATCAAACGGACTGTCTGTGACCTCATTTTTTGATAGCAAAAAAGCAAAATTCTTTTGGCAATCTTCGGTAATATTAGATAGAAATATTAATTAATGGCAATGAGTAGATGAGTCATGACATTAATTAAAGTAATGTGAATTAATGGTTTCTTAGATGGCACCTTTCAATTTTCACTAACAGATATGTGTGATATCATTATAATTTATCTATTCATTACCTTGGTCCTCGATAGAATAATGCCTTAAAGTTAAGGCTTAAATGAAAACATCATGTCATCTAAGGACATTGTTTTCTGACCTTTCGATGATCTTACATCAATGGTAAAGCTTCATTTCATACCGCCATTTCACAGCTAATGTACTTTTCTTATTGTTTATGTGGAGTGGGCATAGCTTTCAAGTTTTTTTATAATAAAGAATTGTTATGTCCACCTGCATGATGCAATCCTTTCGGCCTTCATTATTCCCAAGATAGAAAATGTCTTATCATAAGTGTTGTTTCCAATTTCACCCATTGTTGCATTAAATATGAAAGATATGGAGATTTTTGAAGGACAGTTACCATTTATCTTATGAATTAATTAAATATTTAGAGCAGAGAAAGAATTTCAATCAGGACTTATAAATATATCGATCTATGCTCGTTAATTTATGATTGTGAAAGTATATTTATGAAAATAGTTTGCGAGTGTTAGGTTCTCTTTGATTTTTGTCAAAAATTAGAATAGTAATATCAGTTTGATTTTCAATGGACACTCCAATTCATTTAAGATGCACTGCCTTGGAGGATCATAAGGCCTTTTTGGGCCTTGTCACAGACCCAATCCTGGCATCTGTTGCTACGGAGTTGGGAGCCTTCACCAAGGAGGCTATAAGGATGGTGCTCAGACATGAATTTCTGGAGAGTGAAAATAGGTATAGAGTTAACAGTAAAATTTCATCTCGGTTCTTGGCATCTCTATTAGACCTGGGGGGAAAAGGTGGATATTATCATACTTCTAAGGAAATTTTTCAAAGAAGAGTACCTCAACGATGATCTGCATGTTGTATTTTCAGAAATTGGGGTTGGAATTCCTTGGGCAAATGATTTGCCTAAGATTCTACAACCAGGAGTAAATGTGCCTAGGCAACCATTTCTATTGAACCTTGATGCTGAGCAGCTCACACGCCATCGGAAGTGGGCACAGATTGGGAGGGATTTCCTCTGGAAGTGGCACCTACTAGAGCAAATCGAGGACTATCAGTGGCTAGAAGAATTCTCTGAGATTATCCTCTCTTCAAACTTCCACACAGAAGGAAGGGAGCCCTAGCCACATAGTCCCTGACTCTACCTACTCTCTAGTCCCTCTATTGTGTCTCCCTCTGGTGGTAGTAGCTTACTAGTTAGCAGGGTTTTTGCAAAGATATAAATTATAATCACATATGTTAAAAAGTAAAATATGAAAATGTTTTAAGAAATTCGAAGTGCTAATACTTTTATTTTTTGTTTTGATTATAAGAATCATTAATAGATATGGTCTATGAGAATATTTGAATTGTAATGAAATTTTTCCTTAGATAATATGAAAAAATTGCATTGCACTTTTGTTTCATGTAATAATTAAATGTTTCCAAACTTTATCATTTAATGGTGATTGGCTCAAATTTCATGGATAAGCTATTCTAAGTGAATATAGTTAATGATTAATATTCATTAGTGTGTATTAAATTATTAATATTTTAAAATTGTGACAATCATTGGATTACAATAGATGAATGGTTGAAGTTGTATTTAGGAAGTACTATGGGTTTCAAAAACCTTTTCTAAAAACTCACTCCGAAAATGTGACATGTTGACGTGTAATTCATCGAAAACATAACATTACACGCAGTATGCACCATTATACCATAACATTATGTTACACATAGTATGTACCAATATACCATTATAAGATTACGTTACATGTAGTATGTACCAGTATACCATTATAAGATTATGTTACACATAGTATGTACCATTTTAACATTTCTTGTTTAAAAACCTATCGACTCATAGAAACAGAGCTAAAAACTTAAAAGAACTGTTGAACCATCGCCGAAGATTTGGAGACTGTAATTTGTGAGAGCCTTAGCTGTTCTAACTTCTATCTATCCAGATTCTAAATTTAAAAGTTTAATTTTGGGTAAGATATCTAGTGGCATCCCGATTTTGAAATTTTAATTCTTGTATGTACAATTGGGGTTTTCTTAATTAGTTAGTTATTATCTGTGATTTTGTTAGTAAATATCTTTGAATTTGTATTTTTTCATTCTTCCGAAGAACAATGGGGAAAGAGAAAACTCAAGGCCAAGGGCAAGCAAATGGGAAAAACTTTAATAGACTATAGAAAACTAGTAGAAATCCCTAGTTTCACTGATGAGTTTCATGATGTTTATGATCCTGTTATCGATGGTGAAAGGAGAGTTATAACAATTAAACATACATTGTGCATTAAGGCAACTGGGCCAAAGAGGTCTGAATTTATAAAATTTAACCCAGCGATAGGTGCAAAAACCAATAAAGTTGCTTTGTGGGATGTTGGTTTGGGTCACATGTTGTTACCTGAAGTTTTCCCTTGCCTAGAAATTGTCAAGATTTGTGCAGAAAATTATGATGAAGAAAGAAAATCAATTGTGAATAAAAAAATCAGGAAGAAATTTTATCAATAACCCAGGAAAAATTTATCAGTTTGCTAGACCTAGGGTTTGAGAGACAAAACTATAATGTCCATATTGACCTGGGATTGCTGCCAGAGTAATATGAGGCAGTCCCGCCAAATGCAAAAGATTTATTTATAAAGGGTATAATAGTTGCAGAGGCAAAGACTTCATTGGGTGAGAACCATAAGCCTCCTTATGATTTTAACATTTTTGTACCATGGGTTCAGGATACTATATCCTCGCTAGCATTTTTCCTGGGACTAGAAAACAATAAGGAAGTGGGTGCCAACATTCTTCAATTCATTTGGGATATCCGTTGTGTCAATGAACTAGTAAGATATAATTTTGTTGGACACGTGGTTCAATCGATGTAAGAACAATTAGTATTGATTAAATGAGGCACTTCTAAGACATTTAGGTTCACAACCTACTTGTGTTATCTTCTGCTAGCCAAGCATACTACAATATTAAAGATAAATGGCAACAAGTTTCAAATTCAGAGGGGGATAGGTACTCCAATATATAACTGGACACCTCAGATAAGAATGTATGATAATAGAAGGAATTATAGTAATTTTGTAGAATTCTTTTTGGCACCATTGTACAAAAAAATAATAAGCACTCTAATGCCTAGATTTTCTACTTCATGTAGGGATTGCATCCAACTTGGAAGCACAATTCAATTGGCTGACTGGTACTCAATGGAAGAATACACCGTGCTAAGGTTTTATGAATCAGAACTAAAACCCCACAAACTTCCAATGCATGTGACAAAAAGGGTTTTTGTAGTAGAATATGTAGTACAACTAGAGAGCACAAATAGACTCTTCGCTGGCTAGTCAAAGAAGAGCATATTCCCTTCCTTACCTTTCTCAAATAGAGGGTTAACATTTTAGAGAAAGGCATTCAAAGTGGAAATTTTTTTTAAAGATATTTTTCAATTTGATTTAGAGTGGTACTAGAAGTATGATCCACTCAACGCCATTCAAACAATGCTTGTTTCTAATAAGAACTCTACAAACTTATTTCAACATGAAAGTAAACCATTGCTAGATAGGTTGAAAAATAAGGATAGCTGGGATGACATTACAAAAGAGATGGAGAAATTTTATGCTGAGGAAAATATTTCAGTTGAACAGTTGTCATCACAAATTATGACAATAATAAACCAGGGCATTGTACAACCTAGGATGTCCTACAATTTCTACGAAAAATCTGCTCATCCATCAAACTTAAAAATACCAAATAAAATAGAAGAAGCTTGTAAGGATAGAAAATGGACTAGAATGAAAATGAATGCTTTTTGGAGCATGAGAAAGGATCTTGGTGAACCAAAGACCAGTGAAGATCTAGATGAAATAGATGAGGATATAGAGTTTAGAAAATTGTGGAATTTGGAACATCCTAACACGACATATGACAACAGTGATCCAGACAGTGAAGATGATAATCCACCAATTGCATTTACTCCAAGGACTGGGAGTTAGAGTGGACTTGGAGTCAACGATGACCAGAAAAAAGTATATAGAAAAGGGGAAATCATTGTGGAAAAAATGAGTTATAAAGGTGGTGGTTTGGGTCCCACATGAGAAGGTGTTTGGAATATAATTGACACTGAAAAAACTGCTCATGATCATGGTGCAGGCCTTAGGTTTGAATCTACTGATACTAGGTCTGGTAGTGGCATTGGTGCAAGTGGGATTGGGCAAATTATACAACAAGTTCCCTCTCTAAAGAGGCAACTAGAATCTACACAGAATCCCATAGAAGAAGATAGTGCCAAGAAGCAAAAGGTTTCTAGAACAATGACATTCGATCCTAAAGAATTGTTTGCAATTTTAGGTTCAGCAAAACCCTCTAGAAGTTTAAATCCTCAAAGAGAATTAGTTAGATCAATAGGAATTGCAAGCTCTACCTCTGGTTCACCTTTCAAACATTCAAATCCTTGTACAACACCAGATTTTTGTTTCAAAGATTTCTCTAATAAATTTGCAGAAACAAGAGCCAAGAATAAGGAAATACACAAGACATTGCAGACTAGTGCCCTTACTGCAGTTGTAGAGGAACAACCTGCATCCAATAGGGTTTTTCTGACATATGACCCAAACAGAGACATGATGGAATTCATGGCTGTTATTCCACCAAAAAAAGATGGAAACCCACCAGAGAGTCAGATAGATCCGTCTGAATTTCAAGTTAGCACTCTCCAAATGGATTTTTCCAAAGTTAAAAATGTGGACAAAATCAATGGTCAAAGTCTACAAACCAAGTGGTCTACAATGCACTGCTAAAGCTAGAAAGAGAGAAAAGCAAGGTCAAGAAAAATATAGAAAAGTTACAGGAAGACATTGCCAATGAAAAAGCAAAGAGGAAAGCTTCAGAGAAAATTTTGAAAGAATTACAAAAAAATATTAAAAAATCAACCTCTACATCACCAAATACAGGTAGGAACATGTGGAGGTAGTAGTGAAGGAACAGGAGCAGCCAAAGCTGAAGGTGCTGAAGGGAAAATTGGCAAAAAATAGTTAAAAACTAGAGGAAGAAAGAGTTAGTTTAGAAAAGTTATTTAAAACCATGGAGATTAATGCTGCCTCCAACCAGGAATTGCAAAAGCAATTGGACTCTCAAGCGGATAAAGCCAATCATTGGGAACACAAAGTAGTGGAAAAGAAAAAGAATTGTGAAAAAATGGTAGAATAACTAAAGAAGGTGAATAATACAATTCAAACTTTAACAAATACTAGTAATAATTTAGTGAATATTACAAAAGAACATATTTGGGGCCAAATATTGGCGATGTCTAATAGCTTGTATGAGTGGTTTGAAATGCTTCAAAGTATGGGAGAATGTTATTTGAAGCTCCATAAGATCATTGAAGAGAACATGGATGTTGTCAAGAAAGAAAAGGAAACAAAAGATATTATGCAACAACTCTACAGTAAGAGTGATAGTTATCTATCAAACAAGGGAATTAGCACCTGCCTTGATACCTCAGTAAAGGTATCAAGTATCATTAAAAAATGTGAGAAGCTACGGGAAGAACAAGAATTGGATGAAAAAGATGAGCAGAAGATCACAAAGATGGAACAAAGGAAAGTGAATATGGAAAGTCTTGGTTTGCGTAATGGATTTGACGCAAATAAGTTCATTGGAAGAGAAACTTACAAAATAAGGTTGCGGGAAAAAATAAATACTGATTTACACTTTCTTCCTACAGACATATCTCCTGATACATTCATGGATTTCATCAAACTAGTGAGAACTTTGAATGGAGTTTTAGAAGCAACAATTTTGTCAAGTCACACTTCCAGATATGAATTGCTAACGAAGTTGCAGGAGTGTGACTATTCTATGAACCAAATTGTTCTACCATCAGAGGATGTTTGGACTGGCCTACAAAGACTGCTTTGAATTTTGAACTACTGTAAATTGTAATATATTACAAATGAATACAACAAAAAATGTGCTCTATCTAATTTTCATGTTTTCCAATTCAATGTATGTTGAGTTACTCTAGTTTTATTCAACTATTCTTAGTTTATTTACTCTTTTATATGCTATTGGAATACAAAATTTCATTTAGGAATTTCAAATTCAAATATGAATGATTATTGATGATACGATACAAACTACACTCTACAGTAATAATACTCTTTGTTCTCAAATTTTAATGATGAAACATAATACATTCTTAGTTTTCTAAAATGAACATTGAATGATAGGATATAGTAGTTAATAAGTTCAAAAAATACCTATTGATTGCTAGTAATACTGCTAATTTAGCAAAAATTTACTAAATTTTCCAATTCATCTTTGCGTGATCATCATCATCCAATTCTAGTATTCCAGTTCATTCATTGTTCTCTTCATTTTCATTTGTGTCTTCTTCATTCTAACCTCCACTTCTATGACTCCCATTGCCACCTGTAGTTGTCCCACTCAGAGTCAGAGATTGGTTAATGGTGTTGCCCAACCCTCTTCTTTTGCATCTTTTCTTCCAAATTTCCATTTCTTTTTGATAAGGAAAAGTATTGACATCATACCTAGAAGTGTAGACCCTCGAGCATATTTCCAAATTCTTGTCTACTTTATTTCTTAGCTTTGATTTTAGGAAGCCCAAAGCACTTAAAACTCTCTCATCCTCCACTGAAGCCAATATCATGGTTTGACATAGATCAGCAAGCTTGAAGAACTCTAAAATTTCTTTACACAACATTGTGCTTTGTTTTAGTTCTATCTAAAGCCTTGTTGTCGAGCCCTCTTCATGTGGGTTATGGATTAATTGATATTGATGCTTCATAGTCTTTACAAAAGTGCCTGATTTTTGTCTAAGAAGACCCTCATCTAAAATTCCATTGATAGTCACTCTATTGAATTCTACAGATTTGAAAAATTCCTTTATCAAAGTCAACAACCTATTACGATAATCTTCCTTAGAGTTTAAGGACCAATATTGAGGAAACACAATTTTCATGGCCTCAAGTAGTTGTTCATATGGGAATTGGGATCTTATTTCAGAGGAAACTTTATAGTCTATGTCCCTTGCATTACTTGCTATAGACTCAAAGATCTTGGTAAACTCTTCCCTTGTAACTCTTTTAGCTCGCTTCTTTGGGGCACTGTAGTACACTGGTATCTGAAATCCCCTTGTACAAAAACACATAAATCTCCATTTTCAACAATCTTTAAATAATTATCAGGATTGTCCAAATCTGTTAGTTTCTGCTAGTTATTAAATCTTTCATCAGATAAATTTAGGTCATTTTGATAGAGACTATTGAGGGCTTGGCATGACATTTTACACAAGTAACAATATTCTGCAATATACATGGCTCTTTGTTGGGCTTTTTTCATAATGAACGTCATTTCTTCTAGCATGGTAAGAAGAGATACTAAAGTCAAAAGTGTCTCTATATTGCTTAACCTCTGAAGCAGGTTGCCACATCTTTGATTTTCTGCATTGTCTTGATTTTCGTACATTAGTCTAATCAAAGATTGATATTTGGAAAAAACTTGATGCGCTGGTCCATCCAAAGAGATCCATCTGGTATCAACATCTTTAAGAAGCTTGTTTCCATTGGTAACTCCATCAGCAAAGTGCTGAAATTCCCTAAAATGTTTGGGACTTCAAAAAAAATATGAGTACAACTCTCTTACTAAATATTCAACCTTGTTTACTAAAGGAAACTTCTTCACAACCCTAAAAGCAAGATTCATCCTGTGGACCATACAGTGAATGCCAACAACATATGGTGAACAAGAAGCCTGTATCTTTGTGTAAAGACCATTCCTTTGACCTTGCATTACTGAAGCTCCATCCGCTCCAACACAGGTCAACTTCTTTGCTATTGTCAATTCATCCATAGCTCCATATTCAATTAAATGGCTCTTCACTAATTGAAATAAAGTTTCTGATGTTGCATTGTCCCTCAATTTTGCAATAGTTAGTAGATGTGGTTGGTGGACATTATTTTGTATAGTATAAATATGCATGCATACCCATGACGTATTATCTATTGCCGTAACTTTGTCTAAGGACAATCCAATAAAGGTTGACTCTTTTATTTTTCTCTGTACATCCTCTATTTCAACCTCGGCAATACAACTTGCCAATTCCCATTCACTATTTATTGACCAATGAGTGACGGGATAGTTAGGAACTTTTAGAAAGTGTAACAAACCACTCATTTCTAGATAGTCTGTCATTGGACACCCTCTACTCAAAATATGGAAAACATTACTTAATTGAACCATTTTTCTGCATTCTTCTACTTCACTTGCTTTTGCAAAAATAGCATTAATAGAACATTGAACTTCACTAGGCTTTGTCTTAAATTTTTGAAACAAATAATATTCCTCAGCATTCCTTTTATGTTGACATTTCTCCTTTGTTTTATATCTTACCACTTTTATTTCCTTTCCATCTACAGTTGAGGTCTCGTAAACCTTACCAACATGTTTCTCTATGGTGTCTAGTTTAAGCTGCAATTACTTTTCCTTTTAATACTTCCAACTACAAATCATACATTTGCATTCTACTGGTGGCTCACCTATAATTGGATTGTCTATGGGTTCAATGAATGGATACTTTTCCACCCAATCAAATTTAAATCTCCTCGACATCTCCCATTGACAATCAATTTTTGCTTTTGATTTTCCTCTCCCTTTAGTGCTACTGTTAATTGAACCATCATCATCACCGAAGTCAATCGATTCATCTTGGTACTATTTATTTACTTGAAATTCATCTTCAAGGTCATCTTCATCAGAGATATCAGGTTCTGCAACTTTGTCACCAGATTTATTAGGTTCCCCAATTTGTTGAAAAACTCCTATGTAGGTTGAGAACCTTGAAGTTATATAGGTTCCTCTGATGATGTACCTTGCTCACTTTGACCAACACCATTGTGTCTGCCCCCGCCAAAGTATGAAGATATATTTTTGCATTTCATTGGCCTCTCTTGGACATCTCCACCTTCAACAGTCCTCTTCCTATTTAACTTTGATTGTGACATCTCCAACAAATTAAGGCTGCAATAAAGTTTTACTTGAATAAGATACTACAGACTCGTAGTCATTCCGGTTGGTTACTGATCACAATTGTGACCTCAGAATCAACTGAATTTTTGTACTACTAAATCTCTTGAAGTCTCCTTCTCCCTGACATGTTTCAATAATGAAACTCATCTCTTAAATAGACAAGTAAACCATTTTTCCTCATAATCTCCATCATCCATTTTGTCGAAGGGGCCAACAATTGCTTATGATAACAACTAATATTTGGCGAACCCTACGTAATTTCAAGTAATTGACTGGGTGATTGGGTGGGAATTTGGGACGTGATTATGTGTGATGCATGGAGAATTGGGTCCTAGTGCAAATGGAAATTTTATTTGGGACAATGGGCCTTTGGCGAATGGTGATCCTCGATAAACACACCCTTCCTTAATCCATGACGAATAAGAGGAAAATAAAATAGAAAAATGGGTGAAGAACCCAGCTACCGTAATGAAATTACATAAAAATAGTGGCGAACGATCTAACCACTAAACGTGTCTTTTATAAAATCTGGGTGAACTGGTCAACCAATATACTAAGCATTTATTCACCAATTTCTATACGCTCGACAAGACATATTCGCCAATTGGTGAATAATCGCCACTAAAAAATCCCTGGAGCTCATCCTACTCAAACTGAAGGTATTTTTGTTTCTCATAGGATTGGGGATCTAAACCATTCGACATAATATGTTGATTAATCTCAAACAAGTCCTTTTCTAATTTTGATTTTTGATCAAAAATGTTTTTAAAAACATTAACATTCCAAGCCTTAATCAAATTTTTGACATACTAGATTTTTTTAAAGAATTGAAACATCATTGATCCATTCTCCCGAGGAGCAGACAACCACCGTTGCTTAAGAAGAGAATCAAAAAGTGGGTGTCTAATCCAGAAAGACTCAAACTTAAAAGACAATTTAAAAGAAGTGACCATAGAAATATTACGAGAATCAATCAAAAGATGAATGGAAAAATGATCTGAACTAGAAAAAGGCATGATATCTAGAGACAAGGTTAGCTTTTCTAACTTCTAGAGTTGAGAGCAGAGAAATCTATTTAATCTGACTGCAATTTGTAAAAATCCAGATCTACGATTAGTCCAAGTGTAGGACCCATTCTGGGGAAGAATATCATAAAGGTCATTATCTTGTATAAAATTCTTAAAATCTAAGACTATATGAGAAGGATGGGAAATACCCCCTTCTTATCATTGGGACCCAAGGTAGCATTGAAATCTCTTGCTAACAAAAACTTGTAGTTCGGGAACTGTTGAATAGTATTGGTTAAAGACTTCCATAGATGAAACTTATCCAATGTAGAAGTAGGCCCATAGACATTAATTATAAAAAGGAGACATTAAAATTCTTAGCACTAACTAATTACCAGTTAGAACCTAATTGTAGAGGGAATAATGTAACTTTATTAGAGTTCCATAAAATGTCCAAGCCACCTGATGCACCATTTTCGAGAGTAGAGGAATTTTGCCAAGCATTCCATTTATCCACAGATCCATTAAAACTGTCAAGATATAGTTTGGTTTCTTGTAGAAGGACATCACATTGAGAACAAGCAAGCCTTTGCTTGATTCTATATCTCTTGTTAGAGGCATTAATGCCTCTGACGTTCCAATAAAGGATCCTCATTGCAGATAAGGAGAACACTTAGTTCTCCTTGTCAAACTTCTTCTTGTGGTGGAAAAATTCCCATCCAAGGTTGATTGGACACTAGCCTCAATTTCCTCCAAAGCCTTAGTTTCTTTAGATTTCCCGCCTCTAGTTTTAGGAGTTATCACCTTTGGTTTAAAGCACATTGGGGTTTGAACAATGGATAATTTTCCCACTTGTTTTAACTTAATATCATTCTAAGCATCATGATGTATGCGACCAGATTTCAAATCAGAATCCTTATCAAAAGGACATACATTATCCTAAACCGTGGGCATGCAACTTCATTTAGGCATTTCATAGGTGGAGAGACCGCATCATTATAAGGTTTCAATACAAGACCAGAGTGAAGCTCATGTAGGGACGGACGAGATATTAAGTCAAAATATTCATCTAAATCAAGGTTATTATGAAACCGGGAAGAAACAACCGAAATAACCTTTGTAGCCATAACATCAGCATGTTCTTCAGTCAATTTACAAAACTTAAGAGGAATATCAGATAACATCAAATTTTTGACAATTGAATACAGTAATGGTAAGGCCAATGGCCTAGAGGCTGAATTCAAATTCAAAATTGAAACTATCTAAAACATTGCTTGAGAAAATTCCACCTCCTTAAAAAAGGAAATAATGGCAGGCAAAAATACCCTTAGCATACTAATAAAAGAGTCAGCAATAGAAAAGGGAATAAGTGTCAGAGGATTTTGAGCAGCACATATAGTCTGCAAAGAATTAGATGCTACAGTTGCATGAAATGGCAAGGCTTGAAAATTCATTTTTTTGAAATACATAGCAGCCTGATTAGCAAGATGTGTTTCTTTAGTAGAGCTCTTAGAAGCCAACACATCTTCTTTTGATTGAAGAATATCCTTATCATGAGAAACCGTAGAACATTTAGAAGGGGAGGCCAACATTCCTTTTTTAATTGGGGAGTTATCCTTGGGTAAAAGCACAATCAACTGTCACCTTCTCGGCTAACTCATGTGACTTGGCCGAGTATCACTAGGCCCAGTCAGACTCGATCGAGTCTATTTCGGCTGAATATACGTAAGTGCCACACAGCGCTGAATGGCACCTATGTGGTGGGATAGACTCAGTTGAGTCTAAGGGGGACTTTAAATAACCCAACGAATGCCCAAAGCCCCTCATTTGAACATTGAGGGGCTAAGGATTGGCGACCAGGAGAAATAGTGTCCACTCGACCGAGTTCCAGGTAGGTTTTATTTTTAAAAATTTTATTTTATTTTTTTGTGTTTTTTAATTATTTTTTTTGCATATATTGTTTACATGTTTTTTAATTGTTTTTTTTAATATTTATATGCAAAAAATGTCATTTTTTTTACTTAGCATTGTAATTTAACTATTATTGTTTTTTTATTTTTGAAATTTATATTATTGATGAACTAAATGTAAATGTAAAATTAAAACTTAGAAACGTATTTACCTTTAAAAATGTAGAAAATCAACACATAAACTCAAACGTTTGAAACTTAAATGTACAAACCTAAATCCTAGAAAAACATATATAATTTAAGCAAAACATAAACTGAAACCTTTAAAAACATGTAAATAGTACACAATACATAGTTAATTTAAACAATTTTTTAATAAAATTTATTTAAAATGATTACTTGAAGTATAACTTATAATATATATCCCACTCAATTATTTTCCAAAATAAATATATATATTAAGAACATATAGATCTAAAATCCTTTGTACATATTTTTTTGTTAGACAAAATTATACTTAAGACCTAATAATACCTAATCTTAAGACATAATAGGACCCTTAGGACATAATAATACCTAATTTACTTTCAATATATAATACCTACCCTTAAGACATTTAATAGGACCCTTAATACCTAATAGGATGGACCTAATTATAAGACCCTTAAGACCCAATACCTAACTTAATAGTACCAATTAAAACATAATGGACTATCTACTCTTACTGACCTAATAGGACCACGTAAGACTTAATTGGACCACTTAAGACTTAATGTAGTCCACCAAATAGGACCTATTAGGACCCTTAAAACCTAATAGGACCACTTAAGACCTAATAGAACTTAATAGGTCCAAATAGTTCACCCTTAAGACCCAATAGGACCCTTAAGACCCAATAGGACCCAATAAGACCTTTAAGACCTAATAGGACCCTTAATACCCAATAGGACCTAATTTAAGACCCTTAAGACGAGCATAAGACCCTTAAGACCCATAAGACCAGGTTTAAGACCTAATTAAGACTCTTAAGACCCATAAGACCCTTAAGACCCATGAACCCCTTTCCTATTATTATATTTTCACCATTTATTTTAGTATAATTTAAATATAATGTTTTTCCCTCCCTAGTTATGAAAATTTACATTAATTTTTCTCATGTGTGCTTTTAAATATGTACATAAATATGCATTCAAATTAGTAAATATGCGTGCATGAATTAGTTCAAGTACCATGATTGAATACATGTGTAAATGCTTGAATTTAAATTATGTTTAAATATTTAAAAATATTACATGTACATATGTAAATGCATGAATTTAAATGTTTAAAAATATTTAATTTATATATGTACAAATACATTTGAAAATTAGTTCATGTGTGTTTGAAGTTTTAAAATGTTTTCATGTTTACTTGAAGTATGTACACATGTAAATCAAGTTAGATCTTTTTAATTTATTTTTAATATATATATATATACATATATATATATATATATATATATATATATATATATATATATATATATATATATATATATACATATATATATATATATACATTTATATATATATATATATATGTATGTATATATATATATATATGTATATATATATATATATATATATATATATATATATATATATATATATATATATATATATATATATATATATATATATATATATATATGTATGTATATATATATATATATATATATATGTATGTATATATATATATATATATATATATATATATACATACATATATATATATATATATATTATATATATATACATACATATATATATATATATATATATATATATATATATATATATATATATATATTACCTTTGTGTGCACATCATTCATGGCTTCTAGTGGTTCAGATCAGAGTGTCCATAATAGTCAGGGATCCTGAGCTCCCTCAGACCAACATAGTACCTAGGCCCCACATAGTAGAGATAGGCGTAGAGATGAGACTATCTCTAGGATGCAGGCCTCTCTGACTACGTTAGAGCGGACACCGCATAATTGTATTACTCTCCCTAATAGGGAAAAATTGACATATATACGCACTGATCTCATGAGTATGATTCAAAAGGCTCAATCAAACAATCCATATGATGATGTATCGATTGATGCTTTTTATTATAGCCTATCTAGCATTGTCACATGGACAGTAGGTTGGAGGACAGTTGATTTAGATATTTCAGTCACTTAGGATAAGAACATGTTTGACACCCATTACATCGATAAGAGGGTGTTCGAGCATATAGGGTCACAAAATGTACAGATGACATAGTGGCCCCTTTTATATATCCTAGATGGTTAGCAACACATCATATGTGGCCCCAAAAGGATGAGGTGCCACTATATTTCTGCAAACAATTGTTTGCAGAGTTTCACTTGAACTACGATGTTGACTACATAGATCTACCTCCACATGTTGGTCAGGGTCAAGGGAGATATTAGGATAAGTGTAGACGACCCGATATACCATAGCCCCCTAGTAAGAGGGCATTTTGTGGGTCAAAAACCTTTTGGTTCTTCCAAAAGGTTTGGAGACCTACATAGGAGCTGGGAAGGTTTGCAGCTAAGGACATGCATTTAGATTTGTATTCTAGCAATTGTCACCATCGCAACTCAGGTCAAGTTGTTTTCATCTGATTGTGTGGGTAGGTACATGCTTCGATCACAGATGAGTGTAGGTGTATCACCATCTAGTCCATTTTATGACCCGTACATCATATTTGATCTTCCTACTCCAGATGAGATAGGATGACTACCCAAGGATCGCATGTGTGAGATTAGCGGGTATGTTAGTGAGTGATCTCTGGCTGCTTATTAGAGGATTTCTACATTGCATGGGATTGAGCCGCGTGATATGCCTACTTTCATTGGAGGAGGATAGTGTCATAGATCCTCCATAGGCAGTAGTCAAGGACAGGGCTCAGATGCAGAGGCAGGTACCTCTAGACAGAGTGTGGATGATCTTACATTGCCTCCACAACATATAGAGGCTCCCACACTACAGACAAAGGTTACAACCTCATGATTTCACTGTAGATTCTCATATTTGCTTATGGATGAGGCCATTGATCCTAACGCAGTGTCCTTGCACTCTTTTGAGTTATACGACCTTGGACATGCATTAAAGTAGGTAAGAGTCTAGATTTAATTTCAATTTATTTAGACATATGTACATATAGTTCTATATTTAAATTTAAATTTATTAAACTTTGGTACAGGACATTGCAACGGGTGCTGCATATGGACATTTAGAGGAGCTTGTTGATCCGATTCATCATGATATTGAGGTACAAAAAAATAATTTAAAATTAAATTTTATAATTTATTTGTTGAGTTCTTATATTTGTACATTTTAATTTAAGTTCAAGACATTTATATATATATATATATTTATATATATATTATATATATATATATATATATATATATATATATATATATATATATATATATTTATATATATATATATATATATATTTATATTATATTTATATATATATTTATATAGACATTTGTACATTGATCTATTTACATCGATATGATATATCTAGACATTTACATTGACATGTACGTGCATGTTTTGTACGTTGATCTATTTGTACATTGATACATGTTTGGATTTAGTGATATATAGACATTTATACATTGATGTATGTATATTTGATTTTTGAGATGTATAGACATTTACATTGATATGTGGTGCATGTTTTGTACGTTGATCTATTTTTACATTGATACATGTTTGGATTTTGTGATATATAGACATTTAAACATTGATGTACATGTTTGATTTTTGAGATATATAGACATTTACATTGATATGTACGTGCATGTTTTGTATGTTGATCTATTTGTACATTGATACGTGTTTGGATTTTGTAATTGAAGTCAAAAATTAATTGATCTAACTAATGTTCAATCTAATATTGATCTAAATTAAAATCTTGAGCTAAATTAAAATATGACCCTTAAGCCCTATCTAGATCAATTAATTAAAAAATAATTAATCAATCTTACTAATTTTTTTTTAATCAATTGAAAGTTTGTATGACCCCTTAAGCCCTATTATGCACCCTTAAGCCCTATCTAGATCAATTTAAAATTGAAAACTAATTAATCAATCTTACTAAAAAATCTTTAATCAATTGAAAGTTTAAATAAATCTTTAAAACCTAACTTTAAAATTAATCTTTAATTTATGTTCAATCTTTAATCAATCTTAGAAATTCAATCTATAGGTAGAATCAATATAATCAATTTATTTAATATAGATCCTTAAGACCTAACATGACCTAATAGGATCCCTTAAGACCCCTTAAGACCTTTAACATGACCCCTTAAGACTTAACATGACCCCTTAAGCCCTTAAGACCTAATAGGACCTAATAAGACCTAATAAGACCCCTTAAGCCCTATTATGCACCCTTAAGCCCTATCTAGAATAATTAATTGAAAACTAATAATCAATCTTACTAAAAAATCTTAATCAATTGAAAGTTTAAATCAGTTTTTAAAACCTAACTTTAAAATTAATCTTTAATTGATGTTCAATCTTTAATCAATCTTAGAAATTCAATCTATAGGTAGAATCAATATAATCAATTTATTTAATATATATCCTTAACACCTAAAATGACCTAATAGGATCCCTTAAGACCCCTTACAACCTTTAACATGACCCCTTAAGACCTAACATGACCTAATAGGACCCCTTAAGACCTAACACGACCCCTTAAGACCTAACATTCAACTAATAAGACCTAATATGACCCCTTAAGACCTAACATGACCTAATAAGACCCCTTAAGACCTAAAAAGACCTAACATGACCCCTTAAGACCTAAAAAGACCTAACATGACCTAAAGGACCTAATAGGACCTAATATGACCCCTTAAGACCCAACATGACCCCTTAAGACCTAACATTCAACTAATAAGACCTAATATGACATCTTAAGACCTAACATGACCTCTTAAGACCTAACATGACCTCTTAGGACCTAATAGGACCCCTTAAGACCTAATAGAACCCTTTAAGACATAATATGACATCTTAAGATCTAATATGACATCTTAAGATCTAATATGACCTCTTACAAACTAACATTCAACTAATAAGACCTAATATGACATCGTTTAAGACCTAATATGACATCTTAATAGCTAATATGACCTCTTAAAGACCTAACATGACCCCTTAAGACCTAACATGACCTAATAGGACCCCTTAAGACCTAATATGACCCTTTAAGACCTAATAGGACCTAATATGACTCCTTAAGACCTAATATGACCCTTTAAGACCTAACATGACCCCTTAAGCCCTAACACATGACCTAATAGGACCCCTTAAGACCTGACATTCAACTAATAAGACCTAATATGACATCTTAAGATCTAATATGACCTCTTAAGACTTCACATGACCCCTTAAGACCTAACATGACCTAACATGACCCCCTTAAGACCTAATATGACCCTTTAAGACCTAATATGACCCTTTAAGACCTAACATGACCCCTTAAGCCCTTACATGACCTAATAGAAACCCCTTAAGACCTAACATA
This sequence comes from Chamaecyparis obtusa, assembly GCA_027943335.1. Taxonomy (NCBI): domain Eukaryota; kingdom Viridiplantae; phylum Streptophyta; class Pinopsida; order Cupressales; family Cupressaceae; genus Chamaecyparis; species Chamaecyparis obtusa. The sequence continues at coordinate 1,495,658 of BSBK01000471.1, read as the reverse complement.
TAACTAATAAGACCTAATATGACCCCTTAAGACCTAATATGACATCTTAAGACTTAATATGACCTCTTAAGACCTAACATGACCCCTTAAGACCTAACATGTACCTAATAGGACCCCTTAAGACCTAATCTGACCTGTTAAGACCTAACATGATCTCTTAGGACCTAATAGGACCCCTTAAGACCTAATAGGACCCCTTAAGACCTAATATGACATCTTAAGACCTAATATGACCTCTTAAGACCTAACATTCAACTAATAAGACCTAATATGACCCCTTAAGACCTAATATGACATCTTAAGACCTAATATGACCTCTTAAGACCTAACATGACTCCTTAAGACCTAACATGACCTAATAGGACCCCTTAAGACACTAATATGACCCTTTAAGACCTAATAGGACCTAATATGACCCCTTAAGACCTAATATGACCATTTTAAGACCTAACATGACCCCTTAAGCCCTAACCACATTACCTAATAGGACCTCTTAAGACCTAACATTCAACTAATAAGACCTAATATGACATCTTAAGACCTAATATGGCCTCTTAAGACCTAACATGACCCCTTAAGACCTAACATGACCTAATAGGACCCCTTAAGACTTAATATGACCCTTTAAGACCTAATAGGACCTATTATGACCCCTTAAGACCTAATATGACCTTTTAAGACCTAAAATGACCCCTTAAAGCCCTAACATGACCTAATAGGACCCCTTAAGACCTATCATTCAACTAATAAGACCTAATATGACCCCTTAAGACCTAATATGGACATCTTAAGACCAAAGATGACCCCTTAAGACCCTGAAGACCTAAGATGACTCCTTAAGACCTAGCGTGACCCCTTAAGACCTAACATGACCTAATAGGACCCCTTAAGACCTAAAAAGAATCAATCTAATTTCAATTTAAATTCAATTTACCTAGAATCAATCTAATCAATTTAATATATCTGGAGTGGAATTATTCTTCATCTATAATCTTGATCTATTCTAATCAATTGAAAAAAGTTGAAAGTTCTAATTGAAATTAAAATTCAAGTAGAAAGTAGAAAGTGTTGAAAGTTCTAATTGAAATTAAATTTCAAGTACAAACTATTGAAAGTTGTAGAATGAATTAAAATTCTATTTACCTATCTAATCAATCTAATCAATAAATAGAAATATAGACTGGAAAATGTATTTATTGAACTCACTTGGTCTATCAATTAAAATTCAATTCAGGTTTAATCAATTTAATATATCTAGAGTGGAATTATTCTTCATCTAGAATCTTGATCTATTCTAATCAATTGAAAAAAGTATTGAAAGTTCTAATTGAAATTAAAATTCAAGTAGAAAGTAGAAAGTATTGAAAGTTCTAATTGAAATTAAATTTCAAGTACAAAGTATTGAACGTTCTAGAATGAATTAAAATTCAATTTACCTATCTAATCAATCTAATCAATAAATATAAATATAGACTGGAAAAGGCATTTATTGAACTCACTTGGTCTAATCAATTAAAATTCAATTCAGGTTTAATCAATATAAATTCAATCTAATCATAAATTTCAAATCAAATTTATAGTCTATAAGTTTCAAATAGGATTTTTAAGTATGCACAAATTAAAATCCTTCAACCTAAAGCTCCTGATACATGTAGTCTGAATCCTTTCTATCCTTTATTATCTCCAAAAGTTTTTCATGCTCTTCAATAGGCAACTTCCACTTTTGGTTTCCACATGACCCTTTTTTTGGCACAGTTTCTGTTGGCAATTTGGCTGAGTTAGATATCTAGATGTTGTCATTATGGAAAAATATGATCTACATGAAAACCACATATGATAGATAGCAAGTATGACAGAGCGCAGAGCAAAATTGTCTAAGTGTGTGCAGTATTTTCCCAGTGTAACCTGAGATAGTTTTGATTAGCGATGTCGATTGAAGTAAGTTCAGTGCTTGCACACTTGAACATAGATACTACGATGCATATTGAAGACTCACCTAAGAGTGCAAGTCTATACGACATGTACAGAAGAAGTTATTGCAGTATTACTAGAGACAGTGTTAAAGCTGGTTGGACAGAGAAGAAGATAGAATTGGTAAAGAGTTAAGGGATTATTTTGTTTATCAAAATAATGTCTTAATAATATAAAGGGATGACATCCTAGATGTTAACCTTTGGATAAATATGTATTTTGTGTTTTTTAAAGCTGACTATAAGAGTTATTAGTCCTAATAACTTGTATAAATGTAAGGCATATGGAATGCGAAGGAGTAAGTAATTGTAATGATATAGCGAACATATAAGTGAAAGGTATTGGTGTGAAGTTTTGAAAGACAAGCAAGAAGTATAAGGTTATGTACCTTTCCCTATTTTGTAATCAGTAATCATTGTAAATTACTTGTTTGGGCAGTGGGCTCATTTTGTAATCATACTATTTTGTACTACCAACTCTTAGCAGGGTTGAGGCTTCTAACAAGGCCTATAGTCCCTTAATCAGGATTGGGACACTATATATATGTAACATGCTCCTAACATGGTCAACATCCTCAACAAGATACTTTTGATTAGTGGATCTTTATGGTTACCATCCCTACTAGGGTTTTCCCTTGGCCAGGGTTTCCTCAAGAACAAATAATGTGTTATGAGTTCTTTTGCTTTGTTGCTATGCATGTTCTTTAGTTTACTATGTTATGCATGTATTAAGATAATCTGTTATATCCATAATTGGGCAAAAGTAAAAGTTTACAGAATATTGATTCACCCCCCCTCTCAGTATTCCCTATTTCTAAAAATTGGTATCAGAGCTTAGTTACTCGGAAAAGAATCATTTAGAAAAAGCCTAGTAGCTTGAGTAAGATCTCTATGGATATGGATCAGCTAAAAAATAATCTTGAAGAAGCTCTTGAACAGATTGATATACTTACTGAAGAAAGAGATACTCTGAAAGGAAAATATGATGATGCAAAGAACCTCATTGAAAAGATGAAAAAGAAGCTAGAAGAACTTAAAATAGAAAAAGAATTTACAATTCAAATTGAAGATTGTGATGATAATCTGGAAAAATAAAATGGGATCCTTAAACATGAAGTAAAGATAGTGAATCTGAAATTGAGTTTGAAAGATGGAAATAGCAAGAATGAAGCAAATCTAAAATCTGAAAATGAAAATCTGAAATCTAAGAATGAAGATCTGAAATCTAAACTTTGTAAAGTGACATCTGAACTTGAGAAAACCAAATCGCAGTATGCTAAACTTGAAAAGTACAATACAATTGTGAAAGGTGAATTGACTCAGTCTAAGAAACAACTTGAGAAACTATATTCTACTAGCAAGAAGATTGATGAACAAATGTCTTATCAAAAGCCATTCTATGATAAAATTGGTCTTGGATTTAACTCATCTAAGGTAAGTGAAGAAAGAAATGAACCAGATCTAAAAGTTTCTGAAAACATAGAAGAAAATAAATCTGATGAAGCTAACAAATCTGAAGATACACCTAAAGAAGAAGAACCACCTAAGCAAGAAGAATCACCTAAAGGTATGCATAGAGAATTTAAAGGTAGATGTTTTGCATGTAACACTTTTGGTCATATGAAGAAAGACTGTACAAGTAATAAATTTAAACCTCTTAATGGTTATTGTTATAATTGTCATGGTTTTGGACATAGAGCTATTGAATGTAGGAAACCTAAATTTAATGAGAATAATAATAGTAGTAGAATGTTTAGAGATACTAACCATGCAAATAAGAAACCTACTGAAGATATGAACAGAAGAAATGGAGCAGTATGTTATAGATGCAACAAGGTTGGACACATTGCCAGGAATTGCAGATCACATATCGACCAGACTGGATTGAGATATGGAAACAATGGATTAGTTTTTCAGATATGGACCAAATTTGGTCATACAACAAGGTTTTGTAGAATGAATAATATGAGAAACCCTAATCCCAAAAGTCATGCAAGGAAAAATGAGAATGCAAGCAACAGTCAAGGAGGTTGTTGTAGTAATTTAGAAGAAGTAAAGTTTTTTAAAGCCACAAATCAAGGAAACATATTCAGCATTGAAGGTAATCAGAAAGGTGAAGTATCTAATGGTAAGAGTGAATCTCTTCCTAGCCCATCTCAAAGTACTTAATTCATGAAAAATGCAGTAGAATAGGAACTTAGGATAGTGTAGAAGTTAGTATAGGATGAATTGAGTCTTGCGCAGTTAATGCAAGGTATAATATGATGTAATGATGCTATGGTGAAGAGCGCATGAGCTAATATGATGTTATGTGAGATCACAAGAAGTTTTAAGTTTTGCAGGTAAGCAAGAACAACTTTTTGGAAAGAAGTAGCAAAAGAATTGAATGCGATGTCAAAATCTTGTGAAATTGAAAGATTAAAAGCTTGTGATCAGCATTGTTTGATCATTAAAGTGAATATAAGTGCTAAGGAGATCGAAGAAATAGTGATTGAAAGCAGTTTGTAAATATTTGGTGAAGGAATTTCGTGTCGGATCTACACAAAGCCCTAAATCACAGAATTAAGGTATTTCACTAAGCAATTCTATCAGTCAGTTAGAGAATTTGTAGAAGTCATGGATGTTTCATTAGTTCACAATATAAGAGATAAAATTAGACCTAAGACTAAAAGGGAACCAATAGAACCTTTGGAAGAAGGCCATAAATTAGCATTGTCATCCGTACCAGATGGAGTTTTACATTTAGAGAATGTTAGAAGATATTTGGGATGTAAAATTGAAACCCTCAGTGATAGTGATTTTACTAAAGAATATGAGAAGATTTACAATCAGGATATGTCATTGAAAGTAGGGTTTGAACATTTGAAGGATAACAAAATCATAAAGTATTCACTACAATATGAATTTGATGATGAAGAATGCACTAAGATAATTCTGAGCAGAATACATAATAGAAAGTTTTGGTTAGATGACAGAGTGATAGATATCACAGTTGACCTAATTCATGAAGTAACTAGTTTGTCTAAATCTGGAGTCATACTGTTCAATGAAAAGAATGTGAAGAAAAATTTATTGGACAACACTAAATCATCTTACAATGGAAGAGGTATAGTGATTAGTAAGATACAACAGGATGATGTTAGGTATTTATGCAAGATCCTAAAAACTAAATTTTGTGCTAATTCAAGAGAAGATGACATGGCATCTGCAATGACTCATGCAGCCTATTTGATGCATATTGATAAAGTGAAAGTAGATATGTGTGAGATTTTGAGGATTTAGTTGTTTGAGAACCTAGAAAAGATTAAGAAGACTAAGAATTCTTAGTTTAGATTCTCATCATTGATTACATATATGTTTTTCCATTTGATAAGAAGATTTCCATTTACAATTGGAGATGATTGGAATGATGGCAAGGCTACAATGGAAAGAATCGACAAAGTATATATGAGACACCTTATAGACAAGGTAAATGAGATTGCAATTTTAGTGATTAAGAATTTTTAGAACTTGATGAAGAATAGATCAAGGATCCCTCAGTCAATTGTTGAAAATTATAAAAATGAGATATGCTTTATGGTTGACACTGACTTTACATACATTGAAGCAGTTGAACCTAGAGTAGAATTCATAGACCCTCTTGGCTATGAAATTTCTGAAGTTGAAGTAGAAGAATATGTGAGTAGATTGTTGAAATGTATGTTGGATGAACATAGCAACATATTTGGGACTTATGAGGAGAACTTCAACTCCGCTAAGTCTATTCAGGAAGAAAAACTGTCAAATAAGAGAGTAGAAAGTACAATTAAGAAGATTCTAAAGGACATAGGAATGATAGAACAAGAATTTATGATTGCAAAGTAGACAATAGCATCTATTAGAGACATTGGACAAAAGGAAGTTTTTTCTATTCCACCCCTATCAGTAGTTGAGACTGGAAATTTGTAGCATGTGGTGAAAGTAGAGAAAGAAGAACAAGCAATTAGGAAGCCTACAAGATCATCCTCAACTCCACCAGGAAAAAGAATGAAAGAAATAGCCACTGGACTAGGTAAGAGGCAGAAAACAATAGTTGCCCTAGCTTAGAGGAAAATAGCAGAGATAAAAGATGATGAGGATACAAAAGTGAAGAAAAAGAAATGGAAGCCAAAGATTGAGAGAGTAAATGAACAAATCATTCATGATGGAGATTTTTCTAAAATGAACAAGTATTCTGAGCTTTATAACTATTTAGAGAGATTGAACTTGGAGAATGCCGTTGTGAGACATATGATCCTAGCAGAAAATAAATTTGATACAATCCAAGCTAAGATACCTGATGATTTATTTGAGAAGCGAGTTAACAGGAAAAAGAGAGCAACTGAAGAAGACAACAAAATCAGAGAAAATTTTGTGAGGTAACTATGTGATGTCAGAGATGATGATAATTTTAAAGAAATTATGAAAGAACTTGGTGCTCATTTGAGAAAAAAAAGAAGAACCATTTAGATAATGGGAGGTAACTATGAAGAGATTAACAAAGAAACTGAGCAAGCAATAGTAAAGGTAATGACAACAAGTGTAGCAGCAGAACAGGCTAAGGAAGCTGAGCATCCGAAGAGTCCCTCTCTACCATCAATCAACATTGAAGATGAATCAATGCATGTGGAAGGAACTAAGATCACATTGGACAGTGATGATAATCCTTTTAGCAACCTAGAGAACATTGTAGACAATATGGCTCTAGAAGAACATGATAGATCAATTGAAGAAGGAAAGAAAGAATCAAGGAAAGAAGAAGAAAAGAAAACAAAAAATCAAGCAAGTACAGAGATTCAAGGACAGAAACAAGCACCTAGCAAAGAGGAAATCAGTCCTACACCTGAGATTGTAGCAAAGAAACCACATATTGAATCAATTTTTGAAAGCTTTGGGAAAGAAGTTGATGACGTTGATCAAATGGAGTTGATCACATCCCTAAACAATATAATTGGTAAGAACAAGAAAGTAAAAAGCCTTGAAGGATCATTGCTAGAAATAACAGAGAAGTTACAAAGTGTTGTGACTAACCAGATAGCAGAGGAAGATCCACTGTAAAGAGTTATAGAAGTTATGAAAGCATTTGATAATGAGTTCACTAACTTATTAGATATAACTACAGTGAAGGTACATGAAACCTATGAGGCCAAAATATTTCAAGATATAAGTCAGAATATCAGAAATGATATTAATAATCTAGATGTATGTATAAAAAATCTTAGAAGGAATTTGGATAGAGGTAAATCTTTGTACATTTAGTGTACAAAATCTGAAAATCATGTTTTAGAAGTGCTTGAGAAGATTGCTAAAGAGGCATAAATTCAGTCAAAAGTAAATCTTTTAGCCAGCCCTAATATGAAAATCTTTGATGTTGAGAAAAGAATTAGTAAAATGTATGATGCCATAAGAATTCTTAATGATGAAAAATACAAGAAATTGAGAAGATTCGCTCTTCTTAGAGATCACATTTCAGTAAAGATTGGCATAGTTGAAGAACAATTGGAAGAATATCTTTCATCAAAGACATCCTATGAGAAGTTTAACTTCGCTAACCTTCATACATGTGAGATCGCATCTTATGGTCTATGTACACTCCTCAGTGTTTCAAATATAGTAAAGAAGGCATGGGAGAAGGAGATAGAGAGCATTAAAGTGAACTTTGCAGATTGTGTTGCAAGCCAACCGGCTCTACAATTCTTAATCAAGGTAAACTTTTTGAGATCACAGTTTTTGACACCTTTTTGTCATTGTTGTCAAAGGGGGAGTGAAATGATAAAAGAAAATTGATATATATTAAGGAAGCATATTCCTATGGGGAGTATAGAATATAGATAAGATATATGGAGTTATAAGGACAGTGAAGATATATTTTTTGTTATGGCCACAATTTTGAGTTTTGAAGTTTTGAAGAATTAGCCAATTTTCTCATATGTTGCCACCAATGAAAAAGGGGGAGATTGTTGGAAATTTGGCTGAGTTAGATATCTAGATGTTGTCATTATGGAAACATATGATCTACATGAGGACCACATATGACAGAGAGCAAGTATGACAGAGCGTAGAGCAAAATTGTCTAAGTGTGCAGTATTTTCTCAGTGTAACCCGAGACAATTTTGATTGGCAACGTCGATTGAAGTAATTTAGGTGCTTGTGCACTTGAACATAGATAATATGATGCATATTGAAGACTCTCCTGAGAGTGCAAGTTTGTATGGCATGTACGAAAGAAGTTATTGCAGTATTACTAGAGATAGTGTTAAAGCCGACTGGACAGAGAAGAAGACAAAGTTGGTAAAGAGTTAAGGGATTATTTTATTTATCAAAATAATGTCTTAATAATATAAAGGGATGACATCCTAGATGTTAACCCTTGGGTAAATATGTATTTTTTGTTTTGTAAAGCCGACTGTAAGAGTTATTAGTCCTAATAACTTGTATAAATGTAAGGCATATGGAATGCAAAGGAGTAAGTAATTGTAATGATATAGATGATATAGCGAACATATATGTGAAAGGTATTGATGTGAAGTTGTGAAAGAAAAGAAAGTAGTATAAGGTTGTGTACCTTGCCCTATTTTGTAATCAGTAATCATTGTACATTACTTGTTTGGGTAGTGGGCTCATCTTGTAATCATACAATTTTGTACTACCAACTCTTAGTAGGGTTGAGGCTTCTAACAAGACCTATAGTCCCTTAATCAGGACTGAGACACTATATATATGTAACAAGCTCCTAACAGGGTCAACATCCTCAACATGATAGTTTTGATTAGTGGATCTTTGTGGGTACCATCCCCACCGGGGTTTTCCCTTGGCTAGGGTTTCCTCGAAAAAAAAAAAATGTGTTATGAGTTCTTTTGCTTTGTTTTTATGCATGTTCTTTAGTTTACTATGTTATGCATGTATTAAGATAATCTGTTATATCCATAATTGGGTGAAAGTAAAATTTTGCAGAATACTGATTCACCCCCCCTCTTAGTATTCCCTACTTCTAACAGTTTCAAACTGCAATTTCGTCGCTATAACCAAGTGACTATAATGTAGAAATCTCTTTCCAGGCATGTATTCAATAAATTGAACTCCATTTTTGTTGATCTTAGCTTGTTGATAATAGGTGCCTTCAATAACAACCAAACCGGTCGGATATTGTTGTTCATCACCATCGACAATTTGTTTAGGCAACTTGTATTTTTCATTGGTGCATCTTAGTAGATAATAATCTACACCTTCTGCATTCTTAGGATCCACAACCACAACAAAAATATCACCTGTACAATTTATATTTATGTACAAGTTTGTTATATAAACCGGGCAAGAATATAATATATATATATATATATATATATAGAAACATGCACATGTAATGTAACTAGAAATAAAAAATACGCACCTGTAACAACTAAATCAAAAACACATTCATAGTCAGCTGAATACATAGGATCACAGATGTCTATGTCATTGTCATCATCTTCATAAGGAGGCATTCTGATTAACTCTTTTTGACCCCATTGTGAAACATATCCATTTGCATTATTAACACATTGACTCGTTGTGTTATTGTTAAGACAATCTTCACAAAAGCATGATTTATCTCTTAGTTGAATTAGTGGAGGCTTGTGTTGTCCTATAGTTATCACTTGATGCAAACTTCTAATTCCAACGATTGATTGACAATTTTAAGGATTCGATGGATTGATATATCTCAGTTTGAAATTATGAAAATGTGAAATGCAATATATATATATATATATATATATATATATATATATATATATATATATATATATATATATATATATATATATATATATTATGTAGTTCACATGTGCATTTATATATTGTGTAGTTCACATGAGCTAATATATATACACACACACACACACACACAAACCTACAACAAGTTAAAACACACATGTGGTATACCTATAATATGTATAGTGTTTGAATTTGAGTTTCAAAAATAAAAGTTTTAAATAAATACCTATCACTTCCCAAAAGTAATGTTTGTTGTATTTTTTGTCTCGAGTAGCGAAATGATTTTGACACCATTCAACAATTTTCTTTGAATTCTCTATCATGTTACCTAGAGAGATATATTTTTAACAATTTAGTATATATATATAATTAGTTTATTTCTTAGCAAATGAAGATTAAAGAACATGTGTACATGTAATGTAAAGTTAACTAAAAGCAAGTAAACAAGTTGAATATCAAATGTATACATGTACATACCTTGAAGTTCACGTTGTCAAAGTTCACGCTTCACACACACTCATGCTCCATCATGCTCTCCTTTTCCATGTCCACTTTCAAAGAAGTTCCAAACAAACTTAACGTTGTGTTTAGCATGTTGCATGGCTAACCAATTAAAGGCTTTTGCAGACTTAAACTGACCTACAATTTAAATTTACAAAAATGTACACACACATAAATATATATTATATATCTAGAATTGAGCAAATTTAAAAGAAAATTTATAATGCACACATGTTTACCTGCACACCCATCAGACCAGATCCAATGTTGTGAAGCATTTATCTGATGACTCACAAGATTGTTGAAAAACATGTTGAAACAATGAGCCATGTAGCTCCTATCATGAACCCTATCATCACTAATATAGAAATGAACCTCCTTGATGATAATACATTCATTTTGATCTATACTAGAGTCTATCTCATCCAAATCGAATTGTGCATGTCTATAGGTCACATGCACAAATATTGCAACTTGATCAGAATGATAATATTGACTCTGGATCTCTTTTTAAGGGGAAAATGTATAGTTCTCTGCAAAATCTACAACTGAAAGAATACAACCAGGTGGGAAACAATTTTTGGAATCACGAAACTATTTAGCTTGCCATTGTGCACCATGACAATGTTGGATATGTGGATAAACCATAGATTGAAATCTGTCCATGAACTGAAGGTACAATAATTCACTCTCCTTTAATGTAATATTTTTTTATTCACCTTCTATCTTCGTTTGGTATATCTCATATTCAAATCTCTTCCAATGGACTGGTGTTGTAACATCAATATTATCAAATTGTAAAGGAAATTTTAGTAAATTTCCCCAATTATTGCATTCATTTTTTATACACTAGACATTGAATTCATTTGAATCTTGTGATTTATCACATAAAATGGACTTTACAAATTTTTTTGTACTTCTAGTAACCATATCTAGATTAAGTATTTCCATAACCTTTTTATATGATTGCAAGTATAAGTGAAACTCAACATAATTTCGACAACAACATGTTTCACAAACCTTATTTATGTGTACGAAGCAAGGGCGCAACATCTCAAACATTCTCTGACCTATTTTCACATCTGGAAATTCATGCTTGAATTCTTCAAACAATTCACTTTGTGTAGTATCGACAAAATGTTTTGGATGTGAAATCTTCATACCGGTCTCTTCATCGTTCATTTGTATAGTGTCCCTTCTATTGGAAGAAACATGAGAGTGGTTGGTCCAAAAATCAATGACCCATCTTCTTATATCTTCAGAAATTCTGTCTTTATGACGAACTCTACAAATCTGTACCCAATTCTTTTCAATGTCTATATCCAACATATTTCTCTTCCTAATATATCTCTGAACAATTCTTCGAGATACCTTCTGTAGACACCTAAAAATCCTTTAGAAAATAAATTATTTTTATTTTCTGAAAAATCTCTGATGACATCATCATTTATTAATTAATTAATTATTTAATTAATTTATTTATTTTTATGTCATTAAATCCCTTTTTCTTAATTAAAAATATTTAATTAAGAAATCCCTCCCAAAAATGTTTAAATCTTATTTAAACATTAATCCCCTATTTATTAATTATTTTAATTAATAAATTGACCAAAAATCCCCCCAAAAATAATTAATTTATTTTTTGACCAAAACTTGGTCAATTTCCTTAAGACCACTAACCTCTTCCAAAATCTTCTAATCCCTTCTTAATTTCGATTAAAAGGCTAATCCCACCTTTTCTAACCCTAATCTCAACTCAAAATATTTAATTAAGATTAAATATTTAATTTTCATATTTATTGAAAATATTTCAATAAATTTTCCCAAACTTAAGCTTTTGGAATGAATAAACTTTTATTCCATAAAACCTAGGAGAATTCTAGACTCTTCTAGAAACTTCTCAACCCAACCTCTTCACCCATCCTAATCCTAAAATCCCCTAATCCTAATCCTAATCCCCTTTCTAATCTTGTCACATTCCATTAGCAAAAAGTTTACCAAAACTTATGCTAACCTCCTCTTAGTCATCCTCCTTAGTCAACAAAGATGGCCACCTCTTGGCCACCTCTTGCAAATGCATTTAAGGATGCATTTAAGCCTTCCTTATCTTTCTTACATGCATTCATTATGCATTTAAGACCTTCTTATCCCTTCCTTGCCACCTCTTGGCCTTGGGCACATTTACCAAATTGTGCACATGCCCTCAAACTTTCAACTCAATCCTCCCTTGACACTTGTCAGGACACTTGTCCTTGACTCAACCCTAACCTTAGCCCTAGCTCTGACTCATCCTTTTTAACCAAGCCCTTCCCTTTTCCTATAAATACCCTCACTTCCTAAGGCAAATCATCTCTCAACTCTCAAACTCAATAGCAAAGTTATAATGCCATTTTCATTTTAGCATAAGCATAAGCTCATCTTTTTTAGATCATTTTCAAGCTTAAATCACATCTAAATTAGCTTAAATGGATTAACATAGATTCATTTCTTGTTTTAATCTTAGTTCATTTATTTAGCTTTGCATATTTGTGTGTTCTTGAGGCCTTTGAGGCAAAATAGGTTCCTCATACCTATTTTGTGTCATTTTGGGTCTTCTTGATCCTCAAATCATCCTACTTTGCATGCTCCAAGTGCTTGAGTTTGCACACCCACATCCCTCTATATCTAAGCATATCAAACGGTGCATGGGCGCATCCGTTTTAAGCTTAAACTGAGGTGGCTTTGATTTTAGTTTGTTAACCTTTGAATTTGATTTGATTATATGCTATGACATTTGTTTGTCTTTGGCCTTCAAAACAGGTTTAGGTGCACTCTCAAATCCTAGTCTACATTCTGGCACGCCCGGTGGGACCCACTTCATGGGTTCTTTGCAAACATTCTGATGGGTTTTAGACCATTTTCAAATTTTTCAAGCTTATAGGTGGACGGAGCACTTCGATCCCTTCTTCTTCTTCTTGTCTATATTCTTCTTCCTCTTCTTGTCTATATTCTTCTTCTATTCCATCTCCTTCTTCTTCTTCTTCTAGCAAGGAGGTCATGGCCATTTTTTTTCAAAAATAATAATAAAATCCATAAGGAAGCAAAATCATACACACCTTATTTTAGTGCTTAAAATGAACCCCCAAATCATTCTTGAATGCATTAAGGACTAAAATTTGCAAAATTTGTTCTAACAAACAAAACAAAAAAATTAATCAAGGCATTTGCATCCTTGCAACATCAAGGATTTTTAACAATGCATTCATGCAAAGTAGGAATGATCATATCTTTTTGGGCATAAAAAGAACATCAAATCTGCATTCAAACGAGTCAAAACAAAATCTTGAATGAAGCTAAAAGGAAGAACTTAGGTCCTAAGTGTCATTGTCAATTTGAAAAGCAAACCAAATCTCGAATGCACTAAAAGAACAAACAACTCTATTCCCTATCTCGTTTCAAATTCCAAAGCAAGCAAACAAATTCAATCTTGAGTGATCTAAGGGACAAAATAAAGCTTTTTCAAAGTTCTTAAATCAACTCGCTAATCAAATCTTGAATGCACAAAAGGAAAGAACTTGCAACCGTTCAAAGCATTTACATTTTGAGGAAAAGAACAAATCAAAAGCTAAACACAAGTGTCTTCATTTCAAAGTTCAAACAAACTTAATCAAATTTGGGAAAATGAACAAAATCTGCTTGATGTGCATGTAGGAGTTTTTTTTAATTCTTGCATAATCCTTGTTAGAGTAAGCAACGTGGAACATTTGAACTTGGACAAGTTCACTTGTTCTACTTTTAGCGAGGCTTGTCCAAGGAGAAGCGCTTCCTCCTCGGAGAACGACCTCAAACCGGTATCCCCCCCAGCCGGTATACAAATAAGTGAATACCAAAAGAATCACTTACATCTCCTAATCGCCGGGCGTTCATGCCAAACACGTGTCTGGGGATGGTAAACATTCCTCTCCCCCAGCATAATTGGCAAGGCTCTTAAGTGAGTCACGGATGATCAGCATAACCGAGTATGGAGACTCCACGGAATCATAAGCAACCTGATAAACTAGAGGCTACCCTATCTACATCCGAAAGTATCAAAATCCTTGTGCAAGGACCGATTCCAAGGGGTTTACCGGGTCGCCTCAAGATTACTCACCATTTGTATTCCCTTCTGGGGGATACCCAGCTGTGGCTAAGCGATTTTGATACTCACCTTCCTTAGGTAGATCTGTTTGAAGTGCTTGATAGTCAAAGACTCCGTGAAAACACTTGTTGAAACATACACTTTCAAAGCTTTGTCAGAGTCAGTTGCCTTTGTTTGTATCCCGCAGGGTTGCTTTGTCCCTTGCGGAGATTGCTTTGACTTTAAACCTTTTCCATTGGAAACCTTTGCCTCAAAATCAGAAACCTCTTTTCCAAGAGATGCCCAGCAAGAACAAACATCCTAAAGCAAAGTTGCCCAAATCCCAAGCCTATCAAGAGCGAAAAGTTATCAAGAAGAACACCAAGAGCTATCAAGCCATTATCCAAGCAAACCAAGCAGAAGAGAAGTCCCAAACCAGACTTGAGAACATTGCCCATAACGCCCGCATCAAACAGTTCGCCTTCCATTTTCGAGTTAACCATCGTTTCATCAACCTTGAGCCAGAAAATTAGCCAATCCTTGTGCATGTCTTGTTCCATCTTCAGATCTTGAAATCTTGTCTCAAACAGCTTTGCATCTTGGTTTCATCCTAGTTTCATCCTTTGCATCAGCATCAAAACCTTAGTTGCATTTCAAAACATCATAAAGTTGCATTTGCATTCGTCTTCCTACCAGCATTCTAGAATCAATCCTTGTCATTTGCATTATCCCTTTAGATAAAGCATTGTCCCTTCACCCTTCAATACCTTTTCCACCAGCATCCACCCATCAGCTTTCCATATCTTTCCAGCAGATCCATCATCCTTTGTTCCAAATCCAGAGATCCACCAACACTTAGTGTTCTACCTTTTTGAGTTGTTCCTATCCCATATCCAAGATCAGAGACCATCATCTTCTTTTTTTGGCACAACGTGTTGTCATAAAGAAATCAAACCTTGTCCTTGCATAGCCATCATCTCGAGCAAGAGATTGGAGTGCATTGATAAGAAACTTGTTGACCGAAGATCATCAGTCTATCTTAGGTTGACCCCATCATATCTCTGATCCTCCATTTGGGAAAAATAGCAGCTCATTTGTTGACCACTCAGTAATCTTTCACCAGCTTTCCACCAGCAACCTATCTTTCCTCCACCATCTTGATCCATATCAGTTCCATCCAGCTTCCATCATCGCCATCTTGATCCATCCTTGCATTGCATCCTAGAAAGTCATCATCTTTAGAAGTTCATCAACTTTGCATCCATCAACATCTTTTAGCCAAACATCTTGCATCCATTTAGCACTTGCATCTCCATGCCTGTTGAGACCAGATCTCAGAAAAGAAGAAGCATGAATCCTTATCCACCAACAACCTCATCCGATCCCAACCTTTTCACCAATGCCATGATGACCTACAATCCCCAGATCCAAGCCAGTAACCCATGTGAAGATCCAAACATCCCTTCATCCCCGTTGGCAATCCAAGCATTCGCAAATCCTCCAGAAAGCCCACCAGCAACCAATGCCCTTGTACCACAACATCAGCAAAGCATGTTTGCCCACTATCTACCAGAAAGTACCTCCATCCCACCATCTCTCTATCCACGCATCCCCATCAAAACAATCCAAGTTCCAGCACAAGCATATTCTCCATTTCCCGATCCTATCATGCAAACATCCCAAGAGCTTTCCACCATTCCCCTTTTCTTGCAAGGAAGCCTCGCCAGTCCCACAACACAAGCTGCAGCACCATTCGCTCCATCTCATACCCCTTTTGCTTCATCATCTACTATGGCTGCCCAAGCCCAAATCCAACACTTAACCCAAAGTCAGCTTCCACCTCTCACACAAGCTTTTACACCAAAAGCTTCGCCACCATCCGCAAGTCAAGCAACGCCTTTCACCATCAAAGGAGCACCGTCACCCTTCACCCCCCAAGCACCTATACCTTCTTCTTTGGGGTTAGCGCAATCTCTCCCCATTCCAACCTCATCTTTCTCTTGGATGTTTCCTTCATTTTCCTCCTCACAAGCATCCGCTCAACCACAACCTCAACAAGCTCCTTTCTCTCAACCATCATTCGTGTCCCAAGCTCCCGTTGCTCCTACCATTCCATCATCCGCTGCAGTGCACCCTAACACAAGCTCTCAATGGGGCCTTACGCAAGAAGAAATGAAGGCATGGGGGATCCCATCTCAATCCCCTACATCTATGGTTGCAAGTCAACAAACCGCCTTCGCCCAAGCAGCACAGCAGCAACTACCCCAACCACCACCAGCTTCAAGCTATTCGTCCCAAATCCCAAATACCTTCCAGCAAGTTACACCACCTCAACAGCCAACTTTCCCCAGCTATCTTACCCCATCACCCTTTGCTTCTAGCTTTCCTGCATCTGTTCCACCTCTAAGTAACGCAGGCATGCACCCAGCTTATATAAGCCACACCCAAAGCCAACCTCAGCAACTACCACCATCATACCCGCAAGCAGCATCGTTCCAACAGCCTCCCCCACAGCAACCACATGTCCCCTTTCAGCAAACACCCATCATTCCTCAACAACAGCAAGTCCCTTGCTATCAGCCTTAGCAACAAATCCCTATCATCCCCCAACAACAACAAGTTCCCACCCATCAGTTACAACAGCAAGGTCCAAATGTCCAATATCAGCAAGCAGTCCCACAACAACCGCCAGTTCAATAACAGCAAGCAGTCCCACAACAACCGCCAGTTCAACAACAGCAAGCAGCCCAACAACATCAAGAGGTTCCATATCATTTACCACAATATCCCCCTATGCCACACCAGCAATATCCCCAGCAACCATTGCCCCAAAATCAGTTCCAACCCATTTATCTACAGCAAACGCCATATCTAGTTCCACAGCTTCCATCACAAACAGAAGTTCCAGTTCCCTCGCCACTCAATGCTGAGTGGGAAGCAATGAAAAATGCTCTAAAAGAGCTACAAAGTGGAACAGAGAATAAAACATACAAGTTCGAAGAGGTGTGCTCATATCCCTTCGATCGGTCTATAGCAACTATCCCTTTCCCCAAGCATTTTGAGATGCCCAAGTTCGACAAGTATCGGGGGAAAGGAGATCCAGTAAACCATATCAAAGAGTTTTACATAGCGTGCCAAGAAGTGGCTTACAGTGATAACTATCTCCTGTGCCTGTTTCCCAAAAGCTTGGGAGGAACTGCTGTTGAGTGGTTTTACAAAATACCACATGGGACAATAAACACCTTTGCTGAACTCTCTGAGAAGTTCATTACACACTATGCCCATAATGTGGAGAATGAGTTGTCCTTGCTAGACCTATGCAACTCAAAGCAGAAAGACGGAGAAAGCCTTGCAGAATACTTGCAAAGATGGCAGAATCTTACAACTAGGTTATCATATCAGCCGCCAGAGAAGCATCTAACAAAGATCTTCATTGATAACCTACATCCAAAGCTATCCCATCACATGTGAATGAACTATCTCCAGACATACCAAGACATCAAGAGCAAAGGCATAGGCATCGAGAAAGCTCTCCTAGATGAAGGCACTATTCGTCACTTCAAGGATGATTCCAAAAACAAACCTAACAATGATAAATCCCGTTACTGGAATCGTAACAAGAATGTTGTTACAGATGGAGCCACTGACACTAAGAATGTACAATTCGTTGTGGCTAGTCCTACACCAGCTCAAACATACCAACCGCCACAAGCACCCATCTATCAGCAACCACCAGCTCCCGCATATCAAGCACCTATTTATCAGCAGCCTCCTCAAGCTCATCAACCGCCTGTGCAACAGTATCAGCAGCAATACCAACAGCAACAGCCAGCACGTCAAGGCAATCCTGTTAACGCAGTTAACGTTGCCCCAAGGAAGAACAAACCCAATAATCAGAACAATCCAAAGAGGACTTTCACACCTTTGGGTGAGCCTCTGGATCAGATCTTTTATCGGCTAGCCAAGGCAAATATGATCACATATCCGCCCATCCCACAGAAGGATGACAACGCACCAAAGTCTGATTGGTATAAAGAACATGAATACTGTGATTACCATCGTGTGAAAGGGCACACAACATTGAAGTGCATGCGGCTTAAGCACTACATCCAGGATCTCATCGATCGCAAGGAAATCCAGGTCGATGCACCAACTCAAGCTTCACCCAATGCTGGTTTGCAAATATATCAAAATGTGTTCCCTCAACACGATGCCGGGAAGAATCAAGCCAGCGCCAATCAGCCCCAAAATCATGGCAAAGGCAAGCAAGAAGATCACACAGCGGCCTACATCAACTATGACAAGTATGTCGGATGCATAACTCAAGTTGAGCCCATCCAAGATGAGCCCACCATCAATACCATCCACGTCAGAGGGCTGGATCGACAATGTGCTACAACTACCCGCAGTGGTAGGATAACTGTTGCCGGTGCTCCTCCGAGATCAGCTGCTCCTCCAAGGCCAACATCTACTACATCCACAGCACAGTCTAACACCAGGCCAGCATCAAATGCACGCGCAACACAGCATAATGCACCAAGAGAACAATACAATATCATAGAGCATCTTGGGAACATGCCAGCCCAAATATCTATCTTGGATTTGCTCCGCACATCACCCATCCATCAGGAGATCCTGGACAAAGCTCTAAAAGAAGGTCATGTCCCCACGGACATTAACACAATTTAGTTTGAAACTCTTGTGGGACACCTATCTGCAGCATGTGCCTTATCCTTCAAAGAATCTGATATACTAGATGTCGCTCCTGACCATACTCTCCCTCTCCGCATTGCTGTCATGGTCAGAGATTTCGCCATCAAACGAGTTCTAGTGGATAATGGCTCAGCCCTCAACTTGTGCACATTAAAATTCATCAAGAAGATCGGGTTCACGGAGGCCAACATACAACATGAGCAAATCACTATCAAAGCATATGATAACTTGGAGCGTACCTCTGAAGGTACTATAACTTTGCCTATCCAGCTAGGCCCAGCAACGCAAGATACTCTCTGCCACGTTGTTGATCTTGACCTACCGTTCAATATCCTCCTTGGTCGTCCATGGATCCATTCTATTAAGGCCGTACCATCTACTTACCATCAGTGCATCAAGTTTCCACATCAAGGCACTGAGGTTACCATCCACGCTGACCCTAACCCCTTCGCATACTGCCTTGCGATGAAGCATCTTTCCCTCATTCTACTCATTGTCCTAGAACCGATATTGGTACTTCTATTGCTAGCTCATCCCGATCCCATCGCGATCCAGAGACCATCCTTTCTTCCACCTTATCATCCATCAAGATCAACAACCAGGGTTGTGGCGAATACAGCCTCAGTGATGCATTTGCTGTAGGATCTCTTCCACGTGATCCACATACTCAAGGGTGCCCAAGTTGTCAAAACAAGCATGTTAAGGAACATCATAAGCTCAAGCAGATAGGAAATATGACTTTTGAGTCTCATGGTACCATCAACAGCAAAGAAATGGATCCAGATATTAACAAATGGTTATACAAAGATCCCCCATCACGTGACACACAACTTCTTGAGTACTTCAAAGAGAAATATCCAATCCCCTTCAAAAATGTCACAGAACACTATAACTATCAAGGTGGTGGTCTAGGACCACAAGAGGATGGAAATTTGTTTCCTATCATACCATCCCAGAACCCAGAACAACAAGGACTTGGCTTTAATACCCCTCGCCTGCTTGAACAAGAGCCCAATACCACAACTGCGGGCACTAACATGACCAACGTGAACTTTTCGAATAGCCGGGATGACCTCGTGGAAATCGAAGACATCCCCGAAGAGAAAGACATCCGATCCTACGACGATATCTTTGCCGACGACACCCTCCTGGGGACTTTTGTTCTCCAACAACTCTCCATTAACCTCATAGATCTTCCCCTCACAAACCCTGACCTCATAGATTGGGACCAACCAAGCATCGCACACATCGACGAGTTCCAAAGCGCACAAGCACTCCTAGAATTCATGGGGGCATCAGGTCCAGTAGTCAACCAGGATCCAACATCAACCTCTGTCTATCAGCTTCACCCAGAAGGATATTTTGGGGAAGAGGCAAGCTTTAGTCACAAAAATGAAATAGCAAGAGAACATCATGAGTCTTTATGTGAAAACCCCCTTGGGGCACATTCTGATTCTAAAATAGTAAAAATAAAAGGCGTATCTTCTAGTGAAAACCTGGCAATTCAGGTGCGAGAAGATGAAGCCTTGCCTCTTCCCCCTATCCAAGATTATAGACCAGAGCAGTCGCCGATCATCATAGAGGAAACCAAGCCAATCAACTTGGGAACAGAAGAATGTCCAAGGATCACCTACATTGCAGTCAACCTAACAGAAGGAGAAGAAATCACTCTCAGTGCCTTGCTCAAGGAATCCATTATCAACTTTGCATGGTCATACGCCCACATGCCTGGGCTTGATCCAAACCTTGTTGTTCATCACCTATCAGTAGATCCAAACGTCAAGCCAGTGAAGCAGAAGCTAAGGAAAATGCATCCAAAGGTAGCATTGCTCGTCAAAGTAGAGCTTGAGAAGCTCCTCCAAGCTAAGATCATCAGAGCAATAGATTATTCAGAGTGGATCTCTAACATGGTGCCAGTCACAAAGCCTTCTGGCGACATCAGAATCTGTACTGATTTCAGGGACTTGAACAAGGCATGTCCTAAGGATGACTTCCCATTGCCAAACATAGACATGCTTGTAGACCTCACAGCGGGTCATGAGATGTTATCATTAATGGATGGCTTTTCCGGCTACAACCAGATTCATATAGCGGAAGCAGATCAACATAAAACAGCATTCACAACCCCATGGGGTACCTTCTGCTACAACATGATGCCATTTGGGCTAAAGAATGCAGGAGCAACATATCAGAGAGCAATGACAGCGATCTTCCATGACATGATCCACAAGATTCTTGAAGACTATGTGGATGATATCCTTGCAAAATCCAAAACAAGAGATGAGCACCTCGACATCCTAGAGCGTGTATTTGATCGTCTGAATCATTATGGCTTAAAGTTAAATCCTAAGAAATGTGTCTTCGGCGTAACATCTGGCAAGCTTCTAGGCTTCATCGTCTCTAGACGAGGCATAGAGATCGATCCTAAAAAGGTAAAAGCAATAACAGAGATGCCTCCACCAAGAAATCTCAAACAGCTCAGAAGCCTACAGGGCAAGCTTCAATCAGTTCGGCGATTCATCTCTCAGCTAGCAGATAAGTGTCAACCCTTCTCACATCTCTTATGCAAAGACACCAACTTCAAGTGGGATCCCATATGTCAAAGAAGCTTTGATAAGCTCAAGGAGTATCTAGCTAATGCTCCAATCCTAGTACCACCGGTTTCAGGATGCCCACTCATCCTTTACATCTCAACAACAGCTACAGCACTAGGGGCACTTCTAGCACAGCATGATGATGAAAATAGAGAACGAGCTATCTACTACATCAGTCGCACTCTTGTGGGCTATGAGCTTAACTATTCACCCATGGAGAAAGCATGCTTAGCAGTGGTCTTTGCCACTCAAAAACTTAGACATTACATGCTTAGCCACACAATCAAGCTCATATCAAAGGTGGACCCTCTTAAGTATCTGTTATCAAGGACAACCCTCACAGGCCGTATGGCAAAATGGGTCATGTTACTCAGCGAATTTGACATTCAGTATGTAGATCGCAAAGCAATCAAAGGGCAAGTCATTGCCGATCAACTAGCAGAAGCACCACTGGTGGATGCCTATCCACTAATCATGGAATTCCCTGATGAACACTTATGCATGATTGAAGAGCAGCCCATGTGGAAACTATACTTTGATGGTTCCAACACATCCCATAGCTCTGGGGCAGGAATCCTATTCGTCACACCTCAAGGTGACTATATTCCAAAATCATTCAAGTTGGGATTCCCCTGTACCAACAACATTGCAGAATATGAGGCACTCATCTTAGGTCTCAAAACAGCTATCCAATGGAACATCACAGAACTACAAGTTTTTGGAGATTCACAGCTCATTATCAAGCAAGTCCTTGACGAGTATCAGACAAAGGACGACAAATTGCTACCCTACAAGCAACTGGTGGATAAACTGAAAGAGCATTTCCTACATCTACAATTCAATCAGATCCCAAGGCTTCAGAACAAAGCAGCAGATGCAATGGCAACCATCGGATCCTTATTGGAAATACCACGAGATGCATCACAGTATGAATTTCTAGTCGAGCAGCTACATTCACCAGCTTATGAGAACACCGATGCAAACATGGTGTGTGTCTTGGTTGGTCCCCAATCCCCATGGTACCACGAAATCCATGCATATCTAAAAAATGGTATCATATCTCCCCATCTCACCAATAACCAACGCCAAAACCTTATTCGCAGAGCTTCCCGCTACACTCTTGTAGCCAACACCCTATATCGTCGTGGGTATCACAATGTCCTATCTAGATGTTTAGACTCAAATGAGGCCATCCTGGCCTTACAAGAAGTTCACGCTGGAATTTGCGGTGCCCACACGAGTGGCATGGTTCTCGCAAAGCAGCTGCTTAGAGTTGGGTATTATTGGCCAACAATGGAACATGATGCATGTGAATTTGTCAAGAAATGTCTCCCATGTCAACAGCATGCCAATTTGATACATGCACCAGCACAGGATCTACAGCCTATTGCACCACCGTGGCCTTTTTCATGTTGGGGCCTCGACCTCGTTGGCTTGATCACCCCCCTCTCTTCGGATGGACACAAGTATATCATAACAGCCACAGAGTATTTTACCAAATGGGTTGAAGTGATTCCGCTCACCCTTACTACTGGCATCCAAATATCCAAGTTCATCCTCTACCATATCATTTGCCGCTTCGGCATACCATCTACCATTTTCACAGACCATGGCACACCTTTTGAAAACCAGCATGTGGATGATCTATGTGCCAGACTCAACATCCATCACCGTTTCTCCAGTCCATATTTCCCTCAAGGAAATGGCCAAGCTGAGGCAACTAACAAAACTATCTTGAAAATCCTCAAGAAGGTTGTCAATGATTCTGGTCGTGACTGGCACCTCCAAATCAATCCTGCCCTTTGGGCCTACCGCACTTCTTATCGCACTCCCACAGGCACCACCCCATACTCTCTTGTATATGGTACTGAAACCGTTCTACCGATCGAGGTTGAGCTCCCATCCTTGCGCGTCTCCATGAAGAACTATACAACTGATGAAGACTATCGTGTGGCCCAGCTCACACAGCTAGATCTGCTAGATGAAAAGAGACAGCAAGCTTACGATCACCTGGTTGCATACCAGAATCGACTCAAAAGGAGTTATAACAAAAAGGTCCATCCTAGACAATTCCAAGTCGGTGACATGGTTCTTAAAGAAAATCAGAAGGTCCTAGCAAATAGAGAAAAGAAAGGCAAGTTTGAGCCTACTTGGTTGGGCCCTTATGTTGTCACCGCATCCTTTGGCTCCGGAGCCTATCAGCTATCAACACCAGAAGGCGAGCCCTTGAATGATCCTATTAACATCATCCATCTGAAGAGGTTCTATGCCTGAACCTGAACCAGCAACATCAGAAAATCCAAAAAACATTCAAAAAAGCAAAAAAGCAAAAAAAGCAAAAAAGCAAAAAAAGCAAAAAAAAGCAAAAAAGCAAAAAAGCAAAAAAGAAAAGAGAAAGAGAAAATAATCGTCCAACGGTGAAAACTTGGCAATTCAAGCACCTTGGACAAGTATGTTGGTGAAAACCTAGCAAATAGGCGCCAACATAGTAAACTGAGCTATTTATCTATACAGTAGTCCTTTCAGTTACCGTCCTCCTCCTCCATCCATAACAGATCTCCCAGCAGTTCCATCTCCCCTATCTTCCACGCATTCAGCTCCCATCTTCCTCCAACCCATCTGCAATCCATATTTTGTTCCAAAGCTTTGTACCATATCTTGTACCATATCCTTTTCCCTTTCCTGTACAGCGCATTCCTCTCTGTATTTATCCTTCTTGTCTCCATCCTAGTGAGAGTCCCGCTGAGTGTGATCTTCCTATCCCCAATCCTGAGCTTCTGTACATATCCCTTGTGCATATCGTTCCTCCTTGTTGTACATAACCTTTGTCCATCCTGCAGCAGCATTTGATCAAATATCTTGTCCCATCCCCAGCCTCAGAAAATTTGTAGTCCCACTCGGGCCTTGTGCTTCAGCAACATCAATTGTCGACTTATCCTTGCTTATCCTGACTATTCCTTGAACTTCAATTTTTGCCAGCGAATAACTACACTTATTCTCTCACCAACTCATGGGTCCTTGAGGATATATCGTTCCTCCTGTCTGACCTAATCTTCCATCCTGGTCCTTGAGGATATATCGTTCCTCATGTCTGACCAATCTTCCCACCATCAATCAAACCTAATCTCTCTCCTTGGCAAAGGATGTCTTTTTGGAGTTATCATTTTGATCTTGGAATTTTGTCCTTTGGGTCTTGTTAATCTTTTTTGGCTTCTCATTATCCCACCAGGGTCACCACGATTCATTATATCACGGTGTGCTGCGTGTGCGGATAATCTGGGGCAAGGTCTTTTGATCTTTCGCTTCTGCCTGTGAGTCAGTTGTGTGTTTGTGGTTCCTTCAGCATCGGTTCCACCATGTCGCCTCTGCGCTTCATGTGTGATGTTGGGGCAACCCTGTGTGTTTGTTTAGCGTCAGTCCTCGTCAGTCCTCTGCAACACTGGTGACAAGGCCTCGTGATCCCAGTATCCTTGGCAGGTCTCTAGCATTGCTATATTAAATCTAGGCTGTGCATTCCCGTTTGCACTTGGAGCTATCTGGTCCCTTGCATTTATCATATAGATTAATCTTTGCATACAGCTGCATCTTGCATCTTGCATTTCCATCTCATCTTGCATATCATCCATATTTGTTCTTAGAAGTGAGGTTATTTATCTCCCCTTTCTTCCTAGGCCCTTCCTTTCTCGTCCTGCCGGGCACACTCTGTCCCAGGGCGTAATCCCTCTTTCTCCTTGTCCCACTGGGCGCATCTTCCATGATTTTGTCCCACCGGGGCATGTTCCTCTTTCTTCTAGTCCACCCGGGTGTCGTACCCTCTTCTTGTAATTCTAGCCTTGGGCATCTTATTTTCTTGTCTTTGACGCCATGCCACTTGCGACATCGCATCAAAGAGGGGCAAAATGTAGACACCTAAAAATCCTTTAGAAAATAAATTATTTTTATTTTCTGAAAAATCTCTGATGACATCATCATTTATTAATTAATTAATTATTTAATTAATTAATTTATTTTTATGTTATTAAATCCCTTTTTCTTAATTAAAAATATTTAATTAAGAAATCCCTCCCAAAAATGTTTAAATCTTATTTAAACATTAATCCCCTATTTATTAATTATTTTAATTAATAAATTGACCAAAAATCCCCCAAAAAATAATTAATTTATTTTTTGACCAAAACTTGGCCAATTTCCTTAAGACCACTAACCTCTTCCAAAATCTTCTAATCCCTTCTTAATTTCGATTAAAAGGCTAATCCCACCTTTTCTAACCCTAATCTCAACTCAAAATATTTAATTAAGATTAAATATTTAATTTTCATATTTATTGAAAATATTTCAATAAATTTTCCCAAACTTAAGCTTTTGGAATGAATAAACTTTTATTCCATAAAACCTAGGAGAATTCTAGACTCTTCTAGAAACTTCTCAACCCAACCTCTTCACCCATCCTAATCCTAAAATCCCCTAATCCTAATCCTAATCCCCTTTCTAATCTTGTCACATTCCATTAGCAAAAGGTTTACCAAAACTTATGCTAACCTCCTCTTAGTCATCCTCCTTAGTCAACAAAGATGGCCACCTCTTGGCCACCTCTTGCAAATGCATTTAAGGATGCATTTAAGCCTTCCTTATCTTTCTTACATGCATTCATTATGCATTTAAGACCTTCTTATCCCTTCCTTGCCACCTCTTGGCTTTGGGCACATTTACCAAATTGTGCACATGCCCTCAAACTTTCAACTCAATCCTCCCTTGACACTTGTCAGGACACTTGTCCTTGACTCAACCCTAACCTTAGCCCTAACTCTGACTCATCCTTTTTAACCAAGCCCTTCCCTTTTCCTATAAATACCCTCACTTCCTAAGGCAAATCATCTCTCAACTCTCAAACTCAATAGCAAAGTTATAATGCCATTTTCATTTTAGCATAAGCATAAGCTCATCTTTTTTAGATCATTTTCAAGCTTAAATCACATCTAAATTAGCTTAAATGGATTAACATAGATTCATTTCTTGTTTTAATCTTAGTTCATTTATTTAGCTTTGCATATTTGTGTGTTCTTGAGGCCTTTGAGGCAAAATAGGTTCCTCATACCTATTTTGTGTCATTTTGGGTCTTCTTGATCCTCAAATCATCCTACTTTGCATGCTCCAAGTGCTTGAGTTTGCACACCCACATCCCTCTATATCTAAGCATATCAAACGGTGCATGGGCGCATCCGTTTTAAGCTTAAACTGAGGTGGCTTTGATTTTAGTTTGTTAACCTTTGAATTTGATTTGATTATATGCTATGACATTTGTTTGTCTTTGGCCTTCAAAACAGGTTTAGGTGCACTCTCAAATCCTAGTCTACACCTTCAGTAAATCAGAAATTGCTCGAACTTGATTTCTATGTGTCAATTTCTTATTGGTAATCATAGTCATCAACGCTCTTTTAGCCGCACTTGAATCTAATCCTCTATGATCCACCTTGTTAACAACGTTCAATGCATCTTGTAAATTTTGAATAATTATCTCTTTTACTTTAAACCTCCTACAATTTTCCTATTATCAATACCCAACAACTCCAAAACTGGAGTCATTTCTTTTTTCTTAAATAACTTTGCAAACAATTGTGCTTTTACCACCAAAGATTTACTCTCAAAATATTTCGTCCACATGTTTTTGAGATGCAATTTAATAGTTCTTTTAGGTACTAGGTGTTCCAGTGCAATTTGACTAATAAGTGATTCCTCATTCATGTCCATCAAATTCTGCATTGTAGGAAAAATATGTATACTTCGACTACTACCAATATCCTCTCCTAGTTGAGTTGCACCTTCTACATTGATAGGTTCTTCTTCAACATCAATCGGTTGCTCTTCGACAAGTTTGGTATGACCTTTCATTTGGCCATCCCTTTTACGATCATACTTCCTTGTTCAAGTCCTTTTATTTCCCATTGCTCAAATTTCTAAGCAAGAATTTTTTTATTATTTTACTCTTTCGTCACTGAAAAACTTGTCTTCACGCTCCTTCCAAACCAAAATGTCTTTGTAACTTCCATGAAAAAAGGACTCCCAGCTTCAAAATATCCTTATATCCTAAAATAAGAATGTAAATTCGCAATTGATATATTTTTTTTAAAAAACATAACACTTATATATAGCCTTCTAATTGAAAGGGTCGGGTGCTCACGCGACCCCTCGCGGGGGGCTGACCCCTTAGGGGACTCGACTGAGTCATCCTAGGTGGCATGCCAACTTGGCAGCCAAACCTTCTAAAACACCAAAAATGTAGAATTTTGCACTTCTGGTGTTTTTTTCTCTTCTACAAATAAAAAATCTCAAAAAACTAAAACTACCCTTTTGTAGATCTCAGAATTACAATTCTGGACATATAAATTTTATATTGTTTCAATTAAAAAATGTTAAAAAAATTTGTAAAAAACTACATGTAGGTATATAAAGCTTTCAGAAGTCGTTGATTTGGTAAATATAAAAAAATACTAAATCAATTAAAAAAAATTAAAATCATATGAGGCACTAGAGAAGAGAATCTACATCAAGAATATATAATTTATTTGATTTTTGGAATATTTTTGACTGGTGAAAAGTGGCGGGAGACAAAAACTGTTGATTTCAAGTAAGTTTGACTTTGAATACTTATAACGAGCAAATTATAGATCGAAAACACTTCTTTCTTTTTTCCTACACTAGATATACATGTCATCTAAAACATATT
Organism: Chamaecyparis obtusa; assembly: GCA_027943335.1. Taxonomy (NCBI): domain Eukaryota; kingdom Viridiplantae; phylum Streptophyta; class Pinopsida; order Cupressales; family Cupressaceae; genus Chamaecyparis; species Chamaecyparis obtusa. The sequence continues at coordinate 1,467,287 of BSBK01000471.1, read as the reverse complement.
TTGAAATTGGAGGAAAAAAATGTTTTACTTATAATAATTTAACGGGAAGTAAACCCCCTGATTTGCAGTATTTTTCAGGACATGAAAAATAGACCTAAAAAATTAAAAAAATATATTAATTTTTGTCCAAAATAATTTTTAAAAATTATAGGCATAAAATTCATCCTATTTCACACATTTCATGAGTTTACATCATCTTCAAATTCTAAATAGAAATGTGACTTTTATGCCCTTGAAGTTTTTTAGTTTTGGTGTTGTTAGCCTCCTCCTTTGTAAAAGGGTGATAGCTTATTGTGTTTTTACCCCCTTATTATGAGAAATCATAGAGCATTTGGAGGGGAAGGTAGATCGGTCTTTACACACAATCAAATTTAAACGATTGGGATCTTTGCATTGGTTTCAAAATGACCCAGTGAATTAGCATAATAAGAGATAGTTTTCACATCTTGGACAATGATCTCCTAATGCCAGGAACCCCATTTTGATTGTGAGATAATGGATTTTGGTAGAGGCTTAAGAGTACTCAATAAAAGACAAACTTGAATAGATCAATGGGGTTCCTCAAATGGAACCAAATCATGACGGATAAAAACCCCAATCTTACTTGAAATGGCCTCAATGATATCCAAGTCTCTATATTCCAAGGGTAAGGTTGGTAGCTCAATCCAAAAAGGCATTAGGGCACAGGAAGAGTCATTCATTTTAAAATTAGGGATCCAAGACAACATAGAAACTCCAAGACCATTACAAAACAAATTTTTAATGCGATGAAAATTATTGTGAGCAACAGAGGAGTAAAAAATAGCAATAAAGAAATTTGAGCCATGATCAAGATAAAATAAATTAGTAATAACGTAAATCAGAAATTGGTAAAAATGACCAGATCTTACCAATAAGGACCATTTCTTGCATGTATGAAACCTGAGGTGCTAATAAACCATCCTACGAAAAAAGCAAAGGTTCAGATCCACCTACTAGAGGTTTTCAAAATGGTCATGAAGATGGTTGATTGGAACCATCTAATGAGGTATGACAAAAATGTGATGGCAATGGATGTGATTGACTGGAATCATGAACCCTTTTTTTATCCCACCTCTAAGCTTGATGAGAATGGTGGCACGGGTGCACAAGAATATTGTTTGGAGGAGACAAAAAGGGAGGAGAGTGGATAGACAAAGAGTTAGGCCAAGAAACGAAGGAAGGAACATTAGGGTTAAAATTCCCAATTAGCGAGCCATTAGAGGCATTAATAGGGGTAGGCAACAATATGTCGATAGTTATGAGGATTTTCATTATTAATCTAGTGAGAGCCCTTTAGGGTATGGTGAAAAGAGCCAACAGAATGATGAATGCCATGATAATACTTTAAATTGCCCGATCCAGCCGCAAACGGAACCTGAGCCTAGGAAACCCTAGCTGTCAAATTCTGCATCGACCACTTACCATTGACTAGGAATATTCGAACATTTTGAGCATTTTTCACATTTCTCTCCTTTCGTACATTACACACATTTCGCTCCTTTCGCTCCATCTCGCATGACATTGATTAATTTTATCACTTCAAATCAAGTTGATTATTTGTCATCATCATGGTCTTTCCTATTCACTTTCTGCACACCAAATCAATTTGAATATCCTAATTAATCTTATCGATTTTCATTCGATCAAACTCGGAGTCAGTACAGAGGAATTTCATTTGATCAAGCTTGGAATTCTCAAATTTAGAGTGGTTTTCTACTACTCTCTAAATCTCACAAATTTATTGTAGTTCTTTCTACTGCTTTCTAAATCTCTCAAACTCATATTAGTTCTTTCTACTGCTCTCCAAATCACTTGTATTCAGAGCGGTTCTTGTTGCTCTCTAAATCTCCTTGAATCTATCAGTTTTACCAAATTGTTCGCTAAATTAATTTTCTTTGAATCCTTGTGTTGTTCGCAAGAAATTTACAGAGGGGCAAATGTAATCACCCAAAATCAGGCTAATAGAACCAAACTCCCTATTTTCCCTAATTCAGAGTAATCTCCTGATTATGTTAATTTGATCCTTGATTATTAAATAATTTGGTAAAATCAATGAAATTCTTAAATCAAGCTTTTAATCATCATTAATTGATCAAAAATCACATTAATTACTCTAAGCCTAATTAATTAAATCAATCCCATTAAATGCATGGCTAGAGTAATTAATTAAAATAAATTAATAAAAAGGCTCAAAATTACACGTCACCTCTCAAGGGACAACAAGGACAAATTCAACCAATGAGAGGAGACCCACATGGATCATCTCACATTGATCAAGGAAGGATGCATCTTAACCACTCTTCCCAAAATGAATCTCAACCATTCAATTCGATGAAGTTCTATAAAAGAGAATTTATAAAACTCACAACATAATAGATTAATTGCATTCATATCTACATGCTACTAATTTGAATTCATAGCTAATTAGATCACATTTCAATTGAATAGATTCATGGTTAAAAAATTAATGGCTTTAAGTAATCTTTCGTGCTTCTAAGTTTCAATTCATTAGAATCTCTCATTCTAGTATTGCATTGTCATTGTTTAGAGTCTAAGGTTGAGAGGAGCCATCTAGATATTGAGCATACTCTTATTAGTTAGAGAGAAATATGATGATTTTGTTAGTATGTTTAATCTTTCATTTTCTTGTTTTGCTAACAATATAATTTCTTATTGAAGTGTTGTGATGCAAGATAATAGGTACACTAATTCACACACATAGTTGCTGGGTATTTCTGTTAGTTACCTTCACTGATTTATGCTCATATTGTCATAAAGTGATTTATTTAAAATGCTCTACATTTAAATGAAAATTCAATAGTAATTCAAATGTTATAATGTTCACTACATTTCTCATATATTCATTATGGATAATGTCTGATGTGATTGTTCAAAGTGAGATGAAGTCATCGTAACTCATTTGCAAGATACATACGATGATGTGTTCTCCTTCCCTATTTTCTATCATGTATGTTATGTGCTTCAACTATTTATATTGTAAGCAACTACACTTGATATTTGTGTGTTCCATTGAATAGGTACCAGACACATTCTTCCTGACCTATAGGATTTGAGTCTCTCTATATCCCCAAGAGGAGCATGGGAGATAGTAACTTTGGCCTTTCATATTGAGCCAATGTTGTCCCTGTATGGACAACATATCCATGATTATTATATTATTCCCTCTAGTACGTGTTGGTAAATTTGTATTCATTATGCATTTGTGATAGATCAATGATTTTTTGTGCATTTAGAGTCCTCATAGTTGTCATGGATAATTTAATTAAAATGTTGATTTTTAACGCGTTCGAAGTATTTTAATGTTATTTTTATTTACCAGCTAATTTATCGTAGTTGGATTTTGATTATCTAGAATCAATTTATTTAATTTTGGAAAATGCCAAATAGTTTATTTAATTATTTAAATAATCTATTTAAAATTCACTTTTGAAAAAAGTGCTTTATAGTTTGTGAGTTATTTTTACACACTTCTCATTTTCTCTTTGTGAGAATTTGGGATTTGCTCCAAATTTGCATTGGAGAAATCACACTTATGCTTGTTGGGTGAGATCCGGGTGTTGGATTTGTGTGTGGAGTGACTAATTGGAATCATGCCTAAATTATTCCACTTTATTAAAAATCTTGATTGATTTCATCAAGTTTCTAAATTTCTCTCTTTATTTCGAGTTTCTCCACTTTGTTAGAGGCACAAATTCTTTGATCTCTTGTTTTACTTTGATGTTTTGAGTAAAATTGATTTCTTTAGATTAGTGGGTTGAGAATCAACATTCCCCCACAATTTGGTGTGTTTATATTACCTAGTTGGGTTTATGTGAATGTTTATGTGTTTTCCCACTTTACATTTTGGGTTTTAGTGTAGTTATGTTGTTGAATTTCCATGAAGTGCCGAGAAGTGGAATTTAATTTGAGATATGGGATGTTGGGCTCCTAAGGGAAAATGGGTTTTAATTTTGTTGATTTATTTGATGTTTTATTTTTGCGCATTTTTGGGTTTTCCTCATTTTGCATGTCATCTAAGAAGCATAAAATAACTTGTTGGACATGATCGAGTAGTTATATTAGTAGTCTCTCATGTATATTGTAGGATTGTGAAAATGGAATGGTTGTAGGACCTTTTAGTTATCTTTTATTACAATTCAAATATGTCATTTTAGTTTTAAATTGTTGAATGCCATACCTTGCCAAATTTTGCCAGAAATTGTGTTTGTGTTTTCTTTTGGGCTTCATGAGTATTAATCATGCTCTAATGAGATGCAAAATGGATTTCATGGGAATCAGTACTCTTGGAAAAATGACTAATTTAGTGGTTTCCTATTTGGCTTATGGTTGTGTTATCTTAACTTTCATGCCTTGAGTGCTTGGGAGTAGAATTGTCCTCCAATTCTTGCATTTGTGCTTTTGATGTTTTTATATTTTTTCCTTGGTGCAGATCATGATGATGATTCTTCTTTTATTTTTCCTCATGTAGATCGAGTGGACAACCCCTAGGTCATATTGTCCTCGTGCAGATGAGTGGATGAAGTCCCTATATTCTGTCCTTGGTGTAGCCCAAGTTGACGAAGAGCTTTGTTATGTACTCAAGCACATTGAGTATACAAGATTTTTTTGGTCTCTGTGTGTGTGAAAATTGTACCTGATCTGTAGACACAACACTCAGTAAAACATTAGAGGTTAGTGATAATCAAAATCGTGCAAAATTGAAAACTATGTAACCAAGCGATTTACTGCCTTCTAATAGGTGCGAGATTGATGTTCTCAGATTGTAATCGAGATTAGTGACCTAGACGACACCTAAATGAAGGATTTGAATGCAAAAGATGGATATGAAATTGAATGCAATTAATCTATATTTTTGATATTTTCTATGCAATAAGAATGATAAAAAATGATATGAATCTATGATAATATGAAATTGATATGCTATGAATTGATCTATCTAACAATGATATGCAAAGCGATGAAATTCTATGCTATGATATGAAAAATATGCAATTGAAATTGATCTCACAAAGCTTTGAATTCGCAAGTTGATTCTTTCAAGCTCCAATTGTGCAAATTCTCCAAATCTGATATGCTATGATTCCTGTAGAGTAAGTTTGCAATTTGCGAGATGATTGAGAGATTATTGAGATGAATTATGAAGAGATGAGCCTTGTTTTTATAGAAATCCAAGGCTTTGGAGGTGCATGAGAAAAAGCCATAAATCACTCAAATAACTCAGGTTGATTTTTGAGTTATTTTTAAATAAAGGATAATTAACTCACAAAAACATGCAAAAGCTAAGCTTTAACTCAAAATAGAGTTTAGCTTTAATTGATAATTGATAGTTGTTTGCTTTTATGATTGTGCATGTTTTATTTATGAATTGATTTAATAATAAAGTGATTTATTTCCAACTTAACTGATTTTTAAAAATAAAACAATTGATTTATGGGTTAATCAATTATTTAATCAAATTTTTATTAAAAATTATATTATTAAATAATGACAACTTGCTTTAATTAATTAAATAAGAATTTAATCAATTATTCATAGGATATTGGATTTATTGTCAAAATTTAAATAATATAATTAATAATAGATAGAATTAAATTTAATTACACAATTAAGTGGCAAATATTAAATCTAATTAATTAAATATGAAAATATTCAATTAATCAAACTTTAGGATAAATGTGATTTATTGCCAAATAATTATAAAATTAAAGATAATTATGATGATTAGGAATATTACTAGGAATATTCCCCGATGCATAATTTAAGATAATCAATTAGGATTCGATGATGTTTAGATGTGCCTTAGATTAGGACTTTGATGTCGATTTCATTTGAATTGTTGATATAGGAGATTAATGAACTTATAGCCCATTTTTGGGGTATTACATTTTTCCCCTCTTTGAATTACTGTGTGAAGCACAGTGGTTCAAAGATAGTCTGTGTTTAATAAAGATATGAAACTAATGTTTGAAATTGATAATTGATGAGATAGAAGCTGATTGATATTGATTTGATATGGAGATAATAGGTCCTGAATGACCAAAGATAATGTTCACTATAGCAGTGATGAACCGATGATTGCGAAAAAGTGTCAAAACGCTTGATTCCAAACCTTAGGATTGCAAAGAAGTGAGTGACCTGTTCTAGACTTGATTGTCTTAGCAGAACTAGCAGGTATCACATCCAAACCCTTCAGTTGCCGAAGAACCAAGGAAAGAACACTATGATTTGATGGTTGCAAAAACTGATACAATTTACAAGATTAGGAGAATACCAGATTGATATGGATCGATGAATTTGATATGCCCCTAGTGATGATAGATTTGCCCCAAGCGATGAGGACTTTTGATGAATCAGCGACTAGACGTGATTGTTGTCTTGATCACTGATGAAAGATATTGATAGACTTGATCAATAGAATTTTGATTTACAGACTTTGAATTGATGTGCAATACCATGCCCCCTTCGGGATTAAAATTGAAATCTGACAAGAAAAAGTCAGCGTTGATAGTTCAGAAGCATGTTGATTGATTTGAGAAGTGGTTATACACGTTCAAGAATGCGTTCTGCATCGTTTAGAGGTCCTAGAGACCAAGGTTGACTAGGTTTGACCATGAGTTGACCATGGTTGACCAAGTTGAATTTTTGATAGTTTGATGTAAGATAATTAGTTAAGTTGAATTTTAGATTTCTGCGATGATGGAAGGTTGATTATGCAAGCAGTGAATAAGATAAATGATCTCAGATTTTGATTTTGATCCCGAAAAAGGATTCTACGTGCTGTTTCGTTGGAGGAACCTTCGTGTGAGATTCAACTCTTGTTAGATTTGAAAAATTGATATGAAGAATTGTTTAAGCTTTGAAGTTCGTTTAGCCATTGTGAGATCATGCAAACATGAAAAATGAAATGCAACCTAAGACCTAGGACCTAGTCACTGATCATATGTCGATTTGTTATCATCATTGAAATTTTAGGTAATTGGATAAATCAATATAATGCCTACTAGCTATGAAACTATAGACATATGAATATCGATTTGTATGCACAAGAATCAATACAACACCCACTGGACAACAACCATGGATATATGAATATTGACTTTATTTTTACAATGTCAGATTAGATATAAGCACCAAGGCACAAACGCCAGGATGACCTGAATATCATGTCCATTTTGATATAGCAATTTGTACAAGCATCAAAATATAAACGTCGTGATGACCTGAGTACGCCTTGCGTTGCAAACACATCAAACAGTCAAGAGATCATTCTAAATCCAGTGTGAATTACCTGTAGTGACCCTTTATCGTTCACATCCTTAGGCAAGATCACGTTCCACAGTAGGAGAAAGAACTTACTCAAAAAGACAATAGTTAGATCAAACTTCCTTGAATTGTCTGGGTATCAATGGTCAAGGTACGCATGGCCATCCAATTCGAGATAGAGGCTCTTATAGTTGGACACCATTTCAATCCAGAATTTCCAAAGTTGTTAGATTTTCACATACAAGAAGAAAACAAAGAAAAGATTATGCCCTCAGTCATCACTCTCTAAATCCTATAAAGGACATCATCGAAGAGCTCGAAGGGACACAATATGCAAAAATCTCAACGCGAATCAGTAAGCATACAAGGAGATAAAAGCATGTTAAAAGCATAGATTGTTTTTAGTTGAGTTTTGATGTTTGATTGTTGTAGATGCAAAATCCTTTCTGGAGATGAGACAGACAGACAGACTCAACTTGAAGCTTCAAAGGACTTTGACTGGATAGGATACGTCTAAGATACATTGGAGGCCATAGGATATGACATTGATTGCCCCCAAGTTTGAACATTGATAGGATATAGATGCGCAAGCTGATTGGTGTACAAACCGACTTATTGAAAACTGGAAATGCAGAAACAAACCGAGAGATATGTACAAACTAAAGCAAGACTGAAAGCTGGGAAAGACCAAGATTGTGCTGATAGATGGAGCATTTGGAACAAGTGGCACCCATTTTCTGGGTTTTCACCATCTTGGCAGAGATTCTATTTTTGCTACCAAGGCGCCTGTTTCCAAGTTTTCACCAAGGCACTTTTTCTTTTTTTTCATTTTTTTTTGTATTTTTCATTTTTTTCAATTTTTTTTGAATTTTTGATATTTTTTTATTTTTTTGAATTTTTGATATTTTTTGAATTTTTTGTGAATCATCAAGGCACCTATTGCTAGGTTTTCACCAAGATGTTCATTTTTTTAGGACTTTTTCTGATTTTTAAGATTTTTTTCAGGACATTTTACCATAGATGAAATGCCTTAGGCATAGAATTTTTTCAGATGGAGAACGTTGATTGGTTCTCAGAGCTGTTCTCCCTCAGTCATTGAGAGTTGATGGGCACATTAGCCAAAAGTAGCAGTGATGACAAAGGGACCCAGCCAATTGGGTTCGAACTTCCCCTTGCGTTCTCGATGTGATTGATTTTTAGGATTTTCTCTCAAGACTAGATCACCAACTTGAAATTCTCTGTGTCTGACTTTCTTATTATAGCCTCTAGACATTCTCTTCTGATATACTCTGAGATGATCATACACTGCTTGTCTATGCTCATCTAGTAGTTCCAGTTCTTGTAACCTAGACACTCTGTAGTCATCGTCGGTGACAAGTCCATGCATTCTGATTCTGAGTGATGGGATTTCAACCTTAATAGGTAGTACTGCTTCAGACCCATAAACTAAAGTGAATGGTGTAGCCCCAGTAGGCGTTCTGATACTAGTTCTATAGGCCCAGAGAGATGGATTGATCATGAGATGCCAGTCTCTTCCTATTTTATTCACTGTTCTATGCAAGATTTTCAAGAGATTTTTGTTTGAAGCTTCAGCTTGTCCATTCCCTTGAGGATAGTAAATAGAAGACCAATGTTGTGTAATCTTGAATTTAGCACATAAGTCATCTAGATCTTTGTTTTTGAATTGTCCCCCGTTATCTGTGATTATAGAGTGAGGGATCCCATATCTGCAAATGATGTAGTTCAGGATGAACATAGAGATCTGTTTCCCCATTGCTTGTGTTAGAGGAACTGCTTCTACCCATTTTGTAAAATAATCTGTAGCTGTGATTATATGGGTATGTCCATTAGAAGAGTGCAGATGGATAGCACCTATGAGATCAAATGCCCATTGTTGAAAAGGCCATTGTGTAGTAAAGGGAATCAGATCTCTCCCTGGAGCATGAATCAAGTTGCCATGTACTTGACATTGTTGACAGTTTTTAGCAAATTTAATAGCCTCTTTCTCCATTTTAGGCCAATAGTACCCAGCCCTAATAAGTTTTCAAGCTAACGTTAAACCGTTTGAGTGTGACCCACATATACCCTCATGGACTTCCTCTAATGCACGTTGAGACTCTTCCCGTTCTAAATATCTAAGCAGTGTACCATCTAGACCTCGTTTGTACAGATCATTACCAATGATGACATATCAGGATGCGGATCGGATAAGGTTTCATTTCTCAAAACGGTTAAAGGACTCAGGGATGATTTGGTCGTGGAGATAGGAGAATAGATTTTTGTAGCGAGATGAGTCATAACCTACAACAGTGCAGATCATGCGGGTTTCAAGGGAGTCATATGCAGGATAGGATAGGGCTTCCACCAGGAACTCATAGCGTAGCTCATGTTCGGGCTACTGTAAGAGAGTAGATAGTTTCGCCATTGCATCAGTAGCCTTATTCTCCATTCTGGGTATTTGCTCAAATGTGATAGAGATGAAGTATTTCTTTAAATCATCTACCATTCTCTTGTAAGGAATGAGCTTTTCATCTTTGGTTTGGTACACATCATTGACTTGATGGATAACCAATTGTGAGTCTCCATGGATGTGCATCTCTGTAACTCTCCACTATATTGCCATTTTCATACCATTGAGAAGTGCCTCATATTCAACAATATTGTTTGTGCAAGGAAACTTTAGTCTGAATGCTTTGGGTATCAAGTATCCTTGAGGAGTGATGAACAATATGCCTGCTCCAGATCCATTTTGTGTGTAGGAGCCATCAAAGAATAACCGCCATGTTCTAGAAGAGAGGTGCATGATAGAGGAATTAGGAAATTCCATTTGCATGGGTGTATCATCAAATAGTGGTGCTTCAGCTAATTGACCAGCAATGACCTGTCCTTTGATAGCTTTTCTTTCAACATATTCAATGTCAAATTCGCTCAAGAGCATGACCCATTTAGCTAGTCTACCTGTGAGGGTAGCTTTGCTTAGTAGGTACTTCAGTGGATCAATCTTAGCTACCAAATGAGTGGTATGAGCTAACATGTAATGTCTTAGTTTCTGTGATGCAAAGATCACAGCGAGACAAGCTTTCTCAATCATAGAATAGTTCTTTTCATATGCCACCAATGTTCTGCTTATATAGTAGATGGCTCTTTCCTTTTTGTTCTCATCATGCTGTGCTAGCAATGCCCCCAGTGATGTATCTATTGCGGAGACATATAATATTAATGGCTTCCCATGAATAGGAGGCATTAAGATAGGACGATTCGAGAGATAATTCTTGATATGATCAAAATTCTTTGCACAGTCTTCATTCCATGCAAAGGTCACACCTTTATGTAATGTCTTTGTGAAAGGTTGTGATATGTCAGCTAACTGTGATATGAATCTTCTGATGGACTGTACTCTCCCTTGCAAAGTTCACATTTGACTGATATTCTTGGGAGGTTGCATCTCTATGATAGCTTTCACCTTAGCTGGATCGACCTCAATGCCTTTCTTTGAAACTATGTATCCTAAGAGCTTTCCAGAAGTGACACCAAAAGCACACTTCTTAGGATTTAGTCGGAGACTAAACTATTCCATTCTATCTAAGATCATGCTCAAGTCTGTTAGATGTTCAATTCTAATCATGGATTTTGCCAAGGTATCATCCACGTAATCCTCCATTGTTTTATGCATCATATCATGAAAAATAGATGTCATTGCTCTTTGATATGTAGCTCCAGCATTTTTGAGTCTAAATGGCATAACATTCCAACAGAAGGTTCCCCACGCACATGTGAATGCAGTTTTCTCTTGATCTTCTGGAGCAATTTTGATTTGGTTGTACCCAGAAAAGCCATCCATTAAGGAATACATTTCATAGCCTGCAGTCATGTCCACTATCATATCAATGTTAGGCAGCGGAAAATCATCCTTAGGGCATGCTCTGTTCACATCTCTAAAGTCCGTGCACACTCTGATTGAACCATCTAGTTTTGAAATAGCTACAATGTTAGAGATCCACTCAGCATAGTCTATGACACGGATGAATCCAGCTTTTAGGAGTTTTTCTAGTTCTGCTTTGACTAAGAGTGCAACATGAGGATGCATCTTTCTCAGTTTTTGTTTGATTGGTTTTACTCTAGGAGCAATGGATAGATGGTGCATAATGAGATTGGGATCCAATCCTGGCATATCTGAATATTTCCATGCAAAATTGATCTTTTTTTCTGATAAGAATGTAGTGAATTTTTGTTTCTCTTCTTCTGATAGAGATTGTGCTACATGTACCAATTGTGGTTCCTCTATTGTACCCAAATTGATGGATTGAGTTGGGTCAATCAGAACTGGAGATCTATCCTGTAAATGACTCAGAAGGACATCAAATATCTCATCCTTAGGTGCCTCAGAGAGGTTTTCACCTTCAGATACGTCTTTTCTTTTTACTTTTGTAGGTTCTGAGACTGCCACAAAGTGGTTTTCACCCTCAGAACTCTTTTTCTTTTTCTTTTTATTTTTTTGACTAAGATATTTGATGTTCGAATCGGTCATGCTGACGCTCGGTTCACTGATGGAAGTCCTCATAGGCTCGACTGCTTTGAGGTAACAAGCAAGGGCATAGTCACTAGAAAAGGTGTAAACACCATGGCTTGGGTTTATGGAAGTTTGGTCGATAAGATCAGGGCGTTGGATAGTTAAAGCGGGAAAGGCTTGGGATATGGTGTTCACGGATGGGGATATGTCATCATTGGTCCTAACCCGACGCTCAAGTTCAAAGGTGATATTACAGCTCAAAATGTTCAATTCGTGAATAGGCTCAACATCATCATGGGAGTCCTCTTCAGCCAGAGGTGGATCAGACACGTTAAGTTCATTGTTTCGCTCTAGACCTACATTGGGTTGAGATACATATTGGTGAATAAAATCAATATATTTCTCTGTTATAAGCTCATCTTCTTCTGGAATGGCACCCCATTCATAGTCATTTGACTCAGCTTCTGATTCAGGATCTCTAGGAAATCTTAGAAAATGTGTGAAATCAGGATGAATACCCCAAGAAGGATTTCCCTCAGTCTCTGACTTGAATTCATATTCATGGGAATCAGTGTCAAAATAACTACCCCCTTCTTCTTGATTAGTTTGATGGCCTTCGAGATTGGCTGGTTCTTGTGGTGCAACCATCTCTTGCGCTACAGTAGGTTCTTGTGTTTCTACTACATTAATTCTTTTGATAGGATCATCTGTATCATCAAGAAGATCTTTGATCTCTTTAGGCAATTTTTCATAGGGAATAAGCTCAGAGCTATCTAAATCATCATCAGAGGGTTCTGTTTCTTCTTTCTTAAGAAGGGGTTCTCCTGGTGCAATTTGTTCTATGACATGAGAACAACCACCTTTGAGATGATAGGGTTTCTTCTTAAACCCTAAGCCACCAGTATCTTTGTTGGCTCTACCAATATGTGAAATGGGTGTCACAAGACCCTTTCCGCTGATTCCTAGAGGTCCTTGACCGGAATATCCCATCTTGGCTATCAATTTGTTTCCTAGACCATATGAATTAGAAGGGATTGTAGGTGCTATAGATTCACTAGGTTGAACAATTTTGGATTCAGAATCATCTTTGTATAGCCATGCAAGCACAGCTTCATCTTCTTCAAATTCTTGTTTGGATACTTGCTCCACCACAAAATTTCTTTTGTATGCTTCCATAGGTTCCTTAGGTTCTGATTTAGATTGCTTCAAAGATTGTCCATATGACTTGGGCGAGATAGGGAGAGATGTCAGAGACAAGACTGGCTCTATAGTGTATTCTCCCATCCCATTTTCTTTGATATTGATCTCTTTAGCAATGTCTTCCATCTTGGATGTGGAAGCCACATTTTGTTGCTTGATGGAAGATTCTCTATTATTAGGTACAAGCTTATCGACACTTTCCTTCAATGTATTGCAAGTTGTACTCAGATCTGCTGGGATAGTAACTTCTACCCCTTCATAGGGAAATTTCAAGCATTGATGGTACGTAGAAGGAATAGCTTGCATTTCATGTATCCAGGGTCTCCCTAGAAGGATATTGTAAGCCAATGGTAGATCAAGCACCTGACATGTAGTATCTTTGATGAACGGACCCACTCGGATAGGTAAGACAATGGTGCCTTTAGAAGCTCTTTCTTGTTCATCATAGGTTTTTATGGTGATCTTCTTTTGAGGATCAATAGCCATCTCTGAGAATCCCAACTGTGTGATTAAGTTGTAAGAACAAATGTTGAGGCCTGCGCCCCCATCTATCAACACACGTTTGACTCGATGGTTTTGGATCAAGACTTCTATGTGCAAGAGCTGATTATGTGGGTGACTTAGGGAGTTGTCATCTTCCTCTAAAAAGGAGATATATTGCAGAGACGTTAGATGACCAACCATAGTCTGGAATCTGTCTAGATCTAGATCATCAGGAACATTAGAGCTGAGCAAAGCTTTGTCTAGGATATCTCTGTGAGCTGGAGATATTCAAAGTAACTCAAACATAGAGATTTTGGCATTGGTATGCTGGAGTTGTTGGACGATGCTGTAAGATGTAGGTCTTGTATCCTTTGGATTGGAAGATTTCAAGGTAGCCTTCTATTTGGAAGCAGATGTGAGGTTGAAAGGTATCTTAGGGACATTAGATGAACTTGGTGTTTGTCCTTTCAGATGAGCCTGAGCTTGTGATCTGGTAACTGCATTAGTTGAGGAATGATTTCGGTCTCTTCGCACAATTGTGATGACATTGTAGCTCTCAGAGAGACATGGTTCAACCATATTGATGACAGCATTGTTTCCAGGGTAGGCATAGTTGACTTTTGCCCCCATGTTAGGCTAAGAAGTGGAAACTCCCTTGCCATGTTGTGGAAATGATTCTGTAAATGCTGTGTGATCATTATTGCTAGTAGGATTATCGATTGTGATGTCCCCTTGATCTATCAAGTCTTGAATGGTATGCTTCAAGTGGAAGCATCCATTAGTCCTGTGGCCTTTAGTCCGATGGAAAGCACAAAATTCATTATCTTTCCACCAATATGGTTTTGGATCTGGATTAGGGTTTTGGATTGGTGGTAAAGAGATCATGTTATCAGCTATTAGGGTTCTCAGGGCAGATTCCAAAGATTCTCCCAGGGGAGTAAACTTTCATTTATTATCCCATCGTTTGAATGGCTTCTTTGGAGATGGTTCAGCAGATTTTTGCTCTGAAGCTTCAATGGCTTTGGTGGAAAGGGTGAGATTGTAGGCTGGTGCCTTTGATGGGGTGCAGATAGTGTCAACAACACCATCAGAGATGATACCTTTGTTTCTATTCCAGCTCTTATTTTTATCTTTTGAGCTAGATCCAGATTCAAACTTGTACTTCTGAAGTGTGATTTCTCCTTTCTTGACAAGTACTTTCTCAATCTTGATTGCATTATCCACCATTTTATCAAAAGATACATGATCTTGCATTTGTAATGGATAATTGAGCTCTGGAACAAGGTTATTGATAAAGATTTCAAGTTTCTCCATTTCGGGAATTTGTCTAGCATACAGAGAGAACTTCTTTCTCCACCTCTTGAGGAAAGTTAGGAATGATTCCCCTGGATATTGCTTGAGGTTACAGATATCGATCATGGTAATTGGATGTTGAATATTGTAGGAATATTGTTGATAAAACAATTTAATCAATTCCTCAAAAGTTTTGATTGTAGAAGGTAATCTTGAAAACCACTGAATGGATGCTCATCCCAAGGATCTAGGAAAAAGATGCATTAGATAAGTCGGTTCATGCATGAATTCCATGGATTGCATACAGAACTCTCTGACATGATCTTGAGGATCAGAGTGTCCGTCATATTTGTCATACTTTGGTATCTCCACTCTTTTTGGGAATGGTGGCATATACAAGTTTTTGTCGAATGGGAAAGGACATAGGGCCTCCATGGAGAACTCCTTGGGTTCCTTCTCCTTCTTAAGATTGTTAAATTTGACTTGTATAGCATGCATCTATTTTGTCATAGCTGTGAGTGGAGTTTCTTCCTCATGTGTGATTATATCATCAATGTTAAAGTTGGGAGGAAGCTTAGCCCCTTCTTGGGCTAATTGTAAAAAGTATGCCTCTCTATCCACTTTCAAGAAATGCCTCATCATTCTCTTGAATTCATCATCATTCTGACATCGATGGATTTCAGAGGGGGTAGGTTCTTGGTCGGCATTATGTTGAGAATGGTGTCCTTGGGACCCTCCTCCTAGAGAACCATGGTTTGTCCCTGCTTGAGACATGGTAGGAGTTTTTGGGCTCCCTGGAATAGATTGAGGAGGAGTTTTCTGGTTACCTCTGTGAGTTGATAAAGGAGGTATGTAACCAGTTTTCAATCGAAAGTTACCGAGACCGTCGTCTTCATAGATACCTGACTTGATGAGTTGTTCAAGAGTTGGACCTGGGGTATTGGTCAAAAGTAAGTTCTGAGATGTTTCTTCTGATTTCTTGTGTGAAGAAGCTCTGGTCTCCACCATTAACTTTGAATGAAACAAAAGAAAAGGATGAAGACAACTGAAGAACAATTTGATTCGAGAAAATTGAATGACGCAACCTTGTCAAGATTATGATAGTTTTGAAGATCTGATGAGATGTGGGTGAAGGAAACTGTGCCCTGGATGTATGGGATAGATCGCCCAAAAGATAGCGGACACGAGTTCTCAACACTTAGTCTATTTTTGAAGATTGATTGAAGATTGATAGTTATGACAAGGTTTTGACACGAGATAAAAAGGACTCAAATTGATCAAACAGAAGATTAGATCGGATTCAAAAGATCAAACTCAGAAAATGGTAGAATGCTCAATAGCTACTGCTCTGTTCCTGACACAATGATATTTTTGACAGATTCTGGAACTAGGCTGGAAACATTGGATATCTTGCAATTTGACAATTTCTGACAACTCTCTCAAATTTTTCCAAACGACACTCTGTAGACTCGTACGACACTAGGCAGTCTATGAAATGATAGTTGCTAAACTCGTACGACAGTTGGGTAGCAATGAAATGATAATTGTCAATATCATACGACAGTTGCTAACAGGGTTTTGACTTTCTTGAATTTGCTGGTTTGAAAACTCATACAACACTGGGTTCTCAATCATACGACAGATGGGCAATACTGAAATGACACTTGACAAAACTCGTACGACTTTTGACTTCTTGAAATGACTTTTGACTTCAGAAAGAATTTTACGTCAATTTTTGCAAAATTTAAGGTTTTCAGTTCTGAATTGTTTGCAAATTGTACTGTCCAGATTTTGAAGGTTATACCAGATTTGATCATTTTTAATAGCCAAGTAGATAAACAAGCACGCAGAACAGCAAGCAAGTGATTCCAAGCACGTCTGAAAACAATGAACAAGGGAAAAGCAACCTTGCGCATGAACAATCAAGTGACCAAATTGTGCTAATCCCTGAGAGTACTAATTGTGTATGTTCTGAAAAGTTTTGCAATAACACACATATACCTAAAAGTGAAAAATTGGCCTCTCTAGGGTTTTTAGTAATGGTTTGACTCTGCAACTTTTATGATTCAAAGGGGTGAACTCCAATCCCGACGCACCAGGGTTTTGACACAGTCCGAGAACTTAATCTTCAAGAGCTGCTAGGGAGATTTGACAACCCAACAATGAACCATACCTATGGAGATTTCTTCCACAAGGACATTTATATAGCGGTTGTCACTACCATGGTGAAAATGACTATTACCGCTTGAGGTTTCGTCAACGTAGTTTTCCCTGAGACCTCTCTAAAGGTGACTCACAATAGTATACCACAAGGGGACTTGGCTCCAGATTCAAGGTTTTGACACCTCTTCACTTTTAACCCAAACAAAGCAAGCAGATTAATCCGACACGCTAAGACAAAGTTTTGTTCCACCAAGGTCTGTGATATCAACTCCATGTGATCTATCAACCTTTCCAGGGAGAGAATGTATCAATCAATAAGAGAAGATGCACTAACCAATTTTGATTCACCAAAGCTCGTGATATCAACCCCACGTGATCTATCAACCTCTCCAGAGAGAGAATGTGTCGATCAATAAGAGAAGACGCACTAACCAAGCTGAATGTGAAACGCACTAAGTATCCTCCCTACCTACAAGGATTCTGTCATCAAGAAAGGTTTCTCTAGGAATCCCATCTCTCAAGAATCATGGATAGTGTTCATAGGGCCTAATTACTATGTGAGCACAGATATATTCCCGAAAGCAAATCTACCAAAAGCATCCAAAAAGTAGAAAGAGGAACACTTAACGCTTAAAGAAAATATGAGATGAGTCCACAAGGTGGAACACTTAACACCTCACACAAGCTGAAAATGAGTCCACAACTTAGAAAACAAGTGAGTTCCTAAAAGCACAAAAGGGTTGCCAAGTGGAACACTTAATGCTTCTGTCCTGTTGACCCCTCCCCTTTATGGCGCTGAGATTGCAACCACGGGGTGGAAATGAGGGGCCGACGGATTAGCGAGTCCAATAACCCAAGATAGCAATCAAGATCAATCACAAGTATTCTAAGACTACTTAATGAATCTTTAAGGGATCACAACCTAGTATCAAATTATGCAAGTGTGTAGAAATAGATCAAAAACATGAAAAGATGCACACAAGCTTGACACATAAGAGATTTATTTTAAGTCTAAATTGAAATGTTTCAGAACAAGGAGAATACCTTGTGATCCTCACAATGCGCTTAGTATATTCTACCTGATTTTTAGCAATTTTTGTTGAGCTTTTCCATGCAAGCAAGTGACGAACTCTCTAACAAGCAAACAAGCAAACAAGATATGCAAGGTATATTCAACTTATGAAAACCATAGGGTTAGCTCTAAAAATAAATTGTTAGGAGAAATAATAACCATAAATTAATCCAAATGAAAACTCATATCATGCATTGAATCATATGAAAAATAAGTGCATACCCATCATAAAATTTTAATTTTTTTGCACTACATTTGACCTAGTCAACAAGATCGGATTTTTTTGATATGATTTTGGCCACAAAAATAGAAATTCAGAATAGAGACCCCTACTAAAAAATAGAGAGCTTTCCAAAAATGCAAAATTTTTAGAAAAATCTCTTCATTTGTGCCCTAGAGACCCGTTTTATCAAAATAGACCAGTTTTTGCAAATTGACTATTTCAGCTATTAAATTGCATCCAAATTTAAAACACAAATAATAGACCCCCTATAGAATTTGAAGAGCTTTCCGAATATGTACAGATTTTAGAAAAATATACTGATTTGCGTCAAATATTAATTTTTTATGAAAAATAAAAAAAAATTATTAAAAATTCAAAATAATTCAAAAAATTCTGAATTTTTTTTTGAAGCTTCCCTGATATGTCTCCAACCTACAAAAAAAATTGCAGACCAAAACTCCAAGCCATTTGGGAGATAAAATTAAATCTTTGAAACTTTAGGGTTTTAGCTCCAAGAATCAAAATCAGCATGCAAAGGTGGGTTGCCCCATGGTGGGCGCCAGAAATGTGTGTGTGAAAATTGTACCTGATCTATAGACACAACACTCAGTAAAATATTAGAGGTTAGTGATAATCAAAATCGTGCAAAATTGAAAACTATGTAACTAAGCGATTTACTGCCTTCTAATAGGTGCGAGATTGATGTTCTCAGATTGTAATCGAGATTAGTGACCTAGACGACACCTAAATGAAGGATTTGAATGCAAAAGATGGATATGAAATTGAATGCAATTAATCTATATTTTTGATATTTTCTATGCAATAAGAATGATAAAAACTGATATGAATCTATGCTAATATGAAATTGATATGCTATGAATTGATCTATCTAATAATGATATGCAAAGCTATGAAATTCTATGCTATGATATGAAAAATATGCAATTGAAATTGATCTCACAAAGCTTTGAATTCGCAAGTTGATTCTTTCAAGCTCCAATTGTGCAAATTCTCCAAATCTGATATGCTATGATTCCTGTAGAGTAAGTTTGCAATTTGCGAGATGATTGAGAGATTATTGAGATGAATTATGAAGAGATGAGCCTTGTTTTTATAGAAATCCAAGGCTTTGGAGGTGCATGAGAAAAAGTCATAAATCACTCAGGTTGATTTTTGAGTTATTTTTAAATAAAGGATAATTAACTCACAAAAACATGCAAAAGCTAAGCTTTAACTCAAAATAGAGTTTAGCTTTAATTGATAATTGATAGTTGTTTGCTTTTATGATTGTGCATGTTTTATTTATGAATTGATTTAATAATAAAGTGATTTATTTCCAACTTAACTGATTTTTAAAAATAAAACAATTGATTTATGGGTTAATCAATTATTTAATCAAATTTTTATTAAAAACTATATTATTAAATAATGACAACTTGCTTTAATTAATTAAATAAGAATTTAATCAATTATTCATAGGATATTAGATTTATTGTCAAAATTTAAATAATATAATTAATAATAGATAGAATTAAATTTAATTACACAATTAAGTGGCAAATATTAAATCTAATTAATTAAATATGAAAATATTCAATTAATCAAACTTTAGGATAAATGTGATTTATTGCCAAATAATTATAAAATTAAAGATAATTATGATGATTAGGAATATTACTAGGAATATTCCCCGATGCAGAATTTAAGATAATCAATTAGGATTCGATGATGTTTAGATGTGCCTTAGATTAGGACTTTGATGTCGATTTCATTCGAATTGTTGATATAGGAGATTAATGAACTTATAGCCCATTTTTGGGGTATTACAGTCTCCATTATGTGATGTTGATCTATAGGAATACATATGTTTAGTAGGCATGAGGGAGTGGCTCCTTACATAGACCCCAAATCAGAAGTGGTCATAGTGGAAGTGTGAAGGAGTTTTCTAAAAAGTGAAAACTTAACAAAATGAATTGGGTTTAAACATTAATAAAGATTAAATTTGAATCCCCAGATGTCAGGTATTGACATGTGTAGGTAATGGATTCCATTGAATCCTTAGATGTCACGACTGACCCGAGTGGGTGGTAGATGGTAATTGGTCCTTGGATGTCAGTATTGACAACATGCGGGCAGAGATACTCCCTATGGTTGGTACTCTCATGTGAGTAGCACCTTGATGAGTTGTGATATGTGATTCTATGGTAGTTCCTTATACATTGTTCCACATGTTGAGTATTTTCCATGTGCCTTGTATCTTGCATTTATGTGTATTGCATTAGACAATTGTACCTTTCTTGTGAGACATGCATCTTCTTAGGGTGTGTGTTGCACACCCCTTGGTTGCATGTTTTCCTAATGTCTATGACCAAGTTACTATCTCCAAGAGCATGGTGGGGTGGGTCTGAGGGTTCCACATGGTAGGGTGGTGTTGCACTTTACCACTGTTTGGGATCAATGTACAGGTGATGGGCTTCCTCCAAAGTCAAAGACTTTAAGCATTGAGTTCTCCATGCTATGCTTCACCTAGCTCTAGGTTGTATGTACATTTATACTCTTTTCGGCTATGTACTTAGAGTAGTTCCCTTTATGTATGTGATCTTGATATTTACATATGTATAGATGCTTATGCTCATAGTGTAGTTTATTTATGTGATACTTTATTGTAATCGAGTAAGTATTGTTTTGAATTTTGTGTATTTGATACTCACCAGGATGGAGCAAGCTTGTATCTCATGTCATATATTGGTGTTAACAAACCTACCTTCTTGTAGAACTAAGAAAACCCTTTCCTTTCTTGTTTTAGGCCAAAATGCACCTTCAAAAGTCACTTTATCACCTTTTATTTTTAGTCTAGCATTTTTTAATCGTAGTCAACTATTTTTGACTCATAGATTAGCATTTTTTCTTCTCAGAATAGTATATGCTAAGTAAATTCAGTGTTGATAGAACATCAGTTAATTGTCGAGGAAGACAATATTAGCTGAGGAAACAGTTTTTAAGGTGACCGAGCTTTCTAATGAAGACCAAGGAGTTGAACACTGTATTGATCTAGCGTCAGTAATTTACATTTGAGGAAGAATTTATATTTCTAGCCAAGATAGTTGAATTCTTGGATTATGTAAAACGTGTTAACTTTATTTATTGATTGTACGAAATCATTTAATGCACTGTAAAATGTTTTATTGTAAATCTATAAGGAGATTTGAGATATTTCTAGAAGGATGGATGAAGTACATAAAGTTGGAAGGATTCGATGAATCTGACCTAACCCTAAGAACTATGAAGGAGATTAAGCGGCAAAAGATGTATTGACCTAATTGAAGAAGTATTAAGGAAACCTAAGCACGAGGTTAAAAGTAGAGAGGATGCTAGAAGTATTGTTGATGTTATTGACTGTATAAGCAAAAAAGGCTGAAGGAGAAGTGTTGTGATTGCTTGAAGAGGATTTTGAGAAGATCAGTGATGGGGATGGCAAAGGTTCACAGCCAGTAAGCTAGCATATGTGTACGAAATTGGATCTGATATTTGCAAAGTGAGTTGTATATTTTTCAAATCAATACTAATTTTACTTTCTAATCATTGTATCAGTCAAAATACTTTTAACAGAGGTTGACCAAATAGTCATTTGTATAAATCTTTTGAACAAGGTTGCATTCTAATGGAATGTATGTAAGTCCTATAACAAGGCGCACTTTTAATAGAGTGGTTTAAATCTTTTAATCGGGTCACACCTGACAGTGTGTTTGTAACCTTTGATAGGGTTGGCTTTTCACAGAGCTCACTTCAGAAGAGTGAAAATAATAGTAACATATTACAATGTGATTTTTCCCAAATTGGGTTTCCACTATAAATCCTGGTGTTAATACTTGTGTGAATATTTTGGTTTGAACATTTCTATGTTTTGCAAGTTAGATACTATTGGATAAGTGGACTGCACTGTTATATGTTTCTGTTATGCAATTAGTAATGACTGAGTAGTTGTTGGTTATTGGATCTCATTTGTTGAAGAGTTTTAAAGTTTGTTTTATACATCTGGACCTGAGAACAACTGATTCACCCCCCCTCTCTGTTGTTCTAAATCATATTAACAATTGGTATTAGAGCTATTGGTGCTTACAGAGAACAAGTTTAAAGGTACTTTGAGCAAATGATCATGATGTATAAGAAGGAGGTACCAAAGCTAAATAAGGAGAACTTTCTTATATGGAAAAGTTTGATGAAGCTGCATCTAGCCGGTATTGGTGATTCTGCAAAGTATTATGTTGAGCATGATTATGTGACACATGTTGCACCTCTGATTGCAAAGGAGATGAGAGCCAAACAAGAGCACAACCAAGAAATGTTGGAGATTGCTTCTTCCCTAAGTTATCCATAATTTGAAGACATCAAAGACTACACTAATGTAAAGCAAATGTGGGACACTTGCAAACATCTATGGTGGTGACATAAATGTATTGAGAGCAAAAAGCTGAGAGCCTAAGAGGTAAATTTGATGAATTGAGAATGCAAGAAGGTGAGAATATTGCACAATATTGTGGTAGAATAAAAGAAGTTGTAAATGCTATTAGAGGAGCAAATGAAACTATTGATGATGAAACTGTAATTGAAAAAGTATTGAGAACTCTGCGTCCTATTTATGCTATCAAAATTTTAGCAATTCAGGAATCTAGATGTAACCCTAACAATGCTCTTACTTTGGAAAGTTTGGTTGGTAAGCTTATTGATTTTGAGCTTTCTAACTATGATAAATTCACTGTTGCCAATGTTGAATCTTCTTTTAAGTCACAAATGGTTTTGAGTAAGTCAAAGAAGGAAAAAGAAAGATGTATTAGTGAGAGTGAAAGTGAAAGTGAAAGTGAAAGTGACACATTTGATGAAGAACTTGAGGATCTAGAAGCTCATGAATACCTAAGAAGTCAATTAAGGGTTCTTCCCCTAATCGAGGCTGCCTAGTCAAGCTAGGAGCACTGCATCAAATGTACTGCAAAGAGTACCTGACAAATTGATGCAGAGATAGGTCACACTTTAGGAGCAGCCTAGAGTTGTGAAAAGTACAACAAAGCCAAGAATCAGTCATAAGAAAGATGACAAAGGGAGAAATACTGTTACTGAACTGAAAAGATGATATCTACATCTGCAGGATGTATGTTTTAGTTGCTGCTTTGGCATTTTTGTCAAAGAGGGAGATGATCACAGATGAATACACATGGTGAGATTTCATGGAAGATCAAGTAAGAGGGAGAGATTTAGTGGATGGTCATACAAGCATGTCTAATTGATTTTGTATCAGAATGAAGCTAAGGATATTATAAATATTTCTGATGGACAGATAAGTTTTGGATTGGTTGGTGATTCATGTGATATTCATATGGTGTTGTTATCAATGCCAAAGAGGGAGATTGTTAGAAACTGCAATTGAAGCAATTGTTGTATTGTCATTGATGTCAAACCTTAACTAGTAAGACTGTTGCTATGTAAGAAAGTACCATATCTATTTGATTGTTGTGAAGGTTGTGAGCAAGGTTGGTAATAATAGCACCTAAGGAAAGGTTGAGTTATCTTGATACTTCAATGGGTACTTGATTATGTGGCACATTGATAAGATAATATATTATTTATCTAAGTAAGAATGAAGACTAAATTGGTAGGCTTAAACGAGCAAAAGTGAAGAAATCTAGTTTAAGCTGAGTGATGTTAGTGTTGACCGAGCTAGTATATGCCGAGTAAATTCAGTGTTGACCGAACATCAGTTAATTATCGAGGAAGACAGTATTAGCTGAGGAAACTATTTTTGAGGTGACTGAGCTTTCTAATGAAGACCGAGGAGTTGAACACTGTATTGACCGAGCGTCAGTAATTTACATTTGAGGAAGAATTCAGATTTCCAACCGACATAGTTGAATTCTCGGATTATGTAAAATGTGTTGACTTTATTTATTGTTTGTATGAAATCATTTAATGCACTGTAAAACATTTTATTGTAAATCTATAAGGAGATTTGAGATATTTCTAGAAGGATGGACGAAGAACATAAAGTTGGAAGGATTTGATGAATCTGACCTAACCCTAAGATCTACGAAGGAGATTAAGTGGCAAAAGATGTATTGACCTAATTGAGGAAGTATTAAGGAAACCTAAGCATGAGGTTGAAAGTAGATATGATGTTGGAAGTATTGTTGATGTTATTGACTGTATAGGCAGAAAATGCTAAAGGAGAAGTGTTGTGATTGCTTGAAGAGATTTCTGAGCAGATCAGTGATGGGGATGGAAAAGGTTCACAGTCAGTAAGCCAGCATATGTGTACAAAATTGGATATGATATTTGCAAAGTGAGTTGTATGTTTTTCAGATCAATACTACTATTACTTTCTAATCATTGTATCAGTCAAAATCTTTTTAACAGAGGTTGACTTAACAGTCATTTGTATAAATCCTTTGAACAAGGTTGCATTCTAATGGAATGTATGTAAGTCTTATAACAAGGCACACTTTTAACATAGTGGTTTAAATCCTTTAATAGGGTCACACCTGACAGTGTGCTTGTAACTTTTGACAGGCTTGGCTTTTCACAGAGGTCACTTCAGAAGAGTGAAAATAATAGTAACATGTTACAAAGTGGTTTTTCCCAAATTGGGGTTCCACTATAAGTCCTGGTGTTAATACTTTTGTGAATGTTTTGGTTTGAACATTTCTGTGTTTTGCAAGTTAGATACTATTGGATAAGTGGACTGCACTGTTATATGTTTTTATTAAGCAAACAGTAATGACCGAGTAGCTGTTGGTTATTGAATATGATTTGTTGAAGAGTTTTAAAATTTGTTTTATACATCTGGACCTGAGAACAATTGACTCACCCCCTCTCTGTTGTTCTAAATCATATTAACAATCAATATATATATATATATATATATATATATATATATATATATATATATATATATATATATATATATATATATATATGTATATATATAATTGTCTCGATGTCCCTCTCCTACTCTCTATATATTTCCTTATATCTATACCCTTTATCATTCTATCTCACCATATATAGCTATCTCTATCTCTCCCTCTTTTTCTCTATCTCATTGCCATTTTATCTTTATCTCCCTCCCTCCATCTTCCTCTCGATCTCCTTTCCACTTTATCTTTATCTCCCTCCCTCCCTCTCTTAATCTCTTCATCTTTCAATCCCCCTCTTCCTCTCTCACCCTATCTTTCTCTTCCCCCCTTTTCTTGTTCCTATACCTCTATATCTAACCATATTTATTCTTACGTCTTCCCTTCATCTTTATCTTGTTATCTCTTCATCTCTCTAAACTTATATAACTCCCTCTCTTTATATACCGTTTCCTATCTCTATTTTTATCTCTCGCCCTCTCCCCCCTCCCCCTCCCCCTCCCCTTCCCCCCTCTGCCTATTGCAAACAGAACATGAATATTTTGGTAATGGAACATGATTGTCTTCCCAATTTAAAGGTTTTTTACTTTAGTATTGTATTTGATCACTAGTAGTGAATGTGTGCTAGATTTAAAACTATCACTTCTTCATTGAGACCTTCATTGCACAAACAATAACATTTGCTAAACAAATATATCAATTGACATCATGTATTACACAAATATATAGCATAAGAAAACAAAAAAATTTCTTCAGTCCAAACCTCCTCAATGTGCTTATTGTAAGGTGTGATTACTATTAAACCCTAATTAGGTTGAAGGGGACTTTCTAAAAATAGAGTTGGAGTTGCTTGCTACTTTTTAGGTATTTTTTAAAGGTGGTGGTCCCATGAATTTTGTAGTTTAATTCAGCGTAAAAATCTAAACACTAACATTTAAGGAAGTGAGTGGTCTCATGAATACAATATCTTTTTTTTCCATACTCCGACATTAAAAAATAAGTAAAAAAATTATTTTCCTTCCAAATAATTTTTTTAAAATTTTTTTTAATTAAATATTCCACAAATGACAAATACATTCCTAAATTGAAGCCACGTATAGAATCCCTACTTTACTTTTTTATTCCCCTGAATGTTAGCAGTCGCGTGTTCTTCCAACTCTAATTGCTAAAACCATAGGCCTAGAAAGGAAACTGGTAATTTGGTTTCTTGTGAGCCACACCCAATGGTAAAGAAGAAAACAAACTACCGAGGTAACCCAAGGTGGCCGAATTGAAGTGGAATTTAGTGGTGGCAAGATTTAAGTGGGCGGAGTGCGGTGGATCACGCAAAAAATTAATAAAGATAAGATAGAAAAGGATCTTCAATTCACGGATGTTCACTTCCCTCCTACGATTTATCCATCTATTTTCAGAAACTCATCACAATCACGACACGTATCCGCAACCGCTGCAAAACTAATAAATCAAAATCAACACGAGATCTCAATCGCCCCAGACGCTTCCAGAAACTGAAAAACCTGAGCCGTTAAAGCGGACAACGCGTCTATAAATTACTCACCCTGCTCGGTTTATTTCCGGTTGCCTGACCGAAAGAACCGGGTGACGGATGGATTCCACCGGCAACTCACTGCAACTGCCATCGCCATCCACACCGCCTAATGTTTTTCACCGCCTGCAATCTGCATCGCCCAAGGGTCGAATCTCGCGGGCTCCTCCACCGATTTCTTCAGCCGCTCAGCCGAAGAGGACTTGCATGTGCTCGCCTACGACGCATCCAGGCTCCTTCCGCTGCAGTTTGCACAGACAATCATCTACGCGATTTTCTTCGAAGTTTCATGCGGGAAGATCTTCAATGCTGAATTCCTTCGTCAGGAGCGGCAGCGTCGAAGGAGAATGGGCCAGGCGAGCTCTCACCGCGCTCATACGACCTTCCTCGCATCAGATTCGGCGGAGAATGTCTTTTCAGCCACAGCCTAGCCGCCTCCGGTATATGACCAGGGCAGAAGAATGCTTCTGATCATTTTACCTCTTAGCTAGCTCAATATTGTAAATAATCTGTAACGGGAAATGGATGTATACTTATTTTTGTTTTTGTTCAAAGCAGCATCCGTTGTTCCGGCCATTAAAAGCGTGGCTTGAGGTTAATGTAGGCTTTGAATCCATTGGAGATCACTGTTGGCGTCATGTTCTGGTTCTTCTCACATGTAACCCTAACCGTTTTTAACAGTTGCAGCCAACAGCGAAATGTGAGCTACGGATCAAATCTGATATTATTTCTTAGGTTAATGAATGAGCAGTTAGCAAAGATTTAGAATTCAAAAAATAAATCTTTGTATTAGTGCCCGCAGTGGGATCAAATCTGATGATATCTCGCTACGGCCGCATCACATTCATATGTTAATGAATAAGCAGTTAGCGAAAATATAGAATTCACCCTAGGGATCCGTCTCAAAGAAATCTTTGTAATACTGTATTCACTTACAGTGGGAGTAAACTGCTGTATTTAGATTGAACGGCGATCTGTCGAATCGAACCTTTGACGTTGCGTTGTTTAATTTTGGTACTCAGAACTGACAGATCCTTTGTTACCTTAATACACTGAAGGAATCCATTGCAAATAAATCCTTTTTTTTACTGTTCTCAGTTACAGTAGGATTAGATTGCTTATCTATGTTAAACAGCGACCTGGGGAATCAAACCGATGCTGTTGCCTTCTTTAATTTTGGTACTGTTAGAGTCATGTACTGACAGATTGTGAAGTTATTTTGACATATTCAAAGAGATTCTTTTCAAGTCTTTCATGATCAAATCCAGTTTGATAGCCTGTTAGAGTCATGTACTGCCAGATTGTGAAATTATTTAGACATATTAAAAGCGATTCTTTTCAAGTCTTTCATGATCAAATCCAGTTTTGCTAGCTTGCAATAATTATCAAGATATTAATATAATAAATTATTCGTAATTTATTTACAGTCGTTTAAATGAGTTGTAATTTTTTTTATGAACCGTTTGTGGAAGGCAGATATTGGAAATTGGAATTAACTCGAGCGTTGGAAACAACACCACCAGGTATTGTAAAAGAAAACCTGTCTCAATTTTGTCATTCGGATTCGATTTGTTTAGAGAAAGGTAGCAGGACTATCATGTAAACCAGCGACCTGACGACAACCTTAAAGACAATCATTTTAAAAATATCGATGGCCACTGGGCCAGCGTGGACCAGGGCTGGAATTTGATTCTCTCTGTTTTTTTCTTTAAAAAAAATGTGCTTTACAATTTTTCTAGTTTAGGTTTATGTTTCCTTTAATCTATTTTTAAAGGCAGAGATATGAATATTTATATAAATTAATTACTTTATTTAAATAATAATAAACTTAATAAATTGTACATAAAGGGACCAAAAAAAATGTGCTTTACAATTTTCCTAGTTTAGAATTATGTTTCCTTCAATCTATTTTTAAAGGCAGACATGAATATTTATATAAATTAATTACTTTATTTAAATAATAATAAAATTAATAAATTGTACATAAAGGGACCACAATGTTGAAGTGAATTTTTATTGTGGCGGTGCACATGGTGGACCAAAACATGATATAATGGTCTAGATAATAAATTTGTATTGTTTTTAATAAAATTTTGCATCTCACAATAGTACTTTTCAGTTGTCTCTAAAGTTAAAGATAAATTAATATACTAACTTTTAAATGTATCATTATTTAAATTACATAATTTGTATCATTCTAATATTATTATGAGTATACTTAAAAGGCAAAGCGCATAAATGTAACTACATGCAAGACCCTTTCCTTTCTCCTATCCATCTGTCTGGAATGATGATGAAAAAGACCTGTGGGAAGTAGAAGAAGGAACATCAATGTTTCTCTTCATAAGAAGAATGGTCAAATCTGAAACCTATTTTGCATTTCCATCTATCTTCTTATCATAACAATGAGACTAATCATGATTGAGCTTTTAACAATAAGCACGCTTAGGTCTTTCTATCTTCAATTTTTCCCCTTAGGAGAAGGTGGTCCAAATGGATGCTGAGAACTAGAATCCTTCACACTTGTTGTATGTTTTATTTCTTTGGCATATATTAATTCCAACTACCAGTTGAACTTTAGCTCAATAGTGATTTACGAGTCTGCAATGCATTAGTTTTATCTTGTTAATAATGATGATCCATTTCATGATTTCACTTATTTCCTCCACATGTATTTTCCTAAGGACTATTGTTAACTGCTCATGTATGATTGGTGATAACTAAAACTCTTCACCATTATTTCTTGTTTAATGGAGTGGTTAACTTTATAAATAATGCATTATTATGTATATTGTATTATCATGGAACACGAGATTGATATTCTTGTTCAACATGCTCTATTTTTGGAATAACCTTTTTACTCTAACACCCCCCCTTAAGATAAATTTAGGGAGTAGCTAAAAAGCTATGTGCATGAATGCAACTACATGCAAGAAAGCAAACTTGGGTCTCAAAAACAAGGTTTGATGAGGTACCCAATCACAACCAAATCTCTATAAATTGGAGAAAAGGAGAAAACTCAGTGGGAAAAAATCCTCCAAAAAGAAATTAAAAAAAGGTACAAATGCAATGTTTCAAGAGACTCCCTCAAGACCATAAGTACAACTAACATTTAATTTGTCAAATTGTGGCTTATTTGCTAATTTTAAATTTTAATTTGATGTTTTATAGTATTTTAATCTTTTCCATTGTTCATTTTGAATGGAGCTCACCTTACTTTTATCTCTTAGATTAATCTTTTAATACAATTTTTCCTTTTTAAAGTTAAATTTAATTATTTAAGATCACTCTTCTAGAATATGAATATTATTCATCAATAAATATGTCAAAGGCTCAAATTACATGTATACCACTTATATTTAGAGGCATTACTTCACCAAGGCAGATAAATATTAAAATATAGCTTAAGACAATTTAAAAAATACACGTTAAAAATGTAATATTTCATATTTTTGTGGAATACAATGATAGACAAACAAATTATTGAAAACCAAGTTAGCTTATTATTCTCAAGTATTAGCAACAGTGTCATACTATTCTTTTGTGCTTATCTCATTACATATTTTAAAGGATCAATATTTAACTACCCATTTTTTTAGTGACATTTATTTTTATCTGTAATCTTACTTCTAATAGCCTAATTGATCCCCCTTTCATTTTTGGATTTATTTTGACAAAATTTTAAATAATAATAAAGCTACATTTATTCATAATGTCTCTAGAAATTCATGTATGGTAGAAATTGCTTCAACAAATCCAAATTTTGTAATAGATTATAAGAAGGATGACATGTCATGTAGATTAATTCCTAAGTAGAGAGGCTAAATTACAATTTGTGCATGAAGAGAGACCTAAAATTAGTGGGAATGAGAAATTTTAGAAAGAAACAATTTTTATTCTTAAATTAAGAGGAAATATAGGTATTAGAGAAATTATAGTTTGTATTTTATTATTGACAAAGTTATTAGAGAAATTATAGTGTATATTTTATTATTGACTTTAGTTTCTCATTTAGCTTTCTCTTTCACCTCCTTTTCAGATTCTATATTTATGCCCTCTAGATTGAGGATTCGAGGTTACCATAGAAGATGGCACACGTCTCTTGCAAAATATGTGGCTTAGACAGAGCCCCACTACCCTGTAATTATAAAATTTGAGCACATATTCGCCACCTATCAACCATTAGCATCGACTACATGTGACCACATGCTCAAAAGCTGCACATAGTTTTCAATGACGTGGGATAATGCGGTGAATACAAACTCTACAAAGCTTGCAACTTATCAAGTTCAAAAAAATGTCCTTCTCTTTGTGCATCCTTGAATTATTACTGAACAATTGCATACCTTACCATTACAAATTGTCATTAAATATGAGGGAACCACTTGGCCACTGAAAAAATCAAACAATTGCTTATCAACATTAAGTCGTCGTCATGGTTAATGATATATTGTTGGAAACTCATGCAAGATTAGTGGGTCTTTTAAAAATTAGAGTACAATTGCTTTTTGAATTTTTATTTATTTATCTTTGTTGGGCCCCTGTATAACCAAGGGCCTTTATATGGGGCAGATCATCCTTACTTTTTGGTGCCATTGCAATTGTTTTTTAATGAGAGAGTACCTCAAACGCTTTCCACCCACTATTTTAAAGCTTTTAGCAATCAAATGTCATTTTCACTCTTTGCGGTGGAAACAGTGAAATAATGATTACCAATTAATGTGAAACCACATGTTTTAAAAATATTATGAGTAGATTTTCCATCATAACGCATCATCAAATCCACATTCAAAAATATAATGCATGATTGGTGGCATAGCTTTTCAAGTGAGGAGTGTAAACTATAAGGGATGGCAGAAGCTTTTTAATTTTGTTTAAATTTCCATAAGTTGGAAAGGGTTATTTGTTTGTTCATTGCCCGTGTTCCTGCATGGATATGAGTGAGTTGATACTTTGTACACCAAGTGAAAATATGATACTTGCACTAATTAAATAGGTTTAACAATAATTATATTTTTAGGGAGAACGGTTTGCATATAAGTCTGCAAAGGGGCCGTTGCAAGCAGTGTAATTGCTAAAGAAGATTGGGCGTTTATTTCCACCTCTGATTTTCAGGTAAGTTTTTTGTTAAATGAATAGCCACAAACTTATTAGTATGAATTCGCTATTGAATTCACAGTCCCCGATTTCTTGGAATTTCCAGACAGTATTATGAAGGGATACGGAAAAACGAAACCCCCGTAGATTATTCCACAAATCATGAAAGACAAGTGCAAGATGGTTGATTGAAAAACAAAAAAAGAAAATTTAAAACTCCCCACAAAAATAGCACTCGGATAATGATTAATTTTAAAAAAATTTGGTCTTCAACGCATTCTGGACAGAATGTTTGATCTCCATTCCCTGGATGTGCAGAATGAACATTATTATCACCATTGCCATTAACCACTGTAGCTGCTTCAATCATTTATTTGTTAATAAATGATTATTAATAAGTAAAGTAATGATTAAGCAATTAAAATAAAGTTAGATATATTTTAAAAAGTTTTTATTTTTTTCTTTTACTTTTTAATAACTACATATGTTTTTTTTGTCGAGATGGTTGCACGTCTATTTCTCGTATCGAATACAGCTAAGGTATGCTGATGACCTTATTCTTATTGCAAAGTCCACTCAAGAACATTTGAAAAATTTGGAGCTTTTTTGTTAAGACGCAGGGATGCAAGTTAATGCCTCAAGACTAAAATCATGATCTTTTCTTTGAAAAAGAAAAAACAATAGCAGACTTTTATTTTCGAGGGCAACTCTTTAGAGATTGTGGAAGAGTACAAGTACCTATGAATTGATTTCCATTATAAGCTAAGTTGAGAGACATGCAGATTGAAAAGATTACAGGGGGGTTGGAAGGCCTCTTACCTTCTTCAAAATAGATGTAGGAAAGTTGAGTTGTGGGATTGGAAGACCACGAAGACTCTACTTGGTCTCTTGGTGGTTCTGGTTATCCTTTATGGGTGTGAGGTTTGGGGGAGTAATGTGTCAAATCACAAATGGCGGCAAATAGAAAGAATCCAGAAGCATCTTATTACTAGTAACCTCAAGGTCCAGTCAATGGTCCCATATGAGATTCTCTTGGCAGTGGCCAGGGTATATTTCTGATTGAGGCCTCAACAATTATTCATTTGCTATGCTACTTTAAAAAATTGGGAAATATGGATGTGCATTGTTGGCCTAGGATAATGGTAGAAGAGGAGTTACAATGAAGAATAAAGACGTGGAAGAAACAAATTAGCAAGTGGTTAAACAAATGGAACATAAACTGTCATAACCTAATTGGTGACTTCCTAAATCTGAGAAAAAAGAACAGGAGTTATATTAGCCGTGTATGATTAGGAGTTGCCTTTGTTTGATTGATTAACAAAGACTATTTTACTTGACATAAATTTTGGCTTATTCCTACTTTGTAAGGAACTATTTGAGAGGGAAGCGTATGTGATTGGAAAGAACGGGGAGTAGTGGCATAGGTTTAAACAAAGATAAGGAGATCATAAATTAAAAGAACTTCATGGCACGCAGGATCAAGCCAAAAAGGATGGCGTGTTTAAATGAAGACCGGCACACTCTTCTCTGTGGCACGTGTATGAAACGCCAAAAGAGAATGACGTATTTTTGTTGGAGGGGAAATTTCATGTGATGATACCTGAATTCTCTCCTTAGTAGGAGTATTTTTAGAGGATGTGCCAATTAAAAACACACGTGTGCAACAGAAATGAGTTTTGAAGAGGTCAATATCATAAAAAAAATCCACAACATGGTAGGGAAACATGGAACACATTTTTCCTTGGTATTATTTATGCACGCAAGATAGGAGGGGGCTCGGTCTCAAATATGAGGGAGAGGCGATATCATCGGAGGAGAAACAATCTTTATATAAAAACACAGACAAAGAGGAACCATATATATAAAAACCGCAGTGAGAGGAACTATGATTTTTATGAAGTAAAAATAGTGTGAACGCAACATATACACATGCTGTGTATTGAAGAGATATGGGGAGTTTATAAAGAAGTAGAGGAGGGAAAAAGGAGGAGATACACAGAAGAGAAATGAGAAAAAGTATGTGCAAAGAAAAGAAAAACACGCAATAGTAAAGAAAGGAAAAACATGACAGTGGAAGGAGAGGAGTGCGAAAATTATGAATTAAAAGACATAGAACGAAGAAATAATAAAAGGGTGACAAGGGAGAAATTCTACAATTATTCAGAAATCTTAAACTGGGTATTTCTCATTCAAGTTAAATTTTGAATTTTTAGAAGCGTTATGAAGAAGACCATGTAGTCAGATAAATCAGGCTATATTGAAAGAAGTTTATGATATTGATCATCCTATAGAAAATGAATGCTCAATTTTTTTTTATATATTTCCTAAAACTAGAAAGAAATTGGTTAAATCCTTGGAAATGAGAATTTGTTATCATTCTGGAATCACCCAAATGTTCAGAATACTTGAAAATGATTTTCCTATTCAATATTTAGATTTATATATATATAGAAAATGATATGTTGAAGAATAGGAAAAAGGATCTTAGTAGACATTCTAATTTGATGTTCTAGAAAATTGTTATTATATGTTTGGTTTGTCAAAATTGAATTAAAGTATTCTCTTATTGTAGCAATATGTTTTGTTAAATAAATGAAATTAGAAGTCGAAGAAACTGGGTATTAACATTAAATATTTGGGATTTATTAAAGATCTGAAACCCAAACAGTAAATAGGATGTCGGTTTAACCATTCTAAAAATTTGCTTAATTTTTCTTCACATCAAGCTGTTGGTTGAAACTTAAAAAAAGGCTTGCCAAATTATTTTATAGAAGTTGTGATAGAAAGTAAATCTACTTCCTATACCTTGAACAAAAACCATGATAGGAACTATAACAAGAATTATGTAATGTTTTGTAACATAACACATGTATAAACCACTTCATTTTATTTTTATATATATAGCTGGAAGGGATTTTTGAAATAAACATTTGTTTAAACTTGGAAATAGTTGTTATCTTAGAACCCAGCTAGAGGTAAAAGATAGTAAACACAAACAAAATCCTTTTGACATCCAAAGGTTCCATTTAGACTTTTGATTAAAAACTTAGGAACAAACTTGTTGTTTTTGCTTAATTAAAACAGAGTCAAAAACTTGATAAACTTCATGTAGCACTGAAATGATTGTATAAAGTATGATATACGGTTTTACTATATGGAATGATTTTTCGGGATTGAGTATTATGGTCATTTCAAGAAAAAGTAAATTCTGTACAGAAAGGATTAAAATTGTTTTTATGATGTTTTCTTGGTCCTACATTTTGATATGTTTAGTAAAAATTATTTGGGAAATGGTGCCGAATATGGGAAACAGAGAAGGGTAAAATTAATTTCTTTTACCTGCCAGTAGAAATCTAGTCATTTATGCTTAGGTCTAAGCTATGTAAACACATGATGGATTTTGTGTTGGTTATTGTATTTTTTCTCTTTGCCATATCTATGTTAGTTCTACTTTTGTAGTTGATAAAGGTAGTTAGTTCATAGCTTGCACCAGATTCCTTTTCGATCCATCAGTGCCAAGTTGATAGATCACTTGAGTAGGGTTGGTGTTCTCTTCATTTTAGGATGAGCCCCTGAGGAGCTAACCACTTTGTGGTTGGGTGGAATAAATGCTTGGATCACCTTTCCATCTCAAGATTTGCAGATGGATGACTCACTGTTTGATGGCATATACTTATGGATATCTTGTATCATTTCGACCTTATGGTCATGTGCTCTATTGTATTTATATCTATGTACTTTATTTTTTATGTGTGATAGTATGGTCGGCATCCCTTATGTATTTTTCACTCAAGTTGTAGTAATCGACAATATGGCTGATCTAGCTTTTCTCGAGAGTATTCAACATTATCTCATATTATTTTTTTTCCTTTAAATGTGAATGGAATTTTATATTGTGGAGAAGTCTTATTGTCTTTTAGACTTGTATGTTTTTTACTTTTTGATTTTCCTATTGTAGATCTTGTGTGTGTGAAAATTGTACCTGATCTGTAGACACAACACTCAGTAAAACATTAGAGGTTAGCTATAATCAAAATCATGCAAAATTGAAAGCTATCTAACCAAGCGATTTACTGCCTTCTAATAGGTGCGAGATTAATGTTCTCAGATTGTAATCAAGATCAGTGACCTAGACGACACCTAAATGAAGGATTTGAATGCAATTCTAGATATGGAATAAATGCAATTAATCTATATTTTTGATATTTTCTATGCAATAAGAATGATAAAAACTGATATGATATGAATGCTATTGAAAACTGATATGCTATGAATCTAACAATGATATGTAATATGAATGCAAAAATAAGATTGATCTCACAAAGATGTCGATTCGCAAGAGCTTTGATTCTTCAATTCCAATTCTCCAGCGTGATTGTGCAAAATATGAGATGATTTGTGAAGAGTTGAGCCTTTAATTTATAGAAATCCAGGGCTTTGGAGGTGCATGAATAAAAGCCATAAATCACTCAAATTAACTCATCTTGATTTTTGAGTTATCTGATCATAAAAGATAGTTAATTCTCAAAATCATGCAAAAACATGCAAAAATAGCTTTTTAACTCAAATTAGAGTTTAGATCAGCTTTTTGAACTCCAAAAGGATGTTGAGTTCCAAAAAGTCAATAACTTGCATTGATTTTCTGATTTGGAGTTTAACTGTTTCTTTTGAATATGCATAATAATTAAGAATTAAATAAATAAATAAAGTGATTTATCCTCAACTCAACTGATTTTTGAAAATAAATAATTAATTTATGGGTTAATTAACTATTTATTCAAACTTTTATTAAAAATTATATTATTAAATAATGACAACATGCTTTAATTAATTAAATAAGAATTTAATCAATTAAAGATAGGAATTTTGATTTATTGTCAAAATTAAATAATACAATTAATAATAGATAGAATTAAATTTAATTACATAATTAAGTGGCAAATATTAAATCTAATTAATTAAATATGAAAATATTCAATTAATCAAACTTAGGATAAATGTGATTTATCGCCAAATAATTATTAAATTAAAGATAATTAAGATAATTAAGAATATTACTAGGAATATTTCCTGATGCAGAATTTAAGATAATTAATTATGATTCGATAATGTTTAGATGTGCCTTAGATTAGGACTTTGATGTCGATTTCATATGATTTGATGATATAGGAGGTTAATGAACTTATAGCCCATTTTTGGGGTATTACATTTTTCCCCTCTTTGAATTACTGTGTGAAGCGCAATGGTTCAAAGATAGTCTGTGTTTGATAAAGATATGAAACTGATTCAAAAGATAAACCGATCTCAAGATAGAAACCGATTGAAAGATATTGAGATAGGAGTTGATTGATATTGAATTGATATGGAGATAATAGGTCTTGAATGACCAAAGATAATGTTCACTGTAGCAGCAAATGAACCTATGATTGCGAAAAAGTGTCAAAATGCCTGATTCCGAACCTTAGGATTGATAAGAAGTGAGTGACCCGTTCTAGACTCGATTGTCTTAGCAGAACTAGCAAGTATCACATCCAAACCCTTCAGTTGTCGAAGAACCAAGGAAAGAACACTATGATCTGATGGTTGCAAAAACTAATACAGTTTACAAGATTAGGAGAATACCAGATTGATATGGATCGATGAATCTGATATGCCCCAAGTGATGATAGATTTGCCCCGAGCGATGAGGACTTTTGATGAATCAGCGACTAGACGTGATTGTTTGTCTTGATCACTGATGAAAGATATTGATAGACTTGATCGATAGAATTTGATTTACAGACTTTGAATGATGTGCAATAGCATGCCCCCTTCGGGATTAAAATTGAAATCTGACAAGAAAAGTCAGCGTTGATAGTTTAGAAGCATGTTAATTGATTTGAGAAGTGGTTATACACGTCCGAGAACGCATTCTGCATCGTTTGGAGGTCCTAAAAGACCAAGTTTGACTAGGTTTGACCATGAGTTGACCATGGTTGACCCAGTTGAAATTTTGATAGTTTGATGTAAGATAATCAGTTAAGTTGAATACTAGATTTCTGTGATGATTGAAGGTCGAATATGCAAGTAGTTAATAATATGAATGATCTCAGATTTGAATTTTGATCCCGAAAAAGGCTTCTACTTGCTATTTCATTGGAGGAACCTTCGTGTGAGATTCAGCTCTTGTTAGACTTGAAGATGCGATTTGAAAAATCATTTAAGCATTGAAGTTCGTTTAATCATTGTGAGATCATGTAAACATGCAAAATGCAATGAGACATGCAAAATGAAATGCAACCTAAGACCTAGGACCTAGTCACTGATCATGTGTCGATTTGTTATCATCATTGAACTTTTAGGTAACCGGATAAATCAATACAATGCCCACTAGCCATGAAACCATAGACATATGAATATCGATTTGTATGCGCAAGAATCAATACAACACCCACTGGACAACAACCATGGATATATGAATATTGACTTTATTTTCGAAATGTCGGATTAAATATAAGCATCAAGGCACAAACGCCAGGATGACCTGAATATCATGTCCATTTTGATATAGCAATTTGTACAAGCATCAAAACATAAACGTTGTGATGACCTGAGTACACCTTGCATTAAAAACACATCAAACAGCTAAGAGATCATTCTAAATCCAATGTGAATTACCCGTAGTGACCCTTTATCGTTCACATCCTTAGGCAAGATTGCATTCCACAGTAGGAGAAAGAACTTACTCAAAAAGACAATAGTTAGATCAAACTTCCTTGAATTTTTTTGGGTATCAATGGTTGAGGTACGCATGGCCATCCAATTCGAGATAGAGGCTCTACAGTCAGACACCATTTCAATCCAGAATTTCCAAAGCTGTTAGATTTTCACATACAAGCAGAAGACAAAGAAAAGATTATGCCCCCAGTCATCACTCTCTAAATCCTATAAAGGACATCATCGAAGAGCTCGAAGGGACACAATATGCAAAAATCTCAATGCGAATCAGTAAGCATACAAGGAGATAAAAGCATGAAAAGCACAGATTGTTTTCAGTTGAGTTTTGATGTTTGATTGTTGTTGATGCAAAATCCTTTCTGGAGACGAGACAGACTAACTGACTCAACTTGAAGCTTCAAAGGACTCTGAGTGGATATGACACGTCTAAGATACATGGGAGACCATAGGATATGACATTGATTGCCCCCAAGTGTGAACATTGATAGGATGCAAACGCTTGAGCTGGTTGGTGTACAGGCCGACTTATTGAAAACTGGAAATGCAGGAACAAACCGGGAGATATGTACAAACTAAAGCAAGACTGAAAGCTGGGAAAGACCAAGATTGTGCTGATAGATGGAGCATTTGGAACAAGTGGCGCCTGTTTGCCAGGTTTTCACCATCTTGGTAGAGATTCTATTTTTGCTACTGAGGTGCCTGTTTCCAGGTTTTCACCAAGGCACTTTTTTTTTCTTTTTTCTTTTTTTCATTTTTTTGTATTTTTCATTTTTTTAATTTTTTTGTACTTTTGATATTTTTTGATTTTTTTTTTGTGAATCATCAAGGTGCCTATTGCTAGGTTTTCACCAAGATGTTCATTTTTTCAGGACTTTTTCTGATTTTTAAGATTTTTTCAGAACATTTACCAAGCACTGAATGCCTTAGGCATAGAATTTCTTTAGATGGAGAACGTTGATTGGTTCTCAGAGCTATTCTCCTTCAGTTGTTGAGAGTTGATAGGCAGCAGAGCCAAAAGTAGCAGTGATTACAAAGGGACCCAGCCAGTTGGGTTTGAACTTCCCCTTGCGTTCTCGATGTGATTGATTTTTAGGATTTTTTCTCAACACTAGATCGCCAACCTGAAATTCTCTATGTCTGACTTTCTTGTTGTAGCCTCTAGACATTCTTTTCTGATACACTCTAAGATGATCATACGCTGCTTGTCTGCGCTCATCTAGTAGTTCAAGTTCTTGTAACCTCGACACTCTGTAGTCTTCATCAGTGACAAGTCCATGCATTCTGATCCTGAGTGATGGGATTTTAACCTCAATAGGCAATACCACTTCAGACCCATAAACTAAAGTGAAAGGTGTAGCCCCAGTAGGTGCTCTGATTCTTGTTTTGTAGGCCCATTCTGATACTTGTTCTGATACTGGTTCTGATACTTGGTTCTGATACTAATTCTGATAATTGTTCTGATACTGGTTCTGATACTGATTCTGATACTGATTCTGATAATTGTTCTGATACTGGTTCTGATGCTTGTTTTGATACTAGTTTTGATACTTGTTCTGATAATTGTTCTGATACTTGGTATACTTGATAGCATCTTTTTCCATTTGCAAACTCTCAAGCAAGATCATATCGTGCAGTCCCAATGTCTAGCAAGGTGGAGAACAAGAGGGATTAGCAAGCTGGTGGAAGAGATGGAAGATAAGAGAATGAAGGAAAATGAAGGGAAGAAATCCTCAAGGGGAAACTCCTCAAGAATACCCAAGCTAGGGAAAAATTGTCATGTAAAGTGCATTTGGACAAGCAATGAAAGGCTAGCATAGGATAAGCACAAAATCATAATGCAAGAGCAGGAAAGGATGCAATCCAAAGGAGTAGACATGTCAAGAGGCTTCATAGCACTGTGTTTTACTCTTTCTTTCTTTTTTTTTTATTAGATCAAGACCAAAGGGGAAAAGGATAGCGATAGGCGAAAATGAATGGAGGAAGATGGATATGAAGGCTAAACATGGAAGGAATGAAAGCAAGATCACCGTAAGCTAGCTCACAAAATAGCCAAATATTCGTGTATAGATCAACATTGTCAAGATCAAAGAGAGAAGATGGAATGGATGAAATATGTAGAAGAACTACGCATGATGCCTGATTGCCAGGTTTTCATCATGGTACTTATCCAAGGTGCCACAAGGAAGTGGTTTTCACCATAGGACGAATTTATTTCTCTTTACTTTTGCTACCAAGGTGCCTGTTTCCAGGTTTTCACCAAGGCACATTTTCAATTTTTTATTTTATTTTTTTTTTAATTTTTTAGAAGAAGGAAAGCTTTTTAAATAATGCTCCTTGAAAGGATAAACCATGATATTCCAAGGATTCAAAATGATATACTCAAAGATGCTGATAGGGAAAGGGAGATGGAAGAGAAAAATGGAGGATAAAGTTTTATGCAAAGCAAGTGAGGTTGGAAGATAGGAGGAATAGGCAAATGAGGAAAAATGATAGAATGGAGAAGGATAATGCATGGAAGGATTGTGAAAGGGTAGATGGAAAGGAAGGCAAGATCAACATCGATACACATCTTGAAGGGGGGTGAGAGGATGGAGGAAGTGTGAATGAAGGAAAACGTGAAGGAATATGGTGAATGTTTAGTAGAGGTTGTGGTTCAGGCACACAGAATTGAAGAATATTCTTGGAAGGAGATGAAGTGGAAGTCTTTGGAAGCTTGAATGTCAACTTCACTTTTTGCTCAGCATGAGACTCTCTCAAGAGAGACTTTGGAATCCATATAGCCTTAGGCTTTTTATTTCCTATTGAGGATTTAGAGATAATATCTTGAATGATGGATTTTGGAACCCATACTTGTCTTATAGTTTTTTTCTTAGATATCTCTTTTGACTTTATGCTCCCATGTCGGTTAGAGAAGACATGGTGATCCTCTTTTTTTGATAGATTCTTGTATTGCTTCTTTTTCTTGTATTGAACATTCAAGTTACTTCCAAAGGACTTGGGACTTGTGGAAGAAGGAGGAGGATATGACTGGTTTAGATGGGTGGGTGGATGAAAAGGATTCAAGGGTATGCATCTATGTTGATCTTGAGGAAAGATGGGAGATGGGGGTATGTAAGGACCCAAGATGGATGACAAATTAGGAGAGTTAGGAGGGGAAAGTGAAGGGACATAAGGACCCAAGATGGAAGGAAGACGTGAAGCCCTTTGTAGTGGTGGAAGAGGTCCAAGAATGGAAGTGGAAGATGCAAAAGGATAATCAATAAGTTCATTAGCATCTATATGACAACCAAAGATATCAGCATCTTTAGAGTGAGCATTAGAATTTTCAATAGAATCGTGGACATCTTGAATATGAGCACCTTCTTTGATAGGATTGTTCAAAGCTTGCAAAGACTTAGGAAGAGTAGAAAGTGGAAATGAACATGGAGTGGTAGAATAAGAAGATGAAAGACTTTGATCTTGACAAGGATCTTTGGATAGCACAAGTGCATAATTTTTCTTTTGATTTTCAATAGGCTTGACATTGGAAGGAACACCATTTTTACCAACCTTAATGGAAGTATCATCTTTGGAAAGCGCAAGCGTAGTAAGGTTATTTTGATTGTCAATAAGCTCAACAATGTAAGTAGTAGCTTGATCTTGCTTAGGCGAAGACTTAAGACATGGTGGAATGCATGAAAAAGGGGGTACAGGATCAAAAGAACCCTGAGGCGGATAAGAGACATCGGGAAAAGGAGTGGATGAAATGGAGGGTTCTTGATCTTGATCTTTCCTTATGTTCTTTTCTTTATCATTTTTAGAGTCCTCTTGACATGGAGCCACTTCTAAGGACAAGGAAGCATGTTGGAATTGTATGGATGACTTTGGAAGAGATGGTGGAGGACT
Source organism: Chamaecyparis obtusa (assembly GCA_027943335.1). Classification (NCBI taxonomy): domain Eukaryota; kingdom Viridiplantae; phylum Streptophyta; class Pinopsida; order Cupressales; family Cupressaceae; genus Chamaecyparis; species Chamaecyparis obtusa. Next base: position 1,424,891 of record BSBK01000471.1, on the reverse strand, counting down.
AGCTGAAGTAGGGATTATAGCATATGAAGGCTTAGGCTCTTTAAGTTTATCATCATTGAAAGTATTTGCAGCCAAGTGAAGGATAGCTTGAGTTTCTTTAAGAGGTAGCCCTGGAAGATAACTATAGGGAACTGCATGAAAAATATCAGGGCTTGTGTCAGATGAAGGTTCTGTGAAAGATTTGAAAGACTCAGAAGCTTTAGGAAATGTATGGGTATTGGAGGAAGTAGGGGATGGAAGGGAACCATCACAAGACAAAGGTCCAACATTAACATGATCTTGCTTGAGAGTGTAATCTTTATTTTCAGCCTGAGAGTTCTTAGAGGAGAGATCCTTATAGTATGCATGTTTATAATCAGCATGGTAAACTTTCTCTTCCTCAAGTGAAATAGATGGATCATCTAGGTATTGTGCATAGAAATCATCAAAGTCTCTTTCATAATCAGAATCATATGGATCACCCTCACGATCTATCCAACGTGACGGCCCATTTGTAGTAAGCAGGAATGAACGATGAGGAGGACTCTTAGGAATAGAGGTGTCATAGGTATCATTACATTTTCTGTCATCATAGTCGTCATAGTCTTCAAAGCTAGATGTGTCACTCTCCGTGGAAGAGGTATCATATTGCTCAATTTTTTTCCGGGGGCATGGTGACATGTACAAGTCTTTATCAAATGGAAAAGAGTATAGAGGTTCCTTTTCTTTCCCAAGTTTGTCAAGCTGGACTTGCATAGCATGTATCTGTTTCATTATAGTGGCGATCAGAGCTTCTTCCTCTTGTTTACTGATTCTTTGAGACATGTGTACTGATTCTCAATAGCTACTGATTTGTTCTTGACACAATGATATTTTTGACAGATTCTGGAACTAGGCTGGAAACATTGGATATCTTGCAATTTGACAATTTCTGACAACTTTCTCAAATTTTTCCAAACGACACTCTGCAGACTCATACGACACTGGGTAGTCTATGAAACGACAGTTGTTAAACTCATACGATAGTTGGGTAATACTGAAATGACACTTGACAAAACTTGTACGACTTTTGACTTCCTGAAATGACTTTTGACTCCAGAAAAGATTTTACGTCTTCAATTTTGGATTGTTTGCAAATTGTATTGTCCAGATTTTGAAGGTTATACTAGATTTGATCATTTTTAATAGCCAAGTAGATAAACAAGCACGTAGAATAGCAAGCAAGTGATTCCAATCATGTCTGAAAACAATGAACAAGGGCAAAAGCAACCTTGCGCATGAACAATCAAGTGACCAAATTGTGCTAATCCCTGAGAGTACTAATTGTGTATGTTCTGAAAAAGTTTTGCAATAACGCACATATACCTGAAAGTGAAAAATTGGCCTCTCTAGGGTTTTTAGTAATGGTTTGACTCTGCAACTTTTATGATTCAAAGGGGTGAACTCCAATCCCGGCGCACCAGGGTTTTGACACAGTCTGAGAACTTAATTTTCAAGAGCTGCTAGGGAGATCTGACAACCCAACAATGAACCATACCCGTGGAGATTTCTTCCACAAGGACATTTATATAGCGGCTGTCACTACCATGGCGAAAATGGCTATTACCGCTTGAGGTTCCGTCAATGCAGTTTGCCCTGTGAAGGGATTGTCCGCTACGGTTAACCCTCTCTAAAGATGACTCACAATAGTATACCACAAGGGGACTTGGCTCCAGATTCAAGGTTTTGACACCTCTTCACTTTTAACCCAAACAAAGCAAGCAGATTAATCCGACACGCTAAGACAAAGTTTTGTTCCACCAAGGTCTATGATATCAACTCCACGTGATCTATCAACCTCTCCGGAGAGAGAATGTATCAATCAATAAGAGAAGACACACTAACCAATTTTGATTCACCAAAGCTCGTGATATCAACCCCACGTGATCTATCAACCTCTCCGGAGAGAGAATGTGTCGATCAATAAAAGAAGATGCACTAACCAAGAAGAATGTGAAACACACTAAGTATCCTCCCTACCTACAAGGATTCTATCATCAAGAAGGATTTCGCTAGGAATCCAATCTCTCAAGAATCACAAATAGTGTTCATAGGGCCTAATTACTATGTGAGCACAGATGTATGTTTTGAAAGCAAATCTACCAAAAGCATCCAAAAAGTAGAAAGAGGAACACTTAACGTTTAAAGCGAATATGAGATGAGTCCACAAGGTGGAACACTTAACACCTCACACAAGCTAAAAATGAGTCCACAACTTAGAAAACAAGGGAGTTCCTAAAAGCACAAAAGGGTTGCCAAGTGGAACATTTAACGCTTCTGTCCTGTTGACCCCTCCCCTTTATGGCGCTGAGATTGCAACCACGGGGCGGAAATGAGGGGCCGGCGGATTAGCGAGTCCAATAACCCAAGATAGCAATCAAGATCAATCACAAGTATTCTAAGACTACTTAATGAATCCTTAAGGGTTCACAACCTAGTATCAATTATGCAAGTGTGTAGAAATAGATCAAAAGCATGAAAAGATGCACACAAGCTTGAAACATAAGAGATTTATTTTAAGTCCCAAATCAAAATATTATTAGATGAAGGAGAATACCTGGGATCCTTGCAACGCGCTTAGTAGATTTTACTTGATTTTTAGCAATTTTTGTTGAGCTTTTCCATGCAAGCAAGTGACGAACTCTCCAACAAGCAAACAAGCAAACAAGATATGCAAAATATATTCAACTTATGAAAACCATAGGGTTAGCTCTAAAAATCAATTATTATCAGTAATAATAACCAGCAATCAACCCAAATGACAACTCATATCATTCATTGAACCATGTAAAAAAAATAAGTGCATACCCATCACAAAACTTTATTTTTTTTTTTGCATTTGACCTAGTCAACAAGATCTAATTTTTTTGATATGATTTTGGCCACAAAAATAGAAATTCAAAATAGAGACCCCTACTAAAAAATAGAGAGCTTTCCAAAAATGCAAAAATTTTAGAAAAACCTCTTCATTTGTGCCCTAGAGACCTATTTTATCAATACAGACCAGTTTTTGTAAATTGACTATTTGAGCTATGATATCATGTCCAAATTTAAAACACAAAGAATGGACCCCCTGTATAATTTAAAGATCTTTCCGAAAATATAAAAATTTTCAAAAAATATGCTGATTTGCGTCAGATATTAATTTTTTCTGGAATTTCAAGAAAAAATTATTAAAAATTCAAAACATCTCAAAAAATTCTAAATTTTTTACTGTAGCTTCCATGACATGTCACCAACCTGCAAAAAAAATTTCAGACCAAAATTCCAAGCCGTTTGGGAGATAAAATTAAATCTTTAAAACTTTGGGGTTTTAGCTCCCAAAAAAATCAAAACCAGCATGTAAAGGTGGGTTGCCCCACGGTGGGCGCCAGAAATGTGTGTGTGAAAATTGTACCTGATCTGTAGACACAACACTCAGTAAAACATTAGAGGTTAGCTATAATCAAAATCATGCAAAATTGAAAGCTATCTAACCAAGCGATTTACTGCCTTCTAATAGGTGCGAGATTAATGTTCTCAGATTGTAATCAAGATCAGTGACCTAGACGACACCTAAATGAAGGATTTGAATGCAATTCTAGATATGGAATAAATGCAATTAATCTATATTTTTGATATTTTCTATGCAATAAGAATGATAAAAACTGATATGATATGAATGCTATTGAAAACTGATATGCTATGAATCTAACAATGATATGTAATATGAATGCAAAAATAAGATTGATCTCACAAAGATGTCGATTCGCAAGAGCTTTGATTCTTCAATTCCAATTCTCCAGCGTGATTGTGCAAAATATGAGATGATTTGTGAAGAGTTGAGCCTTTAATTTATAGAAATCCAGGGCTTTGGAGGTGCATGAATAAAAGCCATAAATCACTCAAATTAACTCATCTTGATTTTTGAGTTATCTGATCATAAAAGATAGTTAATTCTCAAAATCATGCAAAAACATGCAAAAATAGCTTTTTAACTCAAATTAGAGTTTAGATCAGCTTTTTGAACTCCAAAAGGATGTTGAGTTCCAAAAAGTCAATAACTTGCATTGATTTTCTGATTTGGAGTTTAACTGTTTCTTTTGAATATGCATAATAATTAAGAATTAAATAAATAAATAAAGTGATTTATCCTCAACTCAACTGATTTTCGAAAATAAATAATTAATTTATGGGTTAATTAACTATTTATTCAAACTTTTATTAAAAATTATATTATTAAATAATGACAACATGCTTTAATTAATTAAATAAGAATTTAATCAATTAAAGATAGGAATTTTGATTTATTGTCAAAATTAAATAATACAATTAATAATAGATAGAATTAAATTTAATTACATAATTAAGTGGCAAATATTAAATCTAATTAATTAAATATGAAAATATTCAATTAATCAAACTTAGGATAAATGTGATTTATCGCCAAATAATTATTAAATTAAAGATAATTAAGATAATTAAGAATATTACTAGGAATATTCCCTGATGCAGAATTTAAGATAATTAATTATGATTCGATAATGTTTAGATGTGCCTTAGATTAGGACTTTGATGTCGATTTCATATGATTTGATGATATAGGAGGTTAATGAACTTATAGCCCATTTTTGGGGTATTACAGATCTTACGTGTCTCTTGTGTATATCTTGGGTGTTTACATGTGGTATCAAAGTTGTGTTTAAACACTTGGACCTTGGTCTTCTATTGCTAAGTTGTGTACTCATGCTTGGTGCAGGAAGTTATTTAACACCATGCAAACTAGAAATAGTAATAGGGTGGATCCAGTAATGGATGGGTCAATGAGGAACAAAATCCGAGGATGGATGAGATCCTAAACCTCTTGGAAAAATAAAGGAGCCTCTTGCATCAACAAAATAACTGTATAGAACAACTTAAATAGGATGCAAGGAGTAGACAAAATGAAGAGGAAAGAAGAAAGAGGGAAGAGGATTAGAGACTTGAAGCTCAATAGAAACTGGATGAGGACCAACATTTGGAAGCACTAAGAAAAGAAGAAGAGGATAGGAGGAACGAAGAGAAGCGGAAACAAAATGTAGATCATGGGGCTATAAACATACCTAATAACAGAGAAAGAATAGTAGAAGAATTAATTAAGGAACTCAAAAATGTCATACCTCCTACATTTGATGGTAAGGCCATTGGTGATGTTGCTGAGGCATGGATAGTATCCATGGAAAAATAATTTTGTGTTCATAATCTTTCAGGTGAATCTAGAGCTATGTGGGGTGCCTTTTAATTGGTTGGTGAGGTTGGCACTTGGTGGTACAATGAAATGGATGAAAAGAGGATGCAACCTGGTGAGATCTCTTGTGAGGAATTCCTAGTACTTTTTTGTAAGAGGTGGCTACCTCAGCTATACTATGATAGGAAAGTGGCCGAATTCCAGAACTTGATTCCAAGAGTTTTGACTGTCATTGAATACCATGAGAGATTCTACCAGTTAGTAAAGTATGTACCTTAATATCAACAAAATGAGTGGTTCAGATCCCGCAAGTTTATTATTGGATTACGTCTAGAGATAGGATCAGAAGTGGATATGCATGAGCTGGAGACTATGGACTTTTCTTTTAGGAAGGCTTTGAGACAAGAATAGAAACTAAAGAAGGTATCTTCAATCAGAGTGAGTCAAAGGACTAGTACACCTTAGGGATGTAAGAGGAAGTTTCAAGATAATAAACCAAAGGGCACAAGTTAGAAATAGGTGTAGAATATGAGAGGCAAGGGCAGAGGTAATGCTAGTAGGAACAACAATGGTAACTAGAATAGAGGCAAAACATACAGAATAAACCTGATGGTAAGCAGGGACCACAAGATGGTTGCTACACTTGTGAAGGTGACCACTATGCTAGTGTTTGTCCTTAGTGATCACCCCATAGAGATGGGAAATGACCTCAGACTCAGCACCAGATTCATGCAGCTGTGAATAATAGACAAGCTAATTTTCAAGGAACACCCATTCAGATGGCCAGTAAGCTTCTTGGTCATGATATTTCTATTTTGATTGATATTGGAGCAACATGATGCTTTATAGATCCTAGAGTTGTTTCTAAATTACCAATTAGAGCATGATATATGATAGAACCATGGATGGTAGAATATGGAAACAAGGCAGAGCGTAAAGTTGAGCAATGTCTATTTTGTAGCGAGATTTAACTTCCTAATTTTCAAACACAAGTAAACTTGTACGTTGCACCTTTAGGTTCCTATGATGTTATTTTGGGTATCAATTGGTTAACAGAACATAAGGCCATAATGAACTACAAAGATAAAACTATAGAATGCCTTGATGATGCAGGTAACCCTATGTATACACTTAAAAATGGCTTCATTAATTAATTAAATATTTATTATTTAATTGATATTGACTTGATAAATTAATTAAATATTTATTATTTAATTAATATCTATTTCCTCTATTTATTAAATAAATTATTCAATTTATTTACTAAATTCACTATAGTCTATTCCTCTATCCTAAGTCTTCTAATTTGTCTTATTAAAGTGATTTAATTAAATATACAATCACCTAAATATGACTAAGTCCCCTAGTCCACTTCATCTACCCACTCACTTGACACATCATCTTGGCTAAAATAAATAATTATTATTAATTATTTATTAGTAATTATCCTCACCCACACATGTCCTATTCTCAAGGGCTATGTGGCCTCATAGGATTTAGTTTCATGACCACATGTCCTCTCAACAACTAAGTCAAGAGACATTCCCTATTCCTAAGGGGCTTCTCAAGCCACCTCTAAGGTCAAAGGTGACTCATGGGACACTTGTACAAAGAGTCCTTATGAGGAAAAGGTCTCTCCCTCTTTCTCTCTTTGGTCTTTGTGAGATACTTGACATGTGTCTTTCCCTTCCACCTTCTTCTCCTCCATGTCAATGTGAGAGGAACATCATCCCTATTCTTCCTCTCACATTCTAACTACATCCCCCTTTCTCTCAACTCCTTCAACCAAGTCAATCCTAGCCCTAGGATCTTCCACCTTTCATTCTCAACCATAGGATTGTGCCACCTAGGCCTAAATCCTCCAAAAATCTATAAAAGGAGACTCATTTCCCCTTTGTGAGCTAATAGGTATTTTTGTAATAAGCATTCAAGCAATCAAGCAATCAAGCATCCAAGCATCCAAGCATTCTAAGAGCAATCAATCCATATTATCATCATTTCATTTGCATTCCATCCATTAGATTGCATAAGCTATTGTGCACTCATTTCATAAAATCTCCACACTTTGGTAGCATCTTGGGAGAAGACTTCATTTGAAAATTTGAGAGCTCAACCTCTTCAAGAAATCAAGGATAGGAGGACAATGGAGACAAGTTGCATGGTAGGTGAAGGTAATTGATTTAGTTTCATCATCTTATAGTTACTTTGTATTCTTCATTGTGTTGCATTAGATTGATTTATTGGCTTTCAATAGTTAATTTATCATCTCTAGTTATTAGACATCTAATTTGCATACATTTTTGGTGCTAGAAGGAGGGCCCACCCGGGTTTTTCACTTTCAATTTTTAGTTTTCCGTGTGCAAGTTTTTCTACAGGTTATTTTTGCACATTCATACATGATTCCTGCGCATCTGTTCATTTCTACTTGGCATCCATTTCCTAATGACACAGTCGCAATTTTCCATTTTCTGTCAACTTGCTACGCATTCATTCAACTGTTTCACGCATACATAATTTTCTGCTGCGCATCTATAATTACGGTGCATATATACCATCTCACTGTGCATTAGTATATTTATGCTACACATCCATCTTTCCTACACATTCATTCAATATTCCTGCGCATTCACTGACTGTTATTGCGCATTTGTTTTATACAGTAGATACATAAAGTTTTTCAAAGTTATTTGGATTTTTGCTAATCTTTAACAAGTGCCTGTTCATTATGGTAGTGTTTTAGGCTATTTTGCAGGATGTTATTTTGAAGACCCCATTTGCTAAGAAATTTTTTTCTAACAATTTGATTGCAAATTGCCAAGGGGTTTGCAAAATAAAGTATAATCTCATTTGGGCTTTAAAAAAGACATGTTTTTGCTTTGTGTGTCTTCTTTAGAATAGAATCAAGTGTTTATCATGTTTTGCTTTTTAAGCTATCTGTAATCCCAAAATTATAACAATGTATCCTCTCCCCTCGCCATTCGTGGATCTTGGGTGTAAGAGAAATTGTTATAATTTTTAGAGGGTGGTCTTTGGTGGGAAAAGAGGTACTCGCACCAAGAAACGACCCAACCGGTAACAGGCTAAAGCCAAGCCCTTCCAAACCGGTATATAAAAAATGCTAGTGTGATTAGTCTCACATTAGACAGGTGTGAATTCATTGTGGCAACCAAAATCTCCTCCAGTACCCTAGTGGTGCATTAAATTCCTACTTAGTAGAGGTGAAAGCCTTGCTTTGAAAGGATTGAGAGAGTCCCCTTAATTGGGAAAATGACTTGATCATGTATACACTAAGATGTGCACTTCTCTAAATCATTGCTTCCAAGAGAATCCATGGATTGGAAACCTTGAGAAATTGATTTAGAGCTCCCTAGGCATGGAGTGCAAGGATTTTAAGAGTGCTCTCAGCTAGAGTTATTAAGTCAATAACCTTGCTAGTAAACCATGCAATGGGAGATTCAATGAGACAAGGGAAAGAATGCCAATATCTTCAAGAATCCAAATGGAGATGTAATGCAACTACACTAAGAATGAAGATGCAAACTAAGCTATGGAAATGAAAGAACAATGCAACTAAGCTATGAAAAGAAAAAGAAAGTGTTACAAATCCTTCCTATTTAGACTATGTGAGATCTAAGCTAGAGCTTGAAGGGAAACTAATCTAAGAAAGCATAAACATGAAGCTAAGCTAAGAATGCAAGAATGAAAGCTAAATGTAGAAAGATCTCCAAAAAGCTCCAAAGTCTTCAAGAAATCCTGCAGCATAAAGTTAGCATAAAAAGTTGGGGATCTAGAATGAAGAAGAGAGCTCTCATTTTATAAGAAATGAGAAAGAATGGACCATGGAGATTAAGAGGCAAAAGATTTAATCAATAGTGGAGCATCAAAGAGGAGCAATCCATGTGCACAAGTATTCTCCAATGAGAAAATAAGAGTTGACTTTTGTGCCCATATGAGATGAAAAGTGCTTTTCTTCTTTTTAAAAATAAGAATAATGCTTTATTTGTGCAACTTAGGATAAGAGGAAAAGTGGGGGCTTTTTATTTATTAAAAGGGGAGGAAATATTCCTTTTAATAAATAAAGACTTAGAAATAAGATGGTTAGCCCATAGAATATAATTGAATAAATGACAGAACTAGGATTTGATCAAGAATAAGCAATTGATGATTTTAGCAAAAATGCTAGCAAGGGGCTAATAGTCTAGATGACCATTTTTAGATGTATACATTTGCCCCTCTTTGACTAATGTGAGATCAATTTGGGATCACATGCAGTCAAAGAATAGATCAGCCAAGAAAGCAAGCAATAGCTATCTGACTCCAAAGTATGAAGTGCAGAGAGATAGCAAATCTTGCGTGGTCAACCTGATAGCGGTAGTACTGAACACCTAGGAAAGAGATGGACAATATCAGAACTCGAGATGAGAACTAACATGTCAAGTGCAAAGATAGATCGATTAGAGAAAATGGAAAGGTCAAGCATATTCTCTAGAGAATAGCCAATAGGATATGATGTGTTTGCCCCCTCGGGATTGAAAACGAAATCAGGTAGAGGGAAAGCAGAAGCAAGAGCAACATGATCCAATCACTAGAAATCATAATCAAAGATGAAAGATAAGAGAATAATCATCAAGTAGTGAAGATATGCCCCAGTTTGACTATAGGATAAAGATGAAGCGAAAAATGAAATGGCAGACTAGAAATTTGAAAGAGATGGGGATGAAGAAAGAAAAGATGCCCCAGTGAAGATCGAAGGGTCAGGCCTCAAAAGGTCAACCAACTACGTAGAAGAGGGTGAAATGCAATTTTTGACAATCAAGGTGAACTTGGATTTTAGTTTGGATCCTGAAATGAAGAGAAAATGATGTGATATGAAAGACAAGAAGTGAAAGACGTGATCGAGAAGAAGCGAAAGGTGAGCGCAGTTGACCGACAGGTCCACGAAAGATGAAAGGAGAGCTCTCTCCATATGCAAGATGCAAAACTAATCAACATGAACCTAAAAATGCAAGCTACTATGAAAAATGGTTTACTTGCAAGGTTACAAAGCTGTTAGACTCTAATATTCATCATCGAGCATTATTGGCAGCGTCGCAAGATCATACAATACACACTAGCATAATTATGTGGATCTAAATATTATCTATATCAAATAAAAATGTGGAAATCCCACCTAGGCATCAAAGACATGTAGGTCAAGATGACTAGTACAGTGAGATTAAGTAAGGTTAATATAGCAAGATTATGCTCACATCGAGACACAAGAAAGTCAAGATGACTATAAGCATGTATAGCAAGATTATGCTCACATCGAGACACAAGAAAGTCAAGATGACTATAAGCATGCACTTGTGAAAAATAGTCAAGGATAATACCTTGTAGATCTCAATGTCAAGTGGAACAAGCATAAATGCTAATGATAGTGAGGACCAACAAAATATACCCACAAGTAGAAAGCAAATAAAACATGTTCTCATGCCCCAGTCTTCTAGCTCAGCATCATCGAAAACTATTAGGGATAGAACACTCAACAAAGAAATCATCATAGATAGCACACAAAGAAATAAAGCAAATGTTAGCAAGTCAAGTTTTTAAGTGTGTGTGTGTAGTTCATAGAGTCAAAATTTGAGTATCGCATCTGCTAGTGAGAAATATTGCATCATTCTGGACTACGGGTAGGATATCTGATAAGTGTTAAGAAACACTCGATGCTAGGGAAGTGTTGAAAAAAACTGTTGGGGTGGTGTTGAAAAACACTGTTTGCGAGGTGCCTAAGAAACCCAAACACACAAAGAGACCCAAGATAAGCTAGAACAATGTATGCCCCCAAGACTAAGACAAGAGTCAATTCCAGGCTAGGGGAGGCAAAGCGAGAAGTGGAGTGGAGGAGCGCCACGCAAGACTGATAGACATAGGTGCAAGGGTCTCAAGCAACGCCTGTTTCTAAGTTTTCACCACTTGATAGATTTTTTCAGGACTTTTTGCAATTTTTTTTGTATTTTTGCTACCAAGGTGCCTGTTTCCAGGTTTTCACCAAGGCACTTTTTCTATTTTTTTAAATTTTTGAATTTTTGAATTTTTTTGGTGAGACATCAAAGCGCCTATTGCTAGGTTTTCATTAGGATGCTCATTTTTTCAGTACTTTTTATGCTTTTTAGGATTTTTTTAGCATCATATATGAATTTTTTTGGATTTTTTCAGGATCAATAAAAATATGTACAAAGAGCTCAAGGACCTTAAGCATAGAACTTCTGCAATTGTAGAACATTGATAGGCTTGGTAAGCTCTGCTTCCTCTGATGTAGATAACTAAGAGGCACTAGACCCAAATGTTGCGGTGATAATACAAGGTCCTAACCAATGGGAACCAGCCCTAAGCAGTTTCCAAGCTAGCGTGGGATCGTTAAAGTGTGATCTAGATATACTATCGCGGACTTCAGCTAGCACTTTATCTGACTCCTCTATTTCTAGACACTTAAGGAGAGTTCCATCTAGACCCTTCCTATACAAGTCACCAGAGACGAGGGTAAAGTGTGAGGTGTTATGGATGAGATTTTCAAGGATAACGTGATCTTGAAAATAGGAAAATATGATGGCATTGTAAGGACTATGAGAAAGATAGTGTAATTCTTCCACCAGGAACTTAAAGCATGATTTATGCTTTTTCAATTGTAAAATGGATGTCAAAGTAACCATGACATTAGCAACTTTATTTTTAGATAAGTTCACCATGTGCTTGTAAAGAATCAGCTTGTCATCTTTTATTTGATAATCATCATTTTTGAGTAGGTTTTTATTTTTACTTTTTTTAGGTTCGGATACCACCACAATGTGGTTTTCACCATCTGACCATTTCTCTTTTCTTTTGATTTGATGATTGAGATACTTTATTTTTGATTTAGTCCTTTTTGTTGTTGGTTCACCAGTGGAAGAAGTAACAGGTTCAATGGCATGTTGATCTTGGGTGGACCAAGCTATGAGATTTGATTTTGTGAGATGAAATGAAGTGACTAGTTCAATAGCATTTATGTGAGGGATGTCATCTCTGGTGACAAGAGAGGTTAAGCCTATAGGGTAAGCTCTGAAAGTGTTAAGATCTAGACTTGTCATAGAAGGACCAGCGTGGTCCACTAAAGCAATACGTGGATGAAACTCATCAGACCCTACGCGAGACTCATCAAATACGTCAGGTTGGTCACCATAAGTATGAACCACATCCACTTCCATATCCACTGTGGAAGATCCATCAGAGAGAGTATCCCATTCATATTCATTTGAATCTATTGTTACACTTCTACTGGGATGCTTGCACCAAGAAGGTTTAGGACCTTTAGAAGTAGAGGCTTCAGTGTCATGATGTGTGAGATCTCCTTGTTTCATTAACCACAAAATATTTCTTCGTTGTCTAGCTCGGGGATCAAATTCATTATCACTAGACATAGAAGCTTCAGCTGAATCATTGGTAGGTATGCATTCTTCTCCCCAAAGGAGTGAAGTAGAAGGAAGATCATCTCTTATTTGAGTCATAGTGTGTAGTGGTGACTCATTTGTATTTGTGTCTGAATCACTAATCATGGGAGCATTGCTAGAACATGTAGGGAGGTCATCATCGACACCATATCCTAGACCTGTTGTGATCCTAGAGGGTTAGCCATTAGTATGACTCAAAGGCTCAACTAGGGTGTGTCCATTATCATTTATAGGTCCTTGACCTTGATAGCCCATTTTCTACAAAAATTTATAGCCTTTACCATAGCGCTTAGGGGAAATAGGTGTAGCAATAGTGGTATTGTCTTCTTTGTCTCTATAGATCCATTCTCTAATAGCTTTTTCTTCTCTTTCTGCCTCTAGGGGTATGGACACTTGAACAAAATTACCAAAAATTGTCATGGCAGAAGCAGAAGGCTTCATCTTATCAGAAGGTCTCCCATATGATCTTGGAGATATTGGCATAGCAGCAATGGAATCCAGTGTGTATTCACCCATACCAAGGCTCATCATTTTAAAAGTTTTCTTAGTAGAAACCAAGGATGCGGTAGGATCATTAGAGGGTTTGTTGTGAGGAACAAACATTTCAGCAGCAGCAAGAGCATTGATAGCAATAGAATGATCCCCAGGAATCACAATTTCAGCTCCATTATGTGGGAATTTAACACACTGATGGTATGTAGAAGGCACAACTTGCATGTCATGGATCCAAGGATGACCCAAAAGGATGTTATAAGCAAGTGGGATATCCAATACTTGGAACATAATGTCTCTCATGACAGGGCCCACTCAAACAAGCAGTGTGACAAGACCTTTGGAAGATCTTTCAACTTCATCATATGCTTTTATAGTAATCTTCTGTTTAGGATCTACAACAAATTTTGATAAACCCAACTGTTGCACAACATTGAAAGAAACAATATTTAACCCAGCACCATTGTCTATCAAGACTCGGCGGACTCGGGTATTGTAGACCATAACTTCAATATCTAAGGCAAGATTGTGAGGGTGACTAATAGATACGTCATCTTCTGTAGAAAAGGATAGATAATGAGGTGGTGAGATGTGGTTGACCATAGCTTGGAACCTATCTGGGTCAATGTCATTAGGGACATTAGCTGTGCACAAAGCCTTTTCAAGGATCTCCTTGTGCAAAGGGGATAGCTCAAGCAACTCAAAAATAGATATCTGTGCTGGTGTCCGTTGCAACTGATGGACAAGATCATAGCTAGACAAAGCTAGAGGAGCTACTGGTTTGGAAGATGAGGCTTGTTTAGGATCAGACACAGTTTTAAGGACTAGTTTAGCTTGCCCCCTAGTAACAACATTCAATGTCTCACTTCGGGAAGATGAACTGCCTCATGTTTGCAAGACCAACTTTGGCATACCATGATTGGTTTTATTATCATCTTGAGGTCTCATCATAAGAAAACTCTCAACAGGCTCCACCATGTTGATCACAGGTGAATCAGAAGTATATGTATAGTTGATCTTAGCATCATGATTCTTCTTATGTGCTTGGGAGGTTTCACCTTTGTCATACTTAGGTAGAGGATCTTTGAAAGCTGTGCGATCAAAATTTTTAACTAAGCCATCTATGAGAACTGTGCCTCCCTCAATGAGATCTTGTATAGCATCTTTAAGTGTGAAACAATTGTCAGTCTTGTGTCCCTTGTTTCTATGATAGTGGCAGTAATGATCCTCTCTCCACCAATTAGGCTTAACTGGTGGATCATAGGGATGAGTTTTCTTAGGAAGCGTAAGATAATTATTGGCAACCAAAGTCTTAAGAATCACATCATATGGTTCAGCCAATGGGGTATAGACCCGTCATCAGAATTGCTTCTTTGGCTTATCTGCATTCTGAGGCTTACGAGCATTTTGAGTGGTGGCAGCTTCTTGTAGTTTTTCTGCGTAGATGGCATTAGAGAGGTTGAAAGTAGGCTCTTTAGCTTTTGGGACATCTACAACCCCATCATTGACAACATGCTTATTTCTACTCCAAGGTTTGTTCTTGTGTTTGCCATAGTTTCTAGTATCCTTATTGATAACAATATCACCTTTTCTTATGGCCACATCCTCAATCCTATATGCACTTTCAACCATGTCATTGAAAGAGGAGAATAGTTGTTTCCTAAGATCATAATATAGCTCAGGCACTAGAGTGTTGACAAAAATGTCAATCTTTTCTCTTTCATCTAGCTGACAAGGATATCGAGAATACAATGACCTCCAATGTTGCAAATAAGTAGAAAATAACACTCCTTGGTTTTGTCTCAAAGCACCAAGGTCTATCATGGTGATAGGCTATTGGATATTGTATGAATAGTGTTGTGTAAAGCGCATAGCTAACTCATCAAAAGTCTTCAAAGGAGGTGTCAACTTGGAAAACCATTCTAAAGCTTGTCCTCTTAAGCTTCGAGGGAATAATCATAGCAAAAATGTGTCTTCATGAAGGAATTCCATGCTAAGAGCGTAAAAGTGACGCACATGGTCATGGGGGTCACCGTTTCCATCATACTTTTCATATTTGGGAACCTCAATATCCCTAGGAAATGGGACCATGTATAGACTCCTATCAAATGGAAGAGCACAAATAGATTCTACAAAGGAGACCTTTGGAGGCTCTCTTTCTATTGCCATTTGGGTAAGGCGTTGATTTGTTCGACATAGTTCTTCCTTAAGGACTTCCAATTCAGTTGGTACTCTTTGTTGAACAATTTGTCTAACATCATAGCCGAGAGGAAGCTTGTATCCTCTAGAGGTCATATATTGGAAATATTGGTCGCCATTGTGCTCTAAAAGCTTAAGCATCTTTCATTGGGAGTCTTCATCTTGTTCAAATGCAATAAGATCCTCACTAGAAATATCATCAACGATCTCTTCCTCATGGTGAGAGGGAGGTGGTCTAGGAGGTGAAGAAGGTACATCAAAAGTTCATCTTGGAGGGGACATTGGTGGCATGTTGTTTCCATTGTTTCCACTAGTGCCAAAGAAAGGTCTATTTTCATAGCTACTAGTCCTTGGTTGTTCATGGGACATCCCTGTTGAAGTCATGCAGCTAGTAGCTTCCATTAAGATTTTACTATACTCTCTATCCAAGAGTGCTTGTTTATCTCTTTGCTCAAAGTGTTCTTGCATACGATGATATCTCTCTTGTTCATTCATAGTAAGTGAGACACTGTCTATGTTTTTGGGGGTTTTGAATGCAAAGAAGAGGAAGCCTCCTTTATACCATGGGGTAGCCTTAGAATCCTTAGAGTGGTCAGAACTAGAACTATCATTGTGAGCAGGCGCTTGTGAGTGTTTGGTTGGAGAAGGTAACTAAGTGTAATTGAACGGAGGATGATTCTCTTGCTCAAATTGAGACTGAGTTGTAACCGACATGAAAAAGAATTTTTGGTTGA
Source organism: Chamaecyparis obtusa (assembly GCA_027943335.1). Taxonomy (NCBI): domain Eukaryota; kingdom Viridiplantae; phylum Streptophyta; class Pinopsida; order Cupressales; family Cupressaceae; genus Chamaecyparis; species Chamaecyparis obtusa. The sequence continues at coordinate 1,408,776 of BSBK01000471.1, read as the reverse complement.
CTAATAGAATGAGACAAAGTTTCTTAGATGTTGAGATAAGAAAAAGCCAATGATGATCACTTGTCGAGATAGAACAATAGAGATGGCTGGTCAAAGTGCTCAAGAACTTACAACAGTCAATTGACACAAGCCTAGATGTGAGCAAGAAGCTCGATTAGCAAGTAGCTAGATAGGTAACCGTGTTTTGACAAGTGATCAAAAGTGACATTTGATAGGCTCAAATCCAATAGTTTTAGCTCATTTATTTTAGTCTAGAACAATCCTAAGCATGTAGGTAACAAACCAGCTTCAGATAAGAACAAAAAAAGACACTCTACAGTAGGTTAAAATGCAAGTTTAGCAGCTTTGAATTGCAACAATAGTAGGATAGCAGAATAACTCAGGATTCTTGGTTGAAGGTATGCAATGATGTTTCAGTATCATACGACTCTTGACTAGTGAATGTGAAAAATTCAGTTTTGAAAGCAATTTGGTCAATGTTGTAGGTTGCAAGTATAATTTTTTGATTTCAAGCACAATAATATTAGGAAGTAGACAAGTTTTCAAATAGTAGGTGATCAAACATGTCATCAAACACTTGCACGGGGGCAAAAGCAACCTTGCCAAGACAAGCAATTGTGATATCAAAACTAAAAATCTATGAGCATTACCGTGATTTTTGTATGTTCAAGAATGTTTGCATGGGTATATAACAACGAGAACAGTTCAAGCACTTACTACCTAGAAGGACAAAGGCTCAATACTTAGCAATGTGGCCCACAACTTGATGCTCCATTTCCTCACACAAAGTGGTTGCCCACAATAGATATTGGCATTGTCATGGAAGTGCCAAAGACACAACCAAAGGAACACATATGGTGAGTAATCTTGGGGTGATCCGAGTTACTCCACTTGGATCAATCCTTGCACCAAGAAGCTAAGCGGCAAAAATAGGGTGGCCTCTACCTATGGTTCTTAGTAAGGGCTTCCATTCGTAGCACCCCTCTTGCTTCCCAAAGGGACTCCTTACCTTGCGGCAAGTAACAGACCTCGCGGCCTCAAGAGTACCTTAAGCATTCTTTCTCAATACTCTCCTCATGGTCACAATCCCACAAGTACTCACATCAAGTGAAGACAAGCACTACGTCTACCAAAGTTTTGTGTCCTTCATAGCCTTGAGATTATAGTGGGTTGGAATAGCTTGGTATTAGCTTGTCCCCACTTGGGTCGTTCCTCTTGATTGCTCAAGAGCAGGCCCGCTAAAGGATTCTAAAAGATCTAAACAAAGAGTGGATCAACTTATAAGATTCAAGGTTTTTGTTTCACCGCAAGGGTGAAGATCATACTCCCCTATCTCAAAGCTTTCTCCCAAACACACCAAGCAAATGTTCAATTACCCTCTTGCTTTCAAAATCCAAAGATGGGTCAAGATTTTTTGGTTCACCACAAGGGTGAAGAGCATACTTCTCCTACCACCCAAGAATCCCTACAACAAGATATTATGTTCCTATGAAATGAAACAACTAGTAATTGCCACACTTGAAATGGAATAAACAAAAAGCACTTGATTGGATTTTTATGCTTTGGGCAGTCCTACAAAAACCGTTAGTAGCCCTTGTGCATTTGAAGCTTTGACATGCGTTCTTTTGGCAAAATATTTCAAGCAATGAGAGCACCTACAAGCACAACTTGTTAGCCCCACAATGGTTAGCACATCAAAAATTAGATAATCTGCAAGTAAAATAGCTGATCAAATGGTAAAATCTAAGAATGAAACTAGCATGGTTGGATTAGGCTCGGAAAGACCTTTCCAACGATATATCACACTTCAATTTTTGATACCGTTTGCAAAAATTTCTCAAAAATGGGTGCCCATTTTCCACAGATTTGAAAATGCTGAAATTTTAAAAAATTTAGGAAAACTGAAAATAGAAAACAAAACTAACAAATTTGGAATTCTGGTCTCTATCTATCACAAAATTTTGCACAAGATAGTACCGAACCATGTGCGAGAACACACAAGCCTGCGTGAGAAAGTACAGATCTGCATGTGAGAAATCACAAGCCCGCACAAGAACATACGCCGGCTCACGCGAGAAAGTGCATTGGCTCACATGAGAAAGTACTTCATCATGTGAAGAAGTGCTACAAACAACAAATCTTCACGCGATATGGAGAGAAACCTCGCGCGAGATTCTGTAACAGTGACGCACAGAAGTATGGACAGCCTATGGAAATTGCAAAAAAATAAAAACAACCGAAACTTGCAATGGAAATGCAAGAAAATAAAGACAAAATGGAGTTGTCTTGCCCCACGGTGGGTGCCAAAAATGTACACACTAAGATGTGCACTTCTCTAAATCATTGCTTCCAAGAGAATCCATGGATTGGAAACCTTGAGAAATTGATTTAGAGCTCCCTAGGCATGGAGTGCAAGGGTTTTAAGAGTGCTCTCAGCTAGAGCTATTAAGCCAATAACCTTGCTAGTAAACAATCCAATGGGAGATTCAATGAGACAAGGGAAAGAATTCCAATATCTTCAAGAATCCAAATGGAGATGTTATGCAACTACACTAAGAATGAAGATGCAAACTAAGCTATGGAAATGAAAGAACAATGCAACTAAGCTATGAAAAGAAAAAGAAAGTGTTACAAATCCTTCCTATTTAGACTATGTGAGATCTAAGCTAGAGCTTGAAGGGAAACTAATCTAAGAAAGCATAAACATGAAGCTAAGCTAAGAATGAAAGAATGAAAGCTAAATGTAGAAAGATCTCCAAAAGGCTCTAAAGTCTTCAAGAAATCCTGCAGCATAAAGTTAGCATAAAAAGTTGGGGATCTAGAATGAAGAAGGGAGCTCTCATTTTATAAGAAATGAGAAAGAATAGACCATGAAGATTAAGAGGCAAAAGATTTAATCAGCAGTGGAGCATCAAAGAGGAGCAATCCATGTGCACAAGTATCCTCCAATGAGAAAATAAGAGTTGACTTTTGTGCCCATATGAGACAAAAAGTGCTTTTCTTCTTTTTAAAAATAAGAATAATGTTTTATTTGTGCAACTTAGGATAAGAGGAAAAGTGGGGGCTTTTTATTTATTAAAAGGAGAGGAAATATTTCTTTTAATAAATAAAGACTTAGGAATAAGATGGTTAGCCCATAGAATATAATCGAATAAATGACAGAACTAGGATTTGATCAAGAATAAGCAATTGATGATTTTAGCAAAAATGCTAGCAAGGGGCTAATAGTCTAGATGACCATTTTTAGATGTATATAGATCACAACCACCTGAATGGATGTCCTTACTAAAAGCTTTTGTTTAGTGGCCAAAAACCTTCTATTTGTTGGCTCAAGGGGTCACCCAAGCCCGTGAAGACACCCCAGATTACTCACGGTTTATAGTAGAGATAGCAGTTCTTTGGGAAGTAATGACCCATTGAATTCAGAACTTGGTGTGCCTAAGAAGTGAGTGCACTGTAAGGAGGAGCCCGTGCCTCCAAGTTCCTCGGCTATCTGCTGTGGATTTGCATGGCTGGATTTTATTATTCTAGTGGGGATTCAACAGATATTGTCCTTGCCAACCATATGATTGTAAGCGTGTTTGTGGATTCATATTAGCATAGTTAGATTAAAATCATTTCTATCTTACATGTGTGTGTTTATGCATTTTTCATTTGCCAAAAACTAGAAAACATCAGAAAGTCATACAAAATTTCCAAATCTTGCAGTTCAAATCAATCAGAAATAAAAACCTGCTCATTCATACCAATTTGTTGCGCATACATTAAACTGTTCTGCGCATTTGATAATTTTTCCATGCATCGGTCACAATTTTCTACACATCTATCTCATCTTGTTGTGCATTTATCAATCTATCTTATGCATTTGTTGCTGCGCATTTACAACAGTGAGCATTTCCACAAACTTTGAAATTTTGAAAATCATTTTTTTAGATACCCATTTTCATCCTTAGTAAGATTCTGGAAAAACATTCAAGTTACACAGACCTCTGATCTTTAGTTTGACCATTTTCATCACTTTTCATCAATTTTCATCAACCTTTCTTCACCGAAAATCATCAAATCATTTCTTCTAATCTTTGAAATTCTCAATTTAGTGTTGAAACATTACCTTATCTATCAGATTTTGATCTTTGTGAGTTTACCATATCAGGATATATCATCCTTAACCACAAAACTTACTTAGGTTATTATCTCTTGATTTCCCTTTGTCATATCATAGTGAGATCTATACCTCCTATTAACTTAGAGTTTATCAAGTTGTCTTATCACTTTTCAACACGTTTCAATATCTTTTCTATCAATCACTTTCCATATCTTCTCATAAAAAATCTTTCATCCCGCAATCAATTCTCTCAATTTTATGGTTCAAACTCAATCTCAGAAACTTAAACAAGCCATTAATCCAGAATCTCTAGACAAGATGGAAGGAAATACTAGCAATGAAGAAAACCCTTGGTCAAAAGAGCTTCCTAAGAAAACTTCACTTTTTACATCCAATGACGAACCCACTGATGACGAACTTAGGGAAGCTTCACAAGATCCTCAATTTTATCATGTCATGGAAAGATTCTTAGGCTTGGATAGAGAGATGTATTTCCTCATGCTTGCTCAACAAGGAGCTAAGTTACCAAGTGATTTTGATGTTTCCCATCTTAGAGAACCAGCTCATGCAAACAATCAAGAAATCCCTAAGGGTTCTCAAGATACTCATGGAGCAAAGGAACCCAATCAGCAATCCAATACTTCTCACAACAATCAGCAATCCAATGCTTCTCATAGCCATGAACAACACACTGCTTCTCAAAATAATCAACAATCCAATGGTTCTCAACATACTCAACAACAAAATGTTTCCCAAAACACTCAAGGAAACATGTTATCTTTGGATCCTGTTCTACAACAAATCCAGATGCTTCAACAACAAATCTGTGACATCCATTCCCTCCTCATTTTGAGGTACCAAAATTTGACAAATACAAAGGGAATTCGGATCCACAAGACCATATTCGTGAGTTTTGTGCTGCTTGTATTGAAGTCACTCACAATGACACTTATCTTATGTGACTATTTCCATGAAGTTTAGGAGGACAAGCTATGGAATGGTTCTCCAAACTACCCCCAGGCATCAAATCTTTCAATGAGCTTCTTGACAAATTTATGACTCATTATTCATATAACATCAAACATGAAGTCACTATGCTTGATATTTGCAATGCACATCAAAAGAATGGAGAACCCTTCCTTACTTTTTTGCAAAGATGGCGTTAATTATTTTCCAAACATCCACGAACGATTCCTAAACAAGAAAAGATGGATATCTTTGTGCATAACCTTACACCAGAAATGAGTTATAGGTTACAATTGCAATGTCCACCAAACTTCAATAACCTCATAGAAAATGGTATCAAGATTGAAGAAGCCATGGTCTGAAAAGGTGAGATAAAACTTTATTCTAAAGACAATGTTGGATCCTCAAATTCCAATTCCAACAACTACAAAAATGACAAATCAAAATTTTGGAATAAAAACAAAAACATTGTCAATGATGGGATTGTTGATAATCGTAATGTCAAACCAACACAACCCCTTCTCAATCTCACAAGTCAGGCCAATGCTACTCAAGGGACTTACATTAATCAATCAGCAAATCAAAACACCAACAAAGATTCATCTAAACCATGGTTGCCTTTCATGTCACCTCAAAGAAACTTTAATCCTTTAGGGGAATCTCTCGAATCAACATTACGGAAGTTAATCACAAAGAAACTCATTACACTTCCTGACACGAAAGATTTCAAACCTAGAGTGAAGCCTTCTTGGTAGGATGAGAATGATTATTGCAAATTTTAGAGAGGCAAAGGACATAAAACCAATGATTGCAAAAGGCTCAAAAATGTAATTCAAGACTTAATTGAAAGTGGAAAAATTAGTGTTGATGGACATACCTCAAATGAATCACATACGGCTTTCAAAGATCCACTTCCTGAGCATGAAAAAGGAGGTTCTTCCAACACTAAGAGTGACAATCAAGCTAATTATAATTCCACTCCCTATCGATATGTTGGCAACATTTCTAAATGTCATCCTTCTAAGTATTATGCCAATGTCATTACCATCAAAGGAAGATCAGAGAGTCAACCAGTCCATGTTACTACTCGTGCTCAATCCAAAGTTACTCTCCAAGGAGTCTAGTCTAAACCAAATGCACCTCACAACAAGTCTGTTTATGTCCCAAAGTCTACAATGAATATTTCCAACCAATACAACCTTTTGGAACAACTCAAGAAAACACCTGCCGAGATATCCATCTTAGAGCTTTTGCGTCTATCCCCATCTCACAAAGATATCCTTGAAAAAGCTCTCTTAGAAACCCAAGTCCCCACAAATCTAGATCATGATCAATTTCAAGCTATGGTGGGCCATTTAACAACCCCACATTACCTATCCTTCACTAAGAATGATGACTTAGCTATTACACAACCTCATAATGCTCCCCTACATATCGAAGTCCTTGTCCAGAGTTATAAAATCAAACAAGTACTAATAGATGGAGGAGCTGGCTTAAATATCTATACATTGAAACTAGTCCTTGCATTGGGATTCTCTGAAAATGTTGTTGATCCCAAGAAGAAAATCATGATAAAAGCTTATGATGAGGAAGAGCGGTCATCCAAGGGGTCTATTGTTTTACCAATCAAAGTAGGTCCTATAATCAAAGATGTACCTTGCCAAGTCCTAGACATGGATCTTGCTTATAACATTCTTTTGGGAAGACCATGGATTCATTCCATGCAAGCTATGCCATCAACTTATCACCAATGTTTGAAATTTCCTCATAATGGTTAGGAGATCACTATCAAAGGAGACACTAATCCTTTTCAATATTGTAGCAATGTGAAGACCTCTAATTCTTTGGTTCCTTATAATCATACTGGATCTTCTGCAACTACACCCATTGATCCTAGTAATGTCGCATCAACTTCTAAATCCAATGGGATCAAGATAGACATAAAAGAAAGAAGTATGGGAGAATACACTTTAGGTCAAGCTCTTTGCATCATAGAGTTACCTTTATCTCCTAGATCATATGGTAGATCTTTGATCACTAAACAACAATCATAACCCCCTTCAACACTTGTTTATGACACATTTATAAGTGGGGGCACAATATCCAAAGAGGCAGCTAAGTGTAATGCTGATCATTTGCTTAAGTCATAGAAGAATGAAAAGGATATCAAACATGAATATATATCACCTGATGTCTATGGTAAAGGGTATACTTTGCTACAAAAGATAGGATACCAAGGTGCTAGACCTATAGGGTTACAAAGAGAAGGTGTTATCAAACCGATCTTGCAAAATCCAAACTATTAAAGAGACACTACAGGATTAGGATACAAAGGAGAAGGACCAAAAGAACAAAAAGGAAAAGAAAAGATCACACCTTTTCATGAGATATCTAAAGCTCCTTCTTTACAATTCAGAAAGAATGGTATGTATGTAGATCTAGAGAAACAAAGGATAGCACAGAGAATCATTGATAGACTTGGGGATAATGATGATTTTGACTCAAATGATTATGAATGGGATTCATTATCAGATTGTACTAAAGAGATAGGAGTTGATGTTATCCATCACCATAGTAACGATTACCATGAGGGAGAGAGTTCAAAGACTGACTCACTAGGATTAGTCCCACGTGATACTACTTTTGTTGATTGTGAGGAAAGTGATCTTTATCTTGCGATAGATGAATCGGATGAGAGTATGGAAATAGACCTCACTGATACCATCATGAACCTTGACAAATTTTCCATCAATACCATCTCTACCTTTGAAACTGACCCGAATGATCCAATGCCCCTTGTATATCCTGAGCTTATTGATTGGGATTCTCCCGATCATCCAAAACTTGATGTATTCCATAATGATGATGCAATCATTGACTATCTTGGAATTAGAGATCATTTACCACCAGGAGATCACAAGTCAGGATTTCTGATAGAACTCAATGACATGGCCTACTTTGGTGAGAGTGTCAATCCTTTCAATCATAAAAATATAAAAATAATCAACAGATCTAATGGTGAAAACCACTAAGTGGCAGTATTAGATCCAAAAATAGTAAAAAGAAATGACGCATTTGATGGTGAAAACCTCTCCAAGGAACCTAACGATGGAAGGATTAACACTCTTCCCAATTATCTATATCGAGAGCAATCTACCATTCTTATAGAACCAATAGTACCACTTAACATTGGAACAGAAGAGTCTTAGCGCATCCTCAAAGTAGCAACATCCTTGATAGAATCAGAGAAAGAAGCTTTTGCAAAAATTTTCAAAGAAAGACAAATCAACTTTGCTTGGTCCTATGCTGATATGCCTAGCCTGGATCCAAATCTCATTATGCATCATTTATCTATCAGACCAGGTGTAAAACTAGTTAAGCAGAAGCTCTGCAAGAAGCATCCCCACATTTCACTAATGGTTAAAGTAGAATTGAAGAAGCTCCTAGATGTTGGATTCATTTGAGCTATTGATTATGCTGAGTGGATTTGAAATATTGTCCCCGTCTCAAAACCATACAAGTCTATCAGGATTTGTATTGATTTTTGAGATCTTAATAAAGCTTGTCTAAAAGACAACTTTCCTCTGCCAAATATTGACATTATTGTTGATCTGACAGCTGGGCATGAGATGTTATCATTAATGGATGGATTTTCTGGCTATAACCAAATCAAGATTGCACCAGAAGACCAAGAAAAGACTACTTTTACTTGTCCATTGGGTACATATTGTTGGAATGTGATGCCTTTTGGCCTCAAAAATACTGGAGCAACTTACCAAAGAGCAATGACCACAATCTTTCATGATATGATGCACACCATTATGGAAGATTATGTTGATGACATTTTAGCAAAATCCAAAGATAGAGCTGGTCATTTGAGAGTGTTGGATCAAATATTCACTCGGATGGAAAAGTATCAGATTCAACTCAATCCGAAGAAATGTGCATTCAGAGTTACATCTGGTAAATTGTTAGGGTACATTGTCTCAGCCAAAGGAATCAAAGTAGATCCAGAAAAATTTAAAGCAATAATGGAGATGGCTTCCCCCACTAACATTAGTCAGTTAAGATCCTTGCAGGGACATCTCCAATCCATCCGAAGATTTGTTTCTCAACTAGCAGATTAAAGTCACCCCTTTCAACATTTGTTGCATAAAAATATCTTATTCCAATGGGATGATTAGTGTGAAGTAGCTTTCAATAAAATCAAGCAATATCTGGTGAATCCTCCAACTTTGATGTCACCAATTCGAGGCAAGCCACTCTTTCTCTACATTTCAGCTATGACAGTTTCACTAGGTGCTCTACTAGCTCAGCAAGATCATGAAGGAAAAGAAAAAGCCATCTATTAGATCAGTCGTACCCTAGTGGGCTATGAGCTAAACTATTCTCCTATAGAAAGAGCATGTCTGGCCATTTTTTTTGCATCACAAAAGTGGTGACATTACATGTTGTCACATTCAATCCATCTTATCACAAAGATTGATGCTTTAAAGTATCTACTAAGCAAAACAGCATTGACAGGTAGATTGGCTAAGTGGGTCATACTACTTAGTGAATTTGATATTGAATATGTAGACAGGAAAGATATCAAAGGTCAAGTGATAGCAGATCAGCTAGCAGATGCTCCATTAATGGATGACCAACCTATACACATAGAGTTTCCTGATACACACATCTTGGCTTTATCTACACAAACTTGGCAACTATATTTTGATGGGTCATATACTCAACAGGGTTCAGGAGCTGGTATTCTTTTTGTCACACCACAGGGATACATAATTCTAAAATCTTACAAACTTCTTTTTCCTTGCACCAATAATGTAGCAGAATATGAAGCCTTGCTGATTGGGTTAAAGATGGCTTTACAATGGAAAGTAACTGAAATAAATGTCTATGGGGATTCTTAGTTGATTATAAACCAAGTTAATGATGATTATCATACTAAAGATGATAATTTATTACCATATAAACGTATGGTTGATGACTTCAAATAATATTTCTCAGTCATCACTTTTGAACAGATTCCTCAGCATGATAACAAGGCTGTCGATGCAATGGAAATGATTGCTTCTTTGTTTGATATAGAAGATGCCAAGGTCCGTTTTGAGTTCTTGGTGGAATCCCTGACTTGTCCTTCATATGATGATCCCGATATGAGTATTATATGTCATCTAATTGGACATGACTCCCCAATCTATGGAAAAATTTATTCCTATTTGAAAAATGGCATCTTATCCCCTGACCTATCCTATAATAAAAAATGAACTTTTCTCCGCCAAGCCTCCCGCTATGTCCTAATATCTGATACCCTTTATCAGCGAGGTCTTGACATTACTCTCCTATGATGTCTCAAGCATGATGAAGCTCAAACTACCTTGCGAGATGTACATGAGGGTATTTGTGGGACACATTCGAGTGGTCCCTCTTTGGCTAAGAAACTCATGTGTATGGGTTATTATTGGCCTACCATGGAAATAGATTCCTTTCATTTGGCTAGGGCATGTAAGAAATGTCAGATACATGGAAACCTTATTCATGCTCCAATGCAAGAGTTACATCCTTTTACAACTACCTTTCCATTCAGTCAGTGTGGGCTCGACCTCATGGGCACTATCAACCCTCCATCTTCCAATGGTCACAAATGGATTCTCACTACAATGGAATACTTTACTAAATGGATTGAGGCCGTTCCATTGATTATCACCATAGGGAAACAAATATCCATGTTTATCTTAAATTATATCATTTGCAGATATGGTATACCTATGTATCTCATTATTGATCATGGGAAACAATTTCAAAATCAAGACATGGATGAACTGTGCACAAAATTCCATATCACCCATAACTATTCCACCATATACTATCCCCAAGGAAACGGCCAAGCTGAGGCGTCAAATAAAACTATTGTTAAAATCCTACAAAAGATTGTCAATGACGCTAGCCGTAATTGACATATCCAGCTGAATCTAGCCTTATGGGCTTACCATACCTCCATCCTTACTCCTATTGGAGCCACCCCATATTCCCTTGTCTATGGATCTGAAGCAGTCCTACCCCTCGAGGTCGAGTTGCCTTCATTTTGTGTCACTCTCAAAGATTTGATTCCTGATGAAGACTATAGACTTGCATGGTTGACTGAACTAGAACTACTAGATGAACATCGTAAGAGAGCTTATGATCATTTGAAAGTCTATCAACAGCGTATGTCTTGTCAGTATAATAGCAAGGTAAAGATCATAGATTTTCAGCTGGGTGACTTAGTCCTTCGCGAAAATCCAAAGAATTAATTGCATCATGAAAAGAAGGGCAAGTTCGAACCTAATTGGTTAGTCCTTTTGTAGTTATAGCAGTTTATGGTTCTGGGGCTTATCAATTGTTCACACCTGAGGGAGATCCTTTGGATGAACCTCTTAACAGTATCCATATCAAGAAGTTCTATCCTTGAAATCCTAATGCAAGGGCTATGTATATATTTTGTAAATACAAAAAATTATAAAAATCCAAAAAAAAATCAAAAAATCAAAAGAAAATTGCAATAAAAGCATGTGGTGAAAACCTAGAAACAGGTGCCATGTGTATCAAGTTAGCTCCTTTATCTATTGGGATTCTTCTAGTTTGTCCGTTCATTGTCTATATCCACAATAAAATAGCTAGTCAGTCCCCATAACTACCATGTACATATCATAATAAAATGGCTAGTTCATACACCATCCATTGTATCTACCCATAATAGAACCCCATCGTAGCTTGATCATTTGTCATGGTCTTCATCCTAGTCTTGTTGTGTCTTTCTTCATCCATAATAAGTCAGTCCATCACCTAGCTGGGGGCATGTCCTCAACCTAGTTCAGGAAGTGGATCTATGATAGTCATGACTCTTAGAGGACACACTAGAGTATTTTCACCAGACAAAGAAAATGCAATCAAACGTTCTTTCACAATGATATCTTTGTGATGAATCAGAATCTATGATCTATCCTTTGAAAACATGACTATTTATCTATCGAATCTTGACTATACATCATCATTTCAACTGATCACTATATCTTACACTATCTTTTGGCAAAAAGAAATGTATATTCATGACAGGCATGTTAGAATGATTTGTTGTAAATTATGCATTCATATCTGGATTTCATTGTTATCATGTTTCCTATGCTATTCCATGATATCTTTGACATGAGTTTGAAACTCTAAAATGTCATTGATTAGGATAGCCATGATGGGGCATGGTATTTTCTTTGATTGCTATTTGTGGGATATTTTCTGATGAAATCGAAGGAACAAATAATTGGGGTGTCTGCGCATAAGTGCCTTCATCCATTTAATAGTATTGACAACATCCAAATCATGTTGCTCTACATATGCTATTTATGGTGATACGCCAGCACATACCTCGACTCCAAATATTTGTTCCCTGATGGAGGGGGGAAATATTCCTTGTTTGTTATGCAAATGAAACTCAGGTCATCTCAGTTCAATTATACCTAGATGCTTGTCAAGTTTTCTACATTAAACTCCATGCAAGAAGTGCTCAGGTCATCTTGGTTTAATTATACCATGATGCTTGCATTTTCTTGCAACATAACGAGCTCAATGATGAAAATCAAGTTCCAGTTATTATGAAGTTCTAAGATGTTACCTAAAGTTGTGGAGATACATTCATTTCATATTGCATTTCATTTAAACAATTCATGACTTGCATATCAATGCTCCTTTTATAGAGATTTGTAGGTTACCTTTCTTATTAGGTTATCTGTTCTCCTAGTCTATTCTTCTTCTATCAGATACATTGTTATTTAAGTTGAGGACATTTGGACAACAAAAACATTGAGTTTTATTTTGTATTTTACAAACATCAAATTCATTTAGGCCATGCATTATCTTTATTTGTTATGCTCATTTGTATATTATTCATCTATATTACATGCATGTTTCATGTGTTGTTATAGTTGTTATTCATATCTCATTATCCCTTCATTAGGGTGAACATTGTATATTTTAGTTATCTTATGAACATTTTCATTTATTATCCATTATACACATTATATATCATTCATTTCTTACCCATTATATGCATTTTATATCATTTATTTATTATCCATTACATGTGTTTCCAATCATCATTTATATCATTTATCATTGTTCATTACATCATTTCATTAGTCATCGAATAAGCATTTGTATATTATAAAATCATTTAAGACATGCATTTATATCAACATCATATGATTAACCATTAAGCATCAAATATATCAAATATAATATAAAGTATTTTGCATTCTAAGACATACATTCTATGCATATTAAAGTAAATCATCACATCCTGCATATGTCAGTACGCACATGTATATAAATCATCAAAGTAAATCATGATAGAACTGCATCACTATAAATATAGAATCAATCATATAGAGTCCATCATATAAAGTAAATAAAACAAAAAAACTATCCAAATGTCCCACTAGTACATTTGACATCATTTTTCTACGAAAATTATCGACCATTAATTAAAAAGGTTTAGGTTGGTCGTTATAGAAGGAAAAATTTGTTTTTTTAAAAATCCATGACCATGTTGGTCAAAATTTCAACCAATACGATGTGTGTCAAAATTTTGACTAACACGGCCATATAACCTAAATTTTTTTTTTCAACTCATTTCATTTTTACAATCAAATTAGGATTTCATTTTATGGTTGTAGCGGGTGAAGAGATATAAAAACGGAGCGAAGGGATATAGGAATAGAGCGAAGGGATTTCAAATTGTGTAGACAACAGATTGCAGGAGACAAAGTTCCAGAGATTTGGTGGTCCATGAGATTGAGCACACTTCATATCCAGTAGTCAACACTCAAGGTAGATTGTGACTCCCTGTCTATGGCGAAGTAGATTGTTAGATTGATAGTTCTGAAATTCATTCTTATTCATTATTGAGCATGTTTTGTTTCTAATTCATGTTTTGGCAAGTTATGACTAGAGAGAGTTGAACATCTCTGTGGATTGACTTGTATTTCAGTTAGGGTCTTTGAATTCATGTAATAAGTCTGTAACATTTCATAAAAGCTCAGGATTGTACTTACAAGAATTAAAACCCCTTGATAGTCTGACTTGGAAACCCTATAGTTGGCCCTGTCATGGGCATTTAGTCTTGACCTGTGTTTCTTCCATTGAAACTTGATGTCGATGGACAGAAAGTAGGGAAAGACCATTTGTTTCATTTTCTCAAACACTCAACGGTGGATGAGATCACACTGCTTCTAGATTTGATGGTTCTTAATCTTCATATGGGCCTCTTGTAGTGTGGACCTGCACACATGTAGATGGATGGTTCACCCCCTTTACTCCTTTTCAAAGATGAATTTTTATAAAGACTGGTGAATGTTTTGTTGTTAAGCCGTTTCAATATATATATTCAAGAACAAGATTTATCCTTTAACTCCACTTCTCTATCACATAAATTCATTCCAACATCCCATTCAAAAATCAAATAAAATAGAGCATTGTCTTCATTCTAAACCAGAATGTCTAAAGCATAAACCCGCAACAAATTTGAAGTTAAAATGCATACAGTCCCACCATACTATTATGAACCTTCCTTTGTTATCGGGACTGGTTACAAACTAATTTCAATAACTATTAAACTTCTTCTATAATACTTGATACATAAGCCGCCGATAGTTCTTGATTATCACTGTCAAAAACCCATTCATCAATAAAATAAAATCCCTTAACAATGCTTTCTCAAAATCGAGTTTCATCCAGAAATTAATATATATCTTTGAAACCAAACTGCATAAAAAATAACATTTTGAATACAACATAAATCCAACCTTAATCCATCTTACATCTACACAATCATTTAGATAATTTAAAATAGAGAATCACAAACATCGAAGAACCAAAAATCTATACAAAGAATTCGGTCCTTCATTCCATTATGCAATTTCTTGTTACACCTTTCTTTTCCTTCTTTGATACCCAACATTCTATTCTTGGAGTGATCTGATTGAATGTGTTTGTAACTAGAATTTTCTAATTGGTTGAAGACAACTAGGTGTCACTTCAACATCTTTATCTTGTAGACTTGATCAATCTTTTGGTGAAGGAAAAATATCTCTTGATACTCAACATTATCAAGCTCTCCAATGTGATGGCATATTCCCAAATTGCTTCATCTTCTCGAAACTTCTTCATCTTCTTTCCTAGAAATTTTCTCATTGCTATGACTTGAATCACTCGCATCTTCATGAACTCGGTCTTCATTTTGCCTTGAATTTATACTTTGATAATCTTGATGTTGAATTTTCCTTCTCACTTGAAGTCCTCGAGCTTGAAATCTTGAGCTTAACTTCACCATCATTTCCTCGCCTTCCTAGCTTCTCCTAGCTTCTCCTCCAATTCACCTTGCAAAACAAAGGAGAAAAAAGCATTAAGTTTCATAAAATTGACAAGTATAACAAAATGAATAGAGTTTCAAATAGTCATCGAATTTCAGAGAACAATAAAGTTTTATTGTCTTTTCATTTACCAAAACATACACTAGTCTATTCTCATTGTTTTGTAACAGAGACTCCCTATGACCATTCATAACATAACCATTCCAACTAACAAGGAACATAACCATCCCATAACTTCCTAACATAACCATTCCAACCAACTATCATTGTTCCCTCAGTGTTACATCTCAGTGAACGTCAATAAGGTTCCTAATGCATCTCCACTTGGAATCTATTGTTCCTAATGTACCTTGAAACATATGAATCATTCCTATTTGTGCATCCTCATTTTCTATCTCATATTCATGTGTAGTTGATTTAAACAATAGAGAAAGTTACCACCACACATCAAACATAAGGTGCATTTGATTGAAAGATTGGTCATTGTCCCTATAATGACTGTCCCATAATGATAGCATTTTGGTGAGTTAATTTGTTTGTGTAGAAGTATGAATGGATTGGTCAGATCAATGGATTGGAATGGATATGGGTAGAGCATAGAAGAGTTTAGCATGATGTTAGAATGATGTTAGAGAATCATAGGTGTGCATGTATAGTTTTTTTAGACAGTAAAAATTGACATTCAAATAAAAAGATATATTGATTTGATGAGTACTTGGCAAGCTGATTTTTGACTTACACTTGGATTTGGATTTGGTTTTGGTTAAAATAATTAGCCAGTAACTTGGAATTTAAAAAAAATACTGAATTAAAAATTTGATTTAAAGCTATTTTCTCTTTCTTTTCCATTGTATTCTTTATTTAAGGTGCTCAATATGTTTGACAATACTACACATGAATATGAGACAGACAATGAGTATGCACAAACAGGAATGATTCATATGTTTCAAGGTACATTAGGAACAATAGATTCCAAGTGGAGATGCATTAGGAACCTTATTTCCATTCACTAACATGTAACACTGAGGGAACAATGATAGTTGGTTGGAATGGTTATGTTATGAATGGTCATAGGGAATTCCATGATAAAATTGTTTGTGAATTCCTTAAAATAAAGTGCCAAAGAATGGTACAAAAATATCCTAGACAGTAGTACTATTTCTTCATATTCATATTTCTTCATATTTCTTCTAAATAGTGTGATGATTGTCCCAACTAGAGAATCACAAATTTATATTATAGGTTCTTTATGGCACCTTTCAACTTGTCCAATTATGCAAACTGCCTTGCCTGGGGTAGCTGTACCTAGTTGTGAGATTTTCATATCATATTTCTCTTAGTAAGAATAGTTGTGGCATATGATCCTTCAATTGTTTGTGGACCCTTTGTCTATCTAGGAGATTTTTGTACCTTGAAACATATGAATCATTCCTGTTTGTGCATCCTCATTGTCTGTCTCATATTCATGTGTAGTTGATTTAAACAATAGATTCATCACTACAATGAGAAAGTTACCACCACACGCCAAACATAAGGTGCATTTGATTGAAATATTGGTCATTTTTTACAAGACAAAGGGTCCAAAAATAGTTGAAGGATCCTATGCCACAACTATTCAGCTTACTAAGAGAAATATGAGGGATTATCTAGTTGGGACAGTCATCACACTATTCCCCTAAGCACTATGGCTTTTCCTTCTCATCCACAAGAAACTCTAACATCATTCTAAACTCTTCTATACTCTACCCATATCCATTCCAATCCATTGATCCAATCCATTCATACTTTTCTCATTGACCTTTCCATCATCCATCATTACCAAACTTCTCATTTTCTAGTACTATCCTTTGCATAATGTTGCCTTGGATGAATGTCCTTTAGTGGATTGTCACCTTATCCTCCAGACTGTTAGTGAGTCATGCTACTGAGCCTCTAAAATATTTCATGTACTTCTTGCAAAAACTTGACTTGTTGTCTACTCTCCTTTGATCTTCCATCAAGAACTACTGCATGCTCATTGTTGTTTGGCATGACTATCATGGGATAATTGTCCTCATTGTGATGTTTCTTGTGGCTATACTTGGATTGTTGGTTGTCTTCAACTATCTTCAAAATTTTACCTTCATAGTTAACTAAAAATCCTTTGAGATCAATGTTGTTTTGACACCAACTTGTTTAACATTGACTATTATACCTATTAGTTCATCATTCCCTTGGCCTAGTTTGCTTTGTTCAACTCCAACAACATTTGTGATTGTCACATGACCATTTAGATTGTCTTCCATTTTAGCCTTTTAAATTCTTCATAGGACTGACTGTTCTATGGTTTTTCTTTTCTGTTTCTATATGGCAACCATTATCAACATGCCATCCAACATTTTCAAAGGCCATTCTTGTCTTGCTTGTAAGATTTTATAGACTGTTTCTACACAACCTTAATGTCTGGACTTACAATTGTCTAGTATTTTCTTAGGCAAGACTGTCACTTCAACATGAAGGCTGTCATAATTTTGTTTTAGCACTATCCACTGATATTTATGGGACTTGAATTTCCATCTATTGGACTGTCATTTTTGCTCACCATCCTTTTATAGACTAAATTTCTCAAAAATAATGACAAATGCCAAGGCAAAAAGGTAGTAAATAATATAAGCTCCTCAAGCATGAGTTGGATGATGTGGATACATTACTTCTTATATCGACATAATCCACATCATCCAACTCATGCTTGTGGACCAAGATTGGATGTAGATCATATTTACTATCTCATAATGACTTACTATGATAGGTACCAATCTTACTATTATGAGATAGTAAATAATATAAGCTCCTCAAGCATGAGTTGGATGATGTGGATACATTAGTTCTTATATCTACATAATCCACATCATCCAACTCATGCTTGAGGAGCTTATATAATAATCAACTGATTAATGATTTGAGGGATGTTTTAATTGCCTATTCTAATCACTGATTTGAGGAACATTGACAGTGACTATGAATGAAGACTGTATTCTTATTGTTTTGAAATTTTATGAGGGGTTTTATGTAATCTTAGGTTGGAATCAAATCCATTGTTTGATTATGGGAAGAAGCACTGATGTAAACCAATAGAGAACTACTAGGGACAGTGAACTCCACACTTGGAGACTTGAAATATCTGCTAATCAGTGAATGTTGACATTACATATAATGCGGAAAACAATGTAGTCAACCTTATTGAGAAACCTAAACCTATTCCAAAACCTAGGCTTGCAAGGTTAAAATGACCTTTTTTTCATTCCTCCTTGAATAGACCCTTACCATCTTGCACTTGTGGAATGATAGGACACCAATGTTGCTAGTTAAGGTTGGCGGGATGATTATGCCTATCTTGAAAAAAGATTGTCAAATCATTATGCTTTCAAATCAATTACCTATCGACGTATCCCTTGTGAGGGAGAGAAGCCAAACACATAAAGAACATGCACATAAACATGGAAACTAAAAAACTTAAATGGAATACACCAAGAAGTACCAAATGATGAATGATCAATTGTTGTAATGGCAAAGCAATATCAGAACCATCCATTTATAGTCCTAATGATTTTGGAAATTGTTGACAAAGAGTGTTTCTTTTTTTTATTATAGTATAAATGATTTTTCTATAGTCGTAATGATTTTTCTTATTTCTTGTCTTTTGTCCCTATTTGATTTCCTATGTCTATGCTTTGTGATAGGATTTTGTCACCTTCTTTTGATGGTATATTTCATTCACTCTATGTGGAATACTATTTTGTTCACTATTTTATTTCAGCTTTGTATTTCTTTCATTTTTCATATACACACAGACTACACATGCTGATAAAAAAATGAGCTATTTGATTTAGGTTTACTTTTCATTATTGTAAATGGTTAATATTTTTGATGGTACTCCTTGGTGTATTTGGACTATAAAAATAATCATATAAAAATAATAAATGTAGTAACAATGGTGCGGTGCATTATTGATATAGGTTCGATGACTCTTGTCAATGTGCCAAACTATCAATGTGGTGGTGGGAAGTGTGTGTTGAAGACTTCACGGACATTGAACAACCCTGGATGACAATTTTGGTGCTGCCCTAATTGAAAAAAGGTTGCTAATGTGTATATATTTAAAGTTTCTAATGTAAATACTATTCATTATAATATAAGAACTAATGTAGACTGGGTATCACAGGGAAATAATGGTTGTGGATACTTTAGTTGGGTCGATGACAACTCATCTACATCTACTCACCCATCTCCACTTATCCATGATGAAGGATTTGAGTGCAAAACATGTCAGGCTAGGGCGAATTCCAAAATTATATTTTTACAATGCCTTCTCTGTATTGTAATCACATATCTAATTTGTTGTGACCATATGCAGAGATGAACTCAGGAATTAGTTAGTTTAGTATTTTCATATTGTAACTAATATTTTAATAATTCTTCATGTTTATGGCTCATGGGAGCCCCAATCTGCTATCAATCACATGATTTAAAATATAGTGTTTTCTTGGTTGTTCCATTTGTTCCTTGACCTTGACTATGGATTGACTATCTCTTTTGTGTGGTTTCAAGAGTTTTCCCACCAATACAAGCGTAAATAATGCATTGAACATAATTTATGAATGCTGTGTGGTATGAAGTCTCGCTGAAGTTTGAGTGCAGTGTGGTATCAAGTCTTGTTGAAGAAGAGTACTGCAAAGAGCAGGCCTACCGTACCAAGGAAGTTTGACAAGAATAAGGAATATGGCTTAAACAAAATGGGAAGACATCTTTCTAGGCTGGGCTTGGATCCTTCAACAATTAGCTTGATAATAAATGAAGCAAATGAGAGCTGAGCAATTAGCTTCCCAAGAAAAATCTTGTAAATGAATTGTGTGTACCCCAATTCCTATGCCTTCTGCACATACCTAAATGATATATTTGAAACAAAAAGGGTAAATTTAGCCTTTCCCTTGTTGTTTCAAATATATCATTTGGGTACGCACAGAGGGCACATTAATTGGGGTACATATAGTTCATTTATGGGATTTTTCTTAGATAGCTAACTGCTCATCTATCATCTATAATTATTATTAAGCTAATTGCCGAAGGATCTAGGCTTAGGCTAGAAAGATGTCTTCCCAAACACATAAAAAACATACACATAAACATGACAAATGAGAAACATAAGTGTAGATTTCACAATAGCTAAGAAACATAATTGTAGGCATCATGGTCACAATTTTTTGGAGACAACATAATTGAGTTATATACCCAGACGATGGAGAGCAACCTCTGCTCCTCCGATTCCAAGTTGACACTGTGGGATCCAAAGACCATAGGTAAGGAATAAATTGAGAGAATGGAGGAGGGCCATAATGACCAAAATAATATAGGATGAACCTCAAGTTAAATGAGGCAACTGTAATCATTTTAATAAAATTCTATTAAAATGTTTGCAGTTGCCTCATTTAACTTAAGGTTTGTCCTGTATTATTTTTGTCATTATGGCCCTCCTCCACTCTCTTAATTTATTCCTTATCTATGGTCTTGGGATCCCGCATTGTCAACTTGGAACCGGAGGAGCAGAAGTTGATCTTCATCATTTGGGTATACCACTCAATTATGTTGTCTCCAAAAAAATGTGATCATGATGCCTACAATTATGTTTCTCAGCTATTGTGTCCCAAGACCCCTTATGACCCTTTACAACCATTTACAAACTCTAAGAATACATCTTAGATGTCTTAAAATGTCATAAAGGGTCATAAGAGGCTCCTAGGAGGGGCCAGATGAGCTTCCACCTTCACGTGGTTGGCCCTGTTAAGTAGAGAATGTTAATTAATCTATTCTTGAAACATAATTGTAGGCATCATGGTCACATTGGGGATGAAACTATTCCAAGTTGACATTGTGGGATGGAGAACAACTTGGAACTAGAGGTGTAGAAGTTTCTCTCCATCGTCTGGGTATACCACTCAATTACATCATCTCCAAAAAAATGTGACCACGATGCCTACAATTATGTTTCTCAGAGAATGTTAAACTATTCTTGAAACAAAGAGAAGCTCAAAGAGAAGCTGGCAACAACCAACAGAAGAAGTGTGGACACCTGAAGATAAATATCAAATAGGGGAAAAGCACTTGCAACACTAGAGGCAATAGCTATAGATACAGATGAGGATATCATAGAAATGCCTAATTTAGTGTTTCAGAGAACAAACGATGGACTGTGAATTAGGCATTTCTGCGATATCGTCATCTAAATCTATTATTTACATTGGAATGCAGCCTGCGGATATTGATACTGCACCGACCGAGCATGATGGAGGCATCGATTCTAATGTGAATTGTAGTACTCAAGGTATACATTTTCTATTCGAATTTTGATTAATGAATATTTAATACAGGCAAAAATATTCAATTGTTTAAGGTGGATTAGTTGTGATGATGAGACACGCCATTTAGATGTTAACTATGATAGTCTCTTGGTTTCAAGCAATGCAGAAGGAGAAGCCTAGTTCAATATGCAATCTCAATTCATATACATAGGATATCAAGTGGAGTTGAAAAACACAACAGGGTTGCATTTGTCATAGAGGTCTTTAATTATGTATTTTAAGTTATAGACCATCGCGAAAATGTAAATGTGTTGTGCTTTTTCAACTCCACTTGCTATCCGTGCATATTCTACTTGTGTTGCACACACATTCTTGATTCAGAGTGGGAAAAATATTATTTTCAATGTGAGGGAGAGAAGCCAAACACAAAAAACATGCAAATAAACATGACAGCTACAAAACATAAATGTAGGTATCACAACAACTGAGAAACATAAATATAGGCATCATGGTCACAATGTTTTGGAAACACAACATAATTGAGTGGTATACCCAGACGATGCAATGCAACCACTACTCCTGTAGTTCTAAGTTGACACTACGAGATCCAAAAACCAAAGATAAGGAATCTATATATGGTTTTTGGATCCCATAGTGTCAACTTAGAACTATAGGAGTAGTGGTTGCATTGCATCATTTGGGTATACCACTCAATTATGTTGTGTTTCCAAAACATTGTGACCATGATGCCTACATTTATGTTTCTTAGCTGTTGTGTCCTAGGACCCCTTATGACCCTTTACGACCATTTATGACCTCTAAGAATACATCTTAGAGGTCTTAAAATGTCGTAAAGGGTCATAAGAGGCTCCTAGGAGGGGCCAGATGAGCTTCCACCTTCACGTGGTTGGCCCTGTTAAGTAGAGAATGTTAATTAAACTATTCTTGAAACATAATCGTAGGCATCATGGTCACATTTTTTTGGAGACAACATAATTGAGTTGTATACCTACATGGAGAGCAGTTTCTGCACCTCCGATTCCAAGTTGACACTGCGGGATGGATAACAACTTGGATTCAGAGGTGCAGAAGTTGCTCTCCGTCATCTGGGTATACCACTCAATTACATTGTCTCCAAAAAAATGTGACCATGATGCCTACAATTATGTTTCTCAGAGAATGTTAAACTATTCTTGAAATAAAGAGAAGCTGGGAACAACCAACAGAATGAGTGTGGACACTTGAAGATAAATATCAAATAGGGGAAAAACACCTGCAACAACAGAGGCAATAGTTGTAAATAGAGATGAGGATATCATAGAAATCCCTAATTTAGTGTTTCAGAGAACAAACGATGGACTGTAAATTAGGAATTTTTGTGATATCGTCATCTAAATCTATTATTTACATTGGAATGCAGCCTGTGGATATTGATACTGCACCGGTCGAGCATGATGGAGGCATCGATTCTAATGTGAATTGTAGTACTCAAGGTATACATTTTCTATTCAAATTTTGATTAATGAATATTTAATACAAGCAAACATATTCAATTGTTTAAGTTGGATTAGTTGTGATGATGAGACGCACCATTTAGATGTTAACTGTGATAGTCTCTTGGTTTCTGGCAATGCAGAAGGAGAAGCCTAGTTCAATATGCAATCTCAATTCATATACATAGGATATCAAGTGGAGTTGAAAAACACAATAGAGTTGCATTTGTGATAGAGGTCTTTAATTGCATATTTTAAGTTATAGACCATCGCAAAAATGTAAACGTGTTGTGTTTTTTCAACTCCACTTGCTATCCATGCATATTCTACTTGTGTTGCATGCACATTCTCAATTCAGAGTGGGAAAAATCTTATTTTCAATGTGAGGGAGAGAAGCCAAACACAAAGAACATGCAAATAAACATGACAGCTACAAAACATAAATGTAGGCATCATGGTCACAATGTTTTGGAAACACAACATAATTGAGTGGTATACCTAGACGATGCAATGCAACCACTACTCATGTAGTTCTAAGTTGACACTGCGGGATCCAAAAACCAAAGATAAGGAATCTATATATGGTTTTTGGATCCCACAGTGTCAACTTAGAACTACAGGAGTAGTGGTTGCATTGCATCGTTTGGGTATACCACTCAATTATGTTGTGTTTCCAAAACATTGTGACCATGATGCCTACATTTATGTTTCTCAGCTGTTGTGTCCTAGGACCCCTTATGACCCTTTACGATCATTTATGACCTCTAAGAATACATCTTAGAGGTCTTAAAATGTCGTAAAGGGTCATAAGAGGCTCCTAGGAGGGGCCAAATGAGCTTCCACCTTCACGTGGTTGGCCCTGTTAAGTAGAGAATGTTAATTAAACTATTCTTGAAACATAATTGTAGGCCTCATGGTCACATTTTTTTGGAGACAACATAATTGAGTTGTATACCTACATGAAGAGCAATTTTTGCACCTTCAATTCCAAGTTGACACTACGGGATGGATAAAAAATTGGATTCGGAGGTGCAGAAGTTGCTCTCCATCATCTGGGTATACCACTCAATTACATTGTCTCCAAAAAAATGTGACCATGATGCCTACAATTATGTTTCTCAAAGAATGTTAAACTATTCTCGAAATAAAGAGAAGTTGGCAACAACCAATAGAATGAGTGTGGACACCTGAAGATAAATATCAAATAGGGGAAAAGCACCTACAACAACAGAGGCAATAGCTATAGATACAGATGAGGATATCGTAGAAATCCCTAATTTAGTGTTTCAGAGAACAAACGATGGACTGTGAATTAGGTGTTTCTTCGATATCATCATCTAAATCTATTATTTACATTGGAATGCAGCCTGCAGATATTGATACTGCACCGGCCGAGCACGATGGAGGCATCGATTCTAATGTGAATTGTAGTACTCAAGGTATACATTTTCTATTCAAATTTTGATTAATGAATATTTAATACAAGAAAACATATTCAATTGTTTAAGGTGGATTATGTTTGACATGTGGTGGTAACTTTCTCATTGTAGTGATGAATCTATTGTTTAAATCAACTACACATGAATATACAACAGATAATGAGGATGCACAAATAGGAATGATTCATATGTTTCACAATCAAGATCTATTTTATCAAGAATCTTGTATATGCTCTTGTGACCTAGTACTCAAGGTATACATTTTCTATTCGAATTTTGATTAATGAATATTTAATACAAGAAAACTTATTCAATTGTTTAAGGTGGATTAGTTGTGATGATGAGACACACCATTTAGATGTTAACTATGATAGTCTCTTGGTTTCAAGCAATGCAGAAAGAGAAGCCTAGTTCAATATGCAATCTCAATTCATATACATAGGATATTAGGTGGAGTTGAAAAACACAACAGGGTTGCATTTTTTATAGAGGTCTTTAATTGCATATTTTAAGTTATAGACCATTGCGAAAATGTAAACGTGTTGTGTTTTTTCAACTCCACCTGCTATTCGTCAAAACATTTAAATAGTCTTTTAAACTGCTATTAAAAATAAAATATTTAATCAACATTTACTTACAGATTTGTGTGCTTGTCTAAGTTTGATATGCAGATCTACGTATCAAACTCAGACAAGCACACAAATCTATAGGCTATGAATATACAGTATAATGAAAATGCTTTGTTCAATCTAATTGTGCTAAATAGAAGAAAATAGCTAAATCAAAGCTTCATAGATTCATATATGCATACTAATTATAGACAAGTAATATATTCAACTAAAAGTAGGAATATATTGAAAATGGTGTCACATTTTTTTTAAAACAAAAGTTAGTATTGGTCAAAATTTCATCCTTTACACAGTACTAATTCGACAAGGATGCTATACCTTCGACGATCCTTTCAATGAATTTTGGTGGATAATTCGATGACAAAATGGACTAAATTCGACCAGGATGCAATACATGCGACGCTCAATTTGTCGAATGTGCGTCGATAATTCAACGACATAATGGTCTCACTTTCGACCGTTGCACCAATCGATCAACCAGTTATTCTTCTAGTTTGAAGGGATTATTGCAGTTGATAATTTGATGATTTTTGTGGTCGAAATTTTGACTATTATATACCATGTAGAAAATTCGATGAAAAAAGATCGATGATAGTTTTAGTCTCCTATTCGACCAATTGTGGTAGAAAATTTGACTAATTCTCATCAAAATTTAAGGTAAATTTACTAGTGTCCAATGATATATAAGCAATAACAATGTGTCCACAGTCAATGTCTATCAAGTCAATAACACAATGAAACATAATAATACAAGTATGGGTATACAAGTGGTATCTATGACCCACTGCCTTCCAAACTCTGTTTGTCGATGTCTGTGGGATGCAATGTGGCCCTGTGCTATTGAACTACCTGATGCTGATGATCCACCCCGATCTCCCAAATCTGTCGGTGCTCTTGGAGGGCATGATGATACACCCCCTCCACCAGCTGGTGCCTCTCTATCATGAACTACCATCCTAATAGCCACTGAGCTCTCCCTATAGCTCCCAATCCACTAATCCCTTGGGACCACCTGTCTGTACGCCTCTCACCAGTAGGATATCTCCTTCCCGGCATGTATCATGGCTCTAATACTATCTCCATGAGGATCCTGTCCCCCGATGTCCATCTCTCTATAAATAGGGATCCTGTCCCCCGATGTCCATCTCAGCCTGCTCATCATGTGCCCCCACATCTGGCATCTCAGCATCCTGCTCATCATGTATGTCATCAGGGATCTGTCCACCCTGTACCATACCACCTTGGGCTAATAACACATCCATCTCATCCTATACTTTCTCTACCTGTATCAGCACCTGTACCTATATAGCTGGTCCTGGTACTAGGCTAGCTAGTATCTGAACCTATGCTACTAGTACCTATAGGGGAGCTCCTATAGCTGGCTATGCTGGTTGTGCCAGAGGCTATCTCCATCCATGTCTAGCTAGGGGTGGCATCAATTCCCTCTGTCTAACACCGCCTCCTCTCATCTGAGGACCAACCCTATCACCTCTCCCCACATCTCCTCCATCACCTCCTCCACCATCACTGCCATCACCTCTCCCTCGTCCCCACCTATCTCTCCCTTAGTTTCTCCCACGATGTCTATTTTCTAGATCTCTCTCTAGTGGCCTAGTAGCCAGATCAGTCAATCGTGGAACTGGAAAGTCTCTAAGGAAGTGCTCCAGATCAACAGTCATCTCGGGGTCTACAACTGTCTACCTCATGGTCCATGCCTAAAATGGAATGTCCAAAAACTCCTGTCGAGCCACATCAAATGATGCCATAGGTCCCTAATCTTGTCTCTCCTGATGAGTCCTGGCAAACTCTGTCACACCCTGGATCCTGCCAAATTAGCATAGAACCTGGCTGACCAACTGTCTCTCCAAAATAAAGGGCATCCACCCTATAAGCCATCATGACTCAAAACAAAATCGCAGCTATCGCTCATCATCCCACGACACACAACCTAGGTAGGGTCTCCATGTCACTATATCCAGTGTATCAAAAGTATAATGCCAGAACTCTAAATGTCCCAGTTTTGCCTGAGACAAAACTAAGGAGTATAAATGTATGTAGGGCTATCCTGTGCCCTAGAATCTAATTGCTACTGGTCTAGTAACTGCAATATGCTCCCATGCCCATACATGGAGCAATGTAACCCTTGCTGATAATGATGCACCCCTATGGTACACCACCTGATGCAAATCATGATACAAATGTGCTAATAAACACACACCCCAAGCAAATCAGATCCTGTCCATCATCCATTGTAGTGTGTGGCCCCATCCAACTACAAATTCATGTGACCTATGATCAGAGCATACAAATCCCCCAATCACTCCTGCTAGAACCACTGGTAGCGGGTCATATAAATTGACCATATCCTCCTAGCTGATCTCTCCATCCTCAATATCATCATCCCCAAAAATGGCTCTGCACTCTGTCACTCCACCATGCCAATCATACTGTACTAACTCTCCTGTGATAGGAAGTCAGAGGATGCAATATACATCCTCTAAGGTCACTTCATCTCCCTTATCGAAAGATGGAAGGTACTCATCTCTGAGTGAAACCGCTCTACCAGTGTTGTCATCATACTCTGGTTTGCCCTAATTTTAGGCATGTAAATCACATGATATAACCTAGATGCACCAATCAGCAGTCTGTCAATCTTTGACAGTGCCGGTCTTAGATTCTGTGTGATGGGGTATCTCTCCTGTGACATCAGAATATCAGTAATGTCCTCCTATACAAATCAAATAAAATCAAGCTATCAGATTTTGATAAACTGATCTACAACATCTATCTATCCTATTATATCAACTACAAACATGTTCTATCACATGTTTTAATAGATGATTTTATCAATCATCTAGTATCAAGATTGGTTAACTAGCAACCATGCTACAATGTTGGCTATCTTGACGTAATCAATCAAATTTAACAACCGATGGATCCAATCAGCTTATCGACATCTAGTTTGACCTATTTGATTTTCTAATTTGACCAAATTCTATCCATAACACAAATGCACAACACAAAAAAATGCATGCGCCATAATCTTTCAGATTTGCGCAAGAAATCATGTATGCACAATTTTACTGCCTATTTGCGCAATAATTCATAACCAATGCACCAAAAGAATGAATGCACACTTTTACACAACATTTGTGCCACAAAAAAGAGATCCTAACATGCATGTGCCATTTCCCTAAATGAATGCATAGAACTTTTGAGTTTCTGCGCAAATGTTGCTATTTGTTACACATTCATGCGCCACAATGGCGCATTCATCTTCTGGGTAAAAACAATTTTTTTTTCTAATCTAAACCTATGATTAGATCTACCCTAACATGCTACAAATCTATTGTAAATCATTCAAAAGCATCGAATTGACAAAGAGGATCGAATCACCTACCGGCTCACCTAGATCGGATGGTCGTTGGAAGCGTCTAACCCTCTCAAAGCAGTGATCTGACAACAGAAATGGCATCCTGGTGGCTCTGCTCTTCTCTATCTCATGCTCTGATCTCCAAATGAAAAGTGTGCACAATGAGCTTATTGTGGACCCCTTAGCCCTATTTATAGCCTGTGGACCCTATGTGCTTGGTGTGTGGACCCTACCTCTCATTTTTGTTCCATTTCACCCCATTTTCACCCATCTTTTCTCCTGTTTCTTTTGTGAGATTGATTATCCAAAATAATAAATAATAATAATAATAATAATAAATTCCAATCATCTTTTTTTTTAATCAATCTCTCGAGGGGGCATGCTTAGGTCATTTCAAACATTGTCTGGGGCAGGGGTAAAATACTTGAAATTTCTTTGAAACAATGTGGCACGCACATTATTTCAAAGAGGGGCAAAATGTATACACTTAAAAATGGCTTCATTAATTAATTAAATATTTATTATTTAATTGATATTGAATTGATAAATTAATTAAATATTTATTATTTAATTAATAGTTATTTCCTCTATTTATTAAATAAATTATTCAATTTATTTACTAAATTTACTATAGTCTATTCCTCTATCCTAAGTCTTCTAATTTGTCTTATTAAAGTGATTTAATTAAATATACAATCACCTAAATATGACTAAGTCCCCTAGTCCACTTCATCTACCCACTCACTTGACACATCATCTTGGCTAAAATAAATAATTATTATTAATTATTTATTAGTAATTATCCTCACCCACACATGTCCTATTCTTAAGGGCTATGTGGCCTCATAGGACTTAGTCTCATGACCACATGTCCTCTCAATGACCAAGTCAAGAGACATTCTATATTCCTAAGGGGCTTCTCAAGCCACCTCTAAGGGTGAAAGGTGACTCATGGGACACTTGTACAAAGAGTCCTCATGAGGAAAAGGTCTCTCCCTCTTTCTCTCTTTGGTCTTTGTGAGACACTTGACATGTTTCTTTCCCTTCCACCTTCTTCTCTTCCATGTCAATGTGAGAGGAACATCATCCCTATTCTTCCTCTCACATTCCAACTACATCCCCCTTTCTCTCAACTCCTTCAACCAAGTCAATCCTAGCCCTAGGATCTTCCACCTTTCATTCTCAACTGTAGGATTGTGCCACCTAGGCCTAGATCCTCCAAAAATCTATAAAAGGAGCCTCATTTCCCCTTTGTGAGCTAATAGGTATTTTTGTAATAGGCATTCAAGCAATCAAGCAATCAAGCATCCAAGCATTCTAAGAGCAATCAATCCATATTATCATCATTTCATTTGTATTCCATCCATTAGATTGCATAAGCTATTGTGCACTCATTTCATAAAATCTCCACACTTTGGTAGTATCTTGGGAGAAGGCTTCATTTGGAAATCTGAGAGCTCAACCTCTTCAAGAAATCAAGGCTAGGAGGACAATGGAGACAAGTTGCATGGTAGGTGAAGGTAATTGATTTAGTTTCATCACCTTATAGTTACTTTTTATTCTTCATTGTGTTGCATTAGATTGATTTATTGGCTTTCAATAGTTAATTTATCATCTCTAGTTATTAGACAACTAATTTGCATACACCCTATAATACTCTATGGTGTGAAAAGATCTCTTGAACTTAGATAGGTTTCTGCCATGCAATTGAAAAAGGCAAAGAGAAATGGGTGTATGATGTATGTGGCTTATGTCAAAGATTTGGACACACCTCCTAGTTTAGAATATTTCCCTATTCTACATGAATTCAAGGATGTTTTTCCTGAAGAGTTACTTGAGATACCTCCAAAGAGAGAATTTGAATTCTCAAATGATGTGATGGCTAGAACTGAACCTCAATCCAAGGCTCCATATCAAATGACCACCACTAAAATGTATGAGTTGAAGGTACAATTGCAAGAAATTTTGGATAAAGGGTTTATTCACCCTGGTGTTTCACCATGGGGAGCTCCAGTGATCTTTGTGAAGAAGAAATATGGTAACTTATGATTGTGCATAGATTACAGAATGCTTAATAAGGTGACCATTAAGAACAGATACCCTCTTCCATGAATAGATGAACTTTTTGATCAAATGAATGGAGAAAATGTGTTCTCCAAGATTGATTTAAGGTTTGGATATCATCAACTCTGGATCAAAGAGAAGGACATATCTAAAATGACTTTCAGGACAAGGTATGGGCATTATGAATTTGTAGTCTTACATTTTGGATTGACAAATGCGCCTGCAACATTTATGAACTTAATGAATAGTGTATTCAGGGATTGTATCGATAAGTTTGTAGAGATATTTATTGATGACATTTTTATTTACTCCAAGAGTATGGAGGAACATGAGGAACATTTGCAGATAGTTTTATAGTGTTTGAGAGACAAGAAGTTGTATGGGAAACTATCAAAGTGTTCTTTTTATAAGAAAGAGATTCACTATTTGGGTCATATCATCTCTGCAGATGGAATTGCAATAGATCCTATGAAGATCAAATCCATTCTTTAGTGGCCAAATCCTCAGAATGTGATTGAAGTGAGAAGTTTCATGGGACTCGTAGGATATTACAAGAAAATTTTGGAGGGATTCTCCAAAATTGCAACACCTATTACATCTCTTCATAGAAAAGGGAAAAGATACAAGTGGACTGATGAATGTGAGAGAGAATTCCAGTTACTAAAATAGAAGCTCACATCAACTCCTATCTTGATTATACCATATCCTAATAGGCATTTTATAGTTATCACCAATGCTTCAAGTGAAGGTCTTGGTGGTGTTCTTATGCAAGGTGGAAAAGTAGTGGCTTATGAGTCACAGAAATTGAAATAGTATGAGGTTAACTATGCACCTCATGATTTGGAATTGGCGGCAATTGTTCATGCTTTAGTGATGTGGAGACATTACCTTTTGGGTAAGCCATTTGAGTTAAAGATAGATCACATGGGACTTCGGTATATCTTCACACAACCTAATCTCAATGCTAGACATAGATGTTGGTTGGAGTTTCTAAGTGAGTATGATTTTGGCATTGAGTATATTAAGGGGAAAGAAAATAGAGTAGTTGATTCTCTAAGTAGAAGAAGACACATTTATGCTATATCTACTTCTCAAACTTGATTGAGAGAATATGTGTTAGAGAATCTTTCAAGAGATGACCATTATGATATTGTTAAGACAACATTACTTGTAGATCCATCAGATCATCATTTTGCTGGATACACTTTTGAGGATGATGGTATCATGAGATACCAAGATAGGATGTATATTCCCAACTGAGAAGGGTTAAGGAAGGTGGTTTTAGAGGAGATGCATTGCAATCCATTTTCAGGAAATCCAGGGGTAAACAAGATGATTGCCGATATGAGGCCATTGTATTTTTGGCTAGGGCTAAAGAAGGATGTGACAACTCTTGTAGCCCAGTGTTTAGAATGTCAGTGAGTTAAGCTTTAACATGTCCACCCAATAGGACTTTTGTACCCACATGATATACTATAGTATAAGTGGAAAGTCATCAATATGGATTTTATCCAAGGTTTTTGATGTGGGAGCATCTCGGGTCCTTGGCAATCCTATGTCACCAAAAACATATTTGAGTTTGTTTGTGTTGCTCGGTTCCTACTTTGACCGAGTTGGTTCGGTGTTGCTCGGTTTCCTTTGTTCGCCAGTGTTGGTTGGTTATCTCTCTGACACTCGCTAATTTTCCTTGGTGCTTAGTGATGCTTGTCTGGTGCTCAGTTGGATTTTCTTATCGATGGGTTTCTTTAGAGTTTCTATTGGGGCTGACTTGTGAATTGATTATGGGTTGTAGATTTAATGCTGGTATCTATCATTGGGAAGTGTGTGGTCCTAGATTTGATTGTTCCTTCCATTGATTTTGGATCTGAAGGCCGACTCACTTTGGTAGCCTCTTGTATAAATGTAGTTGTTTGGTTAGAGTTTGGGGGGTCACTTATATAGAATAGAGAAGATAGAAGATTAGAGATTATCTGTAGATCCTTGGATGTTTGAGGACTTCTATAATTCATTGTAATATCTAGCCAAAATTGGGAAGGCCTTATAGCTCAACATGTATGAATCAATTTGAAGTAATATATGAATGATCCTACATTTTCTCTCTCCTACTGTGTTGTTGTTGCTTCTACATGTTGTTGAGCAAGGTGGTTCAAGTTAGGGTGCATCTTTTCTTGGCCCCTCCTGCCCTATCTTGCATCAAGTGGTATCAGAGCGAGGTGAGATCTAGATCTAGGTTTGCGAATCTAGATTTGAAGGTTCCTTCTTGTGAAGCCCTAGTTGAATTGTTGTCGGGTAGCAGATTATGATCCAACCTGCAGTTGCAGAGGGTTTTCAAGATGGTTCGTGGGAGGTGATATGCAAATCCAAGATTGGGAGACATGTTAAGACAAATTGTTGCTAGATTAGAAGTTGTTGAAACATCCCAGAGAAGAGGAAGACATCTTGAAGATGTTAGTGATGATGAAATTAAGGTAGAACAAGGTGATGTAGAACCTGCACCTGTGATGGATCAGGGTGAGGAAAGATTCTTGAAGGCCTTGACAAGTTTGAAGTCTACCCCACACTTTAATCCTCTTGAGTATGGTGGAAAGTTGGATTCTGATGAATTGGTGGATTGGGTCATAGAGATGGAAAAGTATTTTGAGTATGAAAATGTACCTGAAGACAAGAAAGTGAAAATTGCAAGCACAAAGTTGAAAAGTCATGCATCCTTATGGTGGGAACATTTGCAGATAGATAGAAAGAGGAAAGGAAAAGACAAAATCAAGGTGTGGAATAAAATGGTGAATAAATTGAAAGGAAAGTTCTTACCTTGTGATTATCAGATTAACCTAGTTAGGCGAGTGCAAAGTTTGAGGCAGAAAGATAGCTCGATAAAGGATTATACTGAGGAATTCTATAGATTAGATATCAGATCTAGACATGATGAAGATGATGTGAAAAGAATTGCTAGATACCTGAATAGTTTGAGAGTTTCCATCCAAGAAGAAATTAGTTTGGTCAAATTGGAGAACATTGAAGAGGCTTATCAATTTGCATTGAAAGCTGAGGAGAAATTGAATAAGAGACATGAGAAAAGACAAAGAGGTAGAGGTGGTAGATTCCCTAGAGGAAGAGGTAGATCTTATGGTGAAAATAGTAGATCTGAACCAGAAAAGACAACTCTGGACAAAGGCAAGACCTAGTGGAAAGGTGAAAGTTCATCTAGAGGTAGAGGCAGTAACTACCGAGGTGGTTATAATAGAGGAAATTTTTGAGGAACATGTTACAATTGTGGAGAAGAAGGACATAGATCATTTGAGTGTACACATGCAAGTAAAAAGGCTAGTAACAGTATAAATGCTTTGGTGCAAGAAGAGTCACTGAATGAGCCTGAGAAGGAAAATAACTTGATGGTAAGGAGAGCATTGTGGAATGAAAGTAAAAAGGAAGATTTGGTAAGGAAAATTTTGTTCAAGACCAGATGTAGAGTTTCTAACAAAGTTTGGAAGGTAATCATTGACAGTGGTAGCTTGAAGCATCTGGCATCTGAAGAGATGGTCACAAAGTTGCAATTGGAAAGGTTGAAACATCTAAAGCCCTATCAGATTTTATGGATCAAAGATGAGCATACACCCCTGGTAAGTGAAAAATGTTATGTGAATTTGAAGATTGGAAAATACTATGATAAGGTGTTATGTGATATCATGCCTATGGACTATTGTCATATTTTTTTGGGTAGACCTTGGAAATATGATAGACATGCTATATATGATGGGAGATTGCATAAGTATACTATTTTGGCTGATGGAAAGAGACAAATCTTGCTACCTTTGATGGAAGAACCTGTTAGTAATATTTGCACATCTGTGAAAGTTTTCTTGATGGAAGGAAGAAATTTTGTTAAGGATTTAAAGAGAAATGATGTGTCTTGATGTGAATCCTAACAAACCGAGTAAGAAAATAGAGGATAATGTCCCTGAGGAGATTGATAAGTTACTCATCAAGTATAGTGAAATCATTTCTGATAATGTACCTAATGGTTTTCCACCAAAAAGAAGCATTGATCATTGTATGGATCTAATCCTTGGAACTAGTTTACCGAATAAGGCACCTCATTGGTTGACACCTATCAAGAATAAGGAATTGAACTGATAGTTTCAAGAGCTATTGGAGAAAGGTTTGATCAAAGAAAGTTTGAGTCCTTGTGTAGTACCTATGGTATTGGCACTGAAGAATAATGGAGAATGGAAAATTTGTACTGATTCCACAGTAATCATCAAGATAACAGTGAAGTATAGGTTTCCTATACTGAGAATGGATGATATAATGGATAGTTTGACTGGAGAAAAGTATTTTACCAAAATTGATTTGAAAATTGGGTATCATCAGATCAGAATCAAAGAAGGTGATGAATGGAAGACTTCTTTCAAGATAAAAGAAGGTTTGTATGAGTGGTTGGTTATGCCTTTTGGTTTAACTAATGCATTGAGTACTTTTATGAGGTTGATGAATGAATTTTTGAAGAAATTCTTGGGTAAGTTTGTGATTGTATATCTTGATGATATTAAGATATTCAGTAAGACTAGAGAATAAAATTTGTTGCATGTTAGACAAGTTTTGCAGAGATTGAAAGAAGAAAAGTTGCTGATAAATCTAAAAAAGTGTTCATTCATGAAAGAGGAGATTGTGTATTTGGGATTTTTGATTTCAGCTGATGGTTTGAAAATGGAACCTGAAAAGGTTGAAGCTATTTTGAATTGGCCTACACCTGTGAATGCTAGTGAGGTAAGATAATTTCATGGTTTGGCAATTTTTTACTAGAAGTTCATTAGAAATTTCAATTCAATTTGTAATGCTATGATTGAGACTATGAGAGGAGACAAAAGAGAATTCAAGTGGACACATGGAGTTGATAAAAGTTTTGAGACTCTAAAGTAGAAGGTTGTTGAATTTCCTATTTTGGCATTGCCTAATTTCAATAAGGTATTTCAAGTGGAATGTGATGCAATTGGAAGTGCAATTGGAGCCGTGTTGAGTCAAGAAGGTAAACATGATGCTTTCTTTAGTGAAAAGTTGAATGATGAAAAAAGGAAATATTCTTTGTATGGTCAAGAATTCTATGCTATAGTTCAAGCGCTGAAGAAATGGAGACAGTATTTGATACGGAGT
The DNA here is from genome assembly GCA_027943335.1 of Chamaecyparis obtusa. Classification (NCBI taxonomy): domain Eukaryota; kingdom Viridiplantae; phylum Streptophyta; class Pinopsida; order Cupressales; family Cupressaceae; genus Chamaecyparis; species Chamaecyparis obtusa. Next base: position 1,372,821 of record BSBK01000471.1, on the reverse strand, counting down.
GCATTTGTGTTGTATACCAATCATAAGGCTTTACAGTCTTTGGGTAGTCAAAATAAGTTGAATCAAAGACATGTGAAATGGGTTGAGTATTTGTAGAGCTATACATTTGTGATAAAGCATAAGAGTGGAGTCACTAACCGAGTTGCTGACGCATTGAGTAGAAGAAGATATTTGATGATCGAGATGAAAATTGGAATTATAGGCTTTGATGTGATGAGAGATTATTATGAATTTGATCTTGATTTTTCTGAGCCATGGAGAAAGTGTAAAGCACCTATTCAAGATCAACAGAGTACTAACTAGGATGAATATTTTATGCAAGGAGGTATGTTGTTTAAAGGTGTATCATCTTAAAATAGAAGAACTTCCATGTTAAGAGCATTTAGCCCTCCGAGTAAGTGGTATGGGGTCATGTCAAGCACCTTGATCAGGTCTTTGCATGTATCTGGCTATTTCCCCCTGTTCTGCTTCTCTCCCCCTTATTTCTAGCCTTTTTCTGATAGTTTTCTCTGAGAATCTGGAGTTTTTGACTGTCTGGGTCAAAGACGACCTGGTACGGTCAAGGAAAACCTTGACCCTAACCTAGGGAAGATGAACTCAACCCTAACCTAGGGTAGAGTCTACCTCATCCCTGACCCTGGGTCCAATTTTTAGATTTTGGCACTAGTACATTTTGCACCATTTTTCTACCAAAATTTTTGACCATGAAATAAAAAGGTTTTGGTTGGTCAGATTATAGAAGGAAAACTTTCATTTTTTTTAATCCATGCCCGTGTTAGTCAAAATTTTGACCACTACCATGTACGTCTAAATTTCAACGAACATGGGCATAACTTAAAAAAAAAAGAACTCATTTCTAATTTCATTATCACCATGGTGAATTGTTTGAAGGGGCAGCGCACGAAACCTCATCGGCCAGGGTGGATTTGGCACTGTGTATAGGGGTTGCACTAGAATTCATTTCTCATTTGATCATTATCACCACGATGAGTTTTTTCAAGGGGCAGTGCGTGAAACCTCATTGGCCAAGGTGGATTCGGCACTGTGTATAGGGTTTGTAGTTTTTATCTAGACTTGGGCCTTTGATCTTCAAGCTTGGTTTTGGAAACTTGGCCTTTCCTCTCCTTATCAAATGGAAGCTCATTGAGGTAGGGATTGTTTCATTATCTCCTCTGCATTTTGATAGAATACATTGCATTTGACCATTTGATTGAATACCATCATGTATTTTGAGGGCACATCTTACTGTGATATTCGTTACTCCATGCTCTGTTGTATCCATGACATTGAGTTCATTTCTTTGGGTGATTTTATTATGGCATTTTTTGTGTTAGTGAACTAGGGCATCATGTTAATGTATGTTTATTAGATTCTCTAGTTACCCATGAGCTAGGGCATCCATTTATGCAAGCTAGGGTATCATTGATTATTTCCTATCAATTATATGGCACTGGTAAGTCTTTCCCAACCCACACAATGGTTATTAATACCAATATGAATAGACATGGCTGGCATCATTTCATTATCTTACACAATGATATGAATAACCACTAATTAGTGGTTATCGTAACACCTTAACAATGTGTTATGATAACCATTAATTATTGGTTATCATGTGATCAAGAAATCGACTAAGTTGATCTTAACAGTGACTGCATAATATATATAATGTGACTACATAATATATTAGCAGTGACTAGTTAATTACCCTATTCCAAAGCTCCCATTTTGGCATAGGCAGGGAGGATGCTAGCAAAGGTTTTGGAATTTAGCTTTACACCTGCCATTTGCATTTGCTTGAAAATTTCTAAAGCCTTTTCAAAAAATCCATTTTGTACATAGCCCATAATCATGGCAATCTATGATACCACATGTCTTTGATGCATTTTGTCAAAGAGTTCACGTGCCTTGTCTATAGTTCCACATTTTGCATACATGTCTACCAGGGCAGTTGCAACTACAACATCTGACAAAATTTCTTTATCTTTTATGCTTCGATAAAAAGGTTTGAGATTTTTGCTCCTCTGTGTTACAATGATGTTTATTTATTTGGTTACAGTAAAGCGAGCAAAACTCTTGGCTCCCTCCTCCATCAAGCATGTGGCTTGTCACTCTATGTTATTTCCTTTTAAAGTTTATTATTGTCACAAAGTGAAGAGTACAAATATGTATTTGGTAACATTGAAGGATGAGAAAAATGGATTTAAGCAGAGTGTGGTTGTTGAATGCCATGTGGATACTAAACCTTATCCCACTGAAAGCCTGGCACTGCTTGGCCTCAATCTAAAACTAGGAGAGGGTGAATTTTGTCACTAGGTATCTAGTGATACACTTCTTTTTATCAAGAAGGTATGAATATCAAGTGATAATACTATCCAATTTGAATAAAGTAGCTTAGGAAATCCTTGATATAAGATCACAAGAGCAAGGAAGAACTAGCTTCAACTTATGTGTCTATAATGGATATTATTCTCAAATAGGAGCTTTGAAATCCTATGATATAAGATCACAAGAGAAAGGATGAGATTGGCTTCCGCTTATTTCAATAATATCTATTGTTTTCAAATAGGAGCTTGGAAATCCTTCTTATAATCGAAGGATGAGATTGGCTTCAACCTATGTTAATAATATCTATTATTTGCTGCTCATTATTTTCTTCATTGGTGTTTCATTTTTGCAATTAAATAAAGATTGACCTATTACTATGCTTAATGCTTAAGAATTGATGATTTTATAAGATTAAATGCATGAAAATACCAGGGACGTATCAAGAACCTGATACCTCAAGTACTTATAATCAGTATGCTAGACAAACAAAGACTTAGTAGTAAAAGAATAAGGTAGATATTTGTTGTTGATTTCATGTTTATCTGTTATGTATGCTATTTACTGCATAAAAATAGAATCATTCATGAATTTAGAAAGAAAGAAGAAGATTTTCTAGCTAATTCTGAGGATTAATATAAAACAGATTTCTATAACAAGGCTTTAGAATAATATAGACTAATGTAAAACAAATTTCCATAAAAAGACTTTATAATAATAAATTTTATATCAGATGTGGATGTGGATGTGCAACCTGTATAAGTCATCATCATCTTTATTATTTGTTGTAGCAAATACATGCGAAGCACCAGCAGAAGCACCATCAGGTCTATCTGGAAATTGAAATTCAGAACCAAAGCCTTGAGATTGCTATAGTGTTTGTGAAAAGGCTTGATACTTCCAAATATCAGCATCATTGACACTTCTTCAGGCATATTTCATCGACTCCTCAAAATGAGAAGCCTTTATTTTAGCTACCTCATCACTATCATCCTCATCCATTGCCTCGGGGTTCTCACTTCTTTTTCTTTCACGTTCAATATCTTGTAAAAGTGCAGAGGAAAGAGAACATGACAAATTATCTTTAGATGATGTTTGAGTTCCTACACCATCGCTTTGATGTTGATAGTCATTGTGTTTCTTTATATTAGAGATTACTTATTGTGATCCTTTGTGCTTGTTTTCATGTTTTCATGATGAAAATATAAACCTTGTTAACTTTGAAAACATGAAAACATCAAACCTGTTCTTTGAGGGCTCAATGTCAAAGATGCCTTTTATGTTGTGTTTAATGACAATTCTTGTCATTTGTTGTTTTAGTTTGCCTTATTTTGAAACATTGCATTTGTTTACTTCATGATATTGTAAAATACTATTTTGATCACTGCAGCTATGTATTGAAGCACCTTGCTATCCTATACTTTGGAATGCTTTAATACATTGATGACTATTTGGAAAGTATTTGGTGGCACTAAAATACAAATCATTTGTGTCACTGTTTCTTTTCTCTATGATTGATTATAAATGTTATGGTGTTTTATGTCACTTTCATTAATTGTATCATGGTTGTGCTCTATTATTGTACTTAACCTTTAACATATCTCCAATGATTACAATGACTTGCACATGCTTGTACCTTATGGTTGTTCCATCTTCTTATTGTGATTGGTTCTGATATAAGGCATGATATGCCAATGTCTTCTTATTGTATTTATTCTATTAGGACTTCAAACTGAGTGACATTTCCTTTTCATATGAGCATAGAATTCAAAATTGCCTCTATAGAAGAAATTGTCCATTAATAGTAGATAGATGTGTTGTGCCCTATGATCTCATGATAATGGCCATATTCAATAACTCTATAACATGATGGTTGTTCCTTTTAAGAGAGATGGTTGTTCCATTGTTCTAAAAACTACACTTTGTTGTCCTTTTGACATGATAGCATTATATGTCAGAAACTTTGAGGTTCTCTTACCTTTTGTATGTCATGGCTTCACCTCTATGTAGCTAAATCTCACTCTGAAAATGATCTTCTTTTAGGAAACAATGAAAATCCTCTATTGGTTCATACTTATTGTGACTTCCCATACTTATTAATACAAGGTCATTTGAGCCAGTTGGAGATGAGCCCTATGTTCTTCCAAGCCAATGTGAGCAAGTGTTTTACTTTTTCGTTCCACATAAACCGTGTTCGTCATTTGTTCTTAGACATGAACCAAGAGGAAGGCCGGTACAGTATAATGTGATGGAAGAAGAAGATACTAAAGAATCAGAAGATGAAGTAAATGATGATCATGGATGACTGTTACACAATGAAGAAGAAGAAGAAGAAGAAGAAAATGATGATGATTTTAGTGATGCTGATGATGGTCATGAAGATGATGGTCATGATGATGATAGTCATGATGATGGTGATGATGATGATGATGATGATGATGATAGTCATGATGATGACATGGATGAGGAGGATGATGAATAACATGATCAATGAAATGTATGTCAAGGTATGATAAATGCCACATATGAGGTATTGATTTATTCATAGAAATTTGAATTAAGTTATTATGTGTTGAACTCTATAGTCATGGAGTATATTTTGCATCATGTAAATTTTTTATTCTATGTAATTTGTAGCTTACATATCATGTAATTTTTGGCTAACTTAAGATAAATGGTTTACATATGCAGGAAATTTAATGCCTTTCACATGGATCGACATGTATAATTTATTTTTTGGTTTCCTTCTCTTTAGTCAAAAAAATATATAGATCCTACTATATCTCTCATTTGATAGATTGCAGGTATCACCAAATAGGTATTTGTCTGATCTATCTTCCTCAAGTGAGGAAAATGCGGGAATAGAAGACAAAAGTGAGACATCTAGTAGGTCTAAAATAAGGAGATCAACTAGAGGTCAAAAGATTAGAAGAAAATTTGATAAACGAATGCAATTTTTCCTTGCTGAGGGGGGGTCATGTTCCTATGATAATGATACCAAAGGTGACATGAAGGTTCCCTTAAGTTACACACATTTTTAGAATGAATGGGTACCCAAGGAACTACCTCTAGTTAATACTGATTTTTCTGTTAATGAAAGGAAATATCACATAGCTCCATCTTCATTACATGGTTTGGGCTTATTTTCTATGGATGTCATAAAGGTTAGTTATAATCAAGTTTTTGAATTGATGGAGTATGTAGGACCCTATTACAATTACAAGAATTGGATGCGGATTGTGCAATATAAAAAAAGTATGCATAGGTATGCATTGTCAGCAAATTATATACAATGCAAAGCAAATGATCAAAATAAAAGCCTTGCTATGTATATTAATAGAAGGCTAAAAGAAACAGGGAATATTGTAGGTTTTATAAATAGTTCTTGACCCGTGTCAACTAATAAGCAGCCGAATTATATATTAGAGGCATGCGAGGGAAATCGTGTATTTGTATGTATGATAAAATCAATAAATGCAGGGGAAGAGCTTCTAATAGATTACAATTTGAATCGTGTAGATACAAAAAAATGACCTATCATGGGATTGGTAAGTATAACATTTAAACCAATTACCTCCAATTAATATTGACTCCAATCACTTCTGATTGCTAAGAATTACTAATCTTTGTCACAGGGTGACATGGATATTCCACCTCAAGATACGGGCAAGGATGTTCCTCACCGTACACTTTCTTTAAAAAAGGTAAACCTTAATTAGTGTAATTCTAAAAATTATATAGAAACAAATGTCATATTATTATGTTCTTTTCTTAATGGCTTTGGAGTTATTTTGATAGAATTTTATTGATATTGATGTCACAACTTGATACTTATTGATAGAGAAAAGAAAAAGAGGTAGCAGATCTATTTCGATCTGAAGTTGACGCGGCATTTAGAGATGACATAGAATCTAAATCTAACCATGTATTCATGGCTACTCAAATAAAAATTAAATATGGTAATGAAATTCTTAACCTTCTAATGGAAGCAAATGAAACTGAGGAGTCAAAGGAACTCAAAGAAGAATTGACACGTAGAGTCAATTCTATTGATGTAAGTAGTAATTAATCTTAAGCAATAATTAAAGTTCAATAGATGTTTATATTTTATACTATCTTATGGATCATGATCTAAAATATGATGTGTTCTTCTTACAAATTTTTTTGACACGTGTGAAACATTGTCAACATGGTGAGGGTTGTAGTGCCACACAACCTTCATGTAAATAATCCTTAAACCTTTAACCATTGATTTAACCTTTGTATGCATTATTGACTCAACTTATGTTTGGGATGCTTCTAGTACCCCATTTAATCTTTATCCATTGCAAATGTCTTTGCTAACAATGTATTCTACAGCTCATGATGAAGTGCAGACACCTCCTTCGGTTAACATTCCGCATTCGACGGCTACATTATCTGCAACAAGGTGCTTGCAGACATCTTCCTCTATACCATCTACAACTGGTAAAACCTTATTTTTCCATATTTTTTTATGTGCTAATCATGAATTGATTATTTTTCTTGTGTGAATTTTATACATTGTATGGACCTATTTTGTGTACTAATAGATACACCTACACCTGGTACAAGAATAGATCATACCAGTACTAGTGAAGATCAACCATTTCTTGGATTAGCCCGTGTTACTGGTACTGGTTCGTTTGCGGGGACATTGTTGATGAACAAGAACAATATGGTTCTGTTAAAAGTACCAAAGCTTCCAGGTGCTCTAAAATTTTTATTATTTACAATGTAATTGTAGTTTACTTATACATAACTCATTTTGGACTGATAATCCCATGCTATTTTTGTAGGAAATGATGTTTTTTATGAACATCTTTTTGAAATGAAATTGAAGCTATTTAGGCCCACCATACATAAAAGATATGTAGCTTCATAATATTAGTACAATATTTTTCTTATCTTCCATTTATTGTACTATATTAAAGTTATGATATCTAACAATTTTGTTTTTTCAAAAAAGGTGGAATGATTAGGATGCTGACTTAAAAAATCAGCTCATTAAATGTTTAGAGGACCTCTTTGGAATTAAAAGTTTTGACAGAGGTGAGATTCTTAAAAGAGCATGCAAACATTTAAAGACTGTGAGGGAACAATATAGAAGGGCTCTAAAGGATAACCCAAAGTACGAGCATCCTCCTATGATTCCACTAATGGATGGAATGAAATAATGGAAGATGCAAAAGAGAAAAGGCTAAAGGGTAGTGGAATTCAACCAGAAGATGGCAAAATAAGTATGTCATGATAGTATTAAGTAGAATGTAATCATGCACTAATTAGTGATCTTTGTAAATATATAATCTAACATATTTCAAACTTTTCATAGACTGCAAGACACATCAAAAGCCACACAAGAGAGATTAACAAAGGTTGGCCAACACAAACTTGGCTCTAGTGGCTATATGAAACTTCACTCTCAACTTGTAAGTAGCAACATTGGAATTTCATATCAAATTTTTATATATAAGGTTGCAAACAATTTTATTTAATCAAATCATACATGTAAAAGTGACGATATTAAACAAAAAATATAGGGCATAGAATTCAATGTAGAGCCCACAGATGAAGAAAAGAGAATAGCCTTGAAGGAAGGTTGTGCAGTCATGGCTGCACACCTACGCCAAACATCCCAAAGCCATAACAAAGAATCTACTGCACCAGATGAGACACAGGTAAATTGGTCAAATGAAAAGTAAATCAAGTTGAATAGTTAATTTTGAACATAAATTGACTATTTCATGATAACAATGTGCATTACATTTCACTACAGCCTTCAAATCCTACCATAGAACCTGGGCATGATGAAGGCCATGATGTGCATCATCATGTTGGAGGTATTAATTTTCTATTGGAAATAAATTATGTAATTATTAATAGAATTTAACATCTTTAATTGCAATTGGCCGTGTAACCTTTTTTTGAATATTTTAGAGCATGTTGAGCATGTTGAGGTGGCAAAAGATCAAAATGTTATTGTACATGATGATGTGGCATTGTTAGGTAAAGAAAAATGCATGTTATGTTCTACTAGTTAATGAAATACATGTAACAGTAAAAAAAAGTATGCGAATTTAACCCATTTACTTGTTATTGCAACAGACCCCCCTTTAGTGCAGCAACGTCCTCCTCCTCAAGACATGAGGAAGCATCATAATTTGAGATCACAACCACAAGAGGAGGAAGATAATATTGATGGTCCTGTCAGCCTTTACCTAAATAAGAAATCTAAGAAAAACCTAAAAAAGAAATGATTTCTTAAATATGCTCTTTGATAAAACTTGTTTGATTAACTTTGTTGGATAATGAAAGAACGTTGTTTTAAGTAATTATCTATGAATGTTGTGTATTAATATTGAATTATATGTCATGTTAAAAAATATTGTTATGTGTTCATGAATTCTTGATTAGTGTTGTGTATTAATGAATGTTATGTGATTGAATGTTATAGTTCATAAATGGATGAATGAAGTGTGTAATTAGATGTTAATGGGGAATTTTGATTGATGTTAGGGGGAGGGGGGTGAGGCCAGATGAGCTTCCACCTTCACATGGTTGGCCTTGTTAAGTAGAGAATATTAAAGTATTCTCGAAACCAAGTGAAGCTCAAACTAACACACCTTCATTATTTAATCAATTCCATTCGTTCTAGGTCTTTGCTCATAAGTGCATTTTGAATGCATGTCATTGTCAAGAAACTATCAAATAAAAAAATAGAAGGTCCAATAGTCAACTTCTCATTGTCATTGTGTGGCATGATTCAACTTCATTTTGTGTAAGTATTCTCGCATTGAATGTGTCAACCTCTCTTGGCCTAATGTGGATTATTTCATTGGTTTGTGTTTTTGAGTAGGTGAAGTGTTAAATCAGATATCAGTTGGATCTATAAGTAGCATAGATATTCTATAGATAATAGCCTAATACACCCACATGAATAAATTTACTTACTGTCCCCTTAGGATTTACTTAAGGAAACAATCCTTATGTGCTAAAAAATCAGTTGTTTTAGTGTTGCAATTGTAGATGATTGTATGCATGAATTCAATGACAAGAACTAAACATTTAGGCTCTATGATAATTCTTGTCATCCTTATATGGAAGACAAATGAATCCAAGAAGGAAGCTTTCAGGAAATATTTGGAGTCAAGCGGTGTGCTTGATACCCTCACAAAAGGTCTATGGTAGTTCTTCTTATATGATGAAATGCTAAATCTAGGAAATTAATTTGTGAATTTGCATCTATTTGTGAGATAATATATTAATATTGGCAGTTCCTCTTATATGATGAAATGCTGATTTTAGAAAATTAGTTTGTGAATTTGCATCCATTATTTTTGGATGCCTGAATGTTATGTTTTTCTTGTGAGGATTTAAATTAATTTGATTGATATGATCTTCAAAATGGTGTAGTAGTATTTTAGATTAATGTAATTTGTATTATCATATAATATCTCTACTCTTATAAACAACCTTGTTTCCATGTATGATTTATAGTTAATCGTTCTAGTGTTCCAAAGATGAATCTAGATGATATCTTTGAGCAAAAGAATGAGTTTGCTAAAGCTGTTGAAGAGCTTGAAAAGGTTGATATATTCATATCAGTTTCATTTATTTATTGGTGTGTATTGTCAATTGATTACTGTAAAATATCTCTTAAATATCAAACAAGATGAAATTTGAATGCAGTATGATTCAATCGTTCATTTCTATGCTTACAGGCTATGTCAAAATACGGATATGAGATAGTTCAAACACTTATTGTGGATATAGAGGCTGATGTGCATGTCAAGAAAGAAATGAATGAAATAAATGCAGGCAAGACTTTTACATCCAATACTAAATGTCCTTTTTACCATGATATTGTTAGAGATTGCTAGCATATACTTTTGCATTTTGTAAATGGGTTGATGGTATTCATGTATTTAGGAAAAACCCAACTCATTATCCTCAACTTTGTTCATATTTTTGTTCTATATCTGTTTAGTTTATTTACCCAAAATTTCTCTCAATTTCACCATCATTCATTTCATTCTTTTATATTAGCTGCAAGAATGAGGGTGGCAACACAAGAAAAAGTAGAGGCAGAGAAAATTTTACAAATCAAGAGAGCAGAATATTTCCTTATTTTATTTGTCAGTATGCATCAACACTTCCTTTTATGTTATATATGTATATTTATAATTTTAAAAGTTGTATGTAATATATATCAGGTTTGTCTGTAGCACCAATAATGAAAATTATTTTCTTGGCTATCATACCATTTATCTCTATCAACAACTGGTTAAGAACTCTATCTGCGGCACTGCCAGCATCCCCAACATTTCTTCCACACTGCAAACATGCAAACTAGTTATGCATCACCAGTCAGAGAGCCTATGTCAAATAGTTAAAACAAAATTCCTACTCAAATATATTCACCGTTCTCAACTAGAACTTCACTCATAAAAAATCAACACACCTGTGTAGCAATAGAATCAAGCTCGTCAAAAAATAGGACACAAGGAGCTGATCCTCTAGCTTTATCAAAAATTTCCCTCACATTAGCCTCACTCTCTCCAAACCACATTGTTAACAATTTAGAGCCCTTCACACTGATGAAATTGGCCTGACATTTTTTAGCAATGGCTTTAGCAGATGGATTGCTAGCTAAGCCCAAAGTAGTTTGGAAGTGCTCATTACTAATGACCATGGAGTTAAGAATCTCAGCATCTATTTTCTCATCTTCTAAGTCTATAACATCCATCTTTTCCCTAATGCATTGAAGTGCAGCATCAGTACACAAAGTAGCAAGATCTGCTCCAACATCTCCATGGGTATCCTTAGCAATCTTTTCAAGATCAACCTGTAACAAGAAAACTAAAGATAAATAGATAGTCCATCAAGAAACATAAAGATTAATAAATGCTTTCAAAATCCAAGAACTGTTTAGCATTAGATATAGAAGTACAAAAAAAAATCCCCAATATACATACATCATCAAAGAACTTCATATTCTTTGTATGGATGCGAAGCACTTCCAACCTGCCCACTTCATCCAGAACCCCAATATCAATCTCCTTGTCGAACCTCCCAAACCTTCTAAGTGATGGATCAATACTATTTGGTCGGTTAGTTTCTCCCATAACAATAACATGGGCACGCTATTTAAGTCCATCCATAAGCGTAAGAATTTGAGAAACAATTCTCCTCTCAAATTCACCGTGGGTTTTTTCCCTCTTGGGAGCTATAGAATCAATTTCATCAATAAATATAATGGACAGGGCATTCTTCTCAGCCTCCTCAAAAGCCTTTTGGAGATTGCTTTCACTTTCTCTAGCCAACTTTGACATGATCTCAGGTCCATTGATATAGAAAAAGAAGGCACCGGTTTCATTTTCCACTTCCCTAGTAATTAAGGTTTTCCCAGAACCAGGAGGCCCATAGAGAAGAATACCCTTTGGGGGCTTCACACAAATAGATTTGAAGAGTTGTGGGCATCTAAGAGGAAGCTCTACCAATTCACAAATCACCAATCAGAGCCTATCTTTCAAATAGTTCAAACAAAATGAAAAAACCAATAGTTTCATGCAGAGCAGAGCAGATGGATTGCTAGAGCCCAAAGCAATCTGGAATACAGAACAAGCAAGGACCTACTGGCAATAAGCAACAGAATGAGTGTGGACACCTGAAGATAAATATCTAGACTAATCATAGATCAGGATGCCATTGGTGATTAGTCTGGATATTTATCTTCAATTTTTTTAAACACTCTATGTTTTGTCAAAATTTTGACCCACCTACGTCGAAAGTCTGGCCTAAAATTGACCATTCTTTGTCGAAATGTGGCGTTGCAGGTTTGGCATCCTGGTCAGAGCCGCTAAATGTTTTGACCAAATTTGGTCAAAATATGACCGTCACGAGTTTGGCATCTTGGTTAGAGTGACCAAAGTTTTCAACCCATATTGGTCGAAAGATCGACCAATACACAAACACTTACCAATGTTATCTTCGGCCTAGGTTGTCCTCATTTTTTACCAAAATAGGAGTTGATCATTCAATGGGTTCAATAATAGGTTGATATTTTGATGCCAATAATAGTGACCAACCCATTTGTCAACCATTCAACTGAGTTGGGTAGAAACTTCAGCCAATAGTGCATTAAAAAATGGTGCAAAATGTACTAGTGCGGGAGTTACAGGATGTCAGGTTTCGAAAAGTTTTATTTTTCTCGCTTTCGGGTTGGCCATTTCAGGTTTTGGAATGGTAAATCCTTAAATTGCATTTAATCTAGGTCCATTTCTATGGGTTAAGGTTAATTGGGATTTAATTCTCCAATGTCGGCCTCTCTAGAAGTTTGTGCCCTAGATCACTATAAAAGGAAGCCTTCCTCTCTCATTTTCTCCATCAATTCATATCAAGTTTTGCAATCTCATCTCACAATCTCTCAAGAAAGATCAAGAAATAATTCTATCAAGCATTTTCAAGGAAGCATTCAATCCCTCTTCTCCATTCAAGTTCTCCTTTGAAGATCAAGGATTCAAGCCTTTGAAGGGATTTAGTTCAAGCATTCAAGATTCATCATTCAAACCCTAGATCTATCCATCATGGTGGTGTGATCTTCCTTCAAGATCCTTTTCTCATCTTCAAGATCCATTCATTCTTCTCTCAAGGTGGATTCCAAGCATACAATTATGGAGGTTTAGATTTACATTTGTTAATTTTATGTCCAAGCTTTCATATCAACATACTTGTTTACATTTGAAATACAATCGCATATCTATTGAATACCATAGCTTCATTGTTAGATCTACTTCTACTACTTGCTAGCATTCTCTATTTCAATTCTATTATTAAGGTTGATTCCAAATTGGGGTTTGACTAAGGCAAACCCCTCATCCAAACAACAAAACCATTTTTCTTGTAGGTACAGGTACATGATGGTGAATTAAAGTATAGATCTAGATACCCTTTTCGTTGAACTTCTAGGATCTGCGAACAAAATTTTCATCAGAGAAGTTGGGTCAGGGATGACCTTCAGTGAGGGGTAGGATCCTTCCTGAGGGTAAGACCTTGCCCCACTATCTAGGTCAAGGATGACCTCCCTCAGAAAAGAAAAATATTTTTGGGTTTTGTAGATCTCACAATTTTGGTTTTAAATAGCAAAAATCAACAGTTTTTGAGACTATTTGACAAGGTTTTCAACTAATTCTTTTTGGAGGTAAGTACCTTTATTTCTTCATTTCAACATTAATCATCTACATTTACTTTCCATATTAATACAATTCCATGTATGTATAAAATATTGGTTTTGGGTTCTCTTTTATGTGGAAGCCATTGTTCTAGGACCCCGATCATATTTTATCCTATTCATTTTGGTGAACTCGACAAGCTTACCCCTTTCTTTTGTGGAATTAGATGTCCTATTGTGTTTTTTGTATTACCTTGTGTGTTCACTTTTATCTTATTCATTTTGGTGAACCCACGATAGACAACTCTTTCTTTTTGGTGTTAGATCCTTTGTTTTAACATTAGATTTATGTTATGCCCTTGCATTTATATTTCAAAAATACAAAAAAAAAAAATTGCAAAATTTATTTAAAAATACAAAAATATTTCCATTTTTTATGCTTGTAGTGTTACTTTGTGTTCAACATGTATGATTTTTGTTTTCAATACTTTGATGAATCTTTTCTTGCAAAAGAGGATAGATCCCTTAATGAGGTACATGGCAGTGAGGCTGAAAATTGTTTGAATGAGATCTCCATTGATCCTATTCCTATTTCACCCTCCTCCACAACCTCTTCAATTGAACCTTACAAAGATGAGTTGGGGATTGATGTTCATTCTTCTCCTAATATATGTCTTTTATATGAGCCTACTTTAGAATACAATTTACCTTCTTTCCCCTTTAGGGATCAAGCTTTAATGACTTATGGCACTCCTACAATGTGCTTATGGATAGGGGTGATAATCCTCCTATTTGGGATGAACCTTTAGATTTGGATGTTGATTACTCTCTTCCTCATGAAACCATTGTGGATAATCCTCCTATTTGGGATGAACCTTTGGATTTGGATGTTGATTACTCTCTTCCTCATGGAACCATTGTGGATAATCCTCCTATTTGGGATGAACCTTTGGATTTGGATGTTGATTACTCTCTTCATGAAACCATTCTGGATAATTTTAATTTTTGGGATGAACCCTTGGATAAAGACATTTATTTATCCCCTTGTGATTAATTTTTGATACAAGAGGATGACATATTCTCTAAAACACACTCACCTTATGTGAAAGAAGCTAGCATTATAGATCCTTCACCTCCATTTGGGATTCCTTCTAGTGATGAGGCATTAGCAGAGAAAGATATGAATTCCCTTAACGCTCTTCCTCTTAGTGGTGATCCTATGGGAAATCAAGATCCTACCTCACAACCTTCTTATCTAGTATTACTTATATCTATTCAAACCCTTTTCCATTTATGGTTCCAAGTGTTCCTCCAGTTGTGTCTTCCATTCATATCACTTCCTACACTTTTCCTAGTATTCCTAATCTTCCTAATCCTAATTGTATCCTTCCTAATCTAGTTCCTAATCTTCCTAATCCTAATCCTATCTTTCCTAATCCAATTCCTAATATTCATATTTCCAATTCTCCATCTTCTATTCCTAGTTCTTCCCACACTTATGTTGAGGTTCAAACTATGGTTCATGATGTAGATGTGCAAAGATTCTTCAAAGTACCTTCTCCTTATTATCCAATCCATAAAGATAAGAGAAAAGAAACTTCCCCTTTGAGATTTCTTCATAAATTTACCCCTCATTCTGATATAACATAGATCTTTTCTCCTCTAGACTGGGGGGCAAGAGGTATATTTCTTCCTGTCTTCTAGAATCCATTATGTTCCTACTTTGAGCTTAATTGGTTATTCTTTCATTTATCTTGATGGTTTGTATTATGATATCTTTTCATCCATTGCTCTCTTCTATTATTCAAGATATCTCTTCTAAGACTTTTGTCTTGCAAAGGTATCCCTTGCTTTCATCCCTGAGGGGCAAGGTTCTCCCTTCTTTCTCTTTATCTAGGTAACTTCTTTCCTTATCTTAGTGGTATTTGCTTATATTGCAATATTACTTCATCATATTGACAGATGTTTTGACTATAGATAATCTTTTTATGAGAGGTTGTTGTCCTAGGTCATTACCTCTTCTCTATGTTTCAAATTATGTTCTTTATAAACTCTTACCCTTGCTTTGGTGTTATATTTGTTTCCCTAATTCCAAAGATTCCTCTTCCTCTTGTTTTACAGGGGGCTTGATGATTGAATCTTTGTTCCCGCTCGATTTATCTTTGAAAGTTGATATTTTATGTAAAGAAATCCTCTATGGCGGGGGTCTTATTGATAATATCTCTTTCATTGAGGATCCTTTTCCATGAGTGACATATCCTTTTCACAATTATCTATACTCTTGGATGTAGGGGTCAATACCCCTCGCTAAGAATATGGTGTACATTGTTGTTAAACAGGATATCTCCTTGCATTGTGAAGTAGGTATCCTCTTCCTCTTCCCTATCATGTCTAATAGATAGCCATGATAAGGAGGGGGAAATATATAGGGTCTCCCTTGTACTATATTTTATTTATTTATTTATACGCTAAATCTTGGAAGGTAACACACATAAGTTGCTAAATCTTGAAGAGACACGCATTTTCAATTTCAAATATGCTAAATCTTCTAATGGTAATGCGCATAAGTTGCTAAATCTTGAAGAGACACACATTTTCAATTTCAAATATGCTAAATCTTCTAATGGTAACACACATAAGTTGCTAAATCCTGAATGGACATGCATTTTCAATTTCAAAATATGCTAAATCTTTCGAAGGTAACACACATAAGTTGCTAAATCCTGAGGAGACACACATTTCATATTCATAGTGATACAAGAAGGTGGATCTATGGGTATTCCAGAAGCTGTCATAAGACACATTACAATTGAAGGTATAGTTTATGGGTGAACTATCAATTCTTGCTACCTATTTGGCTCTCCCTCCAGGGTGATTCACGGTAAGGTGGGCATCTTACTGGGTGAGGTAATCACTTTCTCTTTTCTTTCTTTTTCATTTTCATGCTAGTAGGACTAGATCATGAAGATATGTTATTTATAGTGTTGCTCTTGTCTTTCTTATGTAATCATTTATTCTTTTATGATAGCTTTCCAAATATGATATTAGTATGAGAAATATTTCTTAGCAAGGTTTCTTATGCTAGTTGATTTGGGTTTGTTTTAGTTCTAACCCCTCTTTTGTGTTGTTTCAATTCTCTTTTTGTTTTCACACCCTCGTGCATGTATGTTGAGCTATAATCCTTAGCTTGGGGGCTTGTGTCCTTAGCTAAGTTTTATTTTATCTTGTTGCAAATCCACTTGGATATCTTCTTTCTTCTCCTTAACCAAGAGTTTGCATCGAGTCCATACTCTTGCTAAAGTGGGGGCTTAATGTATCATCTTAAAATGGAAGCAATTCCATGTTAAGAGAATTTAGCCTTTTGATTAAGTGGTCTGGGGTCATGTCAAGCACCTTGATTGGGTCTTTACATGTAACTAGCTATTTCCCCCCTGTTCTGCTTCTCTCCCCCTTATTTCCAGCCTTTTTCTGACAGTTTTCTCTGAGAATATGGAGTTTCTGACTGTCTGGGTCAAATATGACCTAGTAGGGTCAAGGAAGACCTCAACCCTAACCTAGGTTAGGGATGACCTTGACCCTGACCTAGGGTAGAGTCTTCCTCATCCCTGACCCCAAGTCCAATTTTCAAATTCTGGGAGTTACGGGATGTCGGGTTTTGGAAAGTTTTATTTTTCTCACTTATGATTCAGCCATTTCGGGTTTCAAAATGGTAAATCCTTAAATTTAATATAATCTAGGTCCATTTCTAGGGGTTAAGGTTAATTGGGATTTAATTCTCCAATGTCATCCTCTCTAGAAATTTGTGCCCTAGATCACTATAAAAGGAAGCCTTCCTCTCTCATTTTCTCCATCAATTCATATCAAGTTTTACAATCTCATCTCACAATCTCTCAAGCAAGAACAAGAAAGCATTCTATCATGCATTTTCAAGGAAGCATTCAAGCCCTCTTCTCCATTCAAGTTCTCCTTTGAAGATCAAGGATTCAAGCATTCAATCCTTTGAAGGCATTTGGTTCAAGCATTCAAGATTCATCATTCAAAACCTAGATCTATCCATCATGGTGGTGTGATCTTCCTTCAAGATCCTTTTCTCATCTTCAAGATCCATTCATTCTTCTCTCAAGGTGGATTCCAAGCATACAATCATGGAGGTTTAGATTTACATTTGTCATTGTTATGTCCAAGCTTTCATATCAACATACTTGTTTACATTTGAAATACAATTGCATATCTATTGAATACCATAGCTTCATTGTTAGATCTACTTCTACTACTTGCTAGCATTCTCTATTTCAATTCTATTATTAAGGTTGATTCCAAACTGGGGTTTGACTAAGGCAAACCCCTCATCCAAACAAAAAAAACCATTTTTCTTGCAGGTACAGGTACATGACAGTGAATTAAAGTAAAGATCCAGATAACCTTTTCGTCGAACTTCCAGGATCCACAAATAGAATTTTCATTGGAGCAGTTGGGTCAGGGATGACCTTCAATGAGGGGTAGGATCCTACCCTAGGGTAAGACCTTGCCCTGCTATCTAGGTCAAGGATGACCTCCCTCAGAAAAGAAAAATATTTCTGGGTTTTGTAGATCTCGCAGTTTTGGTTCAAGAACAAGAAAATCAATAGTTTTTTAGACTGTTTGATAGAGTTTTCAGCCGATTCTTTTCAGAGATAAGAACCATTATTTCTTCATTTCAACATTAATCATCTACATTTATTTTCCATATCAATAGAATTCCATGTATGTATAAAATATTGGTTTTGGGGTCTCTTTTATGTGCAAGCCATTGTTCTAGGACCCTGACCATATTTTATCCTATTCAAAAGGTACTCAGTTGTGTATACCAAGAGGACCTATGAGAACTAATTTGATAAAAGAGAAACATGGTGGTTGTTTGGCTGGACATTTTGGTGTTGATAAGATATTGAGTTTGCTTAAGGAGAAATAATTTTGGCCACAATTGTATAAAGATGTTCAAAAATTTGTGAAAAGTTGTGGAGTTTGTCAAGTTGCAAAAGAAGTTAGTCAGAATATTGGATTTTATACACCGATTGTTGTACCTGAGAAACCTTGGATTGACATCAGTATGGATTTTGTTCTTGGCTTACCGAAGACAGTAAGAGGCAATGATTCTATCTTTGTGGTTGTGGATAGATTTTCTAAAATGACACATTTTATACCTTGTAGAAAGACATCATATGCAGTACATGTAGTAGATCTTTTCTTTAAGGAAATTTTCAGATTGCATGGATTACCGAGGAGTATTATCTCTGACCAAGTCAGTGAATTTGTTGGATACTTTTGGAAGACTCTTTGGAGAAATTTGGGTACCAAGTTGAAATATAGTTCTACATTTGACCCACAAATCGATGGAAAGACAAAAGTTGTGGATAGAAGTTTGGGAAATATTTTGAGATGTTTAGTTGGAAGCACACCAGTAATTGGGATTTTGTGTTGGCACAAGCAGAGTTTGCATACAATAATTCAATGAATAGGAGTACTGGAAAAACACCTTTTGAGATTGTAAATGGCATACAACTGAGAGGTATATCTGATTTGAGAGACATTGAGGTTGAAAGAAAGAGAAGTGTTGAAGGAGAAAAATTTGTTGAGTACATGAAGACATTGCATGAAGATGTGAAGTTGAAACTAGAAAAGAGTAATCAGAAATACAAAGATAGAGTTGATGGATCAAGAAGACATAAGACTTTTGATGTTGGTGATGAAGTGATGGTTCATTTGAGAAAAGATAGATTTCCTATTGGAACATATGGGAAGCTGAAGATGAAGAAGTTTGGACCGTGCAAGATTTTGAGAAAAATTGACAGTGGAAATGCATATGAAGTTGAGTTACCTGATGACATGGATATATCACCTATTTTCAACATTGCTGATTTGTATGAATTTCATGAACCTGAAGAAGACATGACAGTACTGATGGAATATCCTAAGAAACAAAATGAAGAGGTTGAGCATATTTTGGAATAGAGAATTGGCAGAAGTACAAGAGGAAAATAGTATATGGAATATCTGGTAAAGTGGAAGAATAGACCGATTGAAGACAGTTCATGGATTTCACAGTCTGAGTTGGATGCAGCTTGGATCATAACTACTAAATGATTTGGAGAATCATTTTCAAATAACCCCAGGTGTCTGATGCAGGAGCATCTCGGGTCCTTGGAAATCCTGTGTCACCAAAAACATATTTGATTTTGTTTTTGTTGCTCGGTTCTTGCTTTGACCAAGTTGGTTCACTGTTGCTCAGTTTCCTTTGTTCACCGGTGTTGGTCAGTTATCTCTCTGGTGCTTGGTAATTTTCCTTACCGCTTGGTGATGCTTGTCTGGTGCTCGGTTGGCTTTTCTTATTGACGGGTTTCTTTAGAGTTTTTGTTGAGACCGACTTGTGCATTGATTATGGGTTACAAATTTAATGCTGGTATCCATCATTGGGAAGTGTGTGGTCCTAGATCTGACTATTCCTTCTGTTGATTATGGATCTGAAGGCTGACTCAGTTCGGTAGCCTCTTGTATAAATGTAGTTGTTTGGTTAGAGTTTAGGGGGTCAGTTATATAGAATAGAGAAGATAGAAGATTAGAGATTATCTGTAGATCCTCAGATGTTTGAGGACTTCTATAATTCATTGTAATATCTGGCTGAAACTGAGAAGGCCTTACAGCTCGACATATATGAATCAATTTGAAGTAATATATGAATGATCCTACATTTTCTCTCTCCCATTGTGTTGTTGTTGCTTCCATGTGTTGTTGAGAAAGGTGGTTCAGGTTAGGGTGTGCCATTCCTTGGCCCCTCCTACCCTCTCTTGCATCAGTTTTACCCATGACATGACGTAGACATGATGTAATCTTGGCTGTAGTTGAAAAACTAACCAAGGTAGCTCACTTTGTTCTAGGGAGCTTGAGAGATGGATCTTTGGTTTTGGCCAAGAAGTTTTTCTAGGAAATTTTAGATTGCACGGTGTACTTGAGACTATTATTTATGATAGGTATACTAGGATCACATAAAGGTTTTGAACAACCTTGAATGCATCTTTGGGAACTAGGCTGAATTTTAGTGTCGCTTATCATCCTCAAACAAACAAACAAACTGAGAGAGTGAATCAAGTGATTGAGGATTTTCTCCATATGTATTACATGGATCAATAGTGCAAATGGGAAGAGTACCTTCCATTTGTGGAGTTTTCCTACAACAACTCTTACCATGCTTCTTTGGGAATGGTACCATTTGAGGCACTATATAGATGAAAGTGTCATACTCCTATTAGTTGGGATAGAGTAGAGGACAAGATCATCATTGGTCTTGATATGTTGAGAGAGATGGAGGAACAGATGACTCTAATTAGAGTTCAGCTGAAGGAAGCAACTGATAGACAAAAGAGTTATGCAGATAGAAATCATACTTTCAGATAGTTTCAGGAAGGTGGTAAGGTATTTTTGTGTGTGAGACCACATAAAAGCTTAATTTCTTTTGGCAAGTCTTCAAATCTTGCACCGAAATATTTTGGTCCATTTGATATTTTGGAGGTTATCAACCCTATTGCCTACAGACTTTCTCTACCACCCGCTCTTGCTAGAATCCATAATATTTTTCATATTTCCTTGTTGAAGCCCTACCATCTAGATGCATCTCATATTCTTGATTGTCATGCATTATAGGTTCAAGATCCAAGGGTGCTGTTGGTATAGCCTACCCACCTTGTTGATCAACATACCATCAGGGTGCATGACAAAGATGTATTGCAGTATAAGGTCCAATAGGACCAATTCTCTATTGATAGTGCTACTTGGGAAGATGCAAAAGACATGCATAGATCATTTCCGTAGTTATTTTCTTAGATTTCTTTCTGTGATGTTTATGTTTTAAGCTTTGTAGTGAACTTCTTTATATGTTTCCATAAGACATCAGGTCTATGTCATAACCCAATTTCATGCTCTTAGTTTATAGGACTATTTGTGTGATTTATTTTTAACTCATGTTGACTTGGCTGAATGTTGTCGACTTAAGTTATTTGTAATAAATGATTAAGACATAGTGTTGTTATGTTTCTTTAGTTATTTTATGATGAAATAAATTGATGTAATGAAAATGATATCATGAATGGAATATGAATTGCCTTACGAAATGTTATTTGTTAATGTTATTATGATATGTAAATGAAATATGCATCTCAATTTGATTTTGATTTAAGGGGACTAACCTACTAATGATCTTTTGAGTTTGAGCATGCATGACAGGAGACAAAGGTAGAAATGTGATTGAGGTAGAGTGTATTTATCTTGTCGGTAGGAGTGAGATTAGAATAATGGTTGCAAGCAAACACCAATTAAATTGTTTTGAAATCTTATGAGTTTCTTGAATTAGCTCGTAAAGTGAATGTTTGGGTAAAATAGTACTATTAGGTTTCTTTCTTTTTCTCTTACTTGATTGATTGAGTTAATTTGTGTGTGAGTGCTTTAAGTTAAAAAATTTGTTATCTAGGGAAATAAAAATTTGTTCATTTCTATTTCTATTTCTAGAAAAGGTTAAAATTAGTTAATTTGGAATTACTGTGATATAATTATTAGATTGTTTATTTAATGAGAATATAGTTTTATTTAAATTTCCATGGTTGCAATCTCTCATTTTTTACTCCGGTTGCAATGCTAAACATTTTGACATACATTCTTCTTATATGATACCTTTTCATAAGGCATCGAGGATGATGCACTATCAAAGGGGGGGAGGATATCATAACTTGATTGGTGACTTCCTAAATCTGTGCAAAAAGAATGAGAGCTATATCTGCCTTGTATGATTAGGAGTCACCTTCATTTGATTGATTAACAAAGACTGTTTTACTTGACATAAATTTTGGCTTATTTTCATTGTGTAAGAAATTATTTGAGAGGGAAGTGTATGTGACTGGAAAGTAGTGGTGCAGGTTTAAACAAAGATAATTGGATCATAAATTAAAAGAACTTTGTGACACACAAGATCAAGCCAAAAAGGATAATGTGTTTAAACGGAGACTGGCACACCCTTCTTTGTGGCACGTGTATGAAATGTCAGAAGAGAATGACGCACTACATTTGGAGGAGAAATTTCATGTGATGGTACTTGAATTCTCTCCTCAATAGGAGTAGTTTCAGAGGACGTGCAAGTTAAAAACACACCTGTGCAATAGAAATGAGTTTTGAAGAGGTCAATATCATAAAAATGATCCACAACATAGCAGGGAAATAGGGAACACATTTTTCCTTGGTATTATTTATGCATGCAAGATAGGAGGGGACTCGGTATCAAATATGAGGGAGAGGTGATATCATTAGAGGAGGAATGATCTTTATATAAGAAATATATAGAGAGAGGAACCATATATATAAAAACCACAGTGAGAGGAACTAGGATTTTTATGAAGTAAAAATAGTGTGAACGCAACATAGACATAGACTATGTATTGAAGAGATCTAGGGAGTTTATAAAGAAGTAGAGGAGGGTAAAAGGAGGAGATATGTAGTATAGAAATGATAAAAAATGGGTGCAGAGAAAAGAAAACATGCAACAGTAAGGAAAGGAAAAACACGACAGTGGAAGGTGAGGAGGAGCACGAAAATTATGAATTAAAAGACACAGAATGAAGAAATAATAAAAGGGTGGCAAGGGAGAAATTCTATAGTTATTTAGAAATATTAAACTAGGTATTTATCATTCATGTTAAATTTTGAATTTTTAGAAGCATTATGAAGAAGACCATGTAGTCAAATAAGTCTGGTTATATTGATAGAAGTTTATGATATTGGTCATCCTGTAGAAAATGAATGGTCAATTTTTTTTATATATTTCCTAAAACTACAAAGAAATTGGTTAAATCCTTGGAAATGAGAATTTGTTATCATTTTGGAATCACCCAAATGTTCAAAAAACCTGAAAAATGATTTTCCTGTTCAATATTTGGATTTATGTATATACAAAATGATATGTTGAAGAATAGGAAAAAGGATCTTAGTAGAAATTCTGAGTTGATGTTCTAGAAAATTGTTATTATATGTCTGGTTTGTCAAAACTCAATTAAATTGTTCTCTTATTGTAGCAATCTATTTTGTTAAATAAATGAAATTAGAAGCCAAAGAAACTGGGCATTAATATTTAAGATTTAGGATTTGTTAAAGATCTGAAACCCAAACAGTAAATAGGATATCGGTTTAACCATTCTATAAATCTGCTTAATTTTTCTTCACATTGAATTGTTGGCCGAAACTAAAAAAGGCTTGTCATTATTTAATTGAATTTGCGATAGAAAATAATTCTACTTCCTATACCTTGGACAAAAACTATGACATGAACTATAACAATAATTATGTAACTTTTTGTAACATAATGCATGTATAAACTAGTTCATTTTATTTTTATATATAGCTAGAAGGGATTTTTGAAATAAACATTTGTTTAAAATTGGAAATAGTTGTTATCTTAGAACCCAACCACAGGAAAAAGATAGTAAACACAAACAAAAGCCTTTTGACATCCTTTTATTTGGACTTTTGATTAAAAACTTAGGAACAAATTTTATGTTTTTGCTTAATTAAAACTGAGTCATAAACTTGATAAACTTTCTATAGTAGTGAAATGATTGTATAAAGTATGATATACAGTTTTACTATATGGAATGATTTTTCAAGATTGAGTATTATGGTCATTTCAAGAAAAAGTAAATTTTGTACAGAAAGTATTAAACTTATTTTTATGATGTTTTCTTGGTCCTACATTTTGATATGTTTAGTGAAAGTTATTTTGGAAAGGGTGCCGAATATGGGAAACAAAGAAGGGTAAAATTAATTTCTTTTACCTTCGAGTAGAAATATGGTCATTTATGCTTAGGCCTAAGCTATGTAAACACATAATGGATTGTGTGTTGGTTATTGTATTTTTTCTCTCTAGATGATATCTGTGTTAGTTCTACTTTTGTAGTTGATAAAGGTAGTTAGTTCATAGCTTGCACTAGATTCCTTTCTGATCCATAAGTGATGAGTTGATAGATCACTCGAGTACAGTTGGTGTTCATATCATTTTAGGATGAGCCCCAGGGGAGCTAACCAGTTTGTGGTTGGGTAGAATAATGCCTTGATCACATTTCCATCTCAAGATTTACAGATGGACGACTGACTATCTGATGGCATAGGAGACAAGAATATGCAGATGGATGACTGACTATCTGATGGCATATACTTATGGATATGTTGTTTCATTTTGACCTTATGGTCATGTGCTCTATTGTATTTGTATCTATGTACTTTTATTTTTATGTGTGATAGTATGGTCGACATCCCTTATGTATTTTTCACTCAATTTGTAGCAATCGACAGTATGGTTGATCTAGCTTTTCTTGAGAATATTTGACATTATCTCATATTATTGTTTTTCCTTTAAATGTGAATGGAATTTTATATTGTGGAGAAGTCTTATTGTCTTTTAGACTTGTATGTTTTTGACTTTCAGATTTTCCTATTGTAGAGTTGATGTGTCTCTTGTGTATATCTTGGGTGTTTACATAAACCTCCATGAGTGCCCAAACACTAATATAGAGATAAAAAGCGGGTGTTAGAGAAATTCAAAACTACCATGTGGTCAAAACACAAAGGTAGTAAAAAGGCTTACTATGTCAAAGAATTTAACCCCAAATGTTATCATGGTGATAAAGAATATTTAAGTTCTGCAATTAATGGCAAGGCAAAAATCCTGATGGCTCAATTGAGGAACACCTCTCATTATTTGCGATGCGAAACTATTAGGTGGAAGGTTACCAAAGAGATGTGGGTAGAAATAACTTGTAATTTTTGTAGCAGAGGGGTGGTTGAAATGAAGTGGCATTTTATCAAGGAATGTTCTTCTTATGAAGATATTTGTAGTCATTACAAAGACAACTTACAGGTGAATTTGATCTAAATGAACTTTTTGAAGAGGCAAAATTACACAAAATGGATACTTTCCTAATGAAGATGCACAAAAAAAGGGTCTACTTGGAGAAACTTCAGTAGGAAGATTAATTGGTCCTTTCTTGGTCCCTTAGACTGTTGGTCTCATGGATGTCATTAAGATTCCTTCATTCATTCATTCATGTTAACTTTTTATTTGTTCTCTTATATACTATGCAATTTTTGTACTTATAAATATCGAGTTTTCCACTTCTACATTTTGCAATTTGTATATTTTTCATTTTAAAATTCAAATACAACTCTAGAAAAAAAATCCAAGTGGTATTTCTTTTTTAAATATATACTATTTTAGTGCACGCAAATGTTTTTTTTAAAATATGTTTATGTATTTTTTTTGTTTGTTTTTCTATTAATAATTTATTTTAGTCCATGTGAATTATTTTTTAAAGTTGTTATTGAACACACCATTGTCTATGTAGTGCCAAAAATGTTTCTATTATTGTAACAATAAACCATCTTATATATACCTATATATAGTACGATGAGAGTAATCCTTCTCGAGGTGCCTTACATTTTTTATGTACAATTTAGTGAACCTGACTCATAACATTTCCATTCTAATTTTGGTGTTAGATTCCCTTTATGTACATTGGATCCTCAGTTTTGATTTGATAGTTAGATGTGTTATTCATTAGATCTTATGTCCAATTATGTGGTATTAACTCATTTATGTTTCATAGATTTAGTGATTATTTGCATATCTCCTTCAAATGTCATATCTTGTATTGGTTAGATATATATATTTATTTTATTTCCTTGTACATGAGTATTATAACATTGAGTCCTACCTATAGCATTTTGGTAAGGAGAATTTGTAGACTTATGGGTTCATTTTATCCCAAGTCCTCTTTCTTTTCTAGGAATCTTGATGAGACACATGTGTGTACCAATGATATTCTTAGTATTATTGAGAATCCTTATTCCTACTCTTCTCATGATGAAGATTAGCCTCTAAGACTCCCTCCTACCGAAGTGAAAAATCTTTCCAATGACTTTGAAAAATTTGAGCAATAGTTAGGTCAAGAAAACTCTAATCCAGAGGTCATCTCCTTAGTAGAGGATTTGAGGAAATATGTTTCATAATGATGAACATGGTGTTAATGTCTTGCATACTATCTCTCATCTTATTGACAAAAATATCAAACCTATTCAAGATTGTGCCCAAGAACTTGGTTTCACCCCACCTCCCACTCATGTTGAAACTTAAATTCCTATTCCTACTCCAATACCTAGTGTTTCTACTTATGTTCCACCTCTCACAATCAAATCCATTCAAAACACAAATCCTACATAGGGTCATAGTACTTGAATCATTCATAATCCAAATTTTCCTCCTCCTTCAAGTGTTATATATGTTTCACAACCTTCATCTATTCCTGCTTACAATACTATTCCATTTTCATAGTCTAATGTTCCTTCCATTTCCCATAATGGTCCTAACATTTCACATGTATCTCCTTCTAGAATCTTTCCACCAAATCCAATGTCAATAGTCTTTCTCAAACTATTTCATGCTTGCAACAATGAGTTGCCTCCATGACTCAATCTAATTTCAACATTCCTACTTGTGACATTGCTAATTTCCTTTTTCTGTAGACATCATTCATGATATTATCACTCAATATATGGAAATACCTCATTTAGAGACTTACAATGGTAAAGGTGATCCTTTGACCCATGTAAAAACATTTCACACATTGTATAGTTACTTCTCTCATAATCATAGGTTCATGGATAAACTATTTACTATAACCTTTTGAGATAAGGCCTTGCAATGGTATTATTATTTGCCTCCTTATTCCATTGATTATTTTCAAAATCTTTCTAATTCTTTTATCCAATACATTTAAAACAATATTGGTCCTAAGATTTATTTGACTAATTTGATGCATTGTAAACAAGGTGTTAAAGAAAAAGTGAGTAATTTCATCAGTAGATTTAAGCATTTGCATGATTAGATTTATTATCTTGTGCCTGATATTGATGTGCACCATATTTTCATTTCTAATTTATAAAAATACATTATAGATAAGATATTTCTTTTTGAATTCTCCTCTTTTACTCAATTGTGTGCAATTCTTCATAATTATCAGCTTCAAGTGAGTCAATTTGAGAGCACAACTCCAATGGCTCTAGTTGATAAGAGTGATGTTGTATCTCAACCTTTCCAAAAGTTTCAAAATTCTAAGGGCTTCACCAAGATCAATAATTCATCAAACAATATTGATGAGAAAGTGCGAGCAGCATCCAAAGGTGTGTCTCCTTTGCCATCTATTTTTAAACCTTCTCATAATTGTACACATCTCTGTAAATATTTTTATATTGTGATGTTGAATTTTCTTAATGCTAATGTTTTAACACTTCCTCCCATCAAACCAATTTATCCATCCAATCCTTTTTATAAATACTTTGATCACAAAGCATGTTTCCAATATCATCATCAACCTGGCCATGATACTGAAAAGTGTTTCCATTTAAAATCTATTATTTGAGACCTCATTGATTATAATATTATATATGTTGAGTGTGTTAATCATCAAGGAAACAAGTTCATTTCTCCTCCCAACTAAAACTTGCAAATTTATATCAATCCCTTACCTTCTCATTTGACCAATACCATTGAGTCTACCCATTCTTTACCTCCTCCTTGTTAGAAATAGGGAATACTGAGAGGGGGGTGAATCAGTATTCTACAAACTTTTAATTTTGCCCAATTATGGATATAATAGATTATCTTTATGAATGCATAATAGACTAAACTAAAGAACATGCATAACAATAAAGCAAATGAACTCATAACACAATATTTATTCTTGAGGAAACCTTGGCCAAGGGAAAACCTGGGTGGGGATGATACCCACAAAGATCCACTAATCAAAAGTATCATGTTAAGAATGTTGACCTTGTTAGGAGCTTGTTTACATATATAGTGTCTCAGTCCTGATTAAGGGACTATAGGCCTTGTTAGAAGCCTCAACCCTACTAAGAGTTGGTAGTACTGATTACAAATGATTACAAGATGAACCCACTGCCCAAACAAGTAATGTACAATGATTACTGATTACAAAATAGGGTAAGGTACATAACCTTATAATAGGAATAATAACTTTTACAGTCAGCTTTACAAACCATAAAGCTTTACATAAAATACATATTTACCCAAGGGTTAACATCTAGGATGTCATCCCTTTATATTATTAAGACATTATTTTGATAAATGAAATAATCCCTTAACTCTTTACCAATTATGTCTTCTTTCTCTGTCCAGTCGGCTTTAACACTGTCTCTGGTAATACTGCAATAACTTCTTCCGTACATGTTGTACAGACTTGTGCTCTCAGGTGAGTCTTCAATATGTATCATAGTATCTATGTTCAAGTGCACCAGCACTTAACTTACTTCAATCGATGTCACCAATCAAAACTGTCTCGGGGTACACTAGGAAAATATTGCTTATACTTAGACAATTTTGCTCTGCACTCTATCATACTTGCTCTCTATCATATGTGGTCTTCACGTAGATAAAATGTTTCCATAATGACAACATCTAGATATCTAACTCAGCCAAATTTTCAACAATCTCCCCCTTTGTCATTGGTGGCAACATATGAGAAAATTGGCTAAGTCACAAAACTCAAAATCTCAAAATTGTGGCCATAACAAAAATATATCTTCAGTGTCCTTATAACTCCATATATCTTATACTCTATACTCCCCCTAATAATATACTTCCTTAACATATATATCAATTTTGTACTATCATATCACTCTCCCTTTGACAACAATGACAAAAAGGTGTCAAAAACTATGATCTCAAAAAAGGTTTACCTTCATTCAAAATTGTAGAGCCGGTAGGCTTGCAACACAATTTGCAAAGTTCACTTTAATGTTCTCTATCTCCTTCTCCCATGCTTTCTTTACTTTGTCTGAAACACTAAGAAGTGCACATAGACCATAAGATGTGATCTCACATGCATGAAGGTTTTCAAAGTTGAACTTCTCATAAGATGTCTTTGATGAAAGACATTCTTCCAATTGTCCTTCAACTATGCCAATCTTGATTGAAATGAGATCTCTAAGAAGAGAGAATCTTCTCAATCTCTTATCTTTTTAATCTTTAAGAATCCTTATTTCGTCATACATTTTTTTGATTCTTTTCTCAACATCAAAAATTTTCATATTAGGGCTTGCTAAAATATTTACCTTTGACTGAATTTCTACCTTTTTAGCCTTAATCTTCTCAACCACTTCTGAAACATGATTTTTAGATTTTGTACACTGAATGTACAAAGTTTTACCTCTGTCCAAATTCCTTCTCATATCTTTTATACATACATCCATATTGTGAATATCATTTCTAATATTCTGACTTATATCATGAAACATTTTGGCCTCATATGTTTCTTGTACCTTCACTATAGCCATATCTGATAAGTTAGTGAACTCATTATCAAATGCTTTCATAACTTCTCTAGCTCTTTCCAGTGGGTCTACCTCTGTTATCTGATTAGTCACAACACTCTGTAACTTCTCTATTATCTCCAACAATGATCCTTCAAGGATTAATTTTACCTTCTTGTTCTTTCCAATTATCTTGTTTAGGGATGTGATCAACTCGATTTGATCAACATCATCTTCTTTCCCAAAGCTTTCAAAAATTGATTCAATCTATGGTTTCTTTGCTACAATCTCAGGTGTAAGACTAATTTTCTCTCTTCTAGGTGCTTCTTCCTATCCTTGAATCTTTGTACTTGCTTGATTTTCTATTTGATTTTCTTCTTCTTTCCTTGTTTCTTCCTTTCCTTCTTCAATTGATCTGTCCTGTTCTTCTAGAGTCGAATTGTCAACAATTTCCTCTAGGTTGCTAAAAGGATTATCATCACTATCCAATGTGATCTTAGTTCCTTCCACATGCATTGATTCATCTTCAATGTTAATTGATGGTGGAGAGGGAATCTTTCTATGCTCAGCTTCCTTAGCCTATTCTGCTGCAACATATGATGTCATTACCTTTACTATTGCTTGCTCAGTTTATTTCTTTATCTCTTCATAGTTACCTCCCATTATTTGAATGGTTCTTCTTTTTGTTCTCAAATGAGTATTTAGTTCTTTCATAATTTCCTTAAAATGATCTTCATCTTTGACATCACATAGTTTCCTCACAAAATTTTATCTGATTTTGTTATCTTCTTTAGTTGCTCTCTTTTTCCTGTTAACTAGCTTCTCGAATAGATCATCAGGGATCTTTTCTTGAATTGTATCAAACTTCTTATTTGCTAGGATCATATGTCTCACAACTGCATTGTCCAAGTTTAATTTCTCTGAATAGTTGTAAAGATCATAATACTTGTTCATCTTAGAAAAATCTCCATCATGAATGATTTGATCATTAACTTTCTCAATTTTAGGCTTCCATTTCTTCTTATTTACTACTGAGTCTTCATCATCTTTTATCTTTTCTATTTTCCTCTGTACTGGAGCAACTAATGTCTTTTGTCTCTTGCTTGGTCCAGTAGCTATTTCCTTCACTCTTTTTCCTGGTGGAGTGGTGGAAGATCTTGTAGACTTCCTTATTTCATGTTCCTCTTTCTCTACTTTTACCACATGCTACAAATTTCTAGTCTCAACTGTTGATAGGGGTGGAACAGACAAAACTTCCTTTTGTCCAATATTTCTGAGTGTTGCTGTTGTATTCTTTGCAATCATAAATTCTTGTTCTGTCATCCCCGTGTCCTTCAAAATTTTCTTAATTGTACTTTCCACTCTCTTCTTTGACTATTTTTCTTCCTGAATAGACTTTGCAAAGTGGAAGTTCTCCTCATAAGTCCCAAATCTATTGCTATGTACATCCAACTTACATTTAAGCAATCTATTTACATATTCTTATGCTTCAACTTTAGAGATTTCATAGCCAAGAGGGTCTATGAACTCTACTCTAGGCTCAACTGCTTCAATGTAGGTAAAGTTAGTGTCAACCATAAAGCATATCTCATTTTTATACTTTTCAACAATAGACTGAGGGATTCTTGATCTATTCTTCATCAAGTTCTGAAATGTTTTGATCACTAAAACTACACTCTCATTAACATTGTCTATAAGGTGTCTCCTATATACTTGGTTGATTCTTTCCATTGTGGTATTTCCATCATTCCAATCATCTCCAATTGTAAATGGAAATCTTCTTATCAAATGAAAAAATATATATGTAATCAATGATAAGAATCTAAATTGGGAGTTCTTAGTCTTCTTAATCTTTTCTAGGTTCTCAAACAACTAAATTCTCAAGATTTCACACATATCTACTTGCACTTTATCAACACACATAAAATAGGATGCATAAATCATTCCAACTACCATGTCATCTTCTCTTGAATTAGCACAAAATTTAGCTGTTAGGATCTTGAATAAATATCTAACATCATCTTGTTGTATCTTGCTAATCACTATGCCTCTGCCATTGTAAGATGATTTAGTGTTGTCCAATACAGTTTTCTTTACATTCCTTTCATTGAATGGTATGACTCCAGATTTAGACAAACCTGTCACTTCATGAATTAATTCAAATGTGATTTCTATCACTCTGTCATCTAACCAAAACTTTCCATTATGTATTGTGCTCAAAATTATCTTAGTGCATTCTTCATCATCAAATTCATACTATAGTGAATACTTTATGATTTCATTATCCTTCAAATGTTCAAAACCTACTCTCAATGACATATCCTAATTGTAAAGCTTCTCATACTCTTTAGTAAAATCACTATCACTGAGGGTTTCAAGTTTACATCCCAAATAGCTTCTAACATTCTCTAAATGTAAAACTCTATCTGGTACGGATGACAATGCTAATTTAGTGTCTTCTTCCAAAGGTTCTATTGGTTCCCTTTTAATATTAGGTCTGATTTTATCTCTTATACTATTAACCAATGAAACATCCATATCTTCTACAAATTCTATAACTGAGTGATAGATTTTCTTAGTGAAATACCTTAATTTCATGATTTAGGGCTTTGCGTAGATCCAGCACAAAATTCCTTCACCAAATCCTTGCAAACTGCTCTCAATCACTGCTGCTTGATCTCCTTAACACTTGCATTCTCTTTAATGATCAAACAATACCGATCATAAGCTTTCAACCTTTAAATCTTACAAGATTCTGACATCGCATTCAATTCTTTTGCCGCTTCTTTCCAAAAAGTTGTTCCTGCTTACCTGCAAAACTTAAAACTTCTTGCAATCTCACATAACATCATATTAGCTCATGCACTCTTAACCATAGTATCATTACATTATAAAATACCTTACATTAACTGTGCAAGACTCAATTCATCCTATACTAACTTATACACTATCCTAAGTTCCTATTCTACTACATTTTTCATGAATTAAGTGCTTTGAGATGAGTTAGGAAGAGTTTCACTCTTACCATTAGATACTTCACCTTTCTGATTACCTTTAGTGCTGAATGTGTCTCCTTGATCCGTGGCTTTAATAAACTTCACTTCTTCTAAATTGCTACAGAAACCTCCTTGACTGTTACTTTCATTCTCATTTCTCCTTGCATGACTTCTAGGATTAGGGTTTCTCATGTTGTTCATTCTGCAAAACCTTGTTGTATAACCAAATTTGTTGCATATCTGACAAACTACTCCATTATTTCCATATCTTGGTCCAGTCTAGTTGATTTGTGATCTGCAATTCTTGGCAATGTGTCCAACCTTGTTGCATCTATAACATACTACTGCATTTCTTCTATTCATATCTTCAGTAGGTTTCTTATTTGCATGGTTAGTATCTCTAAACATTCTACTACTATTATTATTCTCATTAAATTTAGGTTTCCTACATTCAATAGCTCTATGTCCAAAACCATGACAATTATAACAATAACCATTAAGAGGTTTAAATTGCTTACCTATACAATCTTTCTTCATATGACCAAAAGTGTTACATGCAAAACATTTACCTTTAAATTCTCTCTACATACCTTTAGGTGATTCTTCTTGCTTAGGTGGTTCTTCCTCTTTAGACATATCCTCAAATTTGTTAGCTTCATCAGATTTCTTTTCTTCTATGTTTTCAGAAACTTTCAGATCTGGTTCCTTGCTTTCTTCACTTACCTTAGATGAGTTAAATCCAAGACTAGTTTTATCATAAAATGGCTTTTGATAAGACATTTGTTCATCAATCTTCTCACTAGTAGAATATAGTTTCTCAAGTTGTTGCTTAGATTGAGTCAATTCACCTTTCACAATTGTATTGTATTTTTCAAGTTCAACATACTGCAATTTGGTTTTCTCAAGTTCAGATGTCACTTTACAAAGTTTAGATTTCAGATCTTCTTTCTCATATTTTAGATTTTCATTCTCAGATTTCATATTTGCTTCATTCTTGTTGTTTCCATCTTTCAAACTCAATTTCAAATTTACTATCTTTAATTCATGTTTAAGGATCTCATTTTATTTTTCCAAATTATCACAATCTTCAACTTGAATTGTAGATTCCTTTTCTATTTTCAGTTCTTCCAGCTTCTTTTTCAGCTTCTCAATGAGGTTCTTTGCATCATCATATTTTCCTTTCAGAGTATCTCTTTCTTCAGTAAGTATATCAATCTATTCAAGAGCTTCTTCAAGATTCTTCTGTAGCTGATCCATATCCACAGAGATCTTACTCAAACTGCTAGGATTTTTCTGAATGATTCTTTTTCGAGTAACTAAACTTTGATACCAATTGTTAGAAATAGGGAATACTGAGAGGGGGGGGGTGAATCAGTATTCTACAAACTTTTACTTTTGCCCAATTATGGATATAACAGATTATCTTTATGCATGCATAACAGAGTAAACTAAAGAACATGCATAATAATAAAGCAAATGAAATCATAACACATTATTTATTCTCGAGGAAACCCTGGCCAAGGGAAAACCCCGGTGGGGATGATACCCACAAAGATCCACTAATCAAAAGCATCATGTTAAGGATGTTGACCTTGTTAGGAGCCTGTTTACATATATAGTGTCTTAGTCCTGATTAAGGGACTATAGGCCTTGTTAGAAGCCTCAACCCTACTAAGAGTTGGTAGTATTGATTACAAATTATTACAAGATGAGCCCATTGCCCAAACAAGTAATGTACAATGATTACTGATTACAAAATAGGGTAAGGTACATAACCTTATACTGCTTGCTTGTCTTTCACAACTTTGCATCAATTCCTTTTGCATATATGTTCACTATATCATCTATCTCATTCACATATCTCATATATCACATTATTTTTCACATTCCATATGGCTTACATTATTTTTCACAAGTTATTAGGAATAATAACTTTTATAGTCGGCTTTACAAAACATAAAGCTTTACATAAAATACATATTTACCCAAGGGTTAACATCTAGGATGTCATCCCTTTATATTATTAAGACATTATTTTGATAAACAAAATAATCCCTTGACTCTTTACCAATTTTGTCTTCTTTCTCTATCCAGTTGGCTTTAACACTGTCTCTGGTAATACTACAATAACTTCTTCTGTACATTTGGTAAAAACTTGTGCTCTCAGGCGAGTCTTCAATATGCATCATAGTATCTATGTTCAAGTGCACAAGCACTAAACTTACTTCAATTAACAACGCCAATCAAAACTGTCTCGGGGTACACTCAAAAAATACTGCTTATACTTAGACAATTTTGCTCTGCACTTTGTCATACTTGCTCTCTGTCATATGTGGTCTTCATGTAGATCATATTTTTCCATAATGACAACATCTATAAATCTAACTTAGCCAAATTTCCAACACTCCTTCCACCTATGTTATTGATGCTCCTACCATTGTGAGCTATGATATTGAGTGTACCAAGGCCAACAATGTTGTCAACCTTATTGATCAGTCCAAACCCAAACCTAAACCTGAACTTGAGCTTTGTATTACATTTGATCCAAAAGAAACTATTAAATCACCTAATGGTCCTCTTTACATTGTAGGAAATGTTAATGTTCTTCTTTCTCGTGGTTTCTTTATAGATCCTACTTTCATGGTGAATGTTATAACTAAAGAACATCTTTACACTAGGATATTGTAGTGATATTTCTATGACAAATATGATGTGATGATCAAAACTATCTTAATTCTACCAAATAATGCTTCACAATCTATGACCCACACCATAACTATGTTTATAGTAGAAATATTACTAGCATAAATGCATAAACCAAACCATAATTAATAATAACAATTTGTACACATCACATAACATACATATATGAGTGGAAAACATTTGAAGGGTAAAAAGCCACTACGAATATAAACTCCATTAAACCTTACTAGAAACTTCATTGGTTACAACTTAGGAGCACCAACTCCAAACCTCATGGGGAGCCTCACTAGCTACATTAAGGGTAGAAACCCTAAGAGAACCAACTCTAATGAAAGAAATACAAATCAAAACATATACAAAGGGTTAATTTGTTTCTCTACAATCCTCATACCAATTTTTCATTCATAATGATAGGCATGACAATACAAAATAAAGAACAACTCCTTTCAAATCAACAATAATAAAATTTGAGAATAATTACCTTGAACCAAAATATACAAACCTCCTATCAACATCAACCAAAATCTTACTTAATTAATCAACTATCTTAAATATTCACCTCATAAAAAATTCAAAAAATAATGAACAAAAAAAAAAACACATGAATGCCAATATTTTTATATGTGGAAAAAAACCAAACTAGGAAAAACCATGGTGGGCACTTGCCCACAAAGCTAAATCACTAATTTTTTTTTTTATTAAGGTAGGAACTCACTACTTCAAACCTATAACCAAACACTCACTACCCATACAAAATTGAATATAGATAGGATCTCACTACTTTAGACTTGTAACAGAGGCTCACTGCCAAAGTAGAAAGATACCAAAATGATCTTGTGCACCTAAGAATCTTTGTCCTAGGGACAACACCTACATATTGTTGGAGATTTGTTAGCAAACTAGTGTTGAATATATGTTTGTCATTGATGAAAACATATGGTAAGTAGCGTGGGTGGAAGCCTTATGTAGTGAGCCTTGAGCATATGTTGTATGGATATGTTATTAGCATGATATCATAGACACATAAGTTAATTATGAGTGAAGATAGTTATGTTTTTGTTTATATCAACAATGTTCCTGACACAATTACAGGTAGAGTTTAGCATGACATTTTTAGTATGGTTATGATGGATCCTTGCACGTTTATATTTGTGTTGTAGACATGTTAGTAGAGCTATGTTCATGGATGCAGAGTTAGTTGTGTACTAGAAGTTGAGTTATAATGTTTCCAGTTGCCAGTTACAATTTCTTGAGATTTTTTTATGGAGCCGACAAAGTTTATATTATTTTAGCGGTTGTGCTATCATTTTGATATGCATGTTTGGTTTCTTGTTTGGTAATGAGTTAAGAATGTTTGGTTAAGAGTGCATAGCGTATTTCAGATTGTAAGTAAAGTTTCAGTTGATTTGGTGGAGCCAACTGTGTGAAGCGACACCTCTACTCATATTGAGTTGTGCGGTCCTATATTGTGTTGCGTGCTTAGTATAGCCATTGGAGATGTTGTTGGAGAGTTATATTGTTTCTCTAATATGATTTTGAGAAGGTTGTAATAGGCCAACTTGATTATATCATTTGGAGAAGGATACTTATAATCAGTCAGTTGTGATTGATAAGTATGATTGATAGAGAAGAGTAGAAGATGTGAATGTGTTGATTCAGTCATTAGTTGAAGATCTATGTGAAGAAGAAGAGAGTATATACTATTCATTGGAACTAATCAAGACATCAGATCTACTTTCTAGTTCACCAAGATCTAGATATAGTGTATATCTATTATGTAGAAGGTTGCAGCCTTCACCATTTGAGAAGTGTGCTCCAGACAGTGTGTCCTCACCTTTATCAAGGATAATTATAAAAGACTCCTAACAGGGTCTGACCTTTGACCAAGTTACTGTACTTCATGCATTGTAAAGATCAACTCCTAACAGGGTTGTAAGATCTTTTAACAAGGATCATTATAATCTAGTGCAGTTTATAGTGGGTGCTAATTCCCCGTAACTAAAATTGTGGTGTTGTGTTTCAGGGTATCTTATTGTGTATGTGCTTAATGTTATTATGAACTTAAGTAGACAAAGAATTGAATCTTGTAGATAACTAATTCACCCCCCCCTCTTAGTTATCTCTTGGGACTATTCCTAACAATTGGTATCATATCCAAGTGCCTCAAAGAGAATGTTTAACAGGTTGAGGTTGATCGAATGGAGTTCTTTAGAAAATAAAGTCCTAAGTTTTATGGAGAGAATTATCTAGACTGGAAGAACAAAATGACAACACATTTATAGTGCATTGCTTTTGAGATTTTGAAGTAGCTACTAGAGAAGTTTAGATTCCCTCTTTATTAGATCTTGCAAAAGAAGATGCAAAAATTAAGAAAAAGGAATTGTTCACTCAAAATGCAATTGTCAAAGAAGCCCTTATCAATGACTTGTCTAACAATGAGTTTTCAGAGATCAAGAAAGTAGATAAAGCCTACAAGATATGGAAGTATCTTAAAGACATGTTTGAAGGATACATCCAAGCCAAGAATGCATATAGAAAGACATGGAATAAAAAGTACAATACATTGGAGATGCTACTTGAAGAGAACATCAGAGCCTACAATCAAAGAATTAATGAAGTAGTTGTAGGAATTAGGAACAATGGAGGAGAGATTTTAGAAGAAGACATAATGGACAAATTGATGACTACCTTTACAATAGATTATGAGAGAAAGATAAATATCCTAGATGAGACTATGTATTTTTCAAAAGACTTCAGAAGAGAGACCTTAATCAACAAGATTTCAGCATTTGAGATATCAATTTTGAAGACAGAGCCTAAAAGTGAGATAGCCTTCAAAGCTTCAGTCCATGGTAAGAAATCCTTGAACACTTCTAGTAACTTTGATGATGATGAGGAGGATAAAGAACTAGATTATTTCATTGTTATGATTGCTAAGAAAGAAAGAAAAGGAAAAGGAAAATACGAAGGTCAGTTACCATTCAAATATTTTTCATGTAAAAAGATTGGTCATTTTGCATCTAAGTGTCCTATAAGAGTCAAGAAGTTTAAAACTAATTACAAGCCTAAGTATACAAAAGAATGTTACTATGCTAAAGATGGAGTATCAGATGAAGATTCAGTAGAAGATGAAATTGGATTCATTTCTATTGAAGATATGGAGAAAATGTTTGATGAGATGGATCTTGAAGATGAAAGAAAAGCACAAGAGCTAGCATTAATTTCACAAGCAAACATCAGAATAGACTGGATTATTGATAGTGGTTGTTCACATCACATGACAGGGGAAAAAGATAGATTTGTTCACCTGGATAAGTACAAAGGCGACATGGTTAGATTTGGAGACAACACTCCTAAACCTATCATTGGTAGAGGAGCTATCACCTTGGATGGAAAGAATAATATTGATGATGTTCTATATCTTGATGGCTTGCAACATAACTTACTAAGTGTTGGATAGTTGCTTGAAAAAGGATATTAGTTGGAATTCAAAGATAATAAGTGCATCATTAATAACAAAGGAGTAATGATTGCATCAGGTTCAAAGATAAAAGGTAATGTTTTTCAGCTTAATTCAGAAGCAAGTTGTTTTGTTTCTAAAGTAAATGGTAGTTGGTTATGGCACAAAAGACTATGTCACATCAATTTTGACAATATAGTAAAGATAAGAAATGTAAAAGCAGTAAGAGACCTTCCTAGTACTGCAAAGCCAATTGATACAATATGCAGGGAATGTGTGATGGGAAAGCATGTGAGGAATTCATTCAGAAGCAAGCATAATTTAGCAGAGAACAAATTGGATCTAGTGCATATAGACTTATGTGGACCAACTCAAACAAGATCATACTATTGTGAAAGGTACTTTATTTTGTTTGTTGATGATTATTCTAGAATGATGTGGGTTGCATTCTTAAAGGATAAATTATAAGTATTTGAGAAGTTCAAAATATTCAAAGCTAAAGTTAAAAATGAGTCTGGATTAAAGATAAAATTTATGAGATCAAATAGATGATGAGAATTCACCTCTGATAGATTTTATGAGTATTGTGAAGAACATGGGATAAAGAGATAGCTAAGTGGACCTAGAACCCCTCAACAAAATGGAATTGCAGAAAGAAGGAATATGATCATACTTGACATAGCATGTACTATCATGATTGAAGGAAAAGTTGCACATACCAATTGGAGAGATGTAGTCAGTACTATAGTCTACACCATTAATAGAATTAAATTAAGGCTAGGTGCAGACAAGACACCTTATGAGTTATGGTTTGGGAATGTACCTATAGTAAAATACTTCAGAATCTTTGGAAGCAAGTGCTACATCAAGAGAGATGAAGAAATTGGCAAGTTTGATGCAAGAAGTGATGAAGGTATTTTTCTTGGTTACTCTACAAAAAGAAAATATTATAGATGTTTTAACTTAAGATTGAAGAAGATCATTGAAAGTGCTCATGTAAAGATTAATGAAAATTTTATGATTCAAGAGAGATATCATGATTATGCACCTATGATTGAAGAAGAACCTAGTCCTATCAGTAGAGAAATAGTTGTTGAAGAAATGTTTGACATCATTGATGTATTATTCAATGACCTTGAATCAAGTGAAGAAGAATCATAGAAGATAGATGTGAGAGTCACACCTAATGTTCCAAAATTCACATCTAGATATCATTCAAAAGAAGATATCATTGGAGATCATAACAGTAAAGTCATGACAAGATCAAAAGAAAAAATAGTCAATGAAGTGGTATGTTTACTTTCACATATTGAACCTTTAAGTGTTGAAGATGCATGTAATGATTTAGATTGGCATGAAGCAATGAAAGAAGAGCTAGATCAGATAATTAAGAATGATACATGGGAATCGGTCCCTAGACCTAGTGACAAGAATGTGATTGGAACCAAGTGGATATTTAGAAACAAGATGAATGACAATGGTATAGTAGTAAGGAACAAAGAAAGACTAGTATGTAAAGGACGTGCGTAGAGAGAAGGAATTGATTATTCAGATACATTTGCCACTGTAAGAATATTGGAAGCCATAAAATTATTTCTAGCCTATGCAACATTCAAAAACTTTAAAGTATATCAGATGGATGTCAAGTCAGCATTAATGAATGGAGAGTTGAAAGAAGAAGTATACATAGAGTAGCCTGAAGGATTTAATTTATTAGAAAAACCTGATATGGTATGTAGACTGAAGAAATCCCTCTATGGACTTAAGAAAGCCCCTAGAGCATGGTATGAAATATTAGATGGTTACTTGACAAAGATTGGATTCAAGAAAGGAGCATCATATTGTAACTTATTCATAAGAGAGACACCTAAAGGATTATTACTAGTTGCTATTTTTGTTGATGACATTATTTTTGGTGGTAGTGACAAGCTTAGTGAAGAATTTTCTAAAGAGATGTAGAGAGAATTTTAAATGAGAATGATTGGACCTATCAAGTACTTTTTGGGGCTGAATGTGCAGCAGACAGACAAAGGTATTTTCATAAATCAATCTAAGTATGTGAAAGAAATATTGAAGAAGTTCAAGATTGATGATTGCAAGCTAGTAAGTACCCCTATGATTACATGAAGCAAGCTTTTAAAAGAAGAAGATTCTACAACAATAGATAAGACCCTATATAAGTCTATTCAATTGGTAAACTCATATATCTTACTCAATCTAGACTTGATATTTCTAATGTAGTTGGTATTGTTGGAAGATTTGTAGCAGAACCTAAACAAAGTCATCTTATGGTAGTAAAGAGGATATTCAAATATCTGAAAGGAACTATAGACTATGGTTTATGGTATCCTAATTCAGAAAATGTAGAACTTCATGTATATACAAATGCACATTGGGCAAGTTACGTGGATGATAGAAAGAGTACCTTAGGTGGAGCAGTATTTCTTGGAGATAGACTTGTTACTTGGATAAGAAAGAAGTAGAATTATATTTGTCAGTCCATGGTAGAAGCAGAGTATGTAGCAGCAGCATTAAATTCTTCTACAATTGTGTGGATCAAGGAGATGATAAAAGATTTTGGAAACCAGATTGATTATCCTATAGTTATTCATTGTGACAACACTAGCACTATCAATATGTAAAAGAACCCTGTGATGAATGCAAAGACAAAACACATTGAGATAAAGTATCACTTCCTAAGAGAGAAAGTTGCAGAGAAAGAAGTAAAATTTGATTATGTGAGTACTAAATAATAGTTAGCAGACA
Organism: Chamaecyparis obtusa; assembly: GCA_027943335.1. Lineage (NCBI taxonomy): Eukaryota > Viridiplantae > Streptophyta > Pinopsida > Cupressales > Cupressaceae > Chamaecyparis > Chamaecyparis obtusa. The sequence goes on along the minus strand of BSBK01000471.1, from coordinate 1,330,988 downwards.
TATTCACAAAGCCTTTACTGAAGGATACATTTGAGTATCTTAGGGAGAAGCTAGGATTTATTCCCTTCCTTGAATTTGATTAGAGTTTGAATAAGTGCATCAGTCCTCATTGATTGATGGATGGTTGACTACTCTACTTTAGGAGTAGTACATGTGCTTAATTGTCTATGGCACCCTTTTCCATTGATGTCAAAGGGAGAGTATATAATCATGAAAAACAAAATAGTTGATTCATTCTAAAAAGGGGAGTATGTAGTAGTAAGGGGAGTATATAGCAGTTGATATTTAGAGCATTCAATAGTAGATGGAGGATTCATCCTTGGGGGAGTTTTGTTGAGGAAATGGAGAATGTTATAAAAGAATTGTACATTTGGATTGGTGGTTTTTTTCATTCCATATGTTTTGATTATGTAAAAATAGGTTTTGAAAGGACCCAAAACCTTTTACAATCCATATGTTGCCATCAATGCCAAAGGGGGAGATTGTTGGAGATTTGCCAGCAAGCTAGTGTTGAATGTATGTTTGTCATTGATGAAAACATATGGTAAGCAATGTACATGGAAGCCTTATGTAGTGAGCCTTGAGCATATGTTGTATGTATATGATATTAGCATAATATCATAGATGCAAAGGTTAATTCTGAGTGCAAACAGTTATGTGGTTGTTTATATCAACAGTGTTCCTGACAAAGTTAGAGGCAGAGTTTAGTATGAGATTTTTAGTATGGTTATGATGGAGCCTTGTGCGTTTATATTTGTGTTGTAGAAATGTTAGTGGAGCTATGTTCATGGACGCAGAGTTAGTTGTGTAATAGAAGTTGAGTTATGATATTTCTAGTTGCCAGTTACAGTTTCCTAATATTGTTTGATGGAGCCGACTGATTTTATATTGTTTTAGTAGTCGCACCTATAATTTTGATATGCATGTTTGGTTTCATGTTTGGTAATGAGTTAAGAATGTTTAGTTAAGAGTGCATAGCATATTTCAGATTGTAATTAAAGTTTCACTTGATTTGGTGGAGCCAACTGTGTGAAGCGGCGCTTCTACTCATATTGAGTTGTGTGGTCTTATATTGTGTTGCATGCTTAGTATAGTCATTGGAGATGTTGTTGGAGAGTTATATTGTTTCTCTAATATGATTTCAAGAAGGTTCTAATAGATCGACTTGATTATATCATTTGGAGAAGGATACTTATTACTAGTCAGTTGTGATTGATAAGTATGATTAATAAAGAAGAGAAGAAGATGTGAATGTGTTGAGTTAGTCATTAGTTGAAGACCTATGTGAAGAAGAAGAGAGTATATTCTATTCATTGGAACTAATCAAGATAGAAGGTCTACTTTCCAGTTCACCAAGATCTAGATATAGTGTATATCCCTTATGCAGAAGGTTGCAGCCTTCACCATTTGAGAAGTGTGCTCCGGACAGTGTGTCCTCACCTTTAACAAGGTTAATTATAAAAGAATCCTAACAAGGTCTGACCTTTGACCAGGTCATTGTACTTCATGCATTGTAAAGATCAACTCCTAACAGGGTTGTAAGATCTTCTAACAAGGATCATTATACTCTAGTGCATTTTATAGTGGGTGCTAATTCCCACTGGGGTTTTTACCTATTTGGGTTTCCTCGTAACCAAAATTGTGGTGTTGTGTTTCAAGGTTATCTTATTGTGTATGTGCTTAATGTTATTCTGTACTTAATTGGACAAATAATTGAATCTTTTAGATAACTGATTCACCCCCCCCTCTCAGTTATCTCTTGGGACTATTCCTAACACATACAACTCTTCTCAATAGATAAGGAAGTTACCCTAAATATGAATTTGTCCTATAGAACTCTATCAACCTCAGTAGCCAACTATCTATGTCTTTACTTCTCTCCCACAGTCCCAAATAGCTACCACATAAACTAAACTCTACTCTTCTAAAGATCTGCTTATATATCTTCACTTTGTCGCTCACAACACTCTCTTATTTTTTTTGGCCAAACCACATATTGTAATTATATACAAGATAGCTCATTGGAATTACATCAAGGTTGGCCAAGATAAAATAAAATTAAAGAAAATTACAAATTGGCCATGTCAACGACATCTTACAATAAGATCCTATGTTATAAGCATTTGGACCAAAACATAGGTCACACATAACATGAACCCATCTAGATAAGAGATAAGCATTAAATATAATACCCAAACCAATAAAATGAAGCATGATCCACTCTAGGAGAGAGAGGGAACTAAGAACACGTTACACATTGCCTAATATTTGATTTACAATCACTAAAATAACTTTTATAGTCATCTCAAACGTGTAGCATCAAACTGCCCAAAGAACCATGTCACTTTCCAACTATATCCAGACCTCAACATGAAACGGAGAGATCCACACTCCTCACCAAATTCCATACCACTTGTTAGGTGTCCATGTCAAAATTCATCATAACACATTTCCAAACTAGATCAACAACTTATCATAATTCCATCACTTGGTAATGTTGTTTACAGGTCACCAGAAATAATTTCTAAATCACCAAGAAACACCACAACTAACACCAATACTTGAAAATAATACAAAACACATGTTCACATCTTCATCCTTGATTTCTAGAGTAGAAACCTTCTATAAAATACAACTGAATAATTTCCATCTTCAACTATACATCTATGATGTTGAACCTTTAATTGTATATCTCTAATACTAAACCACTAACCTCTGAACCTAAGAATATAACATTTTAGTATTAATAAATATCATTCCATTATTCTCACATGATCTCTAGAATACATACATGTCTTCCATTGTTCTATAGCATTGAATATGTATACATATCTTCCACTATTTTGTAGCACTGAATACATACCTGGTATCTATCTTTTACTTTTCTATAGCACTAAGTACATACTTGTCTTCCATTGTTCTAAAGAACTACCATGCCAAAAACACCTCAGGACCACAACGTTTGACATCAATGACAACCATTCAATCACACCCAAACATATATTTTTAATAAATATATCATAACATGCTTTCAAAAAATGTTTTATTCTAAGCACAAGCATTGCAACCACCTCTAAGGTTGGACCCAAATTAAATGTATAGAAAAATACTAAAGAACATAAATAGGTCAACCCAAAAATAATCTCTAATGAAAATGATGCAACACAAAGTACAACACACATGATATGACCTATTTCAATCTCTTAACTCTTCCTCTAAAGCACATCCAAAACCATAATTCATAAATCAATTCATCACAATTAAATGATTTAGGTAGAGACTAACACAAACAATAATATTATGCTTATAACACCATATCTTCACTTGCAGAGAAAACCAACATAAGATATTTGAACTAGAAGACTATATAGACATTAGAATCATGTCCACCAAACCACACAACCTAAAATGCCAATGCGGAGCATTCTTCGAACCTTCCCAGACTATTCCTAATAGGTAGCCTTACTGTCAACAAAACACATTTTTTTCTTTTGAACTCTTGTAGACCTAAAAATATGATAGTGAAACATTCACAAACCATGCATTACATTACCAAAACCACAATCCACACAAATCTTATTTAAAGGGATGCAAATAATTCTCCCATAAGGATTTAAAATACTTTTTCCTACATATTCCAACTTCATATACTTTCATCTTCCAAATACACCACATACTAACTTGTTATCACCATGAAATATCATGCAAGCATCTCAAATACTTTAACGTCCATATCAAACTTCAAATACTTTTTCTTTCATTTTAGACTTTAGCTATTCTTTCCTGTATATCAAACTTCATATACTCTTTACTACATACCACAACATTCCATAACACGAGTTTCATACTCCTCTACATTAGGTTTACTATATTAATAGAAATTGATATTAATGCACATATCATATTAACATCAATGACATCACTGAACTTATAATTCTAATAGTGTCTATATGGTTTGAAATAGTCATCTGCAATTCGATATCATAGTCCAATACCCAAAGATAATAACATCATTGGAGCTAAATGAGTGTTCAAGAACCAATTAAATGAAGTTGGCCAAATTGTAATAAATAAGACAATACTTGTGTGCAAGACATACACACAAGTCAAGGGTATTGAGGTGTTAAAGATGGGATTTGTTAAAGGAAATTTTATTTTTTTAATTTTAAGCAAGTTTATAATTGGTTTATTGTTATCTTTTAATATGTTGATGACATGTGTTAATTTTGATATAAATAAGATATGAAATTGATTTAACTTTTATATTAGGTATCATCTTCTATAATATATATTAGGAGAGATATATGGTTAACAAGAAACATTTTTAAAACATAAAAATATATTAACTTTGTTTTGTAGTATTTGAAGATGTACAATATTAATTAATTGAATATTCATATTTTTATGAGAATAATATTGTTCATGAAACATCGTCCTAAAAACCCCATTAATATAATAACATGATTCATGTTCCATATGGTAGTCTTGTTGGAAGCCAAATGTATGTAATAGTTTGTGTAATCACCAAAAATTGGACAAGATCATTTAAGAGAGAAATCAAGGCAAAAACCAATGCAAATCAATCATATCAATGCAATTAAATCAAAACAAGTTAAAATCAAAGCAAAATTGCAATCAAGCTAATAATCTGAATTAATTGAAAATCAAAAGCCATTAAATCAATTTGAATCAAATATATCATGATTAACCAATCAATTGTGTAATTAATCTAATTAATTATATAGTTCAATTTTAATCAAATCAACCCATTTAAGGGGTACACATGGCTAAACAAATTAAATAAGTTCAATTAATTAATTCATATTTTCTCTCAACCACCAAATGGGAGGAAAATGAATCAACCAATAGGAATTGAGGACCAAGCTCACATGGATCAAGCCTAAATTGAATCTCAATTACTCACTTGGAGGATGCATCGTGTCCACTCATTTTGTCCTCTTGTCCCAAGCTTTTATGAAAAAATATTTAAATGGTCTCCAAAGGTGGAACCATGGACTCAACTCTCACCTAACCTTGATCAACTCAACTACACCCCCTACCCTTGCCAAAATCTATAAAAGAAAGGCATAATTCAATCAATAATCATCCACAAATCTGAGAATAGCATCAAACCTCTTGCAATTTATAGCTAGAAAGGCAAATTTAGAGTTAAATAGGCTTAATTTCAATTTGGAATTGAATGTTTAGTTTGCTTATCATTTAATTCTCATTTTACGACAGTCACTAATGGAAGCTTGCTGAGAGCTTTGCATTAGCATCCCTAAATAGAGATTCATAGAGTGATTAATTGTCATTTCTTTTCTTAATGAGATTTCTATTTGTGGTAATTTAGTTGTTATTTGAGTTATTGATGATACTAACCCTATGAAGGTACTTTTCCTAGTACACAAAATGGCGCCCACCGTGGGGCATTAGGCCTCATAAATTTTTAAATTCGGAGAAGTAGAAATTTTCTTGCAAATCTTGTTTACTCTCTATTTTGTAGATTTAACAGCGCTTTTGAGATTTTCTCCACCATGTACACCAATTTCTCCAGCGCTTTTAAAGTCTGAAACAACGCTTCTACGACAAAGTTTTGTGCCTTTACATGGAGTTTTAGCGCTTTTAAATCCTTTTGTTTCTATCTTATTTCTTTTAGCACTTTTATCCTGACTCTCCAGTGCGTTTAATTGATTCTCCAACACTTTTAATACTTTCTCTTAATGTCTTTGCTTAGTTTATTAGCACTTTCAATTTTTGTTCCAACGCTTTTAGCACTTTTCTGCAACGCGTTTAAATTGTTAAATAGCCTATTCAATCATTTTAGTAGTGCTTTTAATAGATTATGTTGCGCTCTCAATTAAATTGATAATTAATAGAATTTAACTTGCGAAAAATGATTTCTCTATGTCTACAGGATGACTGGTCATAAAAAAATATAAAAAAACCAGAGACCAGATTTAACAGCAAAGGGAAAGCTTTGACCAAACAGATTAAGGAGGAGAATATTGCACACATCAAGCTAGTTTTGGAGAATTCTCAGCAAGAAAATGAGGTATATGAACAATACTTAAAAGTTGTAGAATCTTACAAATCAAAGTTCATATCATTAAATTGGATTTACTTGCCTTAATCATTTTTTGTCAAAATTCGATAAATAAGGCTTAAATTCAAAGTTATTCTTGTTTTCTTCATTTTGGCTGGTTGTGTTGCCTAACTTGTTGGAGGAGAAGTAAATAGAAAGGAACGATCACCACTAGGTGAGCATAAAATGGAAAATTCATCAAAAATGCCCCTAGCCTTAGCTAGCTTCGAAACAAGGTAAGCCTAAAACTTGGTCATTTTTTGCTTAAATTGTGGTCTTATCAATTCTAAAATCTAGTAATTAAAGCAACCTATTATTGTTTGAGGGATTTGATACTATGCCTATGCTCTTCACTTTCTAAGTGAATCAAAATGCCAAAAATATCAAGTTCCTTGATTAAAAGAAAGGCTAAGTAAATCAAGCACTAAATTTGAACAACCCCTTGTTTGTGGAAAAGAGTAGAAATACTCAATTCTGATTAGTTAGTGGGTTTGGTAATTGAACCTTGTTAAAAGTGTTTGGGAATTGAGAAATAGATAGGGATATTCTCTTCACCTTTTGGTGAATCAAACTCTCAAAACCTATCTCTTTATTCCACTTTTTTGGCTTTCAAAATGAACATGCTAAATCTATAGTGGGCTCACCTCCCGAGATTTTCCTTAATAAGGCCGATGAGAGGGACAGCCCAAAGTGGGATACATTCACTTTTGTCACGGAAATCCAACCCACTATAAAATGAAATGCATGCATCCTTAATGGAGTGTGTGAAAAAAGGATATTAAGCTTTTCAAACTTCCTCAAGTAGTCCTTTGAGATTGCGCAAAACTCTGACATACCGGTGGTGGGAAGCCTCCTAATTTTGGAGGATGAAAACTTAATGTCCATTTTGAATATAATCTTGATTAAATACCTTGTTAAAATAGAAAATACTACCTTATAGAGCCATGTTTACTAACCAACTTGTGAGCTAGGTAGATTGCTTGAAGTATCTTTTTGTGCAAAAACCCATGATAACGTCCTTACAAATTCAAACACTTTTTGTGTAGAGGGTTAAAAAGAACAAGTGTATTTGTGATTGCTTTGTTTGAAAAATACATACAAGTAAGAGATATCCATTTGAAAATTCATCTTATATTTTTTAAATCTCTTCATAAAAACAATCAATTACCAAATTGGGGAAAAATGATTAAAAAAAAAACCTTGTTGAATGTTGATTTCTACACGCTCTCATAAACTCAAATTATCTTTACAAGAAGATGACACTTGCATTGCAAAAGAGGTCCCTGAATTTGAATATGAAATCTCTTTCAACAATCATAACCAAGTGGATAGTCTCCCAAATCTGTTTGAGAAGAGAATTTAATCAATGGATAGAAACTCCACATTTCATGATTACCATCATGGAGGAAATAATGACAATATCAATAACGCCAACCAAGGGCCTAAGGAAAAACTTGAAGAAAGAGCTAATCGAGTGGCTCAAGACAATGAATTTCTTGAATTCATGGATAAACTAATAGATAGAGATAGGGAGAAATTTTTCCTAAATCTAGCCCATGTAGGGGTAAAGCTTCCACATGATTATGATATGGACCAACTTAAGAAAAACCAAGAAGATGAAAATCTGATGAGTTCTATGGCTAAAAAATTGAAAATGTTCTAAGCACAAATTGACCTAATGAAAAAGTTCGCTGAACCCAAGCCATTCTCTATCGAGGCCTTGTGCCCATTCCCTTTTGACAAAATCTTGGTTATGGCACCTTTTCCGATCAATGTAGTCTTTCCTAAGTACAACAAATACATGGGTAAATTAGACCCACAAGACCATCTTAGAGATTTTTGCACTCTAAGCATCAAATTTATGTATGATACCACATACCTAATGATACTTTTTCCTAGAAGTTTAGGAGGTCAAGCCATGGAATGGTTCTCCAAGCTTCCGCAAGGGATAAAGACTTTCAAGGAATTATCCTCCAAATTTGTAACCCATTATTCTTACAACATCGAACATGATATTACCATGCTCAACCAATGTGACACTAAACAAAGAGATGGTGAATCTTTCCTAAGGTTCCTTCAAAGGTGGTGGATAGTTTTTGCAAGATATCCATGAACTATCCCCGAAAAGGAGAAAAAAATATTTATGAACAACTCAAATGTGGAGATGAACTATAGGCTCCAACTTTAATGTCTCTTTACTTTTGAAAAACTTATTGAGAATGGGATTAAAATTGAAGATGTGTTGGTTAAGAGGGGAGAGATCAAATTGTTCAAAGACAATAAGCCCTATACCAACACTAATAATAATCATTATATCTAATTATAACAATAATAAAGGAGCCAACAATCACAATGATAAACCTAAACTATGGTTGAAGAACCATAATAAAAATATTGTGAATGATGGAGTTGTGGAAGCACACAACTTAAAGGCTACTCCCTTTAATTTATCAAGTGGAGCGAATTCGACATATAATGTAAATCAAACAAACAAAGCTCCTTTCAATAATACCAATTCTAACAATAACAACAACAATGCCAAAAATAATCCCTTTAATAATTCTAATGTCAACAAGCCTAAGCCTTTCTTTTCCACATATCAAAAGTGGAAATTCACCTTTTTAGGTGAACCATTGGAAAATTCATTAAGGACTTTGGTGGCTAACAAAATCATTACCTTACCCAAACTAAGATTGTATGAACCCCAAGTTAAGCCGAATTGGTGGAATGATTCTCACCATTGTGAATACCATTGTAATAAGGGCCATAAAACCAATGAGTGCATGAAATTGAAACATCTCATGCAAGACCTAATTGATGATGGGATGATAAAGGTGGAAGGACCTTAAAACAATGAGGATCATACGGCCTTCAAAAACCCTTTCCTAAATCATGAAAACAGTGAGTCATCAAACACCAATCAAAATAATAAAAGAGGTAATGAAAAATTCAATTTCACTCACACTTATGATAACACCATTAATAATTTAAGTGGTGATTGAAACACCATAAATGTGATTGTGGTAAAAGAGAAGCCAAGGGAAGCAACATCTAATGTTGTAACTAGGGGGCAAGCATAAAAAATTACTCTACCTGGAAATGCCCAAAGAATTGTCCTACCAAATCAAACTTCATATTCATCTTTGAAACAATATAATATCGTAGACCAATTGCAAAGAACCCCTACCTAGATCTCTATTCTAGAATTACTCAAGATTTCATCAACTCATAAGGAGATTCTAGAGAAAGCCTTGGTAGAAACTAATGTACCTCTAAATTTAGATGCAGATAAATTTCAAAACATGGTAGGACATCCTATTGCACCCCATTGTCTATCCTTTTCAGAACAAGATGATATGTCCCTAAACCACCCATAAAATTTACCCTTGCATATAGAGGTCCTAATCCATAAGCATAGAGTGAAAAGAGTCCTCATTGATGGAGGAGCCAGCTTGAATATTTGTACCCTAAACTTGGTAAAAGCCTTAGGATTTTCTAAGGAGGCTATAGATCCAAAGAAAAAAATAACCATAAAAGCCTACGATGATGAAGAGAGATCTTCCAAAGGGGTCATAGTACTTCCTATTAGAGTTGGTCCAATGCAAAAATAGACCATTTTCCAAGTTCTAGACTTAAAGTTGACTCATAATATTCTATTAGGGAGGCCATGGATCCATGAAATGAAGGCTGTACCCTCAACCTACCATCAATGTCTCAAATTCCCCTATCTAGGACAATAAGTCATGGTAAGCAGGGACTCAAACCCCTTTCAATATTGTAATAACATGAAGCCTATTAATGACTCCTTAGTCCCACATAATGTAGAAGGGTCAATTCCCCAAAGAATAGAACAAGGACAAAGTTCAAAAGATCTTCCATCTTTGAAGGGAAAAGAAAATTAAGAAAAAGAATTTGTTGTTGAATATAAACATAGTCCTAATAGCCTAACTACATCAAAAAAAGGAAAGGGAAGGTTAGTGAGGAGAGTGCTCCTGAGAAACAAAAAGAAGACCAAGCTACATCCATTCAAATCTACACCAAAGATGCTCATTATCAAAAAATGGATCATATGATGAGAAACTTTGAAAAGCAATGTCAAATTAAACAAAAAAGAGTAGGTGAATACTCCTTATCCATGATGGATCTACCCTTATCTCCAAAATAATATGGAAGGCCATCCAATCTACCTCATAAATACAATGATCACATTGTGAGGGAAAATATATCTTCATTCATGGAGGAAGAAGATAATGAAATCTTAAATTGTTATATAAGGATGAGGAATCAAGTGCACATGAAAAGTGCATCCAAAATATAAGCATTTCCACACATCAATATGGGAAAGGATTTCAAATAATGTAGAAAATGGGATACAAAGGACAAGGACCTTTGGGAACAAGAAATGAAGGACTCATTGAACCCATTGAAATGACATGGAGACATAGAAAATAAAAGACTAGATTAGAGTACCTAGAACAAGGGTACACTAAAAAGAAATATCCTTTGGTTTATGACCAAATTTTACAATTAGGTTCTCAAAGTGATGAGGATTCCAACAATTGGGAATGGGACTCATTGTCAAGTGAGTCATGTCAAGATAGTGAAGTTGATGTCATTCATACTTACACTCCTAGCAAAGGAAAAGAACCAATTTCATAATCAAATCAGAATCAAGCATCAAGTTCTAGTCAAGGAATCATAGATAATGTACCAATTCAAAGGATTGAGATAAACCAATGGGTAGGAGAACCCTATGTACCATCATGGAGACCTACTATGGAAGAATCAAATCCTAGGTTTAATCCACATAATTTTTACCCAACGAAAACCTTAGAGGATTCTAGTGAGGAAGATTTTGACCCTAGTTCTCTAGAACATCTTGAAGAAGCACATCTTAATCTTGCATGTCCTAAAGATGACTTTCCATTACCAAGTATAGATGCCATCATAGATCTGATAGTAGTACATTCAATTTTCTCACTTATGGATGGGTTTAGTGGTTATAATCAAATACAGATAGCACCTGAAGATCAAGACAAGACAACATTTACATGCGCATGGGGGACATTCTATTGGAATGTTATGCCTTTTGGCCTAAAGAACTCCAGAGAAACCTATCAAAGAGACATGACGACCATATTTCATGACATGATGCACAAGTTCATGAAAGATTATGTAGATGATATACTTGCTAAATCCCACTCAAGGGAAGAACATCTACCCATCTTAGAGAAAATATTTGTAAGATTGGAACAATTTAAAGTAAGGTTAAATCCAAAGAAGTGTGTATTTGTTGTTCAATTAGGAAAGCTACTAGGGTACATTGTTTCAGCAAAAGGAATAGAGGTAGACCCCGCCAAAGTCAAAGCCATCATGGAAATGGAGGCACCTAGAAACATAATTCAGATGAGATCTCTTTAAGGTAGGATCCAATCCATTCGAAGGTTCATCTCTCAATTAGTAGAAAAATGCCACAATTTCACTCAACTCCTTCATAAGGACATAGTTTTCAAATGGGATGAGAAATGTGAAGAAGCCTTCACTTTGTTGAAGAAATATCTAATGAACCCTCCAAATTTTATGCCACCTATAATAGGAAATCCCTTAATTCTATACATTTCAGCGACCAAACATTCATTAGGGGCACTCCTAGCACAAGAAGATGAATCGGGAAAAGAAAAGGCCATATACTACATAAGCAGGACTTTGGTGAAATATGAGTTGAACTATACCTTTATTGAAAGAGCATGTTTGGCCGTAGTTTTTTCTTCCCAAAAAATATGCCACTATATGTTATCCCACAAGGTTCGACTCATTGAAAAGATTGATCCCTTGAAATATCTCCTCAGTAAAACAACATTAAATGGGAGACTAGCCAAATGGGTCATGGTGCTAAGTGAATTCAACATAGAATATGTGGATCAAAAATATATCAAAGGAAAATTCATAGCTGACCAACTAGCGGAATCACCATTACAAGATGACCATCCAATTCAAGTGGAATTTCTAGATTCTGAAATTGTAAATGTTGAAGCAAAAACATGGCAATTATATTTTGATGGTTCTTATACACAACATGGATCATGAGCAGGCATACTTTTGATTACTCCTCAAGGGTCTACAATTCTAAAATCATACAAATTTCTATTCCCATGCACAAATAATATAGCTGAGTATGAAGCATTGATCATTGGTATAAAATTGGCATTAGAATGGAAAGTATCAATAAAATCAATGATAAGTATCAGTCTAAAGATGACAAGTTGATACCTTAAAAAAATATGATTGAGAATCTCAAGAAATATTTCACTCTCATCACATTTGAGCAAGTACCAAGAGAGAAGAACAAAGAAGCAAATGCAATGGCTACTTTGGCATCACTTCTCCAAATACCAGATCAAAGTGCCAGATATGAATTCCTGGTAGAAGAAGTTGAGCAACCCGCATTTGACCCTACCCATCCTCATTCCATTTTTTTGCTAACAGGACATGAATCACCTTGGTATGGATCCATTTATACTTACTTAAAAGACCAAATCCTACCTATGGACCAAACTAGAAATCAAAAGAAAAGCTTTATATGCCAAGCCTCTCATTATACTTTAATATCTAACATATTGTATTGTAAAAGTCTAGATGGAATGCTTTTAAGATGTCTAGAGAAAGAGGAATCGGATATAGCCTTACAAGAAATTCACAAGGGGATTTGTGGGTTGCATTTGAATTATTCAACCCTAGCTAAGAAACTTCTTAAAATAGGATATTTTTGGCCTACCATGGAAAAAGATGCTTGTCACTTTGCAAAAACTTGTTGTAAGTGTCAATATCATGGGAACTTGATCCATGTACCAGCACAAGAGCTTCATCCTATGACTACACCTTGTTCATTTTATCAATGGGGTTTGGACTTAATAGAGATGATTTATCCACCATCTTCAAATGGTCATAAATTCATCGTCACCACAACATAGTACTTTACCAAATGGGTGGAAGCTATACTGTTGTCAACTTCTATAGGAAAAAAAATATCCTTGTTCATTCTAAATCACATAATCTGTAGATATGGTGTACCTCATGCCATCATAACTGACAATGCCAAACACTTCAAAAATAAGGATTTAAAGGAGTTATGTACAAAATTCCATGATACATCAGTCATCTTCAATATATTACCCCCAAGGTAATGGACAAGCCGAAGCAACAAATAAGAACATCTTAAAGATATTGAAGAGAACCATGGACAATTCAGGTAGAGACTAGCATATACAAATAAACCCAACCTTATGGGCTTATAGGACAAGTATAAAAATGCCAATGGGAGCTACACCATTTTCCTTAGTCTTTAGAGCATAAGCAGTTTTACCTTTGGAGGTAGAAATTCCATCTTTAAGAGTATCCCTACATGGTTTGATAAGTGAAGAAGATTATAGAGTTGCTAGATTACATGAGAACTACTAGATGAGAAACAGAAACAAACCTTTGATCACTTGAAAGTATATCAGAGAAGAATTTCAAGGACCTATAATAAGCATATCAAATCAAGGACATTCCAAATAGGTGACTTAGTTTTGCAATAAAATCCCAAGAATCAAGCAGAAAGAGAAAATAAAGGAAAATGGGAAGCAAACTAGTTAGGACCTTTTGTGATCACTTCATCTTTTGGGACATACACCTATAAATTAGCTAATTGTGATGGAGAAGAATTACAAGAACCTATCAATAGCATTCATCTAAAAAGGTTCTACACATAAGGTAGATGGAAGGGGATAAAGAAAAAGAGTATCCAAAAATCAGATGGAAAGAATCCTATTTATTGTATAGTCAAAAGAGATCCTGAAAATACCAAAAACATTGAAAAATAGAAAAGAGCAAACAAATCAGAAATACAGAAAAGATAAAAAAAATAGTGTAAAATTGAGCATGAAGAAAGCCAAAAACATTCAGAAAGGATCCTCAAAAATATGTTGTCTTGGTGAAAATCTATAAATTAGGCACCTTGATGATATGAGAAAACAAAAAAAAATTCAAAAAATAGAAAATACAAAAAAATTAGAAAAGAAAAATAAAGTGCCTTGGTGAAAACCTAGCAAATAGGCGCCTTGGTAGCAAAAAAAGGAAAAAACATTTAAAAATGGAAAAAGAAAGAAAAATCCATTCAATCGGTGAAAACCTAGTAAACAGGTGCCATTGAAAGTCCAAGTCAGTCACATACCTAGTAGTCATCCTTGTAAATATTGCATTCGCCAGCATATTTATATATTGCATAATAAAACCCCACAGTTACATTTGCAAGTACCTAAAGATTTTGGTCACCTAATCTACAAATTTTCCTAAGTCCAACATCAAAATCACATCAAAATGGGGGTAATCTACTCTAAAGGAGGGAGGATTCATCAAAAGAAAACTTCAATCAGACATCAAATCAATTCATCAAAGCACAAGTGAAACACTCAATCAAATCCTAATCCTAATCCAATGTCAACCAAAAGCAAAAATTTGATCCAAAATATCACACAACCCTATTTTTATCAGGATTAAAACTATGAAATGGATAGAACTACACTTGAAAGATGGATTTGAAAAACAATGCAAAATTTTTCCAAAGTGTTGACTTGATTGGTAAAATCATGTCTTTCTAGCGAGTCGATGAAATTTTTAAAACTAGACAAGCTATGATGAAAGCATGATATTTTGTTGATTTCTGAATGACTGTCTTAAGATCAAAGTTTCAAAACATGTATTATTTGTCTAAGGATGTGATCATCAAAGAATCATCGAGGACTTGTACAACGATGAAATTAAGATCTTTGTTTGTTTAGACAAAAGGATACCTTGGATATTTTGATGTTAAATATCATAATACCAAAATCCACTTGCAACATAGAATCTGAAAAAATGATTATTTGTACTCTCATGATTGACTCCAATTAGTGATAGTCATACCAAAGGATGGGAACGCAACATAAGAGGTGAAAAAGGTATTCATATCATCATGGTTGAACTAGTGATGATTGTACTAAATTCGGATATCACAAACTGCTCAATGATGAATATAAGCTCCAAATTTTTGAATAAGTGACAGTTAGTTGCATACATCCTAGATTAAATGCATTTAAAGTATTTGCCTTTCTTAGCTTAAAAATTAAATTACAAGAGTAAAATAGAAAGGGGTTGGAGTTCAATCAAAAATCAAAGGAACATCAAAAACTATATGTGATCGAGTGTGTTAAAAATAAAAAATAAAAAACAAGGATGCATTACATTAAGTTCACTTGCATTTATTAGATTCATATAATCTTGCATTCATTTAGGAATTCTCCCTAAGTTCAATTAAGTTCACCACATTTAGCTTGCATCAGTTTTCATTAAAGTTAATTGCATTAGTTTGCATCATTTAATTTGAAGTTCTTTAGGTGACATTGCATTAATTTGCATTCATTTTAAAGATCCATCTCACTTAGTGTACTTTCTTTTTAAGAAACCATTCATCATTTTTAAATCCCTTAAGTGCATTTACCATTGCATTCATTATTTAATGTTCATTACATCCATTAAGTCATTTCATTCAAATAGACATAATTTTATCATTTAGTTCATTCAAAAATATTGCATCATTCATCTAAATCCATTCATTTGAAAATCTCATGGCATTTATTTCCACCATACATTATATGTCATTGCATTTACATCATTAATCCATATAACATATAACATTTAGGATCATATACATCATTAATCATTAAATATCCATATGCATTCATTACATCATATAGGTCCATCACATTTTTGCATCACATTTTGCATATGATAAATCCATTACATTCATATCCATACATATCCATATTATCAAAATAAATGCATTCATATATTCATAAGTACCATTACATCGCATTAACCATAAAATCATTACATCATCATACAATGCATTTAGGTATCATTTGCATCCATAAAACATTAAAACACCATACATCATAAATCATTACAAATTAGTTAAAGTCCATATCGCATACATTCACTTATTTCTATGTCATACATAAGACAAACATTAAAGCATAAATAGAACATGTGCATCCATATCATCAACTACATTCTGAAAAGCATAAAACAAAGCATATAGGAGATAGAACCATATAGATCTGCATATCATAGCAAAACACCAGAAAAAAATGAAGTCCAACACATAATGATAATACATAAAGTAAATCTATCAACTAAGTATCAAAGTCCATGGTATCATCATCATGAAACATTGGGAAATCAAAGTCTGTCAAAGTCTATCAAAGTATCATAACATAAAGAACATCAACTGGTAAAAAGGATAACAACATAGTCCAATGTCTCAAGATCAAAAATAGGACATCGTGCACATCAATGAATAAAGAATATATGTCAGCAAAATATAAATCAACTCCCAGAACCACCGGCACCATCAAGACCATGATCACTATCAGGAGGTCTGCTAGAACTAGCCTGTAAACCATGCTAGCTCATAGCAGCCATGAAGTTTTTCATCATCGAACTCAGCTGAGTAACCTGCTATCTCATTTGTAGCATCTCAGACTGTAATGATCAGACATCTGAGGCTAAGGCTAGTGTAGGAGTCTATGTTGGGGCCTGGGTAGGAGGAGTTGGAGGAGGAGCAGTGGAAGAAGATGGAATGGAAGATGATGGAATAGATAAAGATGGAATGAAAAAAGAAGAAAATGGAAGAACTAAAGAAGATGGCATCGCAGAAGAAGAAGGAGCTTGCACTGGGGGAGCCTGGGGAATAACCTATGGAGGAGCATGTGGAAGAGGAGCCTGTACTAGAATACCTTGTGCCTAATCTAACAAAATTTGTGCGGCCTGAGCATCAATATCAATAGCTACCTGAGCATCCACCTGTCTCTGACGTTAGACCCTATGATGGTCCCATCTGGTTATAGGATCTACAACAACCTGATGCAAAACTCTATCCATACCAGGACCCCTCATCTGAGCACCACCCCTAGGAGGAATGGGCATAGCAAAAATCACTGGAATCACAACTCTACCTCCTATAACCACTCGCCTACCCTATCATCCCTAATGACCTCATCTACAATGACCCCCACCTCCATCCCCATCCCCACCTCCATCTCCATCCCCGCCATCATCCTCTAACTCCTCCTCGATCCCAGGAACCCATTCTGCTAGATTTGTGAACCTCGAAAAAGGGTTCTGAGCAAACCAATCTGCATACTCATCCATCATCCCAGCATCTATAATATGGTCTCTCATATCCCACGGTAGGCAACCTAGCTACTCAAACTCCTATCAAGCTATCCTATAATCAATCTGGGGCCCCCATAGTGATCGCTCCACCTGAACCTAGGCATACATAGCTAAACCCTGAGGCATGCCCCGTGTCTGACCATACTATCATAAAAATTGAAGGAATTAGAATCTCTCAATGATATGTGGAGTGTACCCTATCATTCATCAAGGAGTACACATAAAAGGAAGCTCTGAAGTATCCTCTAGCCAAGCCTCGCACCCAATGTATGGTCACCATATGACCTGATCTACATCATCGATCATTTGTCGCTAGTAATCCAACTTTCCCAAATGGGCATGTACTACCATGCCCTCATATATCTAGGTAAAAGGCCACCCAAGATCATAGTGACGAACAGTGATAGGTCTAGTAACTAGGATATGCTCACATGTCCATAACTGTAGAAAAATGAATTTGATAGATAGAGTCATTGAACAATGATAAACAACTAAATGCATCTCATGGTATAGCTATGCTAAAACACAAGAACCCCAATCAAACCATCGGGGCTAAGCCATCAGGTCCTCAAGAATGTGCACCCAACCAATTGCAAAGCCATGCCCTCAGCAATTAGGCATGAGGAAGCCACCAATTAGAGCACCCAAAATTGCTAGAAGAACCAGGAAAGATGGGAACTAAGCCCACTGAATATGGTCATCATCGATTGTCGGGTCCTGGAACACCCATCGACAAGATATACCATCATAATCCTGATCGTAGAACACCAACTCTCCATGTGTAGGGATGTAGAGGATGCAGTACACATCCTCAGGATTGATGGTCATCTCTCCCATGGGCAGGTGGAATGTGTTATCGTCAGAGTGCCACCTCTCTACCATAGCAGTAATCAGTCCCTGATTCACTTAGAATCGAGGTAGGACAAGCAAAAACAATAGACCACATCTGCCTATATGTCAGCTATTTGCACCACTCAAATCATCGATCATCTGAAATGGTAGCGGATATAAACCTCAAACAATGAATGACTTAAGCTCGACTTGCAAAAAGAAAGTTTAAATCACATCAGTTTCAAAAACAATATCTTTTGAATCATCCTAAGTCAATCAAACATTTAAAAATTATCAAACCACAATCAATTTTCCTGATTCTATTCAGAGAGGAAGGAAAATTTACCATCATCCATCATCTAAATCAAGATTGACAATAAAAAATTCAAACTAAATTGACTCAAATTGACATCCTATGACTTGCTACCAAATCAAGTTTGTCACCTAGGCCAATCAACTGATTGACAACATTGGACGATCCAAAAAATTGACTAAGTCATTTACATTTTTACCAAATAGGGTGAAAGCGCTATTTTAAAGATTAAAAGCGCTAAAAGGCAAAAGCCCAGCTAAATTTTTTGAAAGTGCAACTAAAAATGGTAAAAGCGTTGTTCTACGGTGTAATCACTAAAATACTTTGTACGTGCTATTTAAAACATCAAAAGTGCAATTGAATTTAGACACACTAGAGAAATTTTTAAAAGCAAAAAGAGCCCTAAATCCTACATGTATCCCATAGGTCAGTGGCTGAAGATACTGATGCGCTTTCTCGAACTAGTGCTCATGAATCAGGATAACCATGATGAATCAGCTCAGAGAAGTCAGAGAGAAAAGTCAAATAGAAAAGTGAAAATGAATAGTGAAATTGACTTTTTACCCCTATATATAGGCCATTTTGACCTAAAAAGGGCATCTTTGACTAGAAAATGACCAAGGACCCAAATTTTTCACCAAATCAGCCAAATCAGGGGCATTTGTCATCAAATTAATGCAAATTCATTATCGAAAATGAAATCAAAATTCATTATAAATTGACCTAATTAATGCAAAAATGACCTAAATCATCATATTTTTCAAACAACTATCAAATTTCATTTCATTTCCAAGGGGGCATACACTCGGATAATAAAAGACAATAATAGTATCATCAAATCAAGGGCATGACCACCAAATCAGAGCGTTATCTTTTATCAGAAAAGTTTTCGCTTATCAATCAAAAATGGCATTAAACATCGCATCAAATCAAGTCAAATATCATATCAGGCAATTCATCATCAAATCGACCATCAGGACATCAAATCTAATTGAACTTCATCAGAATCTGCATCTTATACCGAACATCAAAATCGACCATCAACGAAATCAGGACTTTCCATTGATGGAATCAGGACCTCATATCAGTTGAATCAAGACATTCTTTGAATCGACACGCTTCACATGTCAACTCAAAGAGGGGCATTTGTAATCACTAAAAATTGGACAAGATCATTTAAGTGAGAAATCAAGGCAAAAACCAATGCAAATCAATCATATCAATGCAATTAAATCAAAACAAGTTAAAATCAAAGCAAAATTGCAATCAAGCTAATAATCTGAATTAATTGAAAATCAAAAGCTATTAAATCAATTTGAATCAAATAAATCAAAATTAACCAATCAATTGTGTAATTAATCTAATTAATTACATAGTTCAATTTAAATCAAATCAACCCATTTAAGGGGTACCCATGGCTAAAAAAATTAAATAAATTCAATTAATTAATTCCTATTTTCTCTCAACCACCAAATGGGAGGAAAATGAATCAACCAATAGGAATTGAGGACCAAGATCACATGGATCAAGCCTAAATTGAATCTCAATCACTCATTTGGAGGATGCATCTTGTCCACTCATTTTTTCCTCTTGTCCCAAGCTTTGAGGATAAAATATTTAAATTGTCTCCAAAGGTGGAACCATGGACTCAACTCTTACCTAACCTTGATCAACTCAACTACACCCCCTACCCTTGCCAAAATCTATAAAAGAAAGGCATAATTCAATCAATAATCATCCACAAATATGAGAATAGCATCAAATTGTTGCAAATCTATTGGGAAATGTGATGCTGAGAGGCGGGGGTGAATCATATATCACCTATTAATCCATTTTAACATTACTGAAAAACTTGCATAGCATTATCATAGACTTCATCAATGTAATGAAACCAATAAACTAAACATCATTCATGAAAGTAATCATAACACAGTAACTTGGTTACCCAGAAACCTTTGAAAGGTAAAACTGGGGTGGGGATGACACCCATAGATCTTCACTACTACAGTAAAAATTTTACATGTTAGGGCTACAAATTTTATCACAAAATATGATCTACCCTATGAGGGGTCTGCCCTGTTAAGAGCTTAAAGACTTATACAATCTACCTTGCAAAAGGATTTAAAACTTACAACTAAGTAAGCACTTGGTTAAGAGATTACATAAGGTCTGTTAAAACCACTATGTTAAGAGATTTACCCTGATACACTTGTTAGAATGTCTCAGTATCTGATCCTTCAGTTTTCACTATATGTTGATTATAGATCTTCTCCTTCCAATATTGATTTGATCTTATCTACCAAGTTTATCTCTGTTATGTCCTTCACTTCTTTACTTTGTTTCACTCAGTCATTGAACTCTATTAGAATACTTCACTGGTCTGAAGATATTCTCTCTTTCCTTTTGCATCCACACACACACTCCTATTAGGGTTCAGAACTCATCTTATATAGACAACTAAATTCCTCCAAGATTTGAGATCTACGATCTAGATTAACTCATTTTTTTGCTTAACCTTTCCCTAATTCTGATTGGCTTAAAGTGTTGCATAGGGATCAATGATTACAAAATAGAAGCATAATCACCTCTGTGATTTCCTCAACAAATGGAAAACAAAATATGAATGTCGGCCAAAATGTTTTACCTAGGTGATTGTGCCAAAACAAACACATGTTAATTCTGGCTTGCTCGGCATTCGATATCTCTGGAACTCGGCATTCACTATTTTTTATACTATGACACTCGACATTGTCATCTTTACATAGCTTGGTAAAAACTCACTCGGCTAATACAAAAGTACTCAGTGACCATAGGTTTACTCGGCAGTGACTACTGCTTGGTAAATGTACATTACATGACTTAGCTGATACATGATGACTTGGTCGCAGTGATGACCGACCAACATTGCCTAGATAATGACTAAGTGTATGACACTGATAGACAATAAAACTGTAGGGATCTACAATCTCCCCCTATGACAATAGTAGCAAAAACACTTTGTCATGACATTTACAAGAGTACTTAGTATTAACATAATACTCTCCCTAAGATATATACATATAAAAAACTAAGTATATCATACCATTCTGTTCTACTTCTGATCTTTGATTTTGTTGCCTCCCTATGTGCCTTGATATGTCATTATATTATTTCCCCCTTGTTTTTGGGACTTATGATTTCTTCATTAGCAGGAAGCTTGCAATGTTTCTCCAGAAATGGTTTGTGAAGCATCATAACCATGTGTAATGTAGAGTCCCAACTGGATGTAGCAACTTTCAGGACCTCTGATTGCACTTCTAGCTTGACAGCTAGGTTGACTAGCCTCTCGGCGGTAGAAAGATGAGTATCTTTTTGTAATAGTTCCTTAGCCTTCGCTAACTCTCTTTGGATGAACTCTAGGTGAGGTGTCAACATTGTTTGAATAGAGATTAGATGAGCCCTTATCTTACCATCATTAGCCATCAACTCGGCTATCCTTCCTTGAGAATGTAGAAGCTTGGCGAAGTGTTTGGAGCTAGAACTTGCATCCAAACTCAATGAGTGACTAGTAAACTTTATATCTAGCTATAGTCTATCTACCATCTCCTAGTTATCCATAGTAAATTCTTCTAAATTGCATAGTTTCTTGTACACAGATTGTGCATTCAGTATAACTCCTAAATCTAATATTTGGGTAGAAAGTTCTACCTGCTTCACTGCTATCTTGGTAGAGACCTTATTTAGTACCTTTGTCTCAAATTTTCTTTCTGACCACTACAACAACTTATCATTTTCTTCACTTTCATCATCTATCACTTTCTTGACTATGTGGAAAATTTGTTTGAGTATGGGGTCAAAGTCATTAACATCAGTCATGTCAAAAGCATCAATGAATATACCTTTTATCTCATGCAGAACTTGCTTTTGCTGATGTTCCCTTCTCAATTCTTCCTGCATGCTTTTCTTCTTCAGTAAGTCCTGCAATGTCTACATTTGTTCATATGATAAGCTATCTATGTCCCATTTTGGAATCACAATAACTTCTTCGAGTGTCACCTTAGGTGTAGAAATTTTCACCTTCTTTTTATGTGCCTTCTTCTTCAGTGTATTCCCACTCAGCATCTGTACAAGAGCTTTTATCACCTCTTTCTCCTCAGGCTCTTGGATGTCAATATATTTTATCTTCTCTTCTTTTCCCTTATCCTCCACATGAGGATTTACAATCACTAGTGTGGACTAATCTGCTTTTTCTTTTTGTGACTCCTTGGCAGATGTATACTAAAGTGTAGTTGCTGATTGATCTTGTGCCTTGGTAGTGCTAATACCAGCTAACATGTCAACTATAACAACTTGAGGATTGATGGGGGTTGTGTTGACAGTTGATGTGTCATCAATTTGTGGATAGTCCATGACTTGTAATAGCATAGTGTTACTGCCTGACAAAGATGTAGCATGTGCTTTCTCGGCTTGTATGTCTTCCTTGGTCAATACCTGATTCTTCACTGGGGTATCCTCAGTGATGTCAAAAATAGTTATTTCAGGTAACGTCTGACATTTCTCTTCCTTGGGAGCTTCTTTCTCCTGAATTTGTGGATCATTTACATCTTTATTATCTAGCTCAACACCCTTAGATGTGCTAGCATCCCGTTGTACACTTTTGTCAATTAACAAACCAAAAACAATCTTCCAAGTCCTAATTCTTTCCTAAACAACATCCTCAACCTTGTGTTGAGGGATAGAGTAAGCTCTAAGCTTAGGAATGAATTTCATGTATTGTTCCACAACATCCTGAATACTAGCAGGGGATAGATCTGGTACAACTTGAGCTAAAGTGCTTTCCCTTATCTGCTTCTCAGTCATTAGGGAAAATTCCCATTTCTGTGAAACTCTCTCGGATCACTCATTAGGGATCAATTTCCCCATTTTTATTGGTAGCATCTTGAAAGTGCAGAGCATCTCAAGTATAGCTTCTTCAATTTTCTCCTTATCTCCTATGCTCATGCTCTCAAATCTTATCTATTTCAAACCTACGAGTCCAACAAAGTTCTTGATGGTGTGGCATATTTCATCCACATCCGGTGTTATTCTTTGTACTGGTAACTTCTTCTTCTTAACTTCCTCATCACTCTCTATTTCCTCATCATCTTTTTCCAAAATAAGTTTCCTCCTAGGCTTCTTTCTTGTTTGGCTTGGCACTTCCCTAGGATGAACAATTTTCCTTTTTCCTAATGTAGGGGTTTTCTTTTGTGGCTCAGCATCTACGACTATAGAGACTACCCTTATTCTTGGCCTAAGAATAGGTGATGAGATAGCCTTAGGTTTTCACTTTCTTTCTCATAGGCTCAACAATTGCTGCCTTCTTTCCTTTCTTCTCCACTACTTTCTCCTCTTCTTCACTCTCATTGGATTCACTTTCTTTGTCTTCTCCCAGTCCTTGTGTCAGTTCGAGAGTTGCATTTACCTCTCTATTTCCTATCATTTTCACTAGCTTCTTTACTATCTTTTTCCTCTTTCTCTCCATGGTAGTAGACTTCAATCCCATGGTTATCTTGGACTTAGCCTCCTCATATGTTCCAAAGTAGGGAGCCTTCTGATCAATTTCCTCAGCTAATAGGGTTGTGATTGTTGTTGTGGTCTCATCAATATTAACCTCATAAGGTAATGTCATTAGCCATGATACCCTCGGTAAAGAAACTTGTGCATATGTGAAGTTAGTATCTACTAAGAAACAAATGTCCTGATTGTACTTCTCAACTAGAGATATAGGAATCCTACTTCTCTTCCTCATTTTCTTCTTGAATTCAACAAAGTAGTTTTCCATTACACCCTCAAAACTCTCTCCTAGCTGACTGATAAATTCATTAATTTGAACTGTGATTCGCCTATTCTTATCCCAAATTACTCTACCAATAGTAGGAAAACACTTCTGAATGTAAAAGAATAGACAGACGAGTAGGGAAACAAACTTATAGATAGAATTCTTCTCTTTTCAGATAGAAGTAAGGTTCTCATCAAGTTGAGTCAGTTAGAGCTCGATGAGGTCATAGGTATGGCCTTTCTTGATGATTTTCCAAGCCTGGTCCACTACCATACATGGGACAATGTCCAACTGACTAGACTGATAGAATTTGTGAGCAATTACTCTCACTGCAAACTCAATCTTCAGATCAGTGATAGTAGAGATTGTCATTCCATGCTTATTCCATACTACCTGAGTGTTTTCTTGAATCTCCTCCTTGCTTAGACATCTCATTGTTTTCTTACCAGGGAGTATAGGGTATCCAGTTACTCAGTGAATCATGTCTTTTGTGATCTGAACTGGTCCATCCTCTAGCCAAATTTGCATGTCATGTACTCTACTCAGTATAATTTTAATCCAGTCCACTTTGAAATTTTGCAAAAAATCTAGGGCATGAACTAACCCTTGCTCGGCAACCTTCTGGTGTTCCAACTTCAACACCCTGTTGCCGCATAATTTTTTGTATGCTTCCTTGATTTCATAGTCATCAATCTCTCCAATTTTGCACATGTAGCATGACCTAATGTCATTTACCATTAAAAATTTTTTTGGAACCGATGACAGAGCTCTATTTAGATCTCCCATGATCACGCTCTCCGAAATGACCTGAAACTTCTATGGCTTACTCACCTCATTCCTTACCAACTGAACATTAAAAACCTCATTTCCTTAATTCTTCATTGCAACTAATGAAGATGATTCCATTAATCTCAACTAAAAAATTCTCAAAAAAATATTTTACTCAGTAGGGTACCTTTGCGCAAGTGTTCTAGAGATGATTTTCCAATGGCACGCTATGAAGATTTTGAAATCGCCCTTAAGCTCTAAAACAAATAGGTTACACACTCTCTAAATTGCTCAAAGAAATTTTCAATTCACTGGTGAAATGAAATGAACGGTAACAACCCACTTTATAGACTTCAAATGGTCAGATTAGGGCTTCATAAATGTTCCATACACATTCTAGGTGGAATATAGTTGTCTAGGGCAATCTTATTTTAAGCTTGGCTAGCACAAGCTCGGTCGACACAACCGTTTGGATACAACTCGGTGTACATCAAATCTCAACTACCACAGGTGCTCGACATACATTGATAAATTGGTCATTTCATACTCAAACACTATTGCTCGACATAAAAAATGAATTGTTCCACTTTGCTCAAATATGTCCTAATGCATCTCTATCTATGCAGATATGGACTTTTTTTTTTAAAACATATGTTAGGAACTGATATAAGATAAACATTTTAAGACTCAGTTCCATACATACCTACTTTTCTTAGTTCGAAGTAGTGTGATCACCTGATCGATCGGATTGGGTGACCTCAGGTGCATTGGCTTCACTTGTGCTTCCTTCTTCTTTCTTCTTCCATGTTTTGTTTATCTGATTTTTCAATTTCTCAATGATATCTTCATACTTTTTTTGATCATTTCTTGGTATGGGTGATCTATAGTCTTTATTTAGATGACCTATCTTGTTACATTTGTAGCATACCATACTTCCATTCATCTAACTTTTAGATTTCCCTCTTAAATGAGTCTTCAGACAATTTTCTCCAATGTGCCCATATTTTCCACAGTAATGACAACTGTACCAAGTGTTATAATCCTAGTTGTATGAGATAACTTTCATAGGTGACTTAGTCTATTCATTTGATGACCATTTGGGTTTAGATCTACATTCAAATGCTCTATGTCCATACTTCTGACAGTTGAAACAGTGTCCTTGAAACTTTGGTGAGATAGGTGGATTGTTGACCTTAGACCTGCATTCTTGTGCCTGATGTCCAAGTTTCTTATAGTTAAGACAATGTCCATTAAATTTAGGCTTAGGATCAGACTTACCATGTTTTCTTCTGCAGACGTTAGCTGTATGTCCCAACTTTCCACGGTGATGGCATGTAGGTTTGTTGTTCTTTGGTTTATCATTCCTTTTCTCTCCACTTTTTGATGATTCTCCTTCCTCAGTGGATGGTGATTGCTCATTTAGTCCAAGTTTAGATCTATCACTAGATCTTCTAGGTGACCTTAATAGTTCTTCAAAGTATCTTGCAGCTTCATTAGGTTTGATCATCCTTTCATTTATTTCCTTTTCAGATCTTGTTTCATTCCTCAGTTGATTATTTTCTGATCTTAGATTGGTGATTGCCACATCTTTCCTGCCCAATTCTTGATTAACTAGTAGTAGTTGATTTACCATGTCTTGTTGATTGTTAGTCAACCTTTGCATGTCACTTGTCCTTTCATCAAGTCTCATTGATATTTTTCTTTTGCCTTCTTTAGCCATTGTCTTGTCTTCTTCAGCTTTCTTTTTTTGTTCAACTACTTCACAGAGTCTAACAGATTGAATTTCTTGTTCTCTCTTTAGATTTTTGATGTCCTCATTTAGTATGTTATTTTTCTCTAGTAACTCTTTTATGGCTTTGTCACTTTCTGCAGAATTCCCATTATTAAATAGTCTAGTAGTATCTTCTTCTTGATATTGTGATTCATTTTGTTGAATAGCAATTTCTCTTCTTCTGCTTAAGGATTTCTTTAGTTCTCCTTCGACTGCTTCAAGTTATTGTAATGCAAGCTAAACATCAATCTTCTTATTCTCTATTATTTTTCCCAACTTATAAACCTTCATCTCAAGATCTGTATCTTCAAGTGGTTAGACTTTCTATAATAAACCCTAGGGCTCTGATGCCAATTTTTGGAAATCTATTATAAAATGTGATGCTAAGAGGGGGGGGGGGGGGTGAATCAGATATCACCTATTAATCCATTAAATAACATTACTGAAAAACTTTCATAGCATTATCAAAGACTTCATCAATGCAATGAAACCAATAAACTAAACATCATTCATGAAAGTACTCATAACACAATAACTTGGTTACCCAGAAACCCTTGAAAGGTAAAATTGGGGTGGGGATGACACCCACAAATCTTCACTATTGTAGTTAAAAGTTTTCCTGTTATGGCTACAAATTTTATCATAAAATATGATCTACCCTGTGAGGGGTATGCCATGTTAAGATCTTAAAGACTTATACAATCTACCTTGCAAAAGGATTTAAAACTTACAAGTAAGTAAGCACTCGGTTAAGAGATTACATAAGGTCTATTAAAACTACTCTATTAAGAGATTTACCCTGATACACTTGTTAGAATGTCTCAGTACCTGATCCTTCAGTCTATAATGTATGCTAATTACAGATCTTCTCCTTCCAGTATTGATTTGATCTTATCTATCAAGTTTATCTCTATTCCATCCTTCACTTCTTTACTCTGTTTCACTCGGTCACTAAACTCTATTAGAATACTTCACTGTGCTAAAGATATTCTCTCTTTCCTTTTGCATCCACACACACACTCCTATTAGGGTTCATTTTTCATCTTATATAGAAAACTGAATTCCTCCAAGATTTGAGATCTACGATCTAGATTAACTCATTTTGCCTCTTAACCTTTCCCTAATTCTGATTGGCTTCAAGTGTTGCATAGGGATCAATGATTACAAAATAGAAGCGTAATCACCTATGTGATTTCCTCAACAAATGGAAAAAAAAATATGAATGCCGGCCAAAACATTTTACCTAGGTGATTGTGCCAAAACAAACACATATGTTAATTCTAGCTTGCTCAGCATTCAATATCTCTGGCACTTGACATTCACTGTTCTTTATACTTTGACACTCGACATTGTCATCTTCACATAACTCGGTAAAAACTCACTCAGCTAATACAAAAGTACTCAGTGACCATAGGTTTACTTGGCAATGACTACTGCTCGGTAAATGTGCATTACATGACTTAGTTGATACATGATGACTCGGTCATAGTGATGACCGACCAACATTGCTTAGATAATGACTAAGTGTATGACACTAACAGACAAAAAAACTGTAGGGATCTACACAAACCTCTTGCAATTTATAGCTAGAAAGGCAAATTTAGAGTTAACTAGGCTTAATTTCAATTTGGAAAAGAATGTTTAGTTTTCTTATCATTTAATTCTCATTTTAGGACTGACACTAATGGAAGCTTGTTGAGAGCTTTGCATTAGCATCCCTAAATAGAGATCCATAGAGTGCTTAATTGTCATTTCTTTGCTTAATTAGATTGCTATCTATGGTAATTTAGTTGTTATTTGAGTTATTGATGATACTAACTCTATGAAGGTACTTTTCCTAGTACACAATTTGTATGAGACTAGATATTCTACAAGTAGTGAGAGTTCTAAGAAAATTTATGTCAAATCTAGGAAAATAAAATTGAGCTATAATTCAAAGGGTCTTTAGATATATTTATGGTACTTCAAAATATGCATTGGATAAGTGCAAAAGGATGGGTTAACATAAATTGGCCACACCACTTTTTACCCCCTAATCAACATAAAGTAAGTGTGTTATGGTATGATGATCTTAAAATAAAAATACACTTTGATAATTTATCATTTTGACATGGGCTATCAAAGAAACTTGTTTACTACAACTCTTTTGGAGATCTTTTTCATTATGGGATAACCCTTTCATCATCATTTTCCCACCAAAATGCTAAGAAAATGCCACCACTACATTGCAAGGTCAAAGAGGTAAGATTTTTAATTTTACATGTAAATTTTGATGTAATAGATGGATTTAATTAGTTTTTGAGTGAGTTTTCTTTAATTTATAAGAATTGATAATGAGCCACTAATTTATCAAAACTATTATTCACATATTCATGAAAACCCTTCTAAAGAACAACTACAACAAACCCCTCAAACAATAGTTCGACATCCTCCTAAGATAAAAGAAAATATATTAGGTCAAATGGAAAACAACAAGAGATAAATTGAGGCAGTAATTGGAAGGTCGAGAGATCCAACTATAAAAAAATCCCATAGGTGTATCCTCATGACCTCACTAGAATTGATCATCTCTCACATAGTATCTATGAGTGGCTAAATCAACACTTGGTCAAACAAAAGCCCAAATAACAAAGATAATATTATGTAGAATAGTTTATTATGACCAAATAAAATTAAAAATTTGGAAGTTTGACTTTTATGCATTCTTCAATGACCCATAGGCCAATACATAACACTTACATGAGGTTCCCTATCCATTGGTCCTAAAATCCATACATGATACATCTAGTTTTAAGCAATAAAAGAGACATGCAAAATAACATAACCAAGCTAAACTCTCCATCAAATATGAGTAATTCAAATCACTAGAAATAGGTGAAAGATACATCTTCATAGAATCTATGTTAAACAAATGGTTCACATGTACTTAGTAAAAGATGAACATATTGTTAAGAGATGTTGTATATACCTCCATGAGAATAAAAAACTCCAACTTCAAAAAATAGATAGTAGTTACACACAAATCTTATAGAAGATGTTATATGCCCTCATAATTACCATTTATAATAACTTAATTAGGCATAAACTTATGTGTAGGGAAAATTAATTATTCTAACATAAAATGAAATAAGAACATATAACTAACAATAAACTAATGCCAATAGTTACAAAAGCATATAATGTACTTATGAAAACAAAAATATTGAGTTGTGGTACCATCCTAGGTTAAAAATTGGTAATAGAAATTGATACTATAACATATTCATAAGGATTGTAGTGGCATCTTGATGATGGTGCTAACATGAAAAATGCTTGGGAAAACTTTGATTTTATGGTTGTTGAACTTCAAGAGAAGTTGTGGACATTGGTATATGGACTCTCATTGTTATTACAAATCTAGATTCAAATGCATCTATGATAAGAAGATTAGATAAAATCTACATATCTAGGACATGAAAGTTATTTGTGATTACTTGGGAACCTTCCTCGGTCAATTCCCTATCTTGTTTATTTAAAGCCGACTATAGCTTGAGATAGATGGAAATGTGTGTTTTACTGAGGATAGTTCCATGATAGGCAAATGAATGTAAACATTAGAAACTATAAGTTCCTATAAGGTTTATAACTTATGATTTTTCATGTGTAGAGGTTTGAAGAAGTGGATCACCAAGTTGTTCCAGGGGTAAAAGAAGCAATAAGTGTTTCAAAACTATAATTTTTTTTTTAAAATAATGGCTATAGAGAGGTTAAAGAGTTCCTAGAGAAACAATGGAAGAAATTATCATATAGAATATTCATGGGAAGCATAAAAATAGATGATATGATAATTAATTGACCATTTTAATAGATAGGAGATTATATTAAATTATAAAACACTTGAATAGGTCATTCAAAAAATGTAGAAAATATGACAAAAATGGTGGATTTTGCTCCTTACAAGGTGTGAAATGAGAATTGACTATTCTGCAAATGATGTAAACTGTTGGAAATTGTAATTGAAACAATTGTTGTATTGTCATTGATGTCAAACCTTAACTGGTAAGACTGTTGCTACTTAGGAAAGTACTATATCTATTGTGAAAAGGGAAAGAAAGGTTGGTAACAATAGCACCTAAGGAAAGGTTGAGTTATCTTGATACTGCGAAGTGTACTTGATTATGTTGCACAATGATGAGACAATGTATTGTTTATCTTAGTAAGATTGAAGACTAAACTAGTAGGCTTAACCGAGCAAAAATGAAGAAATTATGTTTAAGTCGAGTTATGACAGAGTTGATCGAGTTAGTGGATGCCGAGCAAAAATCTAGTGTCGACCGAGTATCAGTTTATGCCGAGGAAATAGTTTTAGTAGTGACCGAGCATTTTACATGGTGACCGAGTGGATGATCACAGTGTTGACCGAGCATCAACAATTTTATATTTGAAGAGAATTCTTTTTGGGGACGACATTGTTTGAATTCTTGGGTTATGTAAAACATGTTGGATTTATTTATTGATTGTATGGAAGCATTTAATGCTTTGTAAAACATTTTATTGTAAATCTTTATGAGATTTGAGATGATTCTAGAAGAGGAGATGAAGAACATGAAGTGGGTAGATTCAATGAATCTGACCTAACCCTAAGATCTACAAAGCAGATTAAGCGGCAAAAGATAAGTTAACCTAACAAAGGAAAGTATTAAGGGAATCGAAGCATTAGGTATGTGTATGTATTGGTGAAGGAGATGCTGGAAGAACAGTAAAGTTTTATTGACTGTATAAGTGAA
Source organism: Chamaecyparis obtusa (assembly GCA_027943335.1). Taxonomy (NCBI): domain Eukaryota; kingdom Viridiplantae; phylum Streptophyta; class Pinopsida; order Cupressales; family Cupressaceae; genus Chamaecyparis; species Chamaecyparis obtusa. Next base: position 1,299,404 of record BSBK01000471.1, on the reverse strand, counting down.
AAGGCTGAAGGAAAAAGTGTGGTGATTGCTTGAAGGAAAGTTCCGAGCAGATCAGAAGTGGAGACGACAAAGTTTCAAAGTCAGTAAACCAGCATTTGTGTACTGAATTGGATCTGATATTTGCAAAGTGAGTTGTATGTTTTCAGATCAATATTACTACTACTTTCTAACCATTGTAACAGTCAAAATCCTTTTAATAGAGGTTAACCTAACAGTCATATGTTAAATCCTTTGAACAAGGTTGCATTCTAATGGAGTGTATGTAAGTCCTTTGACCAGGCTCACTTTTAACAGGGTGATTGAAATCCTTTAATCAGGTCACACTTGACAGTGTGTATTGTAACCTTTGATAGGGTTGGCTTTTAACCGAGCTCACTTTAGAAGAGTGAAAATAATAGTAGCATGTTACAAAGTGGTTTTTCCCATATTGGGTTTCCACTATAAATCCTGGTGTCAAAACTTGTGTGAATGTTTTGGTTTGAACATTTCTGTGTTTTACAAGTTAGATACAGCTGGGTAGTGGACTGCTAAGTTATATGTTTCTATTATTGAATCAGTGATGACTGAGGCTGATTTGGTTGCTTGATCTGATTTAAGAAAAGTTTTTGAAGTTATTTTATACATCAGGACCTGAGAACAACTGATTCACCCCCCCTCTCTGTTGTTCTAAATCATATTAACAGTAAACATCAAGGATACTACCAATCATGATAGAAACCAATCTCTACCATGATTGTGTTAGCATCCAAGGGAAAAAAAATTAAATTTAAATCTAAGAAATGTTGTACTCAAGTAGAAGGTGTATTTTAGCAACTTGGCGAGGATAATAGGTTAAAGGAGGTAAACACTAGTACATTTGACCTAGTTTTTCTACCAAAATTTTCGACCATGAAATATTTTTTTTTTGGTTGGTCGGATTATAGAAGGAAAACTTTGATTTTTTTTAATCCATGCCCATGTTCATCGAAAGTTCGACCAATACTATGTAGGTCAAACTTTCAATGACCATAGGCATAACTTTAAAAAAAAAAGATTTCATTTCATTATTACCACGGCGTATTTTTTCAAGGTTGTAGCGCGCGAAACCTCATCGACACTGTGTATTGGAAGATCATTGAGGTAACCTTCACTTTGGAGGGCAGATTTGGCACTGAGGTAACGTGATTTTGTTTTCCTAACTTGTGATAATTTGAACGCATCTATTTATTATTACTAGTTTAAAAAAGTTTGAAGCCAATTTGTTCCCCAAAAATGTCGTCTGTTGCATATTTTATTATTTTGCTGGGATTGGGATTAGCTGGGATATTGTTGGCGGTGCAGAGAAGGAAAAATATTTACTAGGGAGCTAGCCAAAGCTGTGGATTTCTTATCCATTATATAGATTGCCTAACGAAGATTTCAAAATTTAATTAAAAAAAAACTACATTTTCCATAAAAAATGACTGGTATTTACATTCATGCAAACCCGTATTGAAAGAAGTCAAGAATCTAATTGGATGGAAGGCTTCTAAACACTTCTATCTTTCATTTGCAAGTGGTTTTAGTTGATTTGATTAAGTGTGGAAAGAGAATCAGGTTGTAGAACAGGAAAACCCGTGGGTGTGCCCTAGCCGACAGTTTGAATTTCAAACATCAGTTTCTTTCCTACGATCCGATGAAATTCATTGGCATTTGGTGAGGAGGGAAAATTGTAGAATGTATCATAAGATTTTAATAAACTTACCATGGAGAATGTAGATTGGAGGAGTTTGATATGAAGATAGCCAGGCATCCGAAATGTGACTGGCATCATGACGAGCATAGACCCATAACTGTTATTTGGTTTCAATTTTGAGTCTCAATTCAAGGATTTGAATTTGAATTACTCACCTCTTAATGAGACCATTATGGGATTGGCCGAGTGCCAAGTTTTGAATGCACTTGTTGTATCAGACCGAGCATCAGGCTTTTTATCTTCGAAGGAGATGCTGTGGATTTGGGAGTTTGTATAGGGTCCAAAATCTATACCTCGAGGGACACTCTATCCAAGAGAACGTAGATTAAGACACGGTGACTATCTTGAGGGGTCTTTTGGGAAATTTAGAAACCAAAACCTGAAATTGTGCCAAGTTTGACTAGCGGCCTACATTGCCACAGGGGACAATCCTAAAGATTAGGGTGTGTTAAGACCGAGTTACAAACTTGGTAAATGAGAGGGATGTCAATATGAGTCAATTGACATTTAGAAAGGGTCTATAGGCTTATGAAGAATCTGTAACAGTCTAGGTGAGTGAAAGTACTTAGGGAGTACAGGGGTGCATCTTCACTAATGAGACAACAACTGTGAAGAGTCTCAGGGAGGAGTTATGGGGACACAATGTATTGATTGGCTGAAAATATTTTGAACACTTGAGAGTGTAGAGCCTTGGTGGGCGTCATAATTAGGCCTCTGAGATTCTTGCATTTGGGAGGCCTAGAGAATGATCCAGGCTTTGATCTTTTTGGAGGACGACTGCCTCAAGGAGAGTGTCAAAGAATCCCAATAACACTTGGGGATTCTATGGTAAAACTTGGTGTTAGATGCAGAAAGCCAAGTTTGCAAGCCCAGGAAGCACTCTATACTAAAGTGACAACCGTGCCTTGAAAGGTTGATAGACTAGTCTAAGGGGTTGGTTAGGCCATTGTAAGGTCACTTAGGTTGGGTACAATAGTTAAGAAACAAATAAGAAAATATAATCCAGCTATGATTGAAAGTGGAGAAATGGTTTATAATGTGAAATTAAAGCCTATATATATTTTAACCTCTTAATAGAAATGTTGAATCAAATGTACAACCTTTGGCATTTTCAAGAGTTGTTTATACACTAAAAATTTAAGCCTATATATATTTTAACCTCTTTCTACTTAATGCATGCCAATATTCTACACAATGTCACTTCATTCTTGACTAGTCTCTATTCTCCTTGTTTGACATTAGTAACTTCCCTCCTGCAAGAGTCCAACAATTGATTTATTTGTTGTCATGCACTTTCCATTGATAGATACAAACAATATATTTTGAAATAGCCCAAGAATGAATGCTTCCATTGCTGACTTTGACTGAGCTCTACCCTTTCTTCTCAAAGATGTACACCATATAATATACACTAATTTCTAGGCAATGTCTGAAACTATTGAAGTGGCTATTAACTCTTTCTTGCATTTAACTTCTTTTCTGCTCTGATTGACATACATTAGAACTTCTTATCTTTATTCCTGAAAATAAGAAAACAAAAGGCTTAAACAAATAATTTGAGGCTTTGAATTGTGATCATTGGATTGGATCAAATCATGGAGTTTTGGATTAAAATTTATCATATGAATTACAGTCACAATCTACATAGGCCATTAAGTCTCAAGGTAGTGACTTTCTTGTCTTAAGGTTGAATTACAGTCACAATCCAATTCGTTAAAATTGAGTCATAGGAGGGAAAAGTACCATTGAATCCATATAAGTCACAGTCCTAATTTTAGGACAAACCTTCACCAAGCTTTTGCAGTTTCAATTTTTTGCCTCACAAGTGGCTGTCTAAATTGTTCATGAGTGTGGAATTCTTTTTCTGGCTTTAGAGACCTAAAGGGAGAATAGTTCTCACAACTTACATGAATGAATCAGTGAATTCCTATACCTGTCCCACAAGGAAACACAATTTTTTCTTTTGAATAATAAAAAATGTTTATGAAATTAATCATCTCTGAGTGACTTTCATTTTGTCGGCATGACTTTCATTTTATCATTTCAAGACGTAAAGCTATACTGATGACACTCCACTTGATATATTGACTATCCATGGGTTCAACTCTTCGGGGTTTGGGAATCACACTATTATACTTCTAAGACCCCAAACCTTCAGCAGTCTCTTATAATGATTCAAAATGTCCAAATCTCCAAGCAATTAAACACAGTCCCACTGCAACACCGAAAACCCCAATTTTGTGTCTCCAAACCCTTGTTTTTAGGGCTTTATAAATGTCCTATCTCCATGCACTTCTGCATCAAATTGGTGACTGATTCACCATCTACTCAACATGTTAGAACATTTCCAAACATAAAACTCGCCCCTTGTTTGGATAGATTAGCCATTGCTATACTTTGGCATTCATTTTCAATGTATTTTCTCACTGTTCAATGTTGTGATCACCTTTAACCCTGCTTGATTCTGCACATGCAATGTTAGGAATTTATAATACAAGTTAAAAAATGTCACTCCATGAAGATTAGGCCTCTATGTTCATGGAATGACCCCCATTCTTCTTAAAGTCCTATTGTAGTAACAAAACAGAGAAAGAAAATTGTACAAGTCAATATATGTCGCTGTTGTGTGGGTACAGTCACATTAGGTGACTCTCAAAACATTTCAAATCTTACTATGTGACCTTCAATTCCATGTTTGTGTCCGTCCAAAAAATTGGAATTGGAATTTTGAAATTCCAATTTTGCCCCCAAAATGGGCATTTCATCTTCCACTCAAATAGGTGGAATTGGAAATTCCAATTTCTAATTCCAATTTTTCTAAAAGAAAATTTAATATTTTGTGGGATCCGTGACTATAAGGATGTATATTATATTGCTATAAGGATGTATATATATACATGTGTGTATATACATATGTGTATATACACATAGTGTGTATATATACACAAATGTGTGTATATCTATATACACACACATGTGTATTTATGTATATATAAGGATGTATATATATACATGTGTGTATATATATGTGCGTATATACATATGTGTATATACACACACACATGTATATGTGTGTATATGTATATACACACATGTATGTGTATATATATATGTGTATGTGTGTATATACACACACATATATGTGTGTATATATACATGTGTGTGTGTATATACATACGTGTGTATATATACAGATTCGAGAACCTTTTCCAGTGTCCAATCTACCTATGCCAATTTGGGAGCCGTAGATCAGAGTGTGGATATCCATCAATTCGAGCCAGAGGCTACAAACAGTATAAGGATTCCATCAAAACATAAAAGACAGGGAAGTTTTAATCTGCACAAAATATATTTATTGAAAAGGCTCATAGAGGCACAAATTCAGATTACTGGATCTTAGTAATGGACAGAACAACTGGAAAAATGATCAAGGGCATACTGATTATAAGTAAACTAGTAAACCAAAGGACATGCTTTTACTACTAAATCTCTGTTTGTTGAGAATATTGATTATAAGTACTTGACATATATCACAAATGTTGCTAATTAAGGTTGGTGGGATAATTACGCCTATCCTGAAAAAAGACTGTCAAATCATTATGCTTTCAAATCAATTACCTATCGACGTATCCCTTGCGAGGGAGAGAAGCCAAACACATAAAGAACATACACATAAACACTGCAACTGAAAAACTTAAATACGGTGAAGAAAAAGAATAATGCAAAAATTATTACTATTTTGGAAGATGCAAATCCAATCGAGGAGATGCTGAAGAAGATAGATGAATTGATGGCGTGAGCACGTCATTTTGAAGTAAGCAGTATTTATTTTATTAGGGATTTTTGGGTTATCGTCATCTGTATCTACAACTATTGCCTATATTGTTGCAGGTGTTTTTCCCCTATCCTGAACATCAAATTGTGACAAAAATATCAGTAAAACTATCATAATAACTCCATGAACGTTGTTTTAAGTAATTATCTATGAATTTTGTGTATTAATATTGAATTATATGTCATGTCAATGAATATTGTTATGTGTTAATGGGGAATTTAGATTGATGTTAGGGGGAGGGGGGGTGAGGCCAGATGAGCTTCCACCTTCACTTGGTTGGCCTTGTTAAGTAGAGAATATTAAAGTATTCTCGAAACCAAGTGAAGCTCAAACTAACATACCTTCAAAGGTTTCTTCTCTCATATATTAAATGTAGCCATACATTAAGTTAATAATCAAATGACTATTGAATGAACAATAGAGATGCATGGTAATATATTGTATAAAGATGGAGAAACAAATGTCAAAGAGACAAATACTTGGGAACCAATGACAATGCAACTTTAGTATATGTTGTTGTTATAGAGAAATCGGTTAGAAACCCATCAATAATATATATATATATATATAACCAAAAATTATTATTGGTCTCTTTTTTGACATTTTAATAATAGTTATTTCGACAAGAATGCTATGTGTTCGACGTCAATTCTAACAACATTATGGACCCTAATTGGTCGCAATTTCGCAAAATGTTGGTCGCATAGATAAAAGGTTTGATCTACAATTCTTCCAGGTAATTCGGTTGGTAATTCAACCACTAAGGAGGTTGGAATTTCGACGATGGTTTTTCCTGTCGTATAATCAATGAGCAAAAGTTCAACAACAGTTTTGGTCGTCTGTTCGACCAATGGGTATCGAAAATTTGACTAATCCTCGTCGAAAAATAGGGTAAAATTTACTAGTGAAATTGGTTTTAAAACATACTATAGTACCATACACTATGTTGAGTGTGAAACCTAGAGGAGAAATTACAAAGTAGGCTATTTTTTTACTATATACTACCTTTCTTGTTTAAAGTTTTTTTTTAATGTTTGATTTCTTTTGAGTTCATGGACATGTTAAGATCATATTTTTATTCTTGTAAAATTGTTAGATATTATAATTAAGGTTGTGATAGTGACTTAGCATTTATCCTTTTACTGGGAGCTTTTCGGATCCAATGCTGGGTGTTGTTTCCTTGAATTTGGTGTGCTGGTAGAAGAAGGTAGCGAAAGTCGAAGATGGTTGGATAACTGTTAAAGGGAAATATTCAAAGAAATCCTCTTCATCATTCGACATGACCCTCCGTTCTCATAAAAAGAGGATTTTTGAATAGTCTTGCTGCTATCCTTTTTGGACTGTGGTTTTAGTTTCTTATTTTGATGCAGTGTTCTCTTGTTGTTGTTTGTGTGTCCTTCATTTTCTTGGATAGACTGATTCTTGAGGTGCCTGGGCTTTTGTTTTCGCTGGACTATTGTACTCTTGGAACTCCTATAGTTTTATCTTAAGTTCTAGTATTGTAAAGGGTTTCAGGGTCCCTTCAAAACCTGTTGTTACCTTAATCAAAAACATTTATCCTTTTACTATTAAGCACTTAAAGACAACCAATTATTTTTAGAGATCAGAGCTTTGAGATTCCTCAAAAAAATCTTGTTCTACATTAAAAGAGTTTTGAGTAATTAATTGTATAAATTAAATCTTCAAAATTAATGGAATCAATTCTTTGTACACAAAATTATATATTTACTTAATTTCTAGTTTGGATCATTTCTCATCTTCATAATTAATTCCAAAAACTTTTTATTTAAACTGTATTAATTATACTTTTCATTATTTGTATACAATAAATATAGTTTCCAGCCTAGGCTTAATTATTGACCTTACCTATCAAGCAACATTTTGTTAATATTATTTATTCATAATTGCTCTTCCAAAAGCCAAGGTATAATGAATATGGTGTTTCCTCTTCTATGAAGCATCTAAACAATAGCTACCTTTGGTCACTACTAATCATGGTAGAAATTAGTCTTTACTAATAAGGTTTGAACACTAGATTTGACTATCCTAGAAATGATGTAAATGTCAAGAAAGCTATTGATCATGGTAGAAACTAGTCTCTACTAATAAGATGTGAACATTAGATTTTACTATTCCACCAATGATGTAAATGTCAAGGTCGCTACTAAACACAGTAGAAACTAATCTCTACCATGATTGTGCTAACATCCAAGTCAAAAAAACAAAGCTTAAAGTCAAATAAATGTTAAAGTCAAGTAGAATGCGTATTTCACAACTTGGTGAGGACAATAGGTTGAAGGAAGTAAATTGAGTTCTAAAACATACTAGTAGTAGACACTAAGTTTTACTTTACACTATCCTGTTTGTTTATACTTGTATTTTTATGTTTGTTTTGTTTCAAGTTCATGGACATGCTAAGATCATATATTCATTCATGTATGAGCACTAGATACTCTAACAAATGTTATATGACTAAGTTGGGAGATATTCTTTTATTGGTGTTGCAATAGCAAGTTGACAGATATTCTTTTCTTGATGAACATGTAAGACATAACCATATTTTTTTAGAGATCAGAGCTTTGAAATTCCGAAATATAAATTTTGTTCCACATCAAAATAGTTTTTAATAATAAATTTGTACATTAAGTTTTAAAAATTAATAGAATCAAATAAAAAGTTTGCAGAAAATAGCATATTTCTTTTATTTTGATAGTAGTTTAAATCATTTCTAATCATCATATTTAATCATAAATTATGTCCCAAATATTATAAAAATCAAGTATACATGTAACTTTTTCAATAACTTTTTATTTTAAGCTAATACTAATAAATATAATTTCAAAGTGTCATCCAATACCTGTTATGTTCTTCACCAATAGTCATTCACTAAAAAATGCCAGTACTTGTGGCCAAATGTCTGAGCAGTTGTTACGAAATGTCCCAATAGTGGCACAAATGAACCAATTACCAACCAAAAAAGCTAGAAAATGATCGGCTATTAGTACATGTGTTATCATTTTTGAGGTTCCTTTAAAATATGTAATAGGAGGTCAAATGTAACAGTTATTAGACCCTAATGATTACGGGGTCCTTTCCCTAGTTGATTTTGATTGAGGAGTTTTAGCTAATTTTGAGTTTCCCCACGGAAAATTTGGCAGTGAAGAACTTTTTTACCCGGTCAAAATCACCCCACACGGAACCACCGTTATCTATATATTGTCTATGACTCTATAGAGCACCCAGAATGTACCACGAACCTGCATTAGAAAGCTCCATATGACAACAAAATGTTAGCTAAATAGAAAGAAACAAAACAAGAAGGAAAATATATATAGTCAAATAAAATAATTCCAAAGGGCGTTACCTACGAATACCGGCAATGGCTAAAGGTGCGAGGATTTGCACCTCGTTCCCCGCACCTTTAGCCATTGCCATACCCATACCGTGCGACCTTTGTACATGCGTTTACATATCCCATCACAGTCAAAATAGTACTGTAAGCATTGCAGTCACGATCACCTTGTCCAGTCAAAATAGTACTGTAAGCATTGCAGTCACGATCACCTTGGCATCCCAAATGTTTGACAGATTGGACAAGGTGATCGTGACTGCAATGCTTACAGTACTATTTTGACTGTGACGGGATACGTAAACGCATGTACAAAGGCCGCATGGTATGGATATGGTAATGGCTAAAGGTGCAGGGAACGAGGTGCAAATCCTCGTACCTTTAGCCATTGCCGCGAATACCTTCGTCCAATTACTCTTGCGGAATCCAAACGGCAACGTATAACGTAACGGGAAATTGCAATGCTTTAAAGATAAATAAGTCCGCTACACGCAGGCTGTTACCGAAGCAGCGATTATTTATTTCCCGCGGTAAAAAAATTCAGCCCTCACAGAAAAAAGCATACGGCGATTTCTTATTTTAAGAAGGAATTATCCATTTCCCGTTACCTTTGACGGACAAATTCTGCCCCAAATTTGAAATGATCTGGCGTTTATTATATTATCGTTTGCAGTATTGTCCAGATGATAAACATTTTACAGTATAATATCAAGGTATATGAAATTAATGATTGCGGACAGGGAAACAAAAACGAGAATTTGAGTACTGACGGAGGATTTCATGTAAATTTTACAATCTAGATCAATGGCTTCTAACTTCTATTGGCATTAATATTTAAATATACACTCTGCGGGACTTTAATAGCATTTGTAGCTAGTAAAGCTTGTATCAGTCAATGTAATTTTGTGGAGCAAAATAACCAAACCCTAGGTAAAAAAATTGAGAACACGGAGCGCCATTCTGGAACTGTATGCTGCTGCTGCTGCTTAGCTCTGGACCGGCCAAAACGTGAGAAAAAATGTATTTAGAAAAAGCGGAGGAACGAGCAAGGGTTTAAGAGAAAGCCAGGTCTTCCGCTCTGGTAACATGGCGAAGCCTGCTAGGCTTGGGGCAAAAAGACGTTCTCCTTCGCAATTGATGAGAGGAAGGGCGGATGAGCGCAGAGAGAGCTTTCTTCATCCATTCTCCTCCTTCCACGCTGCCGATTCTCACCAGTGAGTTCTTCATGGCCGATCTCCGGATCTGCAGCTGAGAATTTAAAGGTGCGGAGGCAGGGGAGCAATTTCTATGGAGCTTGCAACGGAAGGAACCAGGATGATTGCTAGGCGAGCAGAGGCACATCTTCCTCGCTGAACCAGACGCAACGGCCGCTCTCTGCCCGGCCTTTGGCGAAACCACGCGGACAGGGGAACGGGCGTGAAGATTTCTCTTTGGCGAAGAGGATCTGACCAAATCGAACATCACAGGTGAGGAACGGCCACGTCTGGGGGACAAGTTGAAATAAGAGGAGGAAGAGTAAAAATGGCGGGTCGGGGATTGGGAGCGCTGAAGGTTGAAGCTGGCGAGAGGCAGAACAGGGGCGCTACATCTAGACTTTGCAGAAGCCATTGATTTTTAGCTTTGGTGTCAAACCGAGGAGAGGTGAATGGTTGAATATATAGCCCCAGTTCGTCTTAGCCGGCGAGACCAATTCCATTCTTCATCGGCATACTCCTTGACTTCCTGGTTTGACGGAGAAATCGAGGGACCCGGTTATTGATTGATTGGAGTAGAATTCTAGAATCTATATTAATACTTAGGTTAGGGGCACTTTGGGTGGCTCCACACGTTATCCCCACGGGACAACAGAGTAGTGTTAGCAGCATCGGTTTCACGATCATGATAGATATTATCCCTTTCTTCCGGGCACACTTTGTTGTTACTTGAAGATGAATCAGAATAGTATACTCAATTCATATGAGGAAAGAGATAACAACTAGTACCTTTTTATTGTTGTTACGAGATAAGCAATGTTTGTGACGATTGAAAAATGACATTAGTATTTTTTTAGGGATTTGTACACAATCAGATTCATTTAACAATTCAATATGAGTTATGAGTCATAATTTGAATCTTTCGACTAAGAGTTAAAGTTGAGGCACAACCTCGGTCTCAGTCTTTGCGACTTGCATTCTGGAAGAGTTGATTTCTAATAGATTTATTCAAAATCATTTAGAACTAAGGTCTATTAACTAATATTTGTATTATTATATAGATACATGTAAATAGAATAGTAAAATATAATGTCTTCTATACAGAATTAGATTCATTTAACAATTCAATATGAACTATGAGTCATGATTTAAATCTTTTCAATTAAGAGTTAGAAATATAGGGGTCTTTATTATGTTAAAAGTGTCTCATGTTACGATTTAAGTCTCATCTTTTTAAGTGTAGGGGTTTTACAAACATGATTCCTAGTAGACTCAGTCAGAACCATTCAGACTCATCAATTTGAACTTACATATATAAACTAAATCAAATAATGGCAATAGATAAAAAAAATATTTTACAGTAGTTTATTGAGATAAAGAGAATCCAAATTTGTGAAATGTATCAAATTATATTATATAGTGATACATATGTATAGACATATATGTTCCTATAATTGAATGCACAATGTTAAATTTTGTTTACATCTTCGTTCTATTTACTTATCAACTTATCTTTATTGCCTCCTATGATTGCAAATACTAGTTTTATTTAGCTAATTTTTAGTTCCCCTAACAAAAACTTTGGTAGTAAAGAACCCTTTTAAACATTAAGAACATTAGTTTTCAACAATCTATCATTGTTATTGTTCGCTTCTTCTGGTTTAGATTATGTATTTTTTTTGCATCAAAGATGTCAAAATCACTCCAAATGGAACTTGCATTAGAAAGCTCCATATGCCTAGAAGTGTTAGCTAAATAGACAAGAGAACATAAAGGAAAATATGTTTCTAGATAAATAAAAGAAATTCCAAAGGGTGTAACTGTGTGTGTATATATTGTAACTTGTAAAACCAATCACAACACTTCACTAAGCTATTAGATCAATTGATTAGTATAAGAAAATATTCAAATGAACTCAATAAACCAATTCAGAATAGTTTAGTGCTTCCTAGTCACAATGAGTATGATTTATCTAGGATTTTTCTCTTAGAATTGGCAATAGATCAGTGACAAGCCACTATGAGATGGAAGATTTATGAAATTGCACCTAAAATGAATGCAAATTGAGATTATATGTTGGCATTATGTTGAGTTGGCATGGTTCCAGTAATTGAATGCAATTGGTTTGGTTGTCATTGATGGAAACTAAGTTGGTTTAGTCATATACCATAATCGGTGAAGCATAGGATGCAATCGGTGTGAAGGATAAGTAATCAGTCATGCAAGAAAATGGTTAAGTCTAGAAGATCAGTAGATAGAGAGGTTATCACTTTGGTAACAGTTGTGACAAATGGAGAATTATGAGGTGTGGTCACAGATACAGTATCAACATGATCAGAGTAAAGTGTGGTTTTGACCACAACTCATTTGGTTGATCGGTGATGGAGATTTTGGTAACACAGTCATTCAGACAAGTAAGAACACTTGTTGTTCTTGAGCATCAGTTGGAAGATGTTAGATCGATAAGCAGTATAATAGTTGTGATGATACTTAGTGTTATGATGACATGTAATAATGGTTATAGAATCGATGAGGAGCTAATTTCATAATCGAGGATATTATTTAAGAAAGATCTAAGACGGTGCATTGGAGAATTCAAAATGTGTTTGACTATTTTGGAGAAATATAATGTGTATCTTATTGTAATCCATTGTGGTCATAGGGAATTATGGCTTGCATAGAGATTATCACTTTGAAGGGTAAGTTTTTAAATTTCATAAAGTCGGTACTAGAAATGTATATAAGTGGTACTGTTCATATATTGTTGGTGTTATGTTGTTGAGAGTTGATGTTATTGGTGTGATATGGTAAAGTCAATTAGGGTTGTGATCAGAGATCTAATAGACTCAGATTCGTGAGAAGTTACAGAGAGCGAGAAATAGATTGGACCTGTCAAGCGGTCAGTGCTATATCTAGATCATTCAACTTGTTGTTCCCTAAATAGTTACAACAAGCAAATCCCTTAACCAGGTGAACTTTAACAAGTTCCTATTGTAAATCCCTTAGTCGGGTAAGCTCTTAACTGAGTCTTATAAATCCTCTATCAAGGTAGCTCTTAGAAGATTTGATTGTACTTCTATCAAGGTACTAGTCACTCCTAATAGGTTGAACCCTCAAAAAAGGGTAATTGTAAGCTCCTAACAAGGCAAACTCATTTACTATAGTAGTGGGCTTGTGGGTGTCATCCCCGCCGTGGTTTTTCCCTCTAACCAAGGGTTTCCACAAAAAAATAATTATGTCATGTGTGATGATTTTGTGGATGTCTAATATTGCTATCTTTTATTTGCTTACTCCAGTTATATACTTTACTATTTGGAAGGTATTAGTAAGGTTAATCAGATCGATCGTTGAATTAGTTTTAAATTTATTTGCATTGATTCACCCCCTCCCCCTCTTAGTGCCTAAGAATTATAACATGACCAACATGATTATTCTATGAACTTGAATGCAATTAGACAATATGTAGCCTATGATAGATTGAATTATGAGTCTACATGATCAATTAAGATATAGAATGCAATGAGATTTGATCTAAGATGCTCAATTAACACTAAATGCTCAAAAAATGAAATGAAGAAACTCTAGAGACAATTTGGCATTATCTCCTTGCAAATGATCTAGATGTAGAAAATGAGCTTAGTTGATGTTCTTTTATAGATTTTTCTTCAAGGTAAATTTGAGTTCAATGGTTAGGATTGATCTACCATGAATGGTGAAGATTGAACCTTGAGTGATCCATGTGAATTTGATCTCATTTCCTTGAGCCAAGTCACTTGTCCTTTTGTGGTTGAGTAGATAATAGGAAGATTAATTAATTCACTTAATTAATATTCCTATCCATGATATTTTTTTTATCTCAATTTAATTAAATAGCTAGGATTAATTAATGAATTAATGTTCTTTAATTATTGATCATTGATGCTTTGATGTTTGATTATTGATTGATTGTTGTTGAATAAATCATGTAAGTAAATTGATTAAATTATCTCACACAATAATGTTTAAGATCAATTTGATTTGATAATCGGGTATGTGTAGGATCATGGTACACCAAGCTATGGCCTTAAGTGGAAATGAAAAATTAGCAAATTGGGCTTAGTCAACTTGACATAAAAAGTTGAACAAGTTATCATTCGTATGTCAAAAAGTTGTAAGAATAGAACCTATAGGAAATTGTAGGAAATTGAATTTAGTTTATAAACTACTAGCCCTTTTCTGAAAAAAAATTGAATCTAATTGGTGAAAATTATAGATTTCAATGTAATAATACGAAAATTTTAAGAAAAAGATAAGTAGGTGTATGTCTTACCACCTTAATCACAATCAAATGATAATATATTTTTATAAGATTCTAGATATAAGTAGTAGACTCACACCCGGATGTGACACATATTTTTTTGTAATTTTTTTCCTAGTAAACATTTAATTATGAATTTTTTGCTACAACTTTTTTAGAATAAAAAACTCCCATGTCTGACCACCTTAACTAATTCTAAACTTTACAAAACTAAAATTTTTTTTTTCTCTTGTCGTAGGTGAAGCATAGAATGTGACGCATGTTTCAGATTTCAAAAAGGTTATACCGTTTGACAGTTATAGTTTTTTTCAATCAGCCTGTCAGTCAGGACTTTATAGGTAACTCAATTAGAAAATAAGTAATAATTACTTACTGAACTCAAAATTTGACAATAATTATATTGATGGAAAGATGATAATCTCCTTAAGAAACCTTTTTTATTTCATCAAATTCGGGTGAAAAAAAAAGTCGTTAACAACATGGTCGAAGTTTGAAAATCAAAGGAACAATGAAAAACACATTTTTGGGGTTGACCATCCAAGTTTGGCATCCCAAAGCCAAAACCTAGAATGCAAATCCTGAACCAAATCTCTAGCTGTGTCAGAGGTAACATGTATCCAGATTAGCGTGTACCCGATAGTTATCAAGTATTATTAGATACCCGATATATTATGTAAATTTATTCCCCCATTCTTCACATATATGATATATGTTATTATATATATATATATATATATATATATATATATATATATATATATATATATATATATATATATATATATATATATATATATATATATATATATATATATATATATATATATATATATATATATATATATATATATATATATATATATAATATGAACTATTATATATTTAATATTATATTATATTATATTATATTTAATGATATATTATATTATAATACAATATATTATATTATATTTAATGATATATTAAATTATAATATGATTGATGTGAACCTAACATGTTCGGAACATGTGTAGACAGTCAAACATTAGTTAATAGTAGCATATACCAAACATATAGAAAAATATCCACAAGCCACCTCGGATAGAGTTAAAACTAGAGCATCTTGTCACCATTTAATTTTCTCTTAGAATAGGGATGTGGATGTGCTCTCGAAGCACAAGGAGCATGTCCCCAATGTTGTTTAGGAAGGATTAGGATCATTTAGGAACCATGGATACCCCATAATGGGACAAAAACTAGGTATGGTGAACCTATTTTGCCCCTAGAATCCCAAGGATCCAAATGAAGGCAAATGCAGATTCTAAGCTATGAATGCTTATACAAAGTTGATTTTAGCCAAAAGATGAGTGTGATATGAATGGGAATGATATGGAAAGCTTGAAAATGAACTATAATAATCCATTAGGCTATGCTAAGATGAGTTATGAAAGCATAAAATAGAAGTAAATCTAACAATTATGCTTATGCTAAGATAATCTAGATTCAAATTGACATGATAACAATGCATGGAATGATAAAAACTAAGCTTATAATTTTCTCTTGGAAGTGAGCGTATTTATAGGATTTTCCTAAGGGCTCGGGTTAGGAAGGAGGGTCAGAGTTAGTGGTTTGGTTAGGGGTTGAGTTAGATGGGATAGGGATTGCATTCATGGTTGAATGCCCTAAGGGTTGCTCACACATGTGTGAGAAACACTTGGAAAGTGTGCTTAGGGGACCAAGATGGAAGAAGAGTCATGGGCTCTCATTTATGGTTGTAAGATCCATAAATGAGGGTGTAAGAGGGCTATTAATGACTCTTACAAAGTCATTAATGAGGGTTGACTTTGGAGTTAAAGAGGTTGGATTAGCGTAAGATGGTTAGGAATCCCTACATAAGTTGGGTTAGGGAGTGATTAGGGATGGGTAGATAGGTTTATGGCTTTCTAGAAGATTCTAGGGTTTTGAGGATTAAATAAATATTTAATTTATTTAAGGATTGTGACTTCATTTATTAAATAGTAATTTAATAAATAGGGGATTTAAATATTTTTGGCAAGGATCTTTTAATTAAATGTTTTAAATTAAAATAGGAGAGAATAATGGCATAAAAATGAATTAATTAATAAAATAATTAATTAATTAATTAATGATGATGTCATTAGGGATTTCTACAAAATAAAATGTTTTCATTTAGCAAAGGGATTTTAGGTGTCTACATTTTTCCCCTCTTTGATGTGATTTCGCAAGTGGCATGGTGTCAAAGCCAAGAAAATAAGATGCCCTAGGTTAGAATAAGAGATAAGGGGTTGTGCCCCCTCGAGAAAATAATGCAAAGAGGAAACTTTAGGGAATTTTCTCGAAAAGAACACAGAAGGAAAGGATGAAAAAAAATGACAAGGGGGGGATAAACAGACAGCCTTCCAAGAGAAAAGATGCATGAATACAATAATGATGTGAGATGCAGGATGTGAGATGAAGCTGTATGAAGGATGCAAGATGCAAGATTAATCTATATGATGCAGGATGGGGGATTTGGGTAGCTCGTTGTGTTGGATATTTTTGAGAGAACATCCTACATGGACCTAGGTTGATTGATGAAAGATTAGGTCAGACAAGAGGAAGGATACATCCTCAAGGACCCGTTTGATGAGGAGAATGTGTGTTGTTTTTGGAAAATGATGAATTGAGGATAATAATGTGATCAAAGATAATAAAAAAATGATGTTTCTAAAGTACAAGGCTGGGTGGGACAAGTTATCTGATCAAAGCTACTGCAGGATTGGCCAGGATATGTACAAAGAATAGGGAGATATTTACAAGGGAGCTCAAAAGATAAGAAAAGATCCATAGGAACAAATGAAATAACAAGTATCCCACAAAACCTTTTTCCATAGGTAGGATGATGAATGATGATTGATTGGATTCGATTTTATTGAGGATTTGGTATGATGAGGATGGTGGAGAATTACTACGTGTCAAAAATGATTTGTTGCTTCCTCATGTAGGATCAAAGAGGATAGGATTGTCAACCTAAGATAGACTGTTGATCTTCGAAAGATGGGATCCTTTCCAATGTATGCCAATATCTTTCTCGAGATGATGAGGCCTACAAATACAAGTATGAGATGCCCTAAAAAATTCTTAGTCAAAGGGTAGTGATGGGATGATTCTAGTTTAAGATAAGTATTAAAGAAACTCAAAGGATATGGCACAAAGAAGATGGTGGATAACTGGATGAGGATTCCTATGACAAGAGATAGGTAAGATACTTGAACCTCAAAAAGGATCAAGGGATGATTGCTGAAGCACTTAGCTGGATAGGTCACAACAACTCAAGGGCTAACTTACACAGAGGATGGGACCTAAAGACACATATGTACAAATAAGCTTAGGTGGAGAAATGATTGATGCTAGGGTACAAGACTCAGGAAAAGATATATAAGGGATCTATGGATGAAGTTGATGTTGCAAAGATATGCAAGATGATGCCCCAGTTGGGATGGAAAGACAAGATGGACTAATGGTGGATAGGCTGATGATCGATGATGTGTCCTAAAATGACATGGATTTGGGAAGGATGCATCCCAATAATGATGATTGGATTGAGATCAAGGCTTGCCACAAGACTAGAAACAAGACTAAGGATGTGATTGGACAAGCTTGGCTTGTTGTTGGACTTTGGATAGATAGAGGATGTGGATAGGATTTGCAATGTTGGAAGATTACTAGGAATGTTTGGATATGGATGAATGTCATTGGATTGCATGGGGATAGCCTATAGCTAGATACCAATGACAAAAGAAGTACCAAGGGATGGAAAGATGTCAGAAATGATTAGGGATTAGATGAGGATAGAGGAAACACTGAGGATTTGGGATGGAGGAACTATTGAGGGATTTGGATGGAGGAATGCTTGGGGATTTGGATGGAAGAATGCTTGGGGATTTGGATGGAGGAATGTTGAGGATTGGATAGAGAAATGTTGAGGGATTCAGACGGAGGATTGCTTGGGGATTTGGATAAAGGAAATGCTTAAGAATTGGATAGAGGAAATGATTAGGGATTGGATAGAGGATTGCTAAGGATTTGGATAGAGGATTTTCTTAGGATTGGGATAGAGGAAATGTTGAGGGATAGGGATAGAGGATTTTCTGAGAGATTGAGATGGAGGAACTACTGAGGGATTGGATAGACAATTTGCTGGGAGCTGTGGATAGAGGAAATGCTGAGAGATTTGGATGGAGGAAAATGCTTAGGGATTATATAGAGGATCTGTTGAGGATTAGGATAGGAATGCTGAGGGATTTGGATGGAAAATGATATGGATTGGGAGATGGAAGATAAGGATTTGGATAGGTCTCCAAGGAATATGTCACCAAGGAATAAGATGCCCCCTGCTTAGGATAGTTCATTCATTTAGAGGCATTAGGTCAGGGTACGATTGGATGGAAGATAAGATGACAAGAGGATGAGGAAGGTAGATTGAAGCCTAGGATAAGGGGTGGATGAAGATAGGTGGTTGAATGATGTGATGGGGAAATGGATGTTCTTTTTTGATATTTTTCTTGATTTTTTCTTTTCCGACTTTCTGATTTGTTGCTGACTTTCTTTTTTGACTGGATGTTGGTACAACCTTATTAGGATTTGGAAATTATGCAAAGGCATGGATGAGATGAGGTTGATGTGGGATATGCATGGGATGAGAGAGATGTTGGTAGAAAGTGTTTGGATGGAATAATGGAAAGTGATCATGATAGGGAGATGTTGTCAGGACCAACATTAGCACATGTTGTGAGGAAGGTGGATGAAGTCAATTGGATGTGGATATGATGGAGGATTTTTTATAGGATATTTTGGGACATAAGGACCCAAAATAGATTTAGGAGATGGAGAAGGGGAATGAGTAGCTAGGAGATTAGCAACATTGGATGCCATTATGGATGTTTCTTTTAGATGCATTGCATCTTTTTGCTTTGGGATCTACATAGTCTTTTCTTTATCTTTGGTGGGCCTTTTTGGCCATTGGGATGCATTGGGTTTTTCTTTTTCTATGATGGGCCTTTTTGGCCATTGGGATGCATTGGATTTCACTTTTTATTTGATGGGACATTGTGCCCATTGGGATGTATTGGGTTTTGTTTTTTCTTTCATGGGCCTTTGTGCCCATTGGGATGCTTTGGATTTCTTGATTGGATTTTTCTTTGCCTGAGCATGTCCTTTAGAGTGGAAATGGAAATATTTGGATCTTTGTGGATATTTATCTTTATGCTTTTTTTAATTGGAATCCAAATTGCGAGGAGCATTGGAAGGAATATGAGGAGATGTGCGGGATGAAGGAGATATAGATGGAGAGATGGAAGGAGATCGATAGATAGGAGATGTGGGAATGTGCCTTTGTTGATCCTGACTAGGAATGTATGGAACAAGATTTTTATGGTGGATGAAGGATTGAGTAGGATAAGATAGGGGATGATATTTTGGGTATAAGGCCCCAAAATGGATTTGGTATGTGGAGGATATGGGCTGGTAGATTTTGGGACATAGGAACCCAAAATAAATTTAGAGGATGAAGGAGGAATGTGATAGGTTGTCTTCAGTTGCAATGATGGAGGAGGAGGAATGACGTTGTATGCTTTGGAGGGACGATGGGAAGATGTAATGGTGGGTTTGAAAGTATGTTTGAATTTGGCTTTGGTTGTACCAACATTTTTGGAGGAAGTTCCTTTGGACGTGTGACCAATATCGCATGATCGTGGATGTTTCTTATCTTGGATGGGCTCCATATTTCCTTATTTATGTGCACCCAAGCCTTTGCCTTGATAATTCCATTTCTTGAGAATTTTATCCAAGTAAGGATACTTCTGGCTTGGGGAATATGATAAAAATCTAGTATCAGGTCACATGGTGGAAGATATGGAACTTATTATTTCTTCTTCAAGTGGGCCGCCATTGATAAATGTAAGTGGACCAAGGGGATAGAGTAATGGGGGTGGGATAGTTTGGATTGGAGAATCATTAAGTGGAGAAGATGGGATGATAGGATCTTGACTGGTATTGGAGGATGGTGATGGATCTACAGATGGAGAAGAGGATGGGAGAAATGGATCATGAAATAAAGGAAGTAGGATAGTGGGATCTAGAATTGGGATGATGAGATCTTGGATTGGAGGAATTGGGATGGTAGGATCTTGGATTGGGGGAATTAGGATGATAAGATCTTGGATTGAATATGATGGGAGTAATGGATCATGCAATAGAGGAAGGAGGATGGGGGATCTTGATTTAGGTCAATGAGTACTTCAACATGCTTTTGGACAAGATCTTGACTTGATTGGATTGATGCAGATAGAATGATGGAGGATATATGGATGGATTCTTTAGATGGTATGGATGAAAGGATGGGAGATTATACAATTGTGATCAAGGGAGGAAGGGTGAACTTGTGAGGTTCATTAGATATGCTTTGGACAATGCTAGGAGATGGAGACATGGATGGGGATTGGGTGGAGTCAATAGATGGAAATGACTCAATGATGCTAGTAGATGGAAGAGGATCAATATGCAGGGTATAAAAAAGAAGGATAATAGGTGTAGGTGAAGGAGTGATGGATGTAGGATGCGGATGGGGATCATCACTGATAGCTTCACATGCAGGATTGATATGGCATGGCTTATCAACTTTAGGAGAGGGATTTTTGATGGCCTCCTTGTAAAAATCCTTGGAGACTTTTGTGATGGAGATTGAGGTGAAGGATTAGAATGTGTAGGAGATGGGGAGCTAGGATAGTCCTCAAGTGAAGGTGGGGTAGAAGATTGTGAATTTTCTTGAGGGGATGACTGTGCAGAAGAGGAGTTGGAGGATGGCATGATTAGATAGTTCACATAAGTAGGTATGGAGAAAGCTTGTGAATTGGATTGACTAACTGATGGGATAGGGGTTATGGATTGAGATATGGAATATGAAGAGGATTGAGGGATGCATTCTTCTTATGGAAGGGGATTTGTGGAAATGTAGGTAAGAATGAAAGATGTTGGATTGAGATAGGATATAGTGGATGGTGGATCAAGATAGGATGGGGGATCAGGGTAATGGATTGGAAGACTATGATCTTGGATTTAGAAATGGTTTGGAGGATAAGGGGATGGAGGATTTGGACAAGGGATGTAGCTAGTAGTGCTATTGTGGAAAGATGGTGATTCGGATATGACCATGGAAGAAGATGGAGGTATGAAGGATTTATGCAGAGGATATGAAAGCTAAAGATAGGAAGAAGGTGTGGATGAATAGGATAATGGATTTCCCTTGTCAAAGGTAGGATAAGAAGAACTACTAGATATGTATGAAGGCATGATAGGATAGTTTGGAGGAATGATTGGATTCTGGGGGATGTTTGGATTAAGCTTGTTAAGGTTTTCAAAGTAATCATCATGATCAACAAGAATTTCAACATCATTGGGATAGGATGGAGTAGGACAAATTATGTAATAACCAAACTCATCATAATAGTTTTGAGACATGCTGACTTGCAGATGATTTGGATGGGGATGAAGGATGGAGATGCGTTCGAAGACTAAGGCTTAGATTAGGATGACCAACAAGCTCAAACTGGGATTGGATTTGACTCAAGATAAGAGGAAAGAGTGACTCTAGAAGAGGATGAAAAGGGGATGGAGGATTGACCAAGATGACTCTGCTAACCTAGGATATGGAGAGGAAAGGAGAATAAGACTGGATGGAGATGATGCAAAAAGACCGAAAGACCATGATTAGGAGACTAGGATGACAAGATTTTGAAAGCTTGGATAACTTCTGGATTTGGAGGATTGGGTGACTTCTAGATTTGGAGGATTGGACTGACATGGAAAACTATTTTGGTGTAGACCTCTTCATTTGTGTATGTTAAATAGATGTTTTGCACTGAGTTTGAAACTTTGAAAACACATCAAAGATGAACTACCTAAAGAAAAGCTAGTATCAAAATATTTTCCCACAACTTGGTACCCCAAAAGGGATACAGATGGAGAGAGTTCTTAAGGTGATCCGGGAAACCACATGGATTGGTCCTTGCAAAAATATTTTGATACCTTCAAGAGTAGATTGGGAAGCCTCTAATTAACAAGTGTTTGATTTGGTCTGTGGTGTCCTCCCAATCATTTTGTACGCGTGTGACTCACTTAAGAGCCTAGTTGACCATGCCAAATAGTAGGGATATTCACCTACCTTGGGCTACTATCAACACGCATCACTCGAGCTTGAGGGGATGAAGCAAGAGTTTACCCAGCGCTTTGTTTTTATACCGATTGGGGAAGTACTAGTTTGAGGTCATTCTCCAAAGAGGAAGTGATTTTCTCTTTGGACAGGCCTTGCTAAAAGTAAAACAAATTAACTTGTCCTAGTTCAATTTGTTTTACGTCACTTAGATTAATAATGTTTTTACAGAATTTGACAAACTCCTAAAAGCACATAAAAAAGAGTTCTTTTTTCCAAATCGATTAAGTTTTTTTTTCATGTCAAGACTTTCAAGAACACTTTTTAGGATTTGATTTGTTCTTTCATTGAAAATAGAAAAGGCTCTTTTGATAAAATTTTACAAGTATTTCATTTTGAGCTTTCAAGATTGATTTCTGCTTTTGGGATCCTAATTTGAACTTGATTTTGAATTGAATTGCCTTGTTTTTCACTTTGTGCACTTAAGATTGTGTATTCTTTAGGATTCAAATGAAAATATTGACATTGATTTGGTTCATTTTTTAGGGTCATTCAAGATGTGGTGTTAGTTTAAAAGTTTGAAATCTTTCCTAGATTTTGCATTTTGAGACTTCCGTAAAACCTTCAAAAACACCCAAGATTTGTAAATGAGGTTCATTTTAAGCAAAAACAAAGTGTGATGAGTAATTTTGATCACTTTAGGATTTATTTTGAATTTTTTAGGAAAGATATGTAGATTAGTTGTTTTTTAGGCATTCAAGAGTGAATGAAAGTTCATTTTAACCCCAAAAATGAGGTTTTTTAGTTCCTAGATTGCATAGAACCTTAAGATTTTGTAAATGAGGTTCATTTTAACCAAAAAAAAAGTGTGATGATTGATTTTGATCACTTTAGGATTGATTAGGATTGATTTTGAATAGTTTAGGAAAGATATGCAGATTCTTTCTTTTAGGGCATTCAAGAGTGAATGAAATCTCATTTTAAGCTTTGAATGGAAGTTGATTATGTTCCTAAACATGAAATAGAGTTAATAGGTCTTAGGATCATTATGGTTTTGTGATTAAATTTCCTTCCAAGGAGTACGTACAAACACCCAAGTTAGAAACTGTAATTTTGAAGGCTTAGAGGCACTAGGAGATCCAAATGAACTCTAAAAACCAACAAATACCAAGTTTAGGGCCTCACAAATGCCCTCTGTTTCCAATATGGGAATCCATGAAATTTTATTCTATACTATAGTGTCTTACAAGTTTACATAGGTTCCCATACGGCAATACAGGGGTTCCCATACGACAATTCATGCCAAAAGGTGGGAAAAGGCCCAAAAGACCTTGCCAAAAGCTCATACGACAATATACATATTATAGTATGACACTTGAAGGGTTCCCAAACAAAAATCCATGCTATAGAAGGTTTTTCATATGATTCTAACTCCAAGGATGCCGGAGATGTTCAGAAAAAGTGAGTTTTTGACCAAAAATCCCTAAAAAAGGAGTTTGAAGAGCATGGTGGGGTCCCACCTAGCATGTCAAAATGTGATAGATGTGAACCTTACCTATTAGAAACATGTTTAGATAGTTAAAAATTAGTTAAAAGAAGCATATACAAAAAATATCCACAAGCCACCTCGGATAGAGCTAAAACGGGAGCACCTTGTCACTATTTGATTTTATCTTAGAATAGGGATGTGGGTGTGCTCTCAAAGCACAAGGAACATGTTTCCAATGCTGTTTATGAATAATTAGGATCATTTAGGAACCATGGATACCCCATAATGGCAAAAAAACTAGGTATGGTGAACTTGTTTTGCCCCTAGAGTCCCAAGGATCCAAATGAAGGCAAATGTAGATTCTAAGCTATGAATGCTTATAAAAAGTTGATTTTAGCCAAATTATGAGTGTGATATGAATGTGAATAATATTAAAATCTTGAAAATGAACTATACTAATCCATTAGGCTATGCTAAGATGAGTTATGAAAGCATAAAATAGAAGTAAATCTAACAATTATGCTTATGCTAAGATAATCTAGATGTAAATTGACATGATAAAAATGCATGCAATGATAAAAAATAAGCTACCAATTTTCTCTTGGAAGTGAGGGTATTTATAGGATTTTCCTAAGGGCTTGGGTTAGGAAGGAGGGTCAGAGTTAGGGGTTTGGTTAGGGGTTGAGTTAGATGGGATAGGAATTGCATTCATGGTTGAATGCCCCAAGGGTTCCTCACACATGTGTAAGAAACACTTGGGAAGTGTTCTTAGGGGAACAATATGGAAGAAGGGCCATGGGCTCTCATTTATGGTTGTAAGATCCATAAATGAGGGTGTAAGAAGGCTATTAATGACTCTTACAAAGTCATTAATGAGTGTTGACTTTGGGGTCAAAGAGGTTGGATTAGCCTAAGAGGGTTAGGAATCCCTCCCTAAGCTAGGTTAGGGAGTGATTAGGGATGGGTAGGTAGGCTTAGGGCTTTCTAGATGATTCTAGGGTTTTGAGGATTAAATAAATATTTAATTTATTTAAGGATTGTGACTTCATTTATTAAATAGAAATTTAATAAATAGGGGATTTAAATATTTAAATGGGATTTAAATATTTCTGACAAGGATCTTTTAATTAAATATTTTTAATTAAAATAGGAGAGAATAATAGCATAAAAATGAATGAATTAATTAAATAAACAAATAATTAATAAATGATGATGTTATCAAGGATTTTTGCAAAATAAAATGCTTTCATTTAACAAAGGGATTTTACGTGTCTACAATTAAATATATTAAATAGATTATTGTAATCATCAAAAATTGGACAAGATCATTTAAGTGAGAAATCAAGGCAAAAACCAATGTAAATCAATCGTATCAATGTAATTAAATCAAAACAAGTTAAAATCAAAGAAAAATTGCAATCAAGCTAATAATCCAAATTAATTGAAAATCAAAAGTCATTAAATCATATTGAATCAAATAAATCACGATTAACCAATCAATTGTGTAATTAATCTAATTAATTACATAGTTTAATTTAAATTAAATCAACCCATTTAAGGGGTACACATGGCTAAACAAATTAAATAAATTCAATTAATTAATTCCTATTTTCTCTCCACCACCAAATGGGAGGAACATAAATCAACCAATAGGAATTGAGGACCAAGCTCACATGGATCAAGCCTAAATTGAATCTCAATCACTCACTTGGAGGATGCATCTTGTCCACTCATTTTGTCTTCTTGTCCCAAGCTTTGAGGACAAAATATTTAAATGGTCTCCAAAGGTGGAACCATGGACTTAACCCTCACCTAATCATGATCAAATCAACCACACCCCCTACCCTTGCCAAAATTTATAAAAGCAAGGCATAATTGAAGCAATAATCATCCACAAATTTGAGAATGGCATCAAGCCTCTTGTGATTTATAGCTAGAAAGGCAAATTTAAAGCTAAATAGGTGTAATTTCATTTGGAATTGAACTATTAGCTTTGTTTATCATTCATTCTTATTTTAGGACTGTCACTAATGGAAGCTTGTTGAGAGCTTTGCATTAGCATCCCTATATAGAGATCCATAGAGTGCTTAATTATCAATTATTTGCTTAATTACATTTCTTTTTGTGGTAATTTAGTTGTTATTTGAGTTATTGATGATACTAACCCTATGGAGGTAATTTTTTTAGTACACAAAATGGCGCCCATTGCGAGGCATTAGGCCTCATAAATTTTTAAATTTGGAGAAGTAAAAAATTTCTTGCAAATCTTGTTTACTCTCTGTTTTGCAGATTTAACAATGCTTTTGAGAGTTTCTCTAGCACTTTTAATTTATTCTCCAGTGCATTTGAGGTCTAAAATAGTGCTTCTACGACAAAGTTCTATGCCTTTACGTGGAGTTTCAGCACTTTCAATTTCTTCTATTTTCTATCTTATTTCTCTCAGCCCTTTTACCCTGACTCTCCAGTGTGTTCAAATCATTCTCCAGCGCTTCTAAGACTTTCATTTAACTCCTTTTCTTAATTAATTAACGCTTTCAATTTATGTTCTTGCACTTTTAATATTTTGTTGCAACACATTTAATTTGTTTAATAGTGCGTTCAATCATTTTAGTAGCGCTTTTAATAGATTCTGTTGTGCTTTCAATTAAATTAAGAATTGATAGAATTTAACTTGTGGAAAATGATTTCTCTATGTCTGTAGGATGATTGGTCATAAAAAAATTTAAAAAACCAGAGACCAGATTTAACAGCGAAGGGAAAGCTTTGACCAAACGGATTAAGGAGGAGAATATTGCACACATCAAGCTAGTTTTGGAAAATTCTCAGCAAGAAAATGAGGTATATGAACAATACTTGAAAGTTGTAGAAGCTTACAAATCAAATTTCATCTCATTAAATTGGATTTACATGCCTTAATCAATTTTAGTCAAAATTCAACAAATAAGGCTTAAATTCAAAGTTATTCTTGTTTTCTTCATTTTGGATGGTTGTGTTGACTAATTTGTTGGAGGAGAAGCAAATGGAAAGGAACGATCGCCACTAGGTGAGTATAAAAATGGAAAATTCATCAAAAATGCTCCTAGCCTTAGCTAGCTTTGAAACAAGGTAAGCCTAAAACTTGGTCAATTTTTGCATAAATTGTGGCCTTGTCAATTCTAAAATCTAGTAATTAAAGCAACCTATTATTGTTTGAGGGATTTGATACTAGGCCTATTCTCTTCACTTTCTAAATGAATCAAAATGCCAAAAATATCAAACTCCTTGATTAAAAGAAAGGCTAAGTAAATCAAGCACTAAATTTGAACAACCCCTTGTTTGTGGAAAAGAGTAGAAATACTCAATTACCATTAGCTAGTGGGTTTGGTAATTGAACCTTGTTAAAAGTGTTTGGGAATTGAGAAATAGATAGGGATATGCTCTTTGCCTTTTTGTGAATCAAACTCCCAAAACCTATCTCTTTATTCCACTTTATTGCTTTCAAAATGAACATGCTAGATCTATAGTGGGCTTGCCTCCTGAGATTTTCCTTAATAAGGGTAGTGAGAGGGACAACCCAAAGTGGGATACATTCTCTTTTTCCATGAAAATATAACCCACTATAAAATGAAATGCATGCATCCTTAATGGGGTGTGTGACAAAAGGATATTAAGCTTTTTGAACTTCCTCGAGTAGTCCTTCGGGATTGCGCAAAACTTTGACATACCAGTGGTGGGAAGCCTCCTAATATATTTGGAGGATGAAAACTTAATGTCCATTTTGAACATAATCTTGATTAAATACCTTGTTAAATTAGAAAATCCTACCTTATAGATCCATGTTTACGAACCAAATTGTGAGCTAGGTAGATTGCTTGAAGTATCTTTTTGTGCAAAAACCTATGATAACATCATTATAAATTCAAACACTTTTTGTGTAGAGGGTTAAAAAGAAAAAGTGTACTTGTGGTTGTTTTGTTTGAAAAAAACATAGCACAAGTGAGAGATATCCATTTGAAAATTCATCTTATATTTTTAAATCTCTTCTTTAAAAATAAAAAATTACCAAATTCGGAAAACGATTCAAAATCAAACCTTGTTGAATGCCGGTTTCTACACGCTCTCATAAAATCAAACTATCTTTACAAGAAGATGACACTTGCATTGCTAAAGAGGTCTATGAATTTGAATATCAAAGCTCTTCCAACAATCACAACCAAGGGGATAGTCTCCCAAATCTATTTGAGAAGAGAATTGAATCAATTGATAGGAAATCCACATTTCACGATTATCATCATGGAGGAAACAATGAAAATATCAATAACACCAACTAAGGGCCTAAAGAAACACTTGAAGAAAGATCTAATCGAGTGGCTCAAGACAATGAATTTATTGAAGTCACAAATAAACTAATAGATAGAGATAGGGAGAAATTTTTCCTAAACCTAGCCCAATCAAGGGTAAAACTCCCACATGTTTATGATGTGGACCAACTTAAGAAAAACAAAGAAGATGAAAATCTGATAAGTACTATGACTAAACAATTGAAAATGTTCCAAGCACAGATTGACCTAATGAAAAAGTTCGCTAAACCTAAGCCCTTCTCTATCGAGGCCTTGTGCCCATTTCCTTTTGACAAAAGCTTGGTTATGGCACCTTTCCCAATAAATGTAGTCTTTCCTAAGTATGACAAATACATGGATAAATCAGACCCACAAGACCACCTTAGAGAGTTTTATGATACCACATACCTAATAAGACTTTTCCAAGAAGTTTAGGAGGTCAATCCATGGAATGGTTCTCCAAGCTTCCGCAAGGGATAAAGACTTTTGAGGAATTAGCCTCCAAATTTGTAACCCATTATTCTTACAACATCGAACACGAGATTACCATGCTCAACATATGTGACACTAAACAAAGAGATGGTGAATCTTTCATAGGGTTCCTTCAAAGGTGGAGGATAATTTTTGCAAGATATCCACGAAGTATCCCTAAAAAGGATAAAATGGAAATAGTTATGAATAACCTAAATGCGGAGATGAACTATAGGCTCCAACTTTAATGTCCCCCTACTTTTGAGAAACTTATTGAAAATGGGATTAAAATTGAAGTTGTTTTGGTTAAGAGGGGAGAGATCAAATTTTTCAAAGACAATAAACCCTATACGAACACTAATAATAATAATTATGTATCTAACTATAATAATAATAAAGGAGACAACAATCACAATGATAAACCTAAACCATGGTTGAAGAAAAATAACAAAAATCTTATGAATGATGGAGTTGTGGAAGCACACAACTTAAAGGCTACCCCCTTTAACTTATCAAGTGGATCAAATTTGACATATAATGTGAATCAAACAAATAAAGCTCCTTTCAATAATACCAATTCTAACAACAATAACAATGCCAACAATAATCCCTTTAATAATTCTAATGTCAACAAACCTAAGCCTTTCTTTTCCACACATCAAAAGAGGAAATTCACCTTTTTAGGTGAACCATTGGAAAATTTGTTAAGGACTTTGGTGGCTAATAAAATAATTACCTTACCAGAGTTAAGGCCATGCGAACCCCAAGTTAAGCCAAATTGGTGGAATGATTCCCACCATTGTGAATACAATTGTAATAAGGGACATAAAACCAATGAGTGCATGAAATTGAAACATCTTGTCGAAGACCTAATTGATGAAGGGACGATAAAGGTGGAAGGACCTCAAAACAATGAGGATCATATAGCCTTCAAAAACCCTTCCCTAAATCAT
Organism: Chamaecyparis obtusa; assembly: GCA_027943335.1. Taxonomy (NCBI): domain Eukaryota; kingdom Viridiplantae; phylum Streptophyta; class Pinopsida; order Cupressales; family Cupressaceae; genus Chamaecyparis; species Chamaecyparis obtusa. Next base: position 1,269,596 of record BSBK01000471.1, on the reverse strand, counting down.
GAAAAGGGTGAGTCATTAAACACCAATCAAAATAACAAAAGAGGTAATGAAAAGGTCAATTTTTCTCATACTTATGATAATAATATTAATGCTTTAAGTGGGGATGAAAACACCATAAATGTGATTGTGGTGAAAGAGAAGCCAAGGGAAGCAACATCTAATGTTGTAACTAGGGGGAAAGCATAAAAAATTACTCTACCTAGAAATGCCCCAAGAATTGTCCTACCAAATCAAACTTCACCTTCATCTTAGAAACAACATAATTTGGTAGACCAATTGCAAAGAACCCCTACTCAGATCTCTATCCTAGAATTACTCAAGCTCTCACCAACTCATAAGGAGATTCTAGAGAAAGCCTTGGTAGAAAATAATGTGCCTCTAAATTTAGATGCGGATAAATTTCAAAACATGGTAGGACATCTTGTTGTACCCCATTGCCTATATTTTTCAGAGCAAGATGACATGTCTCTAAACCACCTGCAAAATTTTCCCTTGCATATAGAGGTCCTAATCCATAAGCATAGAGTGAAAAGAGTCCTCATTGATGGAGGTGTCGGCTTGAACATTTGTACCGTAAACTTGGTAAAAGCCTTAGGATTTTTTGAGGAGGCTATAGATCCAAAGAAAAATATAACCATAAAATCCTACGATGATGAAGAGAGAGCTTCCAAAGGAGTCATAGTACTTCATATTAGAGTTCGCCCAATGTAGAAAGACACCATTTTCCAAGTCCTAGACCTAAAGTTGACTTACAATATTATATTAGGGAGGCCATTGATCTGTGAAATGTAGGTTGTACCCTCAACCTACCATCAATTTCTCAAGTTCCCCTATCTAGGACAAGAAGTCATGGTAAGCGGGGACTCAAACCCCTTTCAATATTGTAATAACATGAATCTTATCAATGATTCCTTAGTCCCACATAATGCAGAAGGGTCTATTCCACAAATAATAGAGCAAGGACAAAGTTCAAAAGATCTTCCATCTTTGAAGGGAAAATAAAAAGAAGAGAAAGAAATTGTTGTTGAAAATAACCAAAGTCCTACTAACCTAACTACATCGACAAAAGGAAAAGAGAAGGTTAGTGAGGAGAGTGCTCTTGAGAAATAGAAAGAAGACAAAGCTAGATCCATCCAAATTTACATCAAAGATGCTCATTACAAAAAAATGGATCATATGATGAAAAACTTTGAAAAGCAATGTCAAATCAAACAAAAGTGTGTAGGTGAATACTCCTTATCTATGATGGATCTACCCTTATCTTCAAAATCACACGGAAGACCATCCAATCTACCTCATAAATACAATGATCACTTTGTGAGGGCAAATACATCTTCATTCATGGAGGAAGAAGACAATCAAATCTTAAATTGGCTATATAAGGATGAGGAATCAAGTGCACATGAAAAGCGCATCCAAAATATAAACATTCCCACACATCAATATGGGAAAGGATTTAAAATAATGCATAAAATGGGATACAAAGGACAAGTACCTTTGGGAACAAGAAACGAAGGACTCATTGAACCCATTGAAATGACATGGAGAGATAGCAAAGAAAAGACTGGATTAGGGTACCTAGAACAAGGGTACACTCAAAAGAAATATCATTTGGTTTATGACCAAATTTTACAATTAGGTTCTCAAAGTGATGAGGATTCCAACAATTGGGAATGGGAATCATTGTCAACTGATTCATGTCAAGATAAAGAAGTGGATGTCATCCACACCTATACCCCTAGCAAAGGGAAAGAACAAATTTTAGAATCAAATCAGAATCAAGCCTCATGTTCAAGTCAAGTGGTCTTAGATAATGTCCCAATTCAAGAAATTGAAATAAATCAATGGGTAGAAGAACCCTACGTACCATCATGGAGACCTACTATGGAAGAATCTAACATTAGGTTTAATCCATGAGATTTTTCCCCAACATAAACGTTAGAGGATTCTAGTGAGGAAGATTTTGACCCTAGTTCTCTAGAACATCTTGAAGAAGCACATATTATAGATTTAAGAAATACAATGTTTGAAACTTAAAATGAAGTTGTGTCCTTAAACACTATTAGACTAAACCAAAGCATTGATCTTTTAACCCTTATCTATCCGGAATTAATTGAATGGGATTCCATTGAACCTACCATCCTTCCTACATTTTTGAATGATAACTTGGTGTCCCAATACCTAAATATGGTTGAGCCTTCTTCTACCATGGAATATCAGGAAGAAGTGACAAAGGAAAGTATCCAAACTCTCAATTCAATAAAAAATGAAAAAAATGAAAAAAATGAAAAAATGGAAAGAATCTAATGTTGAAAACCACATTGTGGCAACATTAGATAAAAAAGAGAAAGAAATAAAGAATGATTCCAAAGCTAAAAACCCAATAGAGGCACCTAAGGAAGGGAGTTTGGATACTTTACCTAAGCACTATGAAGAAAGATCTCCTCTCTTGATTGAACCAATAGAGAAAGTGAACATTGGGTCAAAATTAGAACCAATGATCATACACTTAGCAACATCTCTATCTAGTGAAGAAAGAAAGGACTTCATCAAATTTTTCAAAGAAAAAAATAATAATTTTGCATGATTGTATGATGATATGCTAGGATTAGATCCAAATTTAATCATGCATCATTTGAACATAAGAGGAGTAAGACTAGTGAAGCAGAAACTAAGAAAGATGCATCCACACATAGCTTTACTTGTAAAAGTGGAGTTAGAAAAATTGCTGAAGGTTGGGTTTATAAGAGCCATTGATTATGCCCAATGGATTTCAAACATTGTGCTAGTATCCCAAGTAGAAAACTCTATCATAATTTGCATAGACTTTAGGGATCTCAATCTTTCATGTCCTAAAGATGACTTTCTGTTACCAAGCATAGACACCATTGTAGATTTGACAGTAGGACATTCAATGTTCTCACTTATGGATGATTTTAGTGGTTATAATTAAATAAAGATAGCACTCAAATATTAAGACAAGACAACATTTACCTGTGCATGGGGGACATTCTATTGGAATGTTATGCCTTTTGGTCTAAAGAACATCGGAGTGACCTATTAAAGAGCCATGATGACCATATTCCATGACATGATGCACAAGTTCATGGAGGACTATGTAGATGATATACTTGCTAAATCCCACTCAAGAGAAGAACATGTACCTATCTTAGAGAAAATTTTTGTAAGATTGGAGCAATTTAAAGTAAGGTTAAATCTGAAGAAGTGTGCATTTGGTGTTGTGTGTGAGTGTTTACACCTTCATGAAATTAGGACAATTAGCAACAATTCTATAAAAATACAATGAAATTTAATCTAAAGAATTGCATTTAACATCCATATCATCTCATGGGTACCTATCTAAGCTTGGTAAGTAGAGCTCTTAGCCTTATTCTCTACTAGTGACAATCCTAGAATGAGAAAAATATAATAAATGCCTAAATCTAGCTCTCAATTCTCAAAATGATACAAAGATTAACTCAAATGCTCATGATAATGCTATCAAATCTCACTATTTTCTCTCAAAATGCTTAAGATATTGCTCAATTTCTCAATTTCTCTCAAATTGCCTAGAGTGATGATGCTATGCATTCAAATTTTATAGTATATTATGCTCTCAAAATGAATTCTATTTATAGTAAAATCCCAAGGGTAGGAGGTAGAGTTACGTGATCATGGTTTAGCCTTGTTTGAGTCAAAAAATTTGAAATGTTTTTAAATGGGGGGACAATTTAAATGATTGTCTCAAAGGTTTGGACAAGTAGACAAATTTGAGTGGTTGAGATTCAAAGTTGAAAATATGTGATTGAGATTCAACTATTTTGGAGTGATCCATGTGCATTATGTTCTCAATTCTTATTGGTTGCTCAAATTATGTTGAAAGATATTAGGATTAATTAAATTCCATCTATATATTAAATTAGCCATGTAAGGGAATAGGTTCAATTTGATTTTTGATTTAAAACTATACAATTAATTGATTAAAATCAATTATATAGTGTGATTGATCCCTTTAAGCTTGTATTTAATTATTTAATGTCATGATTTGATTTTTCCTTTGATTTAAATGATTTTGTCCAATTTTGATTAATAAATGTCCATTTAAAATTGATTTGATCAATTTTGATGAAAATTAGAGCATTTAGCTGAGATTTTGCAAATTTGAATGATTCTAAGACACCTGCCCAGTTTTGGGTGTCTACAAATGCCCCTCTTTGAATTGATATGCGTAGTGCATTGATTCAAAGAAAATTGCATGTCCTGATCACTGATTCGATACTTGATTGATTGATACAAAACTGATTTGAAACCTGATTTGAAAATGACGCAACATGCCCCACTGATAATAGTTCAAAATTTTAATGCCCCAGATTCAATGTTGATGCAGATTTGATATTCTGATAATGCCCCCTCAAAAATGAAATAGATTGATCACCGGATAGAAAAGATATGATGAAATTGATTGAAAATAGATCCAAAATGTTTTCATTTTTGAAAAACATCGATGATAATCAAGGTCTGAACAAATGCCCTAGTTTGATAGATGTGTAGATATAGATCCAAAGGTCAAAATTTCATCAAAATTAGGTCAAATAGCATAAATAGGTTGAAAAACCCAAATTTACTATTCATTTGCACTTTTTACTATTGAGATTTTGCTCTGATCCTGAGAAAGTTGATTGCGATGGTTGTCCCTATTTGAGAGCATCATTTCGAGAGAGAATGACGATATCAGATACCATTGGATTATAGACTTTTGGTAAGTGACTCTGACCCTCCTAGTGCATTTATTATCATTTTTTTAGCATTTATAGCATAAAAAACATGATTTTTAGACAAAAATTTGTAAAATGCCACCTAGGGTAGTTATAATGACACCTAGAAAGATAACCACATCCATGTGATAAAATGTCATTTATGAGCAATTCCAAACTGCCTAAGACCTAGGGTTTTTTTGTCAAACTATGTGTAAAATACCACCTAAAAAACCCTTAGAAATTAAATGATGCCTAGGGTCATAAAATGTCGCTTAAGAAGATAAGTGCCGCATCCGCATGATAAAGTACCTCTTAAGAAGATTTGTTCATCATGTGAGGTAAAGTGCTGCCTCCGCGTAGGCAAGTGACACCTATAGGAATTTTTATAAATCAAAATTGATTTTTTTTTTTGATTGATTTGATGTCTCTGGATGAATGATTGTATATCCAAGATAGATAGGTCTATTGTAGTTAAGCGAACAAGTGATTAGGATATCAGGATAATCATAACAATGAATGTTTGATTTGTCAATCTGATGATAGAAAACTGATAGGATAGATATTTTTCTCTCATGATCTAGAGAGACAAAATAATGATGTTCCTTCCTCACGATATAGAGTTAGGATATTTGATACACTCAAGATGAGAAAATATTGATTGAATTTGATTGAGTGACTTAAAATAATCCACTGATATAGAATATTGATATGATTCCCTTGATATGCAAAACAGGCACATTTTCGTAAGTTATATATACGGACCATAGCCTCTTGGATATTAGATTTAGGTTAGGAGCTGACCCAATGAGAGTACCATGTTATTGAGATGTGTGGTTTGAGTTTCCTTTTAGACATTCCTCAGTTTCAGTTGAACCGGGGTCTTTTGACACCTGTGGCACAGTGATGGCACTCTGACCATAATACTTTCCACTTTCCATTAGGGGAGATGACCATCACTCTTGAGGATGTTTACAGATTACTCTGTATCCCTACTCAGGGAGAGAGAGTATATTACAATTTTGCGTATGATGACACTGTCTGCAAAAATGTATTTGGTGATGAGACCATCAGAAATGATATGATTACATGGGCAGAGTTTTCTTCTTTTCCTACATTTCCAGCGGTCTTAGGTGCTCTCATAGGTGGTTTATTGCTTCCAGACCGGTGAGGTCAAGGATTCTCTGTTGGATGGGGCCACATTTTAGAGGATTTGATTTCACACCCTTGGCATCTTGATTGGGGTTCTTGTGTATTAGCATAGTTATATCATGATTTGCATGAGGTTGTATACAGATCTAGTGCATCATTGCCAGCAGGTGCAGTTGTGTTGTAGTTATGGATATGGGAGCATCTTCCTATTACTAGACCAATGTCAGCATGTACCTGAGGTCATGATTATCCTTATGTATTTTTATATAGCGGTATGGTTGTCTAGCATCATCAGGGCAAACTAGAGTATTGGCATCGCATGATTGATGATCTAGATCAAGTAGTATGGAGACTGTATCTATTTTGTGAGGGTTGGAGGGAGGACGATGATGAGATCCCATACATGTTTGCACCAAGATGGATGATAGGTCGATCACCACTTGTGATTGAGAGATTCTTCTTTGGTCAAGTATCTAGGCAGTATGGCCGATATCAGGATATGCCCCAGGGTATGGCATTATATGCTCGAGTCCAGGTGGAGAGATCAATGTGGGGTGCACAGATTGAATTTCAGTTTGCATGTGATCAGATTGATAGATTTATCTATATCAAATGGGACATGTTAGACCATGTGGTAAATTCTAGGATGTTCATTGAGTATAGAGAGTGGTGGTCTTGAAATAGATTTTTGAGATTCACGGATCCTGTAGAGCCGATCCCAGAAAGGGATTAGTGATCAGATGATGAGGGCAGAAATGATGATGGGGATGGTGTGGATAGACCTAGACGACACCAAGCTATTAGAGTATAGAGACCTCCTAGGGTTATAGGTAGAGGATGAGGTGGTCACCTCAGGGCCAGGGATGTAGATGTCAGATAGGCTCAGTACAGATAGGGACCTAGATTTGTACAGCCTAGAGCTGTAGAGGTATGGGGATAGAAAAGAGTCAGACAATAGGTTCACATTGCTACTGTGAGATAGGTTCTCAGAGGATAGGATCCCTTGGTATAGTCACATCAGGTTTCAATGGCACAGCATGGACAGATTCTCACACAGCAAGTGCCTCCTCAGATACCTAGGCCTCAGGATATGGGTCAGGCTTCACAGGCTTCTCTTGGTAGAGATGCTCTGACATAGGATGTGTGTTCATTACAGATGGGTCTGATAGTAGTGGTTGGCTAGCTAGATTAGGTAGCTACTATGATGCAATAGTTTATGACTATGATGGCTCAGATGTCAGGCATTACTAGTACTAGTCAGACTCCTACTACTCAGGATAGATCAAGTGATAGGGGACCAGATGGATCAGGCATAGGTGATGGAGTGGGTTGATGCAAGGGCAGAGAACTTATGGGCCAAATGATGGCACACCCTATAGATCCAGCCTACTCAACAACACGTAGAAGAAACAACAAGCATAGTGAGAGAGAGAAAGTAGGATCACTCATATATTAACTTCACTCAAAGTGATTCATACATGTTAGGCTGTAAGGCCTTCCCAGTTAGGGCTAGATATTACAATGAATTATAGAAGTCCTCAAACATGTGAGAACCTGCCAACAATCTTAATTTTACTATCTTCTATCTTCTATCTAGACTGATTCCCTAAACTCTAACCAAAGAACTATACTTATACAAGAGGCTACCGAACTAAGTCAGCCTTTAAATCCATAATCAATGGAAGAAATGGTTAGATCAGGGACCACACACTTCCCAATGATGGATACCATCATTAAATTCATGACCCATAATCAATGCACAAGTCGGCCTCAACAGAAACTCAAAATAAACTACTCGGTAAGCAAGGATGACCGAGCAACAGATAAGCATCATCGAGTGGTAGTGAAACAACCAACCGCCCAAGAGATAACTAACCATACTTGGTAACCAAAGGAAACTGACCAACTACTGACCAACTCAGTCAAAGCAAGAACCGAGCAACACAAACAAACTTCAAAATATTTTTGGTGACACAGGATTGCCAAGGACCAGAGATGCTCCTGCATCAGACACCTGGGGTTATTTAGAAATGATTCTCCAAATCATTTAGTAGGTCTGTTCTGAGCTACATCCAACTCAGACTATGAAATCCATGAACTATCTTCAATCAGTCTATTCTTCCACTTTACCAGATATTCCATATACTATTTACCTCTTGTACTCTTTCCAATTCTTTGTTCCAAAATCTGTTCAACTTCTTCATTCTATTTCTTAGGATATTCCATCAGTACTGTCATGTCTGCTTCAGGTTCATGATACTCATACAAATCAGCAATGTTAAAAATTGGTGATATGTCCATGTCATCAGGTAACTCAATCTCATATGCATTTCCACTGTCAAATTTCTTCAAAATCTTGCAAGGTCCAAACTTCTTCATCTTTAGCTTCCCATATGTTCCAATAGGAAATCAACCTTTCTTCAAATGAACCATCACTTCATCACCAACATCAAAATTTTTATGTCTCCTTGATCTATCAGCTCTGTCTTTGTATTTTTGATTACTCTCTTCTAGCTTGATTTTCACATCTTCATGCAATGTCTTCATGTACTCAACAAATTTCACTTCTTCAGCACTTCTCTTACTTTCATCAACAATGTCTCTCAAATCAGATATACCTCTCGGTTGTATGCCATGCACAATCTCAAATGGTGTTTTTCCAGTACTCCTATTCATTGAATTATTATATGTAAAATCTGCTTGTGCCAACACAAAATCCTAATTACTAGGTGTGTATCCAATTAAACATCTCAAAAGATTTCCCAAACTTCTATTTACAACCTCTATCTATCCATCAGTTTGTGGATGAAATGTAGAACTATATTTCAACTCAGTGCCAAACTTTCTCCAAAGAGTCTTCTAAAAATATCCAACAAATTTACTATCTCAGTCAGAGATAATACTCCTCGGTAATCCATGCAATCTGACAATTTCCTTAAAGAAAAGATCTGCTACATGTACTACATCTGATGTCTTTCTACAAGGTATAAAATGTGCCATCTTTGAAAATCTATTTACCACAACAAATATAGAATCATTACCTCTTACTATCTTTGGTAAGCCAAGAACAAAATCCATACTGATGTCAGTCCAAGGTGTCTCGAGTACAACAATTGGTGTATACAATCTAGTATTTTGACCTACTCCTTTTGCAACTTGACAAATTCCATAACTTTTCACAAATTTTTGAACATCTTTATACAACTATGGCCAAAAGTATTTCTCCTTAAGAAAACTTAATGTCTTATCAATACCAAAATGTCCAGCCAAACCACTACTATATTTCTCCTTCATCAAATTAGTTCTCATTTGTCCTCTCGGTATACACAACTTAATACCTTTGAACAACATACCTTCATGAATGAAATATTCTTCCCATTTTGTACTCGGTTGGTCTTGAATAGGTGCTTTGCACTTTCTCCATGACTCAGAAAAATTAGGATTAGTTTCATACAAATCTCTTATCTCATCAAAACCAAGAACTTCAATTTTCATCTCGTTCATCAAAGATCTTCTTCTACTCAATGCATCAGCAACTCGGTTAGTGACTCCACTTTTATGCTTTATAACAAATGTATAACTCTTCAAATACTCAACCCATTTCATATGTCTTTGATTCAACTTATTCTAAATACCCAAGTATTGTAAAGCCTTATGATCAGTATACAACACAAATTCAATTGGTATCAAATAATGTCTCCATTTCTTTAGTGCTTGAACAATAGCATAGAATTCTTGATCATAGACAAAATATTTCCTTCTAGCATCATTCAACTTTTCACTAAAAAAAGCAATAGGTTTACCTTCTTGACTCAACACAACTCCAATTGCACTACCACTTGCATCACATTCCACTTGAAATACCTTATTGAAATCAGGCAATGCCAAAATAGCAAATTCAACAACCTTTTGCTTCAGAGTCTCAAAACTTTTATCAGCTCCATGTGTCCACTTGAATTCTCTTTTATCTCCTCTCATAGTCTCAGTCATAGCATTACAAATAGAACTAAAATTTCATATGAACTTTCGGTAAAAACTTGCCAAACCATGAAATGATATTACTTCACTAGCATTCATAGGTGTAGGCCAATTTAGAATAGCTTCAACCTTTTAAGAATCCATCTTCAAACCATTAGCTGAAATTACAAAACCCAAATACAAAATCTCCTCTTTCATGAATGAACACTTTTTTAGATTTATCAGCAACTTTTCTTCTTTCAATCTCTGCAAAACTTGTCTAACATGCAACAAATGTTCTTCTCTGGTCTTACTGAATATCAGAATATCATCAAGATATACAATCACAAATTTACCCAAGAATTTCTTTAGAACTTCATTCATCAATATCATACAAGTACTCGGTGCATTAGTTAAACCAAAGGGCATAACCAACCACTCATACAAACCTTCTTTTGTCTTGAAAGAAGTCTTCCATTCATCACCTTCTATGATTCTGATCTGATGATACCCACTTTTCAAATCAATCTTTGTGAAATACTTTTCTCTAGTCAAACTGCCCATTATGTCGTCCATTCTCGGTATAGGAAGCCTATACTTCACTGTTATCTTGTTGATTGCTCTGGAATGAGTACAAATTTTCCATTCTCCATTCTTCTTAGATGCCAATATCATAGGTACTGCATAAGAAGTCAAACTTTCTCTGATCAAACCTTTATTCAGCAACTCTTGAATCTATCAGTTCAATTCCTGATTCTTGGTAGGTGTCAATCGATGAGGTGCCTTATTCGGTAAACTAGCTCCAGGGATTAGATCCATGCAATGATCAATACTTCTCTTTAGTGGAAAACCATCAGGTACATTATCAAAAATGATATCACTATACTTAGTGAGTAACTTATCAATCTCCTCAGGGACATTATCCTCTATTTTCTTACTTGGTTTGTTAGGAATCACCGCAAAACATACATCATTCTTCTTCAAATCCTTAACAAATTTTCTCCCTTCCATCAAACAAACTTTCACAGATGTGAAAACATTACTAACAGGTTCTTCCATCGAAGGTAACAAGATTTTTTTTCCTCCATAAGCTACAATGGTATACTTATGCAATCTCCCATCATATATAGCATGTCTATCATATTTCCAAGGTCTACCCAAAAAAATATGACAACAATCCATAGGCATGATATCACATAACACCTTATCATAGTACTTTCCAATCTTCAAATTCACATAACATTGTTCACTTACCAAGAGTGTATGATCATCCTTGATCCATGAAATCTGATAGGGCTTCAGATGTTCCAACCTTTCCAACTACAACTTCATGACCATCTCTTCAGATGCCAGATTCTATGAGCTACCACTGTCAATGGTTACCTTCCAAAATTTGTCAAAAACACTACATCTAGTCTTGAACAAACTTTTCCTTACCAGATCTTCCTTTTTACTTTCATTCCACAGTGCTCTCCTTACCATCAATTTATGTTCGTTCTCCGGTTCATTCGGTGATTCTTCTTGCACCAAAGCATTTCTACTACTACCAGCCTTCTTACTAGCATGTGTACATTCAAAAGATCTATGTCCTTCTCCACAATTGTAACAAGTTCCTCAGAGATTACCTCTCCTATAACCACCTCGGTAGTTACTGCCTCTACCTCTAGATGAACTTTCACCTTTCCACTCAGTCTTGCCTTTGTCCAAATTTGTCTTTTCAGCTTCAAATCTACTATTTTCACCATAGGATCTACCTCTTCCTCTAGGGAATCTACCACCTTGACCTCTTTTTCTCTGTTCATGTCTCTTGTTCAATTTCTACTCGACCTTCAATGCAAATTGATAAGCCTCTTCAATGTTCTCCAACTTGACCAAATTGATTTCCTCTTGGATGGAAACTCTCAAACCATTCAAGTATCTAGCAATTCTTTCCACATCATCCTCATCATGTGCAAATCTAATATCCAATCTATAGAATTCCTAAGTACACTCTTTTACCAAGCTATCTTTTTGCTTTAGACTTTGCATTCGCCTAACTAGGTTAATCTGATAATCACTAGGTAAGAACTTTCCTTTAAACTTATTCACCATTTTATTCCATACCTTGATTTTGTCTTTGCCTTTCTTCTTTCGATCCAATTGCAGATGCTCCCACCACAAGGATGCATGACCTTTCAACTTTGTGCCTTCAATCTTCACCTTCTTTTTCTTCAGATACATTTTCATACTCAAAATATTTTTCCATCTCGGTGATCCAGTCTGTCAATTCATCAAAATCCAATTTCGCACTATATTCAAGAGGATTGAAATGTGGTGTTGACTTCAAGCTTGTTAATGCCTTCAAGAATCTTTCCTCACCCTGATCCATCATAGGTGCAGGTTTTGCTTCACCTTGTTCCACTTCAACTTCATCATAACTAACATCTTCAAGATGTCTGCCTCTTCTCTGGGCTATTTCAACATCTTCTAACCTAGCAGCAAGTTGTCTCAACATGCCTGCCAATCCTGGATCCTCTTCTCGCCTCCCACAAACCATCTTGGAACCCTCTACAATTGTAGGTCAGATTGCAAGCTGCTACCCCACAAAAATTCAACTAGGGCTTTGCAAGAAAGAACCTACAAACCTAGATCCACAGACCTAGATCCAGATCTAACCTCACTCTGATACCACCTAATGCAAGTGAAAGATAAGAGGGGCCAAATGATGGCACACCCTACAAATCCAACCTACTCAAAAACACGCGAAAGCAACAACAAGCATACAATGAGAGAGAGAAAGCTGGATCCTTCATATATTAACTTCTTTCAAATTGATTCATACATGTCGGGCTATAAGGCCTTCCCAGTTACAGCCTGATATTACAATGAATTACAGAAGTCCTCAAATATGTGAGGATCTTCCAACCATCTCCAAACTAAACCACCTGACGCAAGGTCAGGGGCCAAATGATGGCACACCCTACAGATCCAGCCTTCTCAACAACATGCGGAAGCAACAACAAGCATAGTGAGAGAGAGAAAGTAGGATCACTCATATATTCACTTCACTCAAATTGATTCATACATGCCAGGCTGTAAGGCCTTCCTGATTAGGGCCAACTATTACAATGAATTACAGAAGTCCTCAAACATGTGAGGACCTGCCAATAATCTTAATTCTACTATCTTCTATCTTCTATCTAAACTAACTCCCTAAACTCTAACCAAACAACTATACTTATACAAGAGGATACCGAACTGAGTTGGCCTTTAGATCCACAATCAATGGAAGAAACAGTCAGATTTGGGACCACCCACTTCCTAATGATGGATACCAACATTAAATCTATGACCCATAATCAATGCACAAGTCGGCCTCAATAGAAACTCAAAATAAACTACTCGGTAAGCAAGGATGACCAAGCAACAGACAAGCATCATCGAGCACCAATGAAATAACCGATCACCTAGGAGATAATTGACCATACTCAGTCCCAAAGGAAATCGACCAACTATCGACCAACTCGGTCAAAGAAGGAATCGAGAAACACAAACAAACTTCAAAATATTTTTGGTAACACAGGATTGCCAAGGACTCGAGATGCTCCTGCAACACGGGTGCCCCTAGAGGATCTTGAGATGACTAATTATGGATCTTCCTTGTTGATGCTTTTGAATCATGTTATATGTATTGATCAAGACTTTGATGTTTCATTTTGTCGATGATATTGTATCTTTGATATACGGATTTGATGGATCTTTAATGTTATGGACATTTATATGATTATGGACTTTCCTTGATTCTTGTGATGTATTTATGTCAGATTATCTTTATATGCAACTCTATATGATGTTTATGATGCATTTAATTTTGATTGTGCTATGGATGAAATGTATCTTACATATGATATAGATAAATGAATGCAAATGATAATGTAACTTTGATATGTTTTTCTGATTTTCAATGTATGGATGCAAATGTTTTATTTATGGAAATATGGATAATGAATGAAACTATGTTTTTGATTTTTTTGATGTATGGAACTCTTAAAATGCAATCCTTAACTAAATGTATGCAAATGATTAATGATTAAAGAATCTTTTTCTTTTTCTTTTATAAGGATAGTGAATAATGAGTAATGCTATGAATGAATGCAAAAGATAATCTCACATTATTGATTTGAACCAAGGCTAAGGTGTTGAATTGAACCCCCCTTAATGATTGATCAAGATAATAAATGAATGAACCCCCTTTCTCTTGGAAAAATACTACAAACCATGCAATTAATCTAACATGAAAATGCAATACAATGCAACTAATTGTCACTAGCTTTTAGCAAAGAAATGCCATAGAGAAATATTTTCATCATTGAGCATTGTGGAACCGAAAAGCAAGTACGACCATCACTAACCACATCATGATGATATGAATACTACTTTATATCATGTTTGGTAACCTTTTAGGAAACTAGTACAACCCTCACTAGTTGAATAACCGACTATGGGAGTATGAATACTGGTTTCAACGCATTCAATGTTACAATTGGATTTTGGTATTAATATATTGAAGATATAAATAGCCAAGGTATCTGTTTGTGTAAACAAACAAAGGTCGACCCTCCACCTTATATGAAAGTCCTTGATGGTTCTTTGATGACCATTTTGTTAGACGAATTCACGTAAGTTGTTGGATTTTCCTCAAGACAGTCACTTAGAGACAAGAAAAATATCATGTCTCCATCATCGCCAATCTAGTCGAAACATCATCGATTAGCTAAAGAGACATGATAAAAATAAATTCAATAAAGATCATCAAAAAGCTTCAAGTGTTTTGTAATGTATCAAGATTTTCCAAAAAGAATTTCCAAACATTCTGATCATTTAAAGTGATGTCATTTTTTTAATCCTGAATAATAAAGTCAATGAAGTTCAAGGATCAAGTTGTAGGATCAAAATACTTGGTTGTGAACAATGATATCCATCAAAGGTTCAATAAAATATCTCTCTTCTGAAGCTTTTGATAAGTCCCTATGATGTGTGACCGAAAGTAGCACTATTGAATCCGCTTGTACCAAAAATCCAATCCTTTCCTGCCCCCAAGTGATAGATGTGATCATGTGACAAACTTAGGGCAATAGGAATCTAAAATGCAGCAATGTAGTTGAAAGGTTTTATTATGACTATGCACAAAGGACATATGCAATGAAGATTTACAAGTGAGATGATGAAAATGCAATATATGCACATGTAACTAGGAAAGACTTAGGGGAACAAAAAGTGGTTGATTGCGAAGTTTTCACCTTTTGGGTGTATTGTTCTTTTTTCTCTTTTTCATTTTTTTTTCTACCAAGGTGCCTATTGCTAGGTTTTCACCAAGGCACTTTTTTATCTTTTTCATTTTTTCAATTTTTTTGGATTTTGAACTTTTCTCAATGTTTTTGATCTTTTTGATTTTCTCATGTACAAAAGTGATGCTTGAGTCATTGGATACACACTCGTCTGATACTCTTTCTTCTGATACTCTCTCATCTGATTAGGTATGAAACCTCTTTAAATGGATGCTATTAATGGGCTCTTGTAATTCTTCCCCATCACAATTGGCTAATTTGTAAGTCCCCATTCCAAAAGAAGAAACAATGACAAAAGGACCAAGCCAATTTGCTTCCTATTTACCCTTCTTTTCCCTTTCCTCTTGATTTTTAGGGTTCTCCCTTAGCACTAAATCACCCACTTGAAAGAATCTTGGTTTAATGTGTTTGTTATAGTTCCTTGCAATCTTGTTTTGGTAAACTTTCAAATGTTCATAGGCTTGTGCTTGATGTTCTTCTAACAATTCCAATTGTTGAAGTCGGGAAACCCTATAATCTTCATCTGTTACTAATCCTTGCAATGATACTCTTAGGGATGAGATTTCAACCTCCAAAGGTAGAACAACTTTGGCTACATAAACCAATGAATATGGTGTAGCTCCTATAGGTGTCCGGAAACTAGTTCTATAAGCCCACAAAGATGGGTTGATTTGTACGTGCCAATCTCTTCCTGATTTGTTCACTGATCTCTTCAAGATTTTAAGGATATTCTTATTAGTAGCTTTGGCTTGTCCATTTCCTTATGGATAATAAATGGAAGAAGAGTGATGGGTAATATGAAAAGTATTACAAAGCTCATCCACATCTTTGTTCTTAAATTGTTTTCCATTGTCGGTAATTATGGCATGAGGAATACCATGTCTACAAATGATCTGATTAAGGATGAACATAGAGATTTGTTTTCCTATACCAGTGATCAAAGGAATGGCCTCTACCCATTTAGTGAAGTATTCTGTAGCCGTGATAATGTATTTGTGCCCATTAGATGAAGGTGGATAAATCATGCCAATCAATTCAAACCCCCATTGATAAAATGGCCAACATGTAACAAAATGATGTACTTCTTGAGCCGGTATATGTATCATATCACCATGATATAAACATTTTGTGCATATCTTAACAAAGTGACAAGCATCCTTTTCTAAGGTTTTCCAAAAATACCCCATGTGAAGGATCTTCTTAGCTAAGTTTAACCTACTTGAATGTGATCCGCAAATGCCCTCGTGGACCTCCTGTAAAGCTACCTTAGACTTTGTGTGTGTATGCTATTCACCTTCATGAAATTAGGACTATTAACTAAGAATTCAAAGAAAATGCAATACAAATTTAAACTAAGAAATGCATTTAATATCCATAACATCTCATGGTTCTCTAATTAGATGTGGTAAGTAGAGCTCTCAGCTTAATCTCCACTAGTGACACTTCTAAAATGAGAAAATATGATGCTACAATGCTTAATCTAGCTCACAATTCTCCATTATGCAAAGATGAATTGAAATGATAATGCTAAATGCTCTCAATTGCTCAAAAAATTGACTATAGTAATGATGCTTTGCTCTCTAATTCTCTGCTATCTTATTGCTCCCAAAATGAGTCTTATTTTTAGTAAATTCCCAAGGGTAGGGGGTAGAGTGAAGTAATCATGATTTACCTTTGGTTGAGTCAAAAACTTTGCAATGTTTTTAAATGGGGGGACAATTTAAATGTTTGTCTCAAAGCTTTGGACAAAAGGACAAAATTGAGTGGATGAGATTCAAAGTTTGAAATGTGTGATTGAGATTCAATTCCTTTGAGTGATCCATGTGCTTTGTGTTCTCAATTCTCATTGGTTGTTCAATTTGTTTGTTGAAAGATATTAGGATTAATTAAATTCTATTAATCAATTAAATTAGCCATGTAAGGGAATAGGTTCACTTTAATTTTTGATTTAAAACTATACAATTAATTGATTAAAATCAATTATATAGTTTTTTTCACCCCTTTAAGCTTGTATTTAATTATTTAATGCCATTATTTGATTTTTGCTTTGATTTTATTGATTTTGTCCAATTTGATTTAATAAATGTCCATTTAATGTAATTTGATCATTTTGATGAGAATTAGTGCATTTTGATGATTTTGAGCCATTTTAATGATTTAAAAGCACTTGCCCATTTTTTAGTGTCTACAAATGCCCCTCTTTGAATTGATGTGCGAAGAACATTGATTCAAAGAAATTTTTAAGTCCTGATCACTCTTTAGGTCCCGATTAACTGATTTATTGATATGCCACTGATATGATTGTTTTTTGATATGATATGCATTTGATCTGATTTGATAAATGATATATGCCCCACTGATAATAGTTCAAAAATTTTAATGTCCTAGATTCGATGATGTTTGATGTCAATTTGATACTCTGATGCCCCCTCAGAAATAAAACATATTGATTGCTTGATTTGAAATTTCATGTTATTTTATTGATTGATCCAATATGTTTTCATTTTTTAAAAACATTTGATGATATGCCATGATTTAGCAATTTGTCCCAGTTTAATTGATAGTTTAACATTAGGTAATATAGGTCAAAGTCAAAATTTACCTCCAAATTAGGTCAAAATTAGCTTAAATAGGTTTAAAAACCTAGATTTAATATTCATTTTCACTTTTGACTATTGAGATTTTTCTATGATCCTTCATTGATTTTCGTGATGGTTGTGCCTATCAGAGAGCATCGATTCGAGAGGGGTTGTCGCTATCAGAGGCCACCAGACTATGGATAGTTTAAATGCTCTTGTAGTTTTGTTTTTGCAAAATGACACTTAGGATAGTTTAAATGTCGCGTAACCTTATTAAATGATGCATCTATGCTTTGTACTCACGCCTCCGTGTAGTAAAGTGTTGCCTAGGAATTTTTATGCCTCGCCTGATATTGATATGTTTCCACATAGCTTTAGGGTTTTCATGCCATTTTAGATATGTTTTCACACATATAAAACCCTAGCTTTAAAATGCTGCCTAGGCTTGATTAAGTGTCACCTAGCATTGTGAAATGTCGCGTGAAACATTAAATGACGCGTAGTAAGGATAAAGCGATGTGTAATAGCTTTTCTACAATGTGTAAGGTAAAATTCCACATGGTAATAGACAAATGACACCTGGAGGATTTTGAAAATTTTTCAAATTTCCAACTTGATTTTTTGATAAAAATTTGATTTCTTTGACTTATCGATTAATTTCCCAGAAAGCAAGGTTTGTTGTAGTTTAACAAAACAATTGATTAGAATATCAAGATAATGGTACCAATGAATGTGATTTGTCAATCTGATAGGATAGATCTAATAGGTAGGATTGATAATTCATTCTCAAGACATAGAGACACGAACAAATGGTACTAGGTTTGATTGCTTGATACTTTGATTTTGATAGAACTAATTGACTTAAACTGATTCACTGATATAGAAAACTGATATGATTCTCTTGATTTTTTCCAAATAGGTACATTTATGTAAGTTTTATATACGGATCGTAGCTTCATGGGTCATTGAGTTAGGTCAGGCTTTGACTCCCGTAGAGTTTCGAGTGATCAAGTTGTGCGGTCTTAGTTTTCTTCTTGACATCCCATGGTTCTAGCTAAACCATGGCCTTCTTACTGCAGTGGTAGAGAGATGGTACTCTAGCCACAATACTTTCCATCTACCATTTGGAGAGATGACGATCACGCCAGAGGACGTGTATCGATTGTTGCATATTCCTTGTCACAGAGAGATGGTATATTACGACTCTGTGTATGATAGTACAGTCTACAAATGAGTGTTTGGAGACAACACTATTGATAATGATACTATCACATGGGCATAATTTTCTTCATTCCCCACATTGCCAGTAGTATTAGGTGCTCTTATCGGTGGATTACTGCTTCCTAATCGGCAAGGTCGTGGCTTCTCAGTTGGATGGGGTAGGATACTCGAGGACTTGCTTGCACAACCTTGAAGGTTTGATTGGGGTTCCTATGTCCTTGCTCAGCTTTATCATGATTTGCATGAGGTTGTTTATAGAGAGAGTGCTTCTTTGTCGGTAGGCGCTATGATCTTGCAGTTATGGGTATGGGAGCATCTTCCCATTACTGGGCCAGTATCAGACAGGATTCGGTAGCGTGGTTTCCCTTATGATTTTCTATATGGTGGCATGGTTGTCCAACATCATTTGGGAAAACTTGATTATTGGTGCCGTCAGATTGATGATCTTGATCAGGTTCAGTGGCATCCATATATAGGTTGCAAGCGATGGAGGGAGGATGACGATGAGCTCCCATATATGTTCTCTCCTCGGTGGATGATTGACAGAGTTACTATAGTTATCGAGCATTTCTACTTCGGCTGAGTTTCTAGGTAGTATGGAAAAGTACAGGATATGCCATAGGGTACAACACTATATGCTAGAGTCCAGGCGGAGAGATCCTTGTGGGGTGCTCAGATAGAATTTTAGTTTTCCTGTGACCAGATTGCTCATTTGGCATACTGCAGATGGTCTTTGCTTGGGGGTGCTACTGATGCTGGTATGTCTCATGAGTATCAAGACTGGTGGGCTCAGAACAAATTCCTTAGATTTACAGATCTAGCAGAGCCTATCCCGGGACGTGATGAGAGATCTAAGGATGACAGAGGTGATGATGATGAGGATGGAGGTGGTGGTAGGAGGAGACATCAAAAATGACGAGGTCAGCAAGCTCCTCAGGTCATGGGTTGAGGATGAGATGGACCACGAGTGAGAGGTGGACATGTCCGAGATAGAGCTAGGGATGATCACAAGGCTGAGATTGTACATCCTAGAGTAGCATCAGGTGATAGACATTAGAGATGGTAGAGACAATAGAGGGCTCAGAGATAGGCTCATGTAGAGGCTGCTAGATAGATTCCTAGCGGTTTGGATCCTTTGGTTAGTTACAGTGGGTTTCCTTAGCACAGTAGGATCAGGATTAGGTACATCAGGATCATATTCTGGCACATGTACCTCCACAGGTTCCTAGATCATAGGATATGGGTTAGTCCTCTCAAGTAGCTCCTAGTATTGACACTCTTTCATGAGATGTTCAGTCATTGAGGATAGATTTATCTATTGTTGTGGGTAGACTAGACTAGGTGGCTATGTTGATGCAGCAGTTTATGACCTATGTGACTTAGAGGCCTAGTATGGCTAGCACTTCTCAGGCTCCTCCTTCACATGATAGACAAGATGAAAGGGGTCTAGATGGGTCAGGTGCTAGGGATGGATCAGGTGCTGCTATGGGATCCTGATGATTTGATGATAGAGTTGTTCCTTGTTGATGTCTATGTATCATGTTATTGATGTTTATTGATTGGAACATTTGATGTATCACTTTTTTGACTTTGTATCTTGATGTACTGATTTGATGGCTCAGTTGATATTATGAACATTTTATATGATGACATACTTCCTTGATTCTTGTGATATGTACATGTGATATTATCTTTATATGCAGCTATATGATGTTTTATTATGCATTTACTTTTGATAATGTTGTGGATGTAGTGTATCTCATTTATGATATAGATAGATGAATGTAATGATGTATGAATTTTGATGTGTTTTTTTATTTTTTCAATGTATGGATGCAAAGTGTTTTATTGAAATATGGATATGAATGCCCCCTATGTTTTTTATTTTTGAATGTATGTAATTCTATCCTTAAATGTATGCAAATGATGTATGAGTAATGAATCTTTTTTTCTTCTTTTCTTTTCTGATATATGAGTAATGATTAATGATTAATGCTATGCATGAATGCAAAAGATAACCTCACATTATTGATTGAAATCAAGTATAAGATGTTTTATTGAACCCCTCATTTCTTTAACATTTTGACCAACCAAGATTTATTAATATACCCCCTTGTCCTTGAAAAATAACTACAAACAAATGCACTTAATCTAACATTATAATGCAATGCAATGCAACTAAGTGTCACTAGCTTTTAGCAAAGAAATGCCATAGAGATAAATTTTCATCATTGAGCATTTTGGGACTGGAAAGCTAGTACAACCATCACTGACCACATCATAATGATATGAATATTGCTTTTTTATCACCTTTGGTAACCTCTTTGGAAACTAGTACAACCTTCACTAATTGGATGACCAAACTATGGGAGTATGAATACTAGTTTCAACAGATTCAATGTTGCAAGTGGATTTTGGTATTAAGATATTGAAGATCTAAATAGCTAAGGTATCCATTTGCATAAACAAGAAAAGGTCAATCCTTCATCTTATGTGATAGTCCTCAATGGTTCTTTGATGACCATGTTGTTAGACGAATTCTCATAAGTTGATGAATTTTCCTTAAAACAGTCACTCAAAGGCAAGAAAATATCATGTCTCTATCATGGCTAATCTAGTCAAAACATCATCGATTAGCTAAAAAGATGTGATAGAAAGTCAATTCAAGTAAAGATTTATCAAAAGAAAGCTTCAAGTTTTTTGCAATGTACCTTGATTTTCAAGTAGAGTTTCCAAGCATTTTGATCTTTAAAGTGTTGTCAATTTTTAATCCTGAATAATAAAGTCAATGAAGGCTCAAGGATCAAGTTGTGGGATTGGAATACTTGGGTGTGAACAATGATATCCATCAAAGGTTCAACAAAATCTCTCTCTCTCTCTCTCTTCTGAAGCTCTGATAAGTCTCTCTCTGATGTGACCGAATGTAGCACTATTGAATTCATTTGTACCAAATTTCCAATCCTCTTTTGCCCCCAAGTGATAAATGTGATCATGTGACAAACTTAGGGAAAAAAGACAATGCAATGATGCAAATGAAAGGCTTTATTATGACCATGTACAAATGACGGATGCAGTGAAGATTTCCAAGAGAGATGTTGGGAATGCAATATGTACATATGCTACTAGGAATGACTTAAGGGAACAAAAGGCACTTGATTACCAAGTTTTCACCTTTTGGGTCTTTTTCTCTTTTTTTTCTACCAAGGCACCTATTGCTAGGTTTTCACCAAGGCACTTTTTCTTTTTTCATTTTTTTTTTCTTTTTCAACTTTTTTCATTTTTTCATTGTTTTCAATTTTTTTGTATTTTCAAGATCTCTTTTGACTATGTACAATAAATATGATGCTCCTCATCTGATACTCTTTATAATATTTCATCTACTTCATGTATAGAACCTCTTTAGATGAATGCTATTTATAGGTTCTTGTAGCTCTTTTCCATCACAATCTGCTAACTTATAAGTTCCTATTCCAAATGAAGAAACAATGATGAATGAACCAAGACAATTAGCCTCCCATTTTCCTTTCTTTTCTCTTTCAGCTTGATTTTTAGGGTTTTCTCTTAACACTAAATCTCCTACTTGAAAGACTCTCGGTTTGATATGCTTATTGTAGTTTCTTGAGATCCTGTTTTGATAGACTTTCAAGTGTTCATAGGCTTGCATTTGGTGTTCTTCTAACAACTCTAATTGTTGAAGTCTAGCAACTCTATAGTCTTCATCTATTATCAACCCTTGCAATGATACTCATAGAGATAGGATCTCAACCTCCAATGGTAGAAGAGCTTCAGCTCCATAGACTAATGAAAATGGTGTAGCTCCCATAGGTGTTCAAATGCTAGTTCTATAGGCCCCTAATGCTAGGTTAATTTGCACATGCCAATCTCTTCCTAGCTTATTTACCGATCTCTTCAAGATTTTTAAAATGTTCTTATTTGTAGCTTCGGCTTGTCCATTTCCTTGAGGATAATAAATGGATGAAGAGTGATGTGTAATATGAAATGTGCTACAAAGTTCATCCACATCTTTGTTTTTGAATTGCTTTCCATTGTTTGTGATTATGGCATGAGGGATACCATATCGACAAATGATGTGATTGAGTATGAACATGGAAATCTATTTACCTATAGTGGTGATCAAAGGAACTTCTTCCACCCACTTAGTGAAATACTCCGTAGCGGTGATGATATACTTCTGCCCATTGGAAGATGGTGGGTAGATTACGCTAATCAAGTCAAAGCCCCATTGACATAATGGCCATGGTGTAACAAAGGGGTGTAATTCTTGTGTCGGCACATTATCATGTCATTGTGGTATTGACATTTGTTGTATATTTTGACAAAGTGACAAGCATCTTTCTTTAAGGTTTTCCTTAAATTCCCCATACGAAGGATCTTCTTGGCTAGGTTTAATCCACTTGAATGCAACCCACAAATGCCCTCATGAACTTCACTTAAAGCTAACTTAGACTCCTCTTCCTCTAGACATCTGAGTAATGTCCCGTCAAGACCCTTACGATACAATGTTTCAGAAAGGATTATGTAACGGGCTGATTGTCGGATAAAATTTCATTTTTGGGCTCGTGATTGTATAGAGGTAGCACTTGGTCTTTGAGATAAGTATAGATAGGGCCGTACCAAGGTGAGTCATGTCCATTGAGTAATGTAATGATTTGGGTTTTGGGAAGGTCAAATGCTGGTTTTACCAGCTCTTCCACCAAGAATTCATACTTCTCATTTTGATCTAGTTTTTGTAATAAGGAAGCTAAAGTTGCCATGGCATCAACTGTTCTGTTCTTCTCTCTTGGAATTTGTTCGAAGGTGATCAAATAAAAGTACTTTTTCCAAGAATCTATCATAGTCTTGTATGGCATGAGTGTCTCATCTTTGGTATTGTATTCATCATTGATCTGATTTATTATTAATTGAGAGTCTCCATACACTTGTAATTTGGTGATGTTCCATTCTAAAGCCATCTTAATGTCGATGACTAAAGCTTCATATTCTGCTATGTTTTTTGTACACGGGAACAAAATCTTGTAGGATTTGGGAATAGTGTACCCTTGAGGGGTAATCAATAGTGTGCCATCCTTGAAACCTCCTTGGGTATATGACCCATCAAAATACAACTTCCATGTCTTGACCTCTATGTTGACAATTGCTAAATCCAGAAACTCCACTTGAATGGTTTGCATAGAAATCAATGGGTTTTCTGCTAAGTGATCCACTATCACATGTCCTTTTATGGCTTTTCTATCCATATACTCAATGTCAAACTCACTTAATATCATGACCCATTTTTCTATTCTACCTGTTAAGACAGTTTTGCTTAGCAAGTATTTTAGAGGATCAATTTTTGCAATAAGTTTCACCTTGTGCATCAACATGTAATGCCTCAATTTTTGGGATGCAAATACAACCGCTAAACAAGATCTCTCCATGAATGTGTAGTTAAGTTCATATTTGATCAATGTTCTACTCAAATAGTAGATTGCTCATTCTTTCTTTCCCTTGGTCATAGTAGATTTATCTCTCAGTGGTAGATATGTACAATAGCAATGGTTTTCCCATAATTGGTGGCATTAGGATTGGTGGATTTATCAAATAAGTCTTCAATAAAGTGAAGGCTTTGTCACATTCTTCATCCCACATGAAAATAGTGTCTTTGTGTAGTAGCCTTGTGAATGAATGACATTTTTCCACCAGTTGAGAGATAAATCTCCTTATTGATTGAATCTTGCCTTGAAGGGACCTCATTTGGCTTATGTTCTTTGGAATCTCCATATCCATTATTGCTTGGAATTTTTTTGGATCTACTTCAATGCCTTTAGCAGAAACTATGAAGCCTAATAACTTGCCGGATTGGACCCCAAAGGCACATTTTTGGGGTTAAGTCTCACTTTGAATTGTTCCAATCTTGTGAATATCTTTTCCAAAATTTGTAGGCGATATTCTCTTTTGTGTGACTTTGCCAATATTTCATCCACATAATCTTCTAGAAAGGTGTGCATCATATCATGGAAGATAGTTGTCATTTCCCTTTGGTATGTGGCTCCAACATTTTTGAGGCTAAAGGGCATGATGTTCCAAGAAAAGGTACCCCAAGGGCATGTAAAGGTTGTCTTTTCTTGGTCTTTGGGTATAATTTTTATCTGATTGTAGCCGCTAAAACCATCCATTAATGAGTACATGAAGTGACCTGATGTCAAGCCGACTATTGCATCAATGCTAGGAAGTGGGAAGTCAACCTTGGGACATGCAAGGTTCAAGTCTCTAAAATATGTGCATACACGAATGGATTTATCGTGCTTGGTGACCAGTACAATATTAGATATCCATTTAGCATATGTGATTTCTCTTATAAATCCCACCTTCAACAATTTTTCCAATTTAGTTTTTACTAGGAGAGCTACATGTGGGTGCATCTTTCTCAACTTCTACTTAATAGGTTTAACCTTTGGTTTAACATTCAAATGGTGCATAATGAAGTCAGGAT
This sequence comes from Chamaecyparis obtusa, assembly GCA_027943335.1. Taxonomy (NCBI): domain Eukaryota; kingdom Viridiplantae; phylum Streptophyta; class Pinopsida; order Cupressales; family Cupressaceae; genus Chamaecyparis; species Chamaecyparis obtusa. Next base: position 1,244,113 of record BSBK01000471.1, on the reverse strand, counting down.
CCAATCCTAGCATGTCAGCATAGGACCATGCAAAGTTCACTTTTTTTTCTTGAAAAAACTTGATAAAATCATTTCTTTCTAAAGGTGTAAGTGATGCTACTAGGTGTATAAATTTTGGATCCAATTATGTCCCAATGTTGACCTTTTCTATCAGCTCTATGAGAATTGGTGACCTTTCTTCTTCATGCTCGGGTAGGGTATCTAACCTCTCTTCCTTTGGTGCCATAGTTGGGTTTTCACTATAGGAAACATCCTTTATCTTTAATTTTTTTGGTTCTAGTGCTGCCACATAGTGGTTTTCATCACTAGAACTTTTCATTTTTTTCTTTGGATTAATAGATTGGACCCCCGGTGTTCTCATCATGTTCGGTTCAAATTCATTGGTGAAAGAGGGCTCAATTGAATTAAGATATTGGGTCATCACTTGGTCATTTGGGAAATAGAGTAAGTCACTTGGCTCATTTAGGTCCCAATCAATAAGGTTGGGGTGCATCAAGAATAGGTATTCATTTGGCAAAGTGTCATTAGTTGGGTTTATGGACATGACCTCATTGGATGGTTTATACATTGTATCATTTAGGTCTATGACATGAGCTTCCTCGAGATGGTCCATGGAAGAAGGATCAAAGTCCTCTTCACTTGAGTTGTCAAGGACTTCTACAAGAAATAGCATAGGAAATACAACACGCAGATTAATCCTAACGTTTGAATCATCCTCCTTTGATGGTTCCCAAAATTCCTCTATCCATGGTTGATTAACGGGTGCTTGTCCTATATTGAGTTCTTGTATGATGGGCTCTTCATTTCTTAGAGTTTATTTCCTTAGAACATTAGCATAAGCATGTATTGTGACAACCTCTTTATCATGACATGAGTTATTAGATAAAGTATCCCATTCATAGTCTCGGGAATCATCACTATCCACATCGGATTCCACCGTGCTCACTTGAGGATATGAATCATGCATTGGGCTGGAGCTTTCTCCTTTGTGCTAGTAGCCTACCCCTGATCTTTCTTATTTTGACCTCCACGAGGGTTCAATAGGCTCTAGCAAGCCTCTATTTCTCTTGCCTAAAGGTCCTATTCCCTTGTACCCCATTTTTTGTGTTATCTCAAATCCTTTCCCATATTGCTCAGTTTGAATGTTAATGTGCTGAATTATCTCTACAGGAGTATTGGAGGTATCATCTTCATCATGATAAAGCCATTGGAGAACTCCATCTTCTTCTTTGTCAAATGCTGCTTTATCACTTTCTCTTACAAAATAAGAGTTATACTTATGAGGAAGATGTTCTTTAGATGGTTTCCCATGTGTTCTTGGAGATGTGGTAAATCGAATAAGGAAATAGAATATTCCCCTACTCCCTTGGACTGTATTTTACATTGTTTTTCAAATGTATGCATCATTTCACTCATTTTTTTGTAATGATCCTCCTTAGCTTTATCTTTCTCTTCTTTGGTGGGTTTGAAAAGTTCTACTTATGGTTTAGATGCTTTGTCTAAATTTTTATTTGACATTGGACCCTTGTAACTCACTTTCTCCTTTCCTTTAGTTGATGTAGTTGAGTTAGCTTTAGGAGGGTTTGAAGTAACACTTAATGTTAACTTAGGATCATCCACTTTGATGTCTTCAATGGTGGCCCTTTGGATAATTCCTTCTCTTTTATGGGGAATAAATAGTTCGTGGAGAGGCTTGAGTGCATTACAATATTGGAAAGGATTTGAATCCCCTCCAATCATGATTTCCTCACCTAAATTTTATGCATTGATGATAAGTGGATGGAACCGCTTGCATCTCATGGATCCATGACCTCCCCAATAAGGTATTATAAGTTAGTTTCATATCTAAGACTTGGCATTTTGTGTCCTTTTTTACTGGTCCAACTTGAATGGGCAATATAATCATGCCTTTTGAGGCTCTTTCCACTTCATCATAGGCCTTTATGGTAATTATTTTTGTAGGATCAATGCATGACTCAAATAATCCTAGAGATTTGACAAGACTCAAAGTGCAGATGTTAAGACTAGCTCCCCCATCTATGAGAGCTCTCTTGACCCTATGTATTTCAATCAAGACTTCTATATGCAATGGCATATTTTGGGGATGGGTAATGGACATGTCATCATGGTCTTAAAATGAAAGGCAATGGGGTGCAATGAGGTGCCCTACCATATTCTAAAACTTCTCTTCATCCAAGTTGGTAGGAACATTAGTTTCCACTAATGCCTTCTCTAAGATTTCCTTGTGATTTGGTGATAACTTTAATAACTCCAAGATAGAAATTTGTGCTGGAGTCTTTTTTAGTTGATCCACCAAACTATATGGTTTTTTTGTTGTAGCCAAAAATTTTCCAAAATGCTAGATTGTGGAGGGCCAATAGGTATAGGATCAACCCCTTGTAAGGTAATCCTTGAGGTCTTCCCCCTAGTGATAACATTAGACATTTCTTTTTGGGGCTGTTCTTTGATCACTATAGTATTTACCACATGTTCACTTTTGGACAATGTATTGGCAACGTTATCATAGGGATGCACAAAATTGATATTGTTGCTGCTCTATTTATTCTCATTGGATGACTCGCCTTTTTCATGGTTATAAAAATGTTGTTTAAACGCTATGTGATCTTCATTACCTTGAGGTCCTTCAATGGTGATTGTACCACTATCAATCAAGTCTTGCATCATGTTCTTCAATTGTAAGCACTCATTGGTCTTATGCCTTCTAATTCTATGATATTCACAATGGCTATTCTCACTCCACCAGTTGGGTTTATTCTGTGGCTCATAGGGTTGAATGCTAGGTAAATTAATGATATTGTTAGCCATGAGAGTCTTCAATGCTTTCTCAAGAGGCTCACCCAAAGGTGTGAAGTTCCTCTTTGGAGTTGGTACCAAGAATTTATTAGACTTGTTACCTCCTTGGTTGTTCCCAAAATTGCCACTATTGGTATTGCTGTTGTAAGGCACTTTGGGAGCCTGATTTGCATTGTTCACCTGATTAGGTGTTCTTGTGAGAGAAAAGGGAGTCACTTTCAAATTACTAGAATTGACAACATAATCATTGACTACTCCTTTATTATTATTCTTCAACCCAAATTGATTATAATTATTAGAGAAGTTCTTATTCTGGTTGTTCTGGTTGTTGTTGGAGGTATTATTATTGTAATTCTTATTATCTTTGTAGAGTTTTAACTCTCCACACTTAACTAATACCTCCTCAATTTTTACTTCATTCTTAATAAGATCTTGGAAGGTCTTAGGACACTGCATTCTCAACCAATAATTCATCTCATTTCTCAAACTATTGATGAAGATATCCATCTCTTTTTTGGGTACACTCCTAGGGTATCGAGCAAATACTGTCCTCCATCTTTATAGGAAAATGAGGAATCCTTCTCCATAATTTTTCTTGGTATTACATAAAGATATCATTGTGACTTCATGCTTGATGTTATATGAATAGTGGACCACAAATTTTGAAGCTATCTCTTCAAAGGTTTTAATGCTGGATGGTAATTTTGAAAACCACTCCATGGCCATACCTCCTAAGCTTCTTGGGAATAATCTCATTAAATAGGTGGTATCATGCATGAACACCAAGCTCAATGCAAAAAATTCTCGTAGGTGATCTTGATGATCCGATGTTCCTTCGTACTTATCATACTTAGGAAATACTACATTGATAGGGAATGGTACCCTGACTAGACTTTTGTCAAACAGAAATGGACATAATGCTTCTATGGAAAAGGGATTTGGAGCCCCACTTTGTTTTATCATGTCTAATTGCATCTGAAATAACTTAAATTGCTTATTCATTACATCAAGCGGGCTCTCTTCAACTTTGGGTGGTCTAAGTTGATTAACATCATAATCACAAGGGAGTTTAAGTCCCTTTTGGGCTAGATCCATAAAGTGATTTTCTTTGTCTCTTTCCATTGCTTTCTCCATAAGTTTCAAGAAATAAGGACTTTGTATAGCCTCACTAACCCTTTCATCCATGGAATCTTGGACAGTTGGTTCACCATTAGTCTTAGGGTTAGTGTTATCAATTCCTTGAGTATTTGAGTCTATTCCTGCATTATTGGTGTTACCCTGATTGTTTGGATCGTTACCACCATTTTTAGTATTACCTTGGTTGTTTGGATCAATATCATCACTGTTATTATTACCCAAGCCACCAGAGTACATCATGTTGGTTTCTACTTCTTGAACGGGTTGTTTTTGTGGTACTCTTGGGGTGGTAGAAGTATCACTTGGGTAAGGAAGCTCTTGTCTCAGATAAGTCCCTTTTGCTTGCAAGGTTTTATTTACATAGTATGATCGAGTAAAAGTAGGCATGAACATAAACCATTTGAAAAAAGACTTTATCTTGTCGGCTTGTGATTGAATCCTTGTGAAATTTTCAAAATTGCTCGAAACCAGGATTTCTGACCAGGCAGGGTACTGGAACAAATAAAAAAGCCAAAAAGGTATCTAAATCTGGAACCAATTTTTTTTGAAAACCTTGGGAAACGCTCATTGTTTTCCCTTTTTTGTTTCTAGGTGTCACTTGCCTATGTGTAGGTGTGACTTAAAGATTGATACGCGTCGACTGGAATTGATTTAGGTGCCACTCTGCGATGTGCTAGCGAAACTTTACTATTGATAGGCATTTTTCTAGTTTTTATAAGCATCACTTAATATATCTTAGGCGTGACTTTATTGTTGATACGCATTTTTTAACAATCATAGGCATGACTTTACTACTGACACGCGGTATTTCTCTATGCACAGATGACACTTTGCTGAGCAGGTTGTGAATTTTAGATTTTAAAAATTGCAAGACCAATTTTATCAAATTTCTTCATTTGAAAATGGAACACAATCACAAAAAACACATCAAATTTTAATCATGTCCCTAAAACCACACTAAAATGTATGTTCTCGGTCATTTTTCACAAGTATTGAACAAGAAATTCTTCCAAGCAGTCTACCTATAGTCAATTTTGGCTTTTAACATTGTTGGCTCTATAAGGCAGCTTACTACTTATCAGGTTTTTATTGAATAATCCATTCTAAACTCTGCCAAGTTATTTTTCCCACTTGCGAGCCTCCCACATGCACAAAAGCATGATTTGGTGCAATCCCCGAAAGGACTACTAGAGGAAGCGAAGCAACTTGCACACAATCTAGCCACTAGCCACTTCCCTTTTAAGGAAAAAGTGTATTTTTATTAAAGTGGGTTGGATATTACCACGGAAAAGGTGGTTGTCTCCCACTTGGGTTGTTCCCTCTCACCGGCCTCGTTAAGGTAATTTCTCAGGAGGCAGACCCTCTAATGTTCTAGCATGTTCATGTTAAAGAAAGGAAATAACGTTAAGAATAAGTTTTTGGGAATTTGGTTCACCTAAAAGGTGAAGAGAATATCCCTAACTTTTCCTTAATTTCCCAAACACAATAAGCAATGTTCAATTTCTTTTACCCACTAACTATAGGGATTTGAGTATTTCTACTCTCTTCCACAAACAAGGGGCTTTGATTTTATGTGTTTGATTCCTCGACCTTTCTTATTAATCAAAAAGTTCAACACCTTTGGCATTTTGATTCACTAGAAGAAGTGAAGAGCATAGGCCTAAATGCTAAACTTTCCAAACAAAGAGAAGTTGTTTTGTAATTACTAGATTTTGAAATGCTCCAATGCCACAATTTAAGGGAAAATATTGACTAGTTTAAGGCTTACCTCTCCTTGTAGCTAGCATAAGCTAGGGGCATTTTTAAGTGATTTTTGTCATTTTTCAACCTTTACCTTGGCAATACCTCCTTTCCAAATGTGCTTTTCCACCAGCAAGTTAGTCAACACAAACAATCACAATGAGGGAAACCAAATCAAATTTGAAATAGTAAAGTTTATGTATTGAATCTTAAAAACCTTATTTACAAATTTTGAGAAAAACTTGAACTAAGGAGTAAAAATCCAATTAAGTGATACAAGTTTGGTTTTATAAGCTTCTACAATTTTAAGATAATTTTGATATACCGGGTTTTCTTCTTCTTGTGACTCCTCAAGAACTGCTTTGATGTGAGAAAAGTTTTCCTTCTTGATCTTCCTAGCCAAAGCCTTGCCTTTGTGGTTAAACTTGCTCTCTGGCTTTTGAACCTTTCTGTGTTTTCTCATCTACAGTAAAAAAATACAGACAGAGAGTAAGATAACTGAATTTATTAATCTGACAACAAATTAAAGTAAAAGATAGTAAGTGTCATTGTCCAGCTAATACACATCATTAGAATGTTAGCAGGCGTAAATTTAACTATAGCAGGCGTCACTTTCCAGTGACACAAGCGACATTTAAAGTGTAGAAGGCGTAACAATTTATATACTAGCTGTGAAAAGTAATGAAAATTGCATTAGATAAACTATTTAAAATGGCAATTAACAAATACTAGATGTTTGTAAAGAGACACTAGGCATGATAGTTTGTTGTAAATTGCATCGTAAAGATTGTCATAGGTGATAAAAGACAGTGAATAAGCGGTACTTCTTAGGTCTTAGGCATCGCTTTACTATCTCAGGTGCATCAATTTATCTCATAGGTATCATTTAATTATTGGCAAGCATTAGAACAGTGATCACAGGCATCATTTAATCATTCATACGCATCATTTTTCCTATTTCCTACAAAAATTCACAGAAAATTAACAACAAAAAATTGATTAAAATGTTAGAAATGAGGCTTAGAGCCCCACTATGGGTGCCATTTGTGTGTTTATGCTATTCACCTTCATGAAATTAGGACTATTAACTAACAATTCAAAGCAAATGCAATACAAATTTAAACTAAGAAATGCATTTAATATCCATAACATCTCATGGTTCTCTAATTAGATGTGGTAAGTAGAGCTCTCAACTTAATCTCCACTAGTGACACTACTAAAATGAGAAAATATGATGCTACAATGTTTAATCTAGCTCACAATTCTCAATTATGCAAAGATAAATTGAAATGCTAATGCTAAATGCTCTCAATTACTCGAGAAATTGACTATAGTAATGATGCTTTGCTCTCTAATTCTCTTCTATCTTATTGCTCTCAAAATGACTCTTATTTATAGTAAATTCCCAAGGGTAGGGGGTGGAGTGAAGTAATCGTGATTTACCTTTGGTTGAGTCAAAAACTTTGCAATGCTTTTAAATGGGGGGACAATTTAAATGTTTGTCTCAAAGCTTTGGATAAAATGACAAAATTGAGTGGATGAGATTCAAAGTTTGAAATGTGTGATTGAGATTCAATTACTTTGAGTGATCCATGTGCTTTGTGTTCTCAATTCTCATTGGTTGCTCAATTTGTTTGTTGAAAGATATTAGGATTAATTAAATTCTATTAATCAATTAAATTAGCCATGTAAGGGAATAGGTTCACTTTAATTTTTGATTTAAAACTATACAATTAATTTATTAAAATCAATTATATAGTGTTTTTCACCCCTTTAAGCTTGTATTTAATTATTTAATGTCGTTATTTGATTTTTCCTTTGATTTTATTGATTTTTTCCAATTTGATTTAATAAATGTCCATTTAATGTAATTTGATCCTTTTGATGAGAATTAGTACATTTTGATGATTTTGAGCCATTTTAATGATTTAAAAGCACTTGCCCATTTGAGTGTCTACAAGACTCTTCTTCCTCTAGACATCTAAGTAAAGTTCCGTCAAGACCCTTACGATACAATGTGTCAGAAAGGATAGTATAATGAGACTATTGTCGAATGAAGTGTCATTTTTGGGCTCAGGATTGGTCTAAGGCTAATACTTGGTCTTTAAGGTATGTGTAAATAGGACCGTACCAAGGTGAGTCATGTCCATTAAGTAAAGCAATAATTTGGGTATCAAGAAGGTCAAATGCCGATTTTGCCAATTCCTCCACCAAGAATTCATACCTTTCATTTTGATCAGGCTTTTGGAGTAATGAAGCCAAGGTAGCCATTGCATCGATAGCTCTATTCTTCTCTCTAGGAATTTTCTCAAAAGTTATCAACACAAAGTATTTTTTCCAAGCATCAATCATTGTCTTGTAAGGCATTAACTTTTCATCTTTTGTGTTGTACTCATCATTGACTTGATTGATCACTAATTGAGAATCACCATACACTTGTAGCTTGGTAATATTCCATTCTAAAACCATCTTGATACCAATGACTAAAGCTTCATACTCAGCTATGTTGTTGGTACATGGGAATAAAAGCTTGTATGATTTAGGAATAGTATACCCTTGAGGGGTAATTAATAATATGCTGACTCCAGAACCTCCTTGTGTGTATGATCCATCAAAGTACAATTTCCATGTCTTAGCTTCTATATTGACAATTGTTGCATCAAGAAACTCCACTTGAATGGGATGTATAGAAACCAATGGATTTTCAGCTAAATGATCTGCTATCACTTTTCCTTTAATGGCCTTTCTATCCACATATTCAATATCAAACTCACTTAACACCATGACCCATTTTGCTATTCTTCCCGTTAAGGTAGTTTTGTTAAGCCAATATTTTAAAGGGTTAATCTTTGCAATGAGCTTCACTTTGTGCATCAACATGTAGTGCCTTAATTTTTGGGAAGAAAATACAACAGCTAGGCATGCTCTTTCCATAAAGGTGTAATTTAATTCATACTTAATCAATGTTTGACTCAAATAATAAATAGCTCTCTCTTTTCCTTGATCATCTTCTTATGCCAAAAGAACTCCTAAAGACCTCTCAGTTGCTGATATGTATAATAGCAATAGTTTTCCTTTTATAGGAGGCATTAGAATTGGTGGATTGATAAAGTAAGTCTTCAACAAAGTAAAGGCCTTGTCACATTCTTCATCCCATGTAAAAATGGTGTCTTTGTGGAGCAATCTAGTGAATGAGTGACATTTTTCAGCTAGTTGAGAAATGAATCTCCTTATTGATTGAAGTTTTCCTTGAAGAGACCTCATTTGGCTAATGTTTCTAGGAATTTCCATGTCCATGATTGCTTGAACCTTTTCGGGATCCACTTCAATGCCTTTTACCGAAACTATGTATCCTAGTAATTTCCCAGATTAAACACCGAAGGCACATTTTTTTGGATTGAGCCTTACTTTGAATTGTTCCAACCATGTAAATATCTTTTCAAGAATTTGTAAATGATTCTCTCTTTGATGTGACTTAGCCAATATGTCATCTACATAATCTTCTAAGAAGGTGTGCATCATATCATGAAAAATGGTAGTCATTGCCCTTTGGTAAGTAGCTCCGACATTTTTGAGGCCGAAAGGCATTACATTCCAAAAAAAGTTCCCCAAGGGCATGTGAACACTACCTTTTCCTTATCTTTAGGTGCAATCTTAATTTGGTTGTATCCACTAAAACCATCCATCAATGAAAACATGGAATGACCAGCTGTTAAGTCTACTATTACATCTATACTTAGAAGTGGAAAGTCATCTTTGGGACATGCAAGATTAAGATCTTGAAAGCCTGTACATACGCGAAAGGATTTGTAATGATTGGTAACTAGGACAATATTTGATATCCATTCCACATAAGAAATTTCTCTTATGAACCCCACCTTTAACAATTTCTCCAGTTCTACTTTAACTAGAAGAGCTATGTGTGGATTCATTTTTCTCAATTTCTGCTTGACAGGTTTAACCCCTAATTTGACATTCAAGTGATGCATGATGAATTTTGGATCTAATCCTAGCATGTTAGCATAGGACCATGCAAAATTCACTTGCTTTTATTGGAAAAATTTGATGAAATCCTTTCTCTCTAGAAGTGTAAGTGAAGCTGCTAAATGTATGAATTTGGGCTCCAATTCGGTTCCAATATTGACTTTCTTTGTTGGCTCTATAAGAATTGGTGATCTTTATTCCTCATGTGCTGGTAAGGTATCCAACCTCTCTTCCTTAGGTGCCACAGTTGGGTTTTCACCATCAAAAACATCCTTTATTTTTACTTTTCTTGGTTCTAGTACTACCACATGGTAGTTTTCACCACTAGAACTCTTCAATTTTTTAATTTTTTTAATTTTTTATTTTGGATTAAGAGGTTGGACCCTTGCCTTTCTCATCATGTTTGGATTAAACTCATCGGTGGAAGAGGGCTCGACCGTATTTAGGTATTGTGTCATTGCGAAAGTATAGTAAATCATTTGGTTCATTTAAGTCCCAATAAATAAGTTTGGGATGCATTAAGGATAAAGATTCAATTGGAAAGTTGTCATTGATTGAGTTTAAGGACATGACCTCAGTAGATGGTTCATACATTGTATCATTAAGGTCAATAACATGAGCTTGCCCAAGATGATCCATGGAAGAAGGATCGAAGTTTTCTTGACTTGAGTCCCCTAAGACTTCTATGGGAAAGAAGACATGCAATTTAAACCTACCATTCGAATCATCCAACCACGAAGTACCCAAGGTTCACTTACTCATGGATAATTGTGTGCTTTCCCTATGTTAGATTCCTATGGATCGAGTTGCATGTATGTAGGAATTATCTCTGAATCTTCACTATCTCGAGTTTGTTCTTTAGGAACATTAGCATAAGAATTCATTATGACAATCTCTTTGTCATGGAAAGAGTCTTTAGATAAAGAATCCCACTCATATTCTCTAGAATCATCACTATCAATATTGGCCTCTACCACATTCACTTGTTCATAAAAATCATGTATAGGGCTAGAACTTTCTCCTTTGTGTTGATAACCTATTCCTAATTTTTCTTCCTTTGATCTCCAAGAAGGTTCAATAGGTTCAAGCAAACCTCTATTTCTCATACCTAAGGGTCCTCTTCCCTTATACCCCATTTTTTTCATAATTGCAAACCCCTTTCCATATTGGTTAGTTTGGATATTGATCTGTTGAATTCTTTCCATAGGGTTGTTTGAAGTATTACTTTCATCTTTGTAAAGCCATTGTAGAACCTCATTGTCTTCTTTCTCAAGTGCTGACTCATGACTCTCTTACAAAATGAGAGTTGTATTTATGAGGAGAATGTGCCTTAGAAGGTTTTCCATGTGTTTTTGGGGAAGTAGGTAGATCAAATAGGGAAACAAAATATTCCCTAACTCCTTTAGAGTTGATTCTACATTATTTTTTGAGCTTGTGCATCATCTCACTCATTTGGTTATAGTGGTCTTCTTTGTGTCTCTCTCCTCTTTGGTAGGTTTAGAACATTCCACCTCTGGTGTGTATGTTTTTCCTGAATTCTCATTTGAACTTGGACCCTCATAACTCACTTTTTCCTTTCCCTTAGATGATGTAGTTGAGTTAGTTTGAATAGGGTTTGAGGTAGAGGTAACATTTGATGTTAACTTAGGATCATCACGTTTAGTTTCTTCAATGGTAGTATTTGGAATAATCCCTTCACTATTATGAGGAATAAATAATTCATGAAGAGGCTTCAATGTGCTACAATATTCAAAAGGATTTGAATCCCCTCCAATTGTGATTTCTTCTCCCATGTGCAGAAATTTGATATATTGATAGTATGTAGAAGGAACCACTTGCATCTCATGTATCCATGGCCTCCCCAATAAGATGTTATAAGTTAACTTCATGTCGAGGACTTGACATATGGTGTCCTTTTTTATAGGCCCAACTTGAGTAGGTAAGATAATCATGCCTTTTGAAGATCTCTCCTCCTCTTCATAAGCTTTAATGGTAATTTTCTTCTTAGGATCAATAGAAGATTTAGATAAACCTAAGGACTTGACAAGGTTTAAAGTGCCAATATTAAGACCATCTCCCCCATCTATGAGAACTCTCTTAACCCTATGTCTTTGAATGAGGACTTTTATATGCAATGAAAGATTTTGAGGATGAGTGATGGACATATCATCTTGTTCAAAAAATGAAAGACAATGTGGTGCAATGAGGTGTCCCACCATGTTTTGAAATTTTTCTTCCTCCAAGTTAATAGGAACATTAGTCTCCAATAGGGGTTTTTGCAAGATCTCCTTGTGATTCGGAGATAATTTTAACAACTCCAAAATAGAAATTTGAGTCGGAGTCTTTTGTAATTGGTCCACCAAATTATATGGCTTTGTTGTTGTAGATGGTTGTTTAGCCAAGATACTTGATTGTGTAGGACCAATAGGTTTAGGATCAACCCCTTGTAAGGTAATCCTTGAAACTTGCCCCCTAGTGATAGCATAAGATGTTTCCTTTTTGGGTTGTTCCTTGATTATAAAAACATTGACAACATGCTCCTATCTGGATAATGTGTTGATAATGTTATCAAAATGATAAGAAAAATTGACATTATTGTTTCCTTGTTTATTCAAATTGGAAGATTCACCCTTCTCATGGTTATAGAAAGGTTTCTTAAAGGTCATGTGGTCTTCATTGTTTCAAGGCCCTTCTATCTAGATCACACCATTGTCAATCAAATCTTGTACCATGTTTTTCAACTACAAGAAATCATTTGTTGTATGTCCTCTATTTCTGTGGTATTCACAATGACTAGACTCCTTCCACCAATTGGGCTTGTTTTGTGGTTCATATGGTTGAGCTCTAGGTAAATCAATAATCTTATTAGCAATGAGAGTTCTCAATGCATTCTCAAGGGGTTCACCCAAAGGTGTGAATGTCCCCTTGGGAGATGGTGCAAGGAACAGATTAGGCTTGTTAGCCCCTTGATTGTTCCTAAAGTTGTTATTATTGGTATTGTTGTTAAAAGGCACTTTGGGAGCTTGATTTGCATTATTCACTTGAGTAGGTGTTCTCATTAGAGTAAAAGGAGTGGGTTTCAAATTATTAGCATCAACAACCCCATCATTGACGACACCTTTGTTGTTGTTCCTCAAACCAAATCGGTTATAGTTGTTAGGAGGATTCTTATTTTGATTGCTATTATTGTTGGAGGTATTGTTGTTTTTGTGATTCTTGTTATCCTTGTAAATATTTAGTTCTCCACTCTTAACCAATGCCTCCTTCGTAGTCACTCCATTTTCAATAAGATCTTGAAAAGACCTAGGACATTGTAGCTTCAACCGATAATTCATTTCATTACTCAAGCTATTTATAAGGATGCCCATCTTTTCCTTTTCTGGTACACTTCGAGGGTATCTAGCAAATACTGCTCTCCATCTTTGTAAGAAAAGTAGGAATCCTTCTCCCTCTTTTTTGCCTGGTGTTACATAAGGTAATCATTGTAACTTCATGTTTGATATTATATGAATATTGTGTTACAAACTTAGCAGCTAGCTCTTCAAAATTTTTGATGCCTAAAGGTAATTTTGAAAACCATTCCATGGCCATGCCTCCCAAACTTCTAGGAAAAAACCTCATTAAATAAGTAGTGTCATGCATGAACTCCAAGCTCAATGCACAAAATTCCCTTAAATGATGTTGGGGATCAGATGCTCCTTCATATTTGTCATACTAAGGAAAGACCACATTACTAGGGAATGGTATCATGATTAAACTCTTGTCAAATGGGAAAGGACACAATGCCTCTATTGAAAAGGATTTTGGAGCCCCACTTTGCTTCATTGTGTCCAATTGCATTTGGAATAATTTAAATTTCTTGTTCATGATATCAATTGGACTATCTTCAACTTCCTTTTCCTTAAGTTTATTGACATTGTAGTCATGAGGGAGTTTAAGACCTGCTCGGGCTAGGTCTAGAAAATACTTCTCCTTATCTTTTTCTAACACTTTTTCCATGAGATTAATGAAGTATGGACTTTGTATGGCTTCATTAACCTTTTCATTAGTTGCATCTTCAGCAGTTGGTTCACCATTTCCCCCATCATTAGTGTTGTTAATTCCTTGATTGTTAGGGTCTATTCCTGCTCCTCCATTTTTATTATTTGACCCTAGATTATTAGGGTCAACCATTGTTTTTGGTTTGATCTAAACCCAATTTTCCAAAAGGAAAAGTCATGTTGGTTTCTACCCCTTGAATGGGTTTTTGTGGTATTCTTGAGGAGGTAAATGTGTCACTCAAAAAAGGAAGTTCTTGCCTTAGATACGTTCTATAATCACCCAAAAATGGACAAAGATCAAATCAAAGAAAACCAAGTCAAATCAAAGTAAATCAAGGACATAATTGAATCACAATGCATAATGAGCCAATCAAAATGAAAATCAAGTCTTAATTCAAGATCAATCAAAATTGAGAGCATTTTAATCAAGTGCAATCAAATCAAAATACAATTAAATCAAATAATTGTATAGTCTTGGATTAAATTAAATTCAACCCATTCAAGGGGTACATGGCTAAAATAAATTAATAAATCTTAATTACTCTCAACAATCCAAAAGGAGAGAAAATCTGGGCAACTAATGAGATTTAAGGAAAGGCATTCACATGGATCAAGCCAAATTCAATCTCAATCACTCAAAGTGAAAGAGAATCTTGTCCATTGATATTGTCTACTTGTGCCAAGCTTTGAGGACACAAAATTTTCATTTTCTTCAAAGGGTAGAACCAAGGACTCAACCAAGGTTTAATCATGATCAAACACAACTACACCCCCTACCATTGGAAAATCTATAAAAGGAAGACCAAATTCCTTCATTATTATCAACCACACATCTGAGAATTGCATTGAACCTCTTGCAATTTGAGCTTAGAAAGGCATTTGAGAGCTTAATTAGCATTTACTTTGATATAATTTTTAGCTTTAACTTGTTTATCTTATCATTCTCATTCTAGGACTGTCATTAATGGAAGCTTGCTGAGAGCTTTACATTAACATTCTTAGTTAGAGAGCCATAGAATGCCCAATTGATCATTAATTTGCTAAATAGTTTCTCTATTGTGGTTTATTTAGTTACTATTTCATTTATTGTTCAACCTTAATTCTATGAAGATACTTTCCCTAGTATACAAAATGGCGCCCACCATGGGGCACTAAGCCTCATTTCATCATTTTCATCATATTTTGTGTGCTTGTATTTTCACTTTTCTGCAGAAAATAGGTGAAGTCACTTGTACAAAGAATTTAGTCATGCCTACAGTCATTCTGATGATGCTTCAGACCACTGTTCTGACACCTAAAAGTTGCTAACTCACGCCTGGTCAATCACTTCTCTTCTGTCTTAAATTATTACTAGCCACCTCCAAGATGGATGCTCACACCTGTGAGATAAATTTTTCTGCCTTTGCTCGTAAAGTCATGCTTGTGACTTAGGAAGTGTCACAGAGCTACTATTTGTCACCGCCTGTGATAGACTTTAACTATGCAATTTACAGAGAGAGTCACACCTAGTATCTGCTAATTCACGCCTAGTATTTGTTAAATTATAAATTATCTCTTTAAATAAACCATTTTACACAATTTGCAATACTCTTTATGCTTAGCAGATAAATTTTTTATGCCTGATTAACTTTCAATGTCACATGTGTCACTGGAAAGTGATGCTTTCTATTATTAAAGTTATGCCTATCAACAGTTTGATCATGCGTGTCAGCTGGACAATGACGCTTACTGTCTGTTGTTTTAATTTGCTATCAGATTGATAAATTCAATTACCTAACTCTCTATCTCTATGTTTTTATTGTAAATGAGCAGGCACATAAAGGTCCAAAAATTAGAGAGAAAATTTAATCAAGAAGGCAAGGCTTTGGCTAAGAAGATTAAGAAGGAGAACCTTGCTCATATCAAATCGGTTCTTGAGGAATCACAAGAGGAATAAAACCAGGTATATCAAAACTATCTTGCAATTATAGAAGCTTACAAAACAAAATTTGTTTCTCTCAATTGGATTTTCACTCCTTAGTTCAAGTTTTTCTTTAAAAATTTGCAAATAAGGTGCTTAAGGTTCACTACATAATTATTTGCTTCTTCAATTTTGATTTGGTTTCCCTCATTGTGATTGTTGGTGTTGACTAACTTGCTGGTGGAGAAGCACATTTGGAAGGAGCTCTGGCCAAGGTAATGTTAAAAATGATGAAATCACTCAAAAATGCCCCTAACTTTGGTCAGCTACAAGGAAAAGGTAAGCTTCAAGCTAGTCCATATTTTCCCTTAAATTGTGGCATTGGTGCATTTTAAAATCTAATAATTATGAAAACCTCTCTTTGTTTGAAAAGTTTAGCATTTAGGCCTGTGCTCTTCACTTCTTCTAGTGAATCAAAATGCCAAAGGTGTTGAACTTTTTGATTAATAAGAAAGGCTAAGGAATCAAGAAGATAAAATCAAAGCCCCTTGTTTGTGGAAGAGAGTAGAAATACTCAAATCCCTATAGTTAGCGGGTGAAATCAATTGAACATTGCTAATTGTGTTTGGGAACTAAAGGAAAAGTTAGGGATATTCTCTTCACCTTTCGGTGAGCCAAATCCCCAAAAGCTTGACCTTAACTCCATTTTCCTTGCTTTAACATGAACATGCTAGAACATTAGTGGGATCACCTCCCGATTTTTCCTTAACGAGGCCGGCGAGAGGGACAACCAAAAGTGGGATACGTTGCTTTTGTTGCAGGAATCCAACCCACTATAAAATGAAATGCATACATCCTTAATGGGGTGTGTGACAAATGGATTTTAAATTTTTTGAACTTCCTCTAGTAGTCCTCACGGATTGTGCCAAATCGTCATTTTGTGTTTGTGGGAAGCCCCTTAACATACTTGGGGGATGAAAGTTTAAGATCTATTTGAATGGAATCTACATTAAAACCTTGATAAAATAGCAAGACCACCTTTTAGAGCCATGTTTACGAACCAAATCTTGTGCTAGGTAGGTTCTTGAAGTGTCTTTTTGTGCAAAACCCATGACAACGTTCTTCAAATCAAACATTTTGTGTTAAGTGGGTAAAAAGAGACAAGTGAATGCATCATTTTTGTGTTTGAAATACATAAACAAGTGAGAGATATATCCATTGAAAATTCATCTTATATTTTTAAATCTCTTCAATATAAAATCAACAATTCTTGAATCAAGGATAATTCCAAATGAAACCCTTGTTGGATGTTAGTTTCCATGTGGTCCCACACATATAGGGTATCATTACAAGGAGATAGTACTCTTGTTGCAAACATAGGGAAAGAATTTGAATACCAAAGTCTTTTCAAAGATCCTAATCAAGAAGAAATTTTCCCAAACCTATTTGAACAAAGACTTGGAGAGATGGATAGGAACTCAGTGTATCATAATCATAATACCAATAATGTCAATCATAATTCTAAAGAAACACTTGAAGAAAAGGTTGAGAGGGCTTCCCATGACCTAGAATTCCTAGAGGTTATGGAGAAATTGATAGATAGGGATAAGGATAATTTTTTTCCTAGATCTATCCCAAAAGGGAGTAAAGCTTCCAAATGATTTTGATATTGACCAACTCAAGAAAGACCAACAGCAAGATGACCCCATGAATGTTATGACGAGGTAGATAAAGGCCTTCCAAGAACAAATTGATACCATGAAGAAGGAAGTTGAACCTAAGACCTTTTCCATTGAATCTTTGTGTCCTTTCCCTTTCAACAAAAGTCTAGTTATGGTATCTTTTCTTTTCAATACCATTTTTCCTAAATATGATAAGTACATGGGGAAAACAGACCCACCGGATCACTTAAGAGAGTTTTGCACCCTAAGCATAAAGTTCATGCACAATTCAATACATATCTAATGAGACTCTTTCCTAGGAGCTTAGGAGGTCCCACAATGGAGTGGTTTTAAAAACTACCCCTAGGAATAAAGACCTTTGAGGAGATAGCCTCCAAGTTTGTAACCCATTACTCTTATAACATTGAGCACAAAAACAAAATGCTCAAGTTGTGTGATACCAAATAGAAAGATGGAGAGTCCTTCTTAGGATTCCTCCAAAGGTGGAGGACTATTTTCGCAAGGTATCCACAAAGTATCCCCGAGAAAGAGAAGATGGAAATCTTCACCAACAATTTGACGACGGAAATGAATTATAGATTACAACTTCATTGTCCCCCAACATTTGAAAAACTCATCGAAAATGGGATCAATATTGAAGATGTTTTGGTCAAGAGAGGTGAAATCAAATTATTTAAAGATAACAAGTCCAACAACAATAATAACAATAATAACAGAAATAACAATAATTATGTGCCTAAGTATTTCAATAATCAAGGGCCCAACAATCACAATGATAAATCTAAATCATGGATAAAGAATAACAACAAAAACCTTGTGAATGATGGATTTGTGGAGGCACACAACTTGAAGTCAACCCCTTTTATCCTTCCATATGGAGCTAATTCTTCGAATAATGTTAATCAATCAAACAAAGCTCCATATAATGCCAATATTTCCAATAATTCTAGCAACAATTCCAACACTTCCAACAACAATGATAATGGGAATAAGTCAAAACCTTCCTACTCCAATTATAATAAAAAGAAATTCACCTACTTAGGTGAACCTTTGGAGAATGTACTAAGGACCGTGGTTTCCAATAATGTCATCACATTACCCAATATGAAAGATTATGAACCTCAAGTTAAGCCTCATTGGTAGAATGATGCCCATCAATGCAAATATCATCGAAATAGAGGTCATCCAACTAATGAATGCATGAGATAAAAACACTTGGTGCAAGATCTAATTGATAATGGAACCATTAAAATTGAAGGTCCTCAAAACAATGAGGATCACACGGGCTTCAAAAAACCCTTTTTGAATCATGAAAAGGGTGAGTCATCTAATGCTAATCAAAATTAAAAAAAAATGAAATGAGAAAGTGAACTATGCTCATACTTATGATAACACGATAAATACTCTAAGAGAAGAAGATCAAACCATAAATGTTATCATAGTGAAAGATAAGTCAAGGGAAGTATCATCAAATGTTGTCACTAGGGGGCAAGCATAAAAAATTATCCTACCTACCAATGGTCCAAACATTGTGTTATCAAACCAAGCTTCAACATCATCATCAAAACAATACAACTTGGTTGATCAATTACAAAGAAATCCTGCTCAAATCTCTATTCTTGAGTTGCTCAAACTATCACCTACTCATAAGGATATCTTGGAGAAAGCCTTGTTGGAAACTAATGTGCCTCTAAATTTGGAGGTAGACAAGTTTCAAAATATGGTAGGACACCTAATTGCACCCCATTGCCTATCATTTTTCAAACAAGATGACATGTCCCTTAATCATCCTCAAAATATGCCCTTACACATAGAAGTGTTGATTCATAAGCATAGGGTGAAAAGAGTCCTTATAGATGGAGGAGTCAGCCTAAACATTTGTACCCTTAACTTGGTGAAAGCCCTAGGATTTTCTAAGGAGGCTATTGACCCTAAGAAAAAGATAACCATAAAAGCCTATGATGATGAAGAAAGAGTCTCAAAAGGAGTCATAGTACTACCCATTAGAGTTGGTCCCATGAAAAAAGAGACCATATGTCAAGTGTTGGACTTAAAATTGACTTACAATATTCTGTTAGGAAGGCCATGGATCCACGAAATGCAAGTCGTTCCTTCAACTTATCATCAATACCTAAAATTCCCATATCTAGGGCAAGAGATAATGGTAAGTGGGGATTTGAACCCATTTCAATATTGTAATAATGTCAAGCCTATCAATGACTCCTTGGTTCCACACAATGCTGAAGGGTCTATACCCAATCAAATGGAGTAAGCTCAAAGTTCTAAGGACATCCCTTTGTTGAAAGGAAAAGAAAAGATGGAAGAAGAAGTTGTTATTGAAGACACACCAAAACTCATTAACCTAACTACATTAACTAAAGGAAAAGAGAAGGTTAATGAGGATAAAATTATTGAAGAACCAAAAGAAGACCCTACCAAAGCTATCCAAGTGTACACTGAAGAGGCCCATTATCAAAAGATGGACCAAATGATGAAGAATTTTGATAAGCAATGTAAGATCAAGCAAAAAGGAGTAGGCGAATACTCCTTATTTATGATGGACCTACCTTTATCACCCAAGTCCTTTGGAAAACCTCCAAATCTACCCCATATATATAATGATAACTTTTTGAGGGAAAGTACATCATTTTCCATGGATGAAGAAGATAATGAAATCCTAAACTGGTTATATAAAGATGAAGAATCAAGTGCCCACGTCAAACATATCCAAAATATAACCATTCCCACACATAAATATGGGAAAGTGTTTTAAATCATGAAAAAGATGGGGTACAAAGGTCAAGGACCTTTGGGCATGAAGAATGAAGGGCTCATTGAACCCATAGAATCAACATGGTGAGATTCCAAAGAGAAAGCAGGATTAGGGTATCTTGAGGAAGGATACACCCAAAAACATTATCCCAAACTTTATTGATCAAATATTACAATTAGAATCTCATAATGATGAGGATTATAATGAATGGGAATGGGATACCCTATTAGATGAGTCATGTCAAGATAAGGGTATTGATGTTATCCATACTTATGCTTCTACCAAAGATAAAGGACCAATAACAAAATCAAGTTCAAATCAAGCATCTAGTTCTAGTCAAGTGATCCTAAATGATGTGCCAAGCATAGAAATAGAGATAAATCAATGGGTAGGTGAACCATAAATTCCCCTTCATGGAGACCTACTATGGAAGAATCAAACATTAGGTTTAATCCACACGAGTTTTATCCAATAGAAACCCTAGAGGAGTCTAGTGAGGAGGACTTTGATCCTTCTTCTTTAGAACATTTAGAGGAAGCCCATGTTCAAGATTTTAAAGATACAATGTATGAACCCTCCAATAATGAGATATACACCCTAAATCCAATTGAAACAAACCCAAGTGTTGACCCATTGACTCTCATCCATCCAGACTTAATTGAATGGAATGCCATTGAACCAACTACCTTGCCAATTTTCTTAAATGACAACATGGTGTCCCAATACCTTAATGCAGTTGAACCTTCTTCTATCAAAGAATTTCAAGAAGAAATGATCAAAGGGAGCATCCAAACTTCTAATCTGAGAAAAAATGAAAAAATAAAAAAATAGAAAAGGAAAAGAATCGAGTGTTGAAAACCACATTGTGGAAACATTAGATCCAAAAGAAAGAAATAAAGAAATAAAGGATGTTTCCAAAGTTGAAAACCCAACTGAGGCACCTAAGGAAGGGAGTTTGGATTCTCTACCAGAACATTATGAAGAAAGATCTTCGATCTTAATTGAGCCAATAGAAAAGGTAAATATTGGGTAAAAAATAGAGCCAAAGATCATCCACCTAGTGGCATCCCTAGCTAGCAAAGAAAGAATAGAATTCATCAATCTCTTTAAGGAAAAAAAAGTTAACTTCACATGGTCTTATGATGATATGCCAGGTTTAGACCCAAATATGATAATGCATCATCAAAATATCAAGGAAGGAGACAAACCTGTTAAGCAAAAGCTAAGGAAGATGCATCCTCATATAACACTACTTGTCAAAGTGGAGTTAGAAAAACTATTGAAGGTGGGATTTCTAAGGGCCATTGATTATGCACAATGGATCTCAAATATAGTGCTAGTATAAAAAGCAGACAAATCCATTAGAATCTACACAGATTTTAGAGACTTAAACTTGGCATGTCCTAAGGATGATTTCCCACTTCCAAGTATTGATGCCATTGTGGACTTAACATCAGGACACTCTATGTTCTCACTCATGGATGGATTTAGCAGATATAATAAAATAAAGATAGCACTAGAAGACCAAGATAAAACTGCCTTTACATGTGCATGGGGTACTTTTTGCTGGAATGTCATGCCTTTTGGCTTGAAAAATGCCGGAGCGACCTATCAACGGGCAATGACCAGAATATTTCATGATATGATGCATAAGTTCATGGAGGAGTATGTGGATGACATATTAGCTAAATCACACTCAAGAAAAGACCACCTACAAATTTTGGAATTTTTTTTTGAAAGGCTAGAAGAATTCAAAGTGAGACTTAACCCAAAGAAATGTGCATTTTGAGTCCAATCCAGAAAACTGCTAGGCTATATTGTATCTGCAAAAGGGGTAGAGGTGGATCCAACTAAAGTGAAGGCTATAATGGAAATGGAAGCACCTAAAAACATTAGTCAAATGATATCTTTACAAGGAAGGATCCAATTCATTAGGAGATTTATCTCCCAATTAGCGAAAAAATGTCATAATTTCAACCAACTTTTGCATAAAGATACAATTTTCAAATGCGATGAAAAATGTGAAGAAGCCTTTAATCTATTGAAGAAATATCTCATGAACCCACCAATCTTGATGCCACCTATTAGAGGAAAGCCCTTAATCCTATACATTTCAGCAACAAAGAATTCATTGGGGGCACTTTTAGCACAAGAGGATGAAACAGGAAAAGAGAAGGCAATTTACTACATAAGTAGAACCTTGGTCAAATACGAGCTGAATTATACATTCATGGAAAGGGCATGCTTGGCTGTAGTTTTTTCTTCCCAAAAATTACGCCATTATATGCTAGCCCACAAGATAAGGCTCATTGCCAAAATTGACCCTTTAAAGTATCTACTTAGTAAAACAACATTGAATGGAAGGCTAGCAAAGTGGGTGATGGTACTAAGTGAATTTGACATAGAATATGTTGATATAAAATCAATCAAAGGGAAATTTATTGCTGACCAGTTAGTAGAAGCACCACTTCAAGATGATCATCCTATACAAGTGGAGTTCCCAGATTCAAAAATTGTGAATGTTGTGGCAAAAACACATAAACTTTATTTTGATGGTTCCTATACTCATCATGGATCAGGAGCAGGCATACTTCTAATCAGTCCTCAAGGCTCTACTATCCCTAAATCTTACAAATTTCTATTCCCATGCACCAATAATATAGCAGATTATGAAGCCTTGGTTATTGGAATCAAGATGGCATTAGAGTGGAAAGTGACAGAATTAAAGGTTTATGGAGATTCACAATTAGTCATAAATCAAGTCAATGAAGAATATCAAACAAAAGATGAAAAATTGGTATCCTAAAAAAACATGGTGGAAAATCTTAAGAAGTATTTCATACTTATTACATTTGAACAAGTTCCAAGAGAAAAGAACAAAGTAGCGGATGCAATGGAAACTTTAGCTTCACTTCTACAAATGCCTGATCAGAGTACTAGATATGAGTTCTTGGTAGAAGAAGTGGATCAACTTGTGTTTGAACCTACCCACCCTTATACCATTTTCTTGCAAACTACAAATGAATCACCTTGGTATGGACCAATTTACACTTACTTGAAAGATCAAATTCTTCCCATAAACCAAACTAGGAATCAAAAGAAAAGCTTCATTCACCAAGCTGCCCAATACACTAGTTTCTCAAACATTGTATCAAAAAAGTCTAGACGGAATGCTCCTTAGATGTTTAGAAGAAGAGGAATCAATCTTAGCCTTACGAGAAATCCACAAAGGAATTTGTGGGTCACACTTGAATGGATTAACCCTACCTAAGAAACTTCTTAGGATAGGATATTTTTGGCCTACGATGGAGAAAGATGCTTTTAACTTTGCCAAAACTTGTAGAAAGTTTCAATTCCATGGAAACTTAATACATGTGCCCACACAAGAGCTTCATCCAATGACAACACCTTGGCCA
The DNA here is from genome assembly GCA_027943335.1 of Chamaecyparis obtusa. Lineage (NCBI taxonomy): Eukaryota > Viridiplantae > Streptophyta > Pinopsida > Cupressales > Cupressaceae > Chamaecyparis > Chamaecyparis obtusa. Next base: position 1,220,627 of record BSBK01000471.1, on the reverse strand, counting down.
TTCTATCAATGGGTTCTAGACCTAATAGGCATGATTTATCCACCATCCTTGAATGGTCATAAATTCATCATCATGGAAACTAGGTACTTTACTAAGTGGGTGGAAGCTATACCCCTATCAACTGCAACAGGAAAGTAGATATCTTTGTTTATCCTCAATCATATTATTTGTAGATATGGCATACCTCATGCTATCATAACGGATAATGAAAAGCATTTCAAGAACAAAGACCTAAAGGAATTATGTACTAAGTTTCACATGATTCACAATTCTTCTTTAATCTATTACCCTCAAGGTAATGGACAAGCCGAAGCAACAAATAAAAAGATCTTGAAATTTTTGAAGAGAACGGTGGACAATTTAGGTAGAGATTAGCACATTAAAATAAACCCGACCTTGTGGGCTTATAGAACAAGCATAAGAACACCAATAGGAGCTACACCTTTTTCATTAGTCTTTGGAATAGAAGCAATTTTTCCTTTAGAGGTAGAACTTCTATCTTTGAGGATATCTATGCATGGTTTGATAAATGAGGAAGACTATAGGGTTGCTAGGCTGCAAGAACTAGAACTCTTGGATGAAAAATAGAAGCAAGCATTTGATCATTTGAAGGTGTACCAAAATAGAATGTCAAGGACTTACAACAAGCACATCCACCCCAAAACATTTCAAATAGGTGACCTAGTTTTGTGAGAAAATCCCAAGAATCAAGCAGAAAGGGAAAAGAAAGGAAAATGGGAAGAAAACTGGTTAGGACCATTTCTCATTGTTGAAAATTTTGGGACTGGCACCTACAAATTAGTAGATTGTGATGGAGAAGAACTACAAGAACCAATCAATAGCATACATCTAAAGAGGTTGTATACATAAGGTAGATGAAAGAGTATAAAGAGTATCAAATGAAGAGCATCATATTTATTGTACATAGTTCAAAGAGACCCTGAAAATACCAAAAACATTTGAAAAGAAGAAAAGATAAAAAATAGTGGAAAATTGAGCATGAAGAAAGCAAAAACATTCATATATGATCCTCAAAAATATGTTGTCTTGGTGAAAACCTAGAAAATAGGCACCTTGATGATGTGAAGAAACAAAATTGAGAAAAAAGAGAAAAATACAAAAAAATCAAAAAAAGAAGAAAAGTGCCTTGGTGAAAACCTAGCAAATAGGCACCCTGGTAGCAAAAAAAAAGCGAAAAATCTTTAAAAATAGAAAAAAGAGCTAGATCCATTCAATCAGTGAAAACCTGGTAAATAGACACCATTGAAAGTCCAAGTCAGTCACATATCTAGAAGGTCACCTTGTAAATATTGCATTTGCCATCATTTGTATATATTGCATAATAAAACCCCACAGTTGCATTTGCAAGTACCTCAAGATTTTGGTCACCTAATCAACAAATTGTCCTAAGTCCCACAATTGAAATCAATATCAAACTGGGGGAAATCTACTCAAGAGGAGAAAGGATTCATCAAAGCAAACTTTATTCAATCAAAGAATCAATTCATCACACTCGAAAGAGGAACACTTAATCAAATCTACATCCTAATCCAATTTGAGCCTAAAAAAAGCAAAATTTGATCCAAGAACTGAAATGACCTTACCTTTATCTAGATTAAAAGTATGAAATGGATGGAACTACACTTGAAATATGGATTTGAAAAACATTGCAAATTTTTATTTTTTTAAAGTGTTGACTCAATTGATGAAATCATTTTCTAGTGAATCGATGAAAGTTTTAGACTAGACAAGCTATGATGAAAGGATGATATTTTCTTGATTTCTGAATGACTCTCTTAAAATCAAAGTTTTAAATCATGTATTATTTGTCTAAGGATGTGATCATCAAAGAATCATCAAGGACTTGTACATAGGATAAAACTTAGATTTATGCTTGTTTACACAAACAGATACCTTAGCTATTTTGATCTTCAATATCATAATACCAAAATCCACTTGCAACATAGAATCTAACAAAGTCGATATTCGCACTCTCATGATTGGCTTCAATCAATGATAGTCGTACTGAAGAGAGATGGGAAAGCAAACAAAGAGGTGCAAAAAGTATTCATATCATCATAGTTGAACTAGTGATGGTTGTACTAAAATGGGATTCCAAAAATGCTCAATGATGATTATAAGCTCCAAATTTGAATAATGATAGTTAGCTGCATACATCTTAGATTAAGTGCATTGTATATATTTTTTTACCTTTCGTAGCTTAATTTGCAAGGGGGGAAAAGAAATGGGAGGTTCAATTCAAATGTCTTATCCTTGATTTCAATAAAAAACATGTGAGATTATCTTTTGCATTCATGCATAGCATTAATCATTATTCTTTAGCCATATATCAGAAAAATAAAAATAAATAATCATTACTCATACATCATTTTCATACATGTAATTAAAGATAGAACTGCCTACATCCAAAAACCCAAAAACATAGGGGCATTCATATCTCCATAAAATAGTTTGCATCCATACATTGAAAATAGAGGAAAAGCATGTCATAAATCCATACATCAATGCATTCATCTATATATATCATAAAATAAGATACACTACATCCATAACATAATCACAAGTAAATGCATCATAAACACCATATAGCTACATATAAAGATAATCTCATAACAAAATACATCAAGAGAATCAAGGAAGTATATCATCATATAAGTGTTCATCAAATAATCCAGTACATTAGTATATCAAGATACAAATGTCATGAAAGTGATACATCAAGTGTTCTGATCAATAAAACATCATGAAACATGATACAGTGACATCAACAATGAGTAACTCTGTCAAATCATCAAGATCCCATAGCCGCACTCGATCCATCCCTAGCACCTGATCCATCTAGACCTCTGCCATCATGTCTATCCTATGAGGGAGGAGCTTGAGAAGTTCTTGCTATGCTACAGCTTTGTGCCATCATCGTCACGAACTACTGCATCAAGGTAGCTACCTGATCCAATCTGCCAACAATAGTGGATATCTCTGTCCCCATTGACTACACCTCTCATGCTACACTATCAATGCTAGGAGCAGCCTATGAACTCTACTCCATATCCTACGATTGTTGCACCTATGGAGGCACCTGCTGAACTTGTGGAGGCACCTACTGTGCTAGAACCTGATCCTGGTATGCTAAAGAAATGCTCTGTAACTAAACTAAGGGATCTTGTCCACCGGGAATCTATCGAGTAGCATCTATATGTACCTATCTTTGCTATCTCTACTATTGATGAGCTCTATGCTTTCTATCCACTGCTTCTCTAGGGCATACCTTAGCTACATCATCTTGTCCTCTAGCTCTAGCCCTATCCCAGACATGTCCACCTCTCACCCATGGTCCATCTCGTGCTCTACCAATAACCTGAGGTGCTCTTTGTCCTCATCATCTCCAATGTCTCCTACCATCACCATCACCACCATCATCACCACCACCACCATCATCTCTCTCATCCCAGCCTAGGATAGGCTCTGCTAGATTGATAAATTGAGGAAACTTGTTCTGAGTCCACGAGTCTCGATACTCATGTGACATCCCACCATATGCAACACCTGCAAGCATCTCCCATCTGTAGTATGCCAAACCAAAAATCTGATCACATGCAAAGTGATAATCAATCAAAGGACCCCACATCGATCACTCTTCTTGAACACAAGCATATAATGTTGCACCTTGTGGCATATCCTATACTCTACCATACTGGTGAGACACTCAGCCAAAGTAGAAATGCTCAATCATAGTAGTAGCCCTGCCAATCATCCATCGAGGAGAAAACATATAGGGAAGCTCATCATCATCCTCCCTCCAGTGCTCACATCCTATGTATGGCCACCACTGAACCTAATCAAGATCATCAATCTTTTAGTGCTAATAAACAAGCTTTCCCAGATGATGTTGGACAACCATGCCGCTATACAAAAAATCATACGGGAATCCTCGGTGATGAATCCTGTTAGAAATAGGCCTAGTAATGGGAAGATGCTTCCATACCCACAACTGTAGAATCACTACACCTATTGACAAAGAAGTCCTCTCTCTATAGAAAACCTCATGTAAATCATGATACAACTGAGCAAGAACATAGGAGCCCCAATCAAATTATCGAGGTTGAGCAAGTAAATCCTTGAGGATCCTACCTCATCCAACTGAGAAACCATGACCTCACCGGTCAGGAAGCAAGAATCCACCGATAAGAGCACCAAGAACCATTGGTAAAGTTGGGAAAGAAGCAAACTGTGGCCAAGTAATAGTATCATCATCTATAGTATTGTCTCCAAACACTCGTCTACAGACTATGCTATCATAAATAGAATCATAATATACTAACTCTCCTCAGCAAGGAATGTGTAATAGTCTATACACATCCTCTGAAGTGATAGTCATCTCTCCAAAAGGAAGGTGGAAAGAATTGTGGTCGGAGTGCCATCTCTCTGCCACAATAGTCAGAAGACCATGGTTCAGTTGGAACTACGACATGTCAAGAAGAAAATTAAGGTCGCACATCTCAACAATATGATACTCTGTCGGAGTCAGAACCTGACCAAGATCAATAACCCATGATGCAAAAGACTGTATGTAAAGAATAGGGAAGCATGCCTATTTGTAAAAAAAAAGGAATCATATCAGCATACCATATCAAGGAATCATCTAAAGTCAATCAATTTTATCAAAAGTATCAAGCAATCACACCCGGTACCATTTGTTCATGTCTCTATATTCTGAGAATGAAGTATCAATATCAATTATATCATTTTTCACACTGATTGATTTATCCTATCAGATTGACAAATCACATTCATTGGTACCATTATCCTGATATCCTAATCAATTGTTTTGTTTAAATGTAATAGACCTAATCTTATCATTTGAATTGAGCATCTGGAGTTATCAAATTTTTCATCAGGAAAAATCAAGTACAAGTGAAAAATTTCAAAAATCTTTTAGGTGTGATTTTACACATACCACGCAACAATTCAGCTCACGCGATGCAAAAAAGATGTCAGGTGACACTTTATCTATCATAGGCAGTAATTCAGGTTTCACGTGACACTTTATAATGCTAGGTGACATTGAATAAAGCCTAGGTGACAACGAAAATCTAGGGTTTAACATGCGGAAAAACATATGCAAATTGGCATTAAAACCCTAAGGCTACGCGGAATCATATTCTTCTCAAGCAAGAATGAAAAATTGTTAGGGAATAGTTTACTATGTGGAGGCATGAGTAAAAAGTGCGGATGTGACACTTTAAAGGCTAATGCAACATTCAAACTATCCTAGGCGTGAATTTGCAAAATTAAAACAACGATGACATGGAAAAGATGCAATAAATGCTATAAACGAGCAATCAATGCAACAAGGAAGTTAAAATGACTCACTAGAGGTCTGTAGTCAGGTGGTCTCCGATAGTGTCGACATCTCTTGAACTGATGCTCTCTAATAGGAACAACCATCTTGAAAATCAAATGAAGCTCAGAGAAAAATCTCAGAAGTGAAAAGTGAAAATGAATAGTAAATCAAGGTTTTTCAACCTATTTAAGCTAATTTGACCTAATTTAGAGGTGAAAATTTGAATTTGACCTATACTAACCTATTAATTCAATCAGGGAAAATTGTGAATCATGGCATATCATCAGTGTTTTTCAGAAATGAAAACATATTGGATCAATCAATCAATCAAATTTTTCAAATCAAGCATCAATATGTTTTATTTCTAAGGGGTCATACCATTGGATAATTAGATCAACATCAGCAGTAACATCATTGAAAATCAAGAAATCGATCATCGAATCAAAAGTGAAAGATTTTATCAAGAAATTTTTTGTAATCAAATGAATGGGGCATCGCATCGAAATCAATCATCAAAATAGGTATCATATCAAGATCAATCATTGAGTCAAACATCATATCGAGAACCATCATCAAAAGGACCATCATATTAGAATGATCATCAGAACCATATCAATTGAGAGTGTCATATTGATCATATCTACATCAATCTCATATCAGAAATCAAGGATCAACCATTGAAAGACATTAAACAAACATCGAAGATTGACCATCAATGTAATCAGGACCTATCATCAAGCCAGATCAGAGTATTCTTTGAATTGATATGCTTCGCACATCAACTCAACTAGGGGCATTTGTAATCACCTAAAAATGGACAAAGATCAAATCAAAGAAAATCAATTCAAATCAAAGTAAATCAAGGACATTATTGAATCAATTGAATCACAATGCATAATTAGCCAATCAAAATGAAAATCAAGTCTTAATTTGAGATCAATCAAAATTGAGACCATTTTAATCCAACGCAATCAAATCAAAATATAATTAAATCAAATAATTGTATAGTCTTAGATTAAATTAAATTCAACCCATTCAAGGGGTACATGGCTAAAATAAATCAATTAAATTAATTCATAAATCTTAATTATTCTCAACAACCCAAAAGGAGAGAAAATCTAGGCAACCAATGAGATTTAAGGAAAGGCATTCACATGGATCAAGCCAAATTCAATCCAATCACTCAAAGTGAAAGAGAATCTTGTCCATTGATCTTGTCTACTGTTGTCATATTTTTGCTCATTCTTAAGTTTGGAGACCTAATTACTAGATGAGCTAAAATAACCTAGTTTGTGTTATTACGTGGTCTTGCTTATATTTGTGTTCATTTCATTGCAGAGTACATGAAGATAAAAGGGAAATGAACTGCATCTACATCTACTCATGCATGTATCAGTGACATGTATACTCTACAAAAAGGGAAAGAACTGAAAGAAAGAGAGCATCTATCTGAGCTCACACAGGCCATGAGCATAGCTGTTATCATAATTGAATGGATGAGTGTAGATATACATAAAGAAATAATTAATATGGGGGTACCAGACATTGCCTGGTATTGGTGTCCAAGGCCCGGTCCTATCCAGAAGCTCCTGTGATCCATAACCTGCAAGAAGAGAAGAAGGGATATGGGTTAGATCCAATGGATCTAAGTAATGGCTGGTATCACAATATTCATAGAATGCATACATACACTCATCCATGCACCTCTAACAAAGGTTTTTCTTAGGGCATGTGCATAGGGCTCCAAAGAATAGACAAGGCACCATGTTTTCAATAATGTGTTTGTTTCATGTGCAGATATAGGGAAGCTGATCCAATAATGAATTCCATGAATGATCTGGGCCCTTGATGTAGATCATGATAGGGAAACCTCATGATCTCCATTGTGATCACATCAAGGGATAGGAGCACACATAGTATGTACAGTTGAGGAACATCCAAATGATTCAACATCAATGAGAATCAATCAAGCAACATGGCATGATAACGCAAATACTGGTATCAAAGTGCAAATAAAATTGTATGTGTTGTAAAATTGGGCATGATATTATGATAAGGTAGTAGGGGGGGCACCATGGCATCAAGGAGAATAGAACTAGAATCAGGGCACACAGATCTATGTGAGAGATAAGGCACATTGAAACATGAATGTATCTCAGATTTGCATTAATGTTATAATAGGGCATATCATATGTGTGTTGTAGCATGCTGGCAATAGCAACACAATGATAACACTGCTATCATAAGCATCCAAACACATACAACAAATCAAGGAGATACCTATTCAAATGAAATATAGGAATGAATCATTGCAATTAAGGATAGTGACACAATGTCATTTATGATAACAATGAGCAATGAATGGTCGAAGTATTGCTCAGGCTTCTTAGGGTGTAATAGCAAGGCATGTTGATGTAGTAGTGCAACATAAAATAACCACAATAAATCTTGGGTTAAACCATGCAACACCTCCATAATGTAGTGAAATTTCAAATAATTTAATGATGATGCCACTCATCAAAGATAGTGGTGACCAAACAAATGCAGTAACAATGGGCACAAAGATACACAATCAACAGAGCACGAGCCCAATAAGTAGCAACAGCTAATGGAGTAAGTAGAATCTATACATGATGCTATCAAATCCAAATGGTAAAAATAACTCATGGCAATAGTGGTACAAATACAAGTATTGATGCCCTGGCAGTGTTCGAAGGTCATGCCATTATGAGCTTCTGAATAACTTTGAAATAACAAAGTGATAGTGCCCTATTCCTAGTTCAAGATCTAATTCATGAGCTTATCAATCTATTAATGATAAATCAAAATAGATGGTGACAAAAGATCGAATAGCATCAAATTTTGAGCACAAGTAGTAAAGTAATCCAAATACAGAGATACAGATCATGGCTCTCGACCCTCAATTCTAGCAGCATAATGGGTTCACGATCCCTGTAATTCAAACATACAAGAGATATCTGCAAAGCATGGACTAACATTGAACCCCAAATATGGTTCATGGGCTCCTTGAATAGGTAAGCACCAACTGTGAATGTGTCATCACAAGGTGCGATGAAAGGTCATAGTGCTTGCACACCATGGAATCGATGGCGAGCAATAGGTTCAAAATGTCAATGCCCTGTTCCAAGATCTACAGGATATCAGTCTTCATGTGACAGTGGCAAACACAATGGGTGCCCTAGCCTTATGGCTCATGGGATTTAACAAATACAAGCACAACACGGGCCCTCATACACAATAGTGAATTCAATATTCATAACATGATGCTCTAGGTACAAAGCTTGGTACCATAACAGAGAAATTGAACAGTAATATGCCTTATAGCTCTCGGGCTATGTGCAAGAAACAACAGTGATAAATATATTCAAAAGAGTGAGCAAGTTCATGGGTTGTTGAAACAATAATGCCCTAACCTGACCATCAATAGTAGATATGATGCCCTAATATTCTCTTGGGCCATGCTCAAATACATCAACACTGACGCCATAGATATAAATACATCAAACACCAGGGCATTATCATAAATGGACATCAACAGCACTATCGTGCCATGCTCACGACGTATGCAACCCGAGCCATCATAACTAGTGCCTTGAAAGCCATCAAAGAAGTTAAACATGCCACACCATTGAATGCAACATAGATGAATGCAAAGGGCAGAACAGTGCATATGCCGCAAGCCCACAACAAACAACCAGTATATACAACAAATGCCATCAATGGAAATGCCTGGTTTATATGGAAAATAAATACATGAATGCAAAGTTACAGAAGGAGCAATCAGTGCCATGCCCTAATTCATTTTAGGATCATGGGTTTTTATATCTTGCTGAGAGTTCAACGTCAAAGAAATAGAAATACCAAGGCACGGTACTTTCAAATACAGAGTGCCCTAGCTCATGGCTCATTGGGCATCTAGTGTTCACACCGAATGTCCCAAATGTAACATTGCCAAATACAAATGAAATAGTACAATGCCCTAGAAAATGCCATGAAACCATACAATCTCAACTGTGCATTGCAATATACAAGAAATTCAAAGTGCATAACAGTGCTATGGAAGAACTTTCATGATCCCCTAGCATACGAAGTCTACAGCAAGGAAAAATGAAACATTGTAACACATGAAAGATAAATAGTTTCATGCATGCATACGTCAGATGTTTCCATTGATCGAATGTTGTTTCTAAATCAGAAGGAAGTTGCCATTTGAGACTGCAGTGAAATTGGAAAGTTGCCACGTGCCAGGCTTGAGGGGTTGATGTCAAGTTCATCTTCGAGCAATGATTTTGATAGCATGTTTTTTTCTTCCTCCCCTATCTTTTAGGGTCGAGGCCTTCAACTTTAGGTTATGCGTATGATGCATTTAGTTTTATGAGTATTCTCCTCATATTGTGGGTTGAGGATATTTGATATGTATGTAACCTATAGTTGTGTCTAGGGAATAGGGGATTTTTATTTTCAATATTATTATTTTTTAAGAATGTGCTTCCCTTTTGGTTGAGGCCTTCTCTAAAAATATAATTGTACCTATTTGAGGTCATAGTGGATAGTTTTAATGTTAATTCATGGCCCATCTCTTATTGTAATATAATCGACAAGTGGTATTTCTATAAACCATTGTCAGATTATTAATTAATGGCATGACTTAGTGGGTATAATGGTGATTTTTGACTATTCATTTTTAGGCCCCCACTTTCCTCACCCCTAAGAATCTGGGAATCTAACATTCAGACCATGATGTTGCCTCATGGGTCCATATTTTGACTTTTCTATTCTTAGTAGGTAGTGGAGTTTGAATGTAGATTCTTAGGTTTTAGTTTTTATACCTCTCACTTTTGGTGATTAAGGTTAGCTCTTCACTTTTTCTCTTTGATACGAGTGATGTAGCTCTGAGAGACACAATTGTACCTATTTCTTTCTAGCAATAAAAATTGATCCTTCTTGTTCTCCTATAATTTTGGGTTTTTTGTTGAAGCCATATGTAAGATTATTTTGATGTTTCTTTATCCTTAATCTACATTTTTGATTCAAGTGGGCATTCAAGGATTTGTCTTAATTCAGTGGTGTGATTTGTGTATAATCAAGAATGTTAGATTTGTGAAGTTTTTTCCTTCCTTTTCTGGATTCTAAGTACCTTATTTCATTGAGGGTTAAGAAAGTAGGATTGAGTTGTGAGTTAGATTTGAATTGCTGATGAAGTGAACTTACTTCTCAATTGTGGTTTCTCTTCAAATTCAGTGGATCACCTTCCTTTCATTTCAAGTTGTAGTTGTTTATTTTCAAGCATTTTTCTATCCCTTTTCCCTCCAAGTTTAGATAAGTTTTAAGTGATCCAAGGGGAAGCCGTCCCTTAATCTGGAGGTTTATTCTCAGATAGGTTACCCATAGCCTGAGAATAGTCCCATGTTTCATAGGATTGCTGGGTTCAATACTTAGCAAAATAGGGTGCAATCCTTAGTGACAACAATTTTTGGCACACCCGATGGGAGTCAAACTCAGTGAGTCTATTTTTCTAGAAAGATTTATGCAAGTTATTGTGTGGTATGAGTAGTGATAGTGTTTTAAAATCATACTTGGTGACTCTAATAGTGTTTTATGCAGATCAATATATAAGCTTATGAGTAGGATCCCAACCAAGCAGAGTAAGAATCCTTTTGTGTATACAAAGCTACCATCTGTCAAGAGGAGGCCTAAAGTAGCCCAAAATATTGCATCAAAATCTGCAAATCCTACTCCTAGTTCCACTCCTAGTCCTGTTCGCATTTCTACAACCAATCCCCAAATTTAGCCAGTGTAAGTAGCACTAGAAAATCAAGCTCCCCTTAATCCTCCAATGGCTCAACCTAGGCAACTTCCTTTTGTATCCTTTGATCAAGGTAGGCCCTTGAATTTGTAGCAACATAATGACATACCTATATCAGCCCCTAAAAGTTTGCCTACTTTTATAGGAGAAGATCAAACCTCAACCATTGAACACATGAGAGATGTAGCATCCCTTTGCACCCTTCATAATATAACTCAGCATAATGTGGCTGTGAGGTTGTTGGCAGCTTCCCTCAAAGGAAAAGCATTGAAATGGTTTAGAGGCTTAGCAGTTGGATCTATAGCTAATTGGGATGGGTTGGGTCAAGCCTTAACCAACTAGTTTGAGGATAAATCAGATCATCTCTCATTAGTTGAGCATTTGACTACTATCAAAAGAGCACCTCAAGAATACATGATGGACTTTAATTTTAGATTTCAAAGAACATGGAATAGAAAACCAGCTATAGTTAGACCTTCAAGCCAGCACACTTTTCTATACTATCTGAGAGCTCTTAATAGTGATATCTCTATTATGATCCAGTCAATGGGTGGAAATAATCTTCCAGAAGCATATGATCTCTCCATAAGAGCTGAAAATAGTCTAATCCAAGCTGAAAAGATAGCCCCAATGCCTATTTTTCCCGAGCTTCATCCTGTTCATGAATCAATTCCACCTCTCCTAGCTCCTTCTCAACAAGTTGCTAACCCAGTTATAAATCAATCCCAAGAGCTGACTAAACTTAAAAAGGCCTTGCATATAGTTACTAATGAGCTAGTTAGTCTAAAGAAGCAACAGTCCTAGGCTTACCAGCAACCCTATCAACAGCCTTATCAGCAGCCCTATCAATATCACTACTAGTAGAAGAGGCCCCATTACCAACAAGGCCAACAAGGCCAGGCAAGAAGTTATAACCAAAAGGCTAGCCAATCTTATAATCTTAACATTCCTAGTGCTTCTAGGGAGCTGGTTCTTGTAGCTCAGAATAATATGGCACAAGATTATCAATGGGGCTGCCCATGCAATTAGCAACATATCCAGGGGATGTGTCCTAATGGTTATAATCAAGCCCTCATGGTATAGAACAATGTGATGATGCTGCAGGAGATGGTTCAACAACTAGAAATCTAGCAAGATCCAATTGTTACCACAAATGAATTGCAAACTCCTGAGACAACGTTGGCAAACTTTCAGAAGGAAGATTTTTACGAGGTGAATTTTTCACCAAATGATAACTTAAATTATACCCCAGTTGTAGCTAACACAAGGTATAAGAAGAAGGCTTTGGAAGTTGAACAACTGGCCTCTACCAGTCATCAAGCTCCTATTGAGAATCCACAACCCAAAGCAGTTCAAGCTCTAGTCCCAAGCCAGTCTAAGGAGACTAAAGAACTAGTCAAGGCAGCTACATAGTTGGTGTCTACATGAATAGAGGTTGTTGCACCAAAAGGACAGTCTAAAGTAAGTTTGGGATCTTTTAATATTGTGGAACAGATGAAGAAGACATCTATCAATGTGCCTTTGATGGACACCCTGGCAATTCTTGGACAAAAGGAGTTAATACTTAGCGAGTTGGCTAAAATTTCATCAAATCAAGAGGCTATTTTGGAACAACCTAGGGTCCTGGTAGCTGAAACACCTCAAGTGGAGTAGCACAAAGAAGAAACCAGCTCATAGCCCATTGTTTCCCCATAGGTTAAGCCTCCTCCTTTCTATGTAACTCTTATCATTGGAAACTATCTAGTTCATAACTATATGATAGACTTAGGAGCTAGTAGTTCTATGATTTCTAAGCAACTAGCAGACCTACTAGGATTATCTTATGAGCCAATAGACAGGCTTGTTGTTTAGTTGGATGGGTCATCATTTAGTACTTTGGGAGTCATAAAAGACCTAAGCCTCACTTTACATGAATGTCCCAATTTCTCCATTCCCCAAGATGTCTATGTCATAGACCTACCTCCTCATTTTTCCATTTATCTAGGCAGAGAGTTTACTGGTAGGTTGGGGGGATACCTCTCAGCTGATTGGTCTCATCTATACTTCAGAACCAGATATGGGACTAGAGTTAGAATCAAGTCTGAAGCTTTTGCAAAAAGCCATGCTGAACCATATACCCCAAATCCTATAAATGCCAATTTGATGTATCATGAACAAGACCCAAGTGATTCTGAGCCTGGGACCCCTATTGGGAAGATTCCTGATATTGCTCTAGATGAATGGGATGAAAGAGACTTGGAAGAGGATAAACCTTTTAGAAACATGGAGATCTCTGGTATTGGAATGTATATCATTCATGAAGAAGGTGTTGTGATACTAGATTTGATGAAAAAGGAAAATAAACCTTGTGGTGGTCAGAGTGATGATTTGTGGTAACTATTCTTTGATGGTGCCAGAAGCAAAGTTGGTTCAAGAGGAGGAGGTGTCCTAATTTCTCTAGAAGGACAAAGGTATTTCTCTGTAGTTCATTTTACTTTCAGCTATACTAACAACACAACAAAGTATGAGGCTTTGATTCATGGTTTAGAATGGGCTAGACACAGAGGAATCAAATGCTTAGAAGTTATAGGTGATAGTGAATTAGTGGTCAATCAAATTCGTGGCACTAACCTCATAAAGAATGATACACTTAAGATGTATAAGCATAGGGTTTGGGATTTAATAGAAGATTTTCATGCTTTTAATCTGGTTGTTGTTCCAAGAAATTAGAACAAACAGACAGACAAGCTGGTTGCCATGGGAGCAGAGTATGATATTCCAAAAGAGGTCACAAGTCCTAAATCTCAGCATGTAAAGATTCTAGTAAGACCATCCATACCGGACAATCAAGTGAGCTGACAAGTTTTTGAGAATGATGAATAGATTTTCAACTTTTTGATACAGGAAGCTGAGTTCTCCAGAGTTAACTAGAGAAAACATGCTCATCAATATGGTGACCAAATGTTACAGTTGAAGAGTAATAGACTGCCTAAAGGACTGGTCACACTTGAGTCTATATTTAATGTTGATGATCAACTTAGGGGAGACAAGGCTAGTATGACAATTAAAGAAGAACACTACTAGCCTATGGAGGTTCTTAAGGACAAATACCTTAAGCTTGAAAAGGTATGCACACAACCAGAACAACAAGCCTTTATTTCATTATGTCAAGTATATAGTGATGTCTTTGCATGGGAATACTATGATTTGAAAGGATTTGATCCTCACTTAGCCCAACACACCATTGAGCTAGAACCCCATGCCAAACTAGTGAGATAGAAATAGAGACCTATCAATCCTAAATTAGAAGTCTTGATGAAAACAGAGTTGAGAAAGATGATTGAGGCCAATATTATTTTTCCCATTAAGCACACCTCTTGGTCTCTAATCTAGTACCAATTAGGAAGAAGAATGGTGAAATCTAGTTATGTGTGGATTTTAGAGACCTTAACAGAGCCTCACTCAAAGATCATCACCCACTGCCATCTATGCAACAAATTTTATAGTATGTTTCAGGGTCTGACAGATTTTCCTTGTTAGATGGCTTTTCTGGTTATAACCAGGTTCTGGTTAGGGAGGAGGATCAATACAAGACAACATTCACCACTAAATGGGGCACCATGGCATACATAAAGATGTCATTTGGGTTGTCCAATGCTACTGCTACATTCCAGAAAGCCATGGAGATGGCATTTACTAGCCTGATGAATAAGTTTGTTCTAGTCTACTTACATGACATAACTATCTTTTCAAAAGACACTAATGAGCACCTGGCTCATCTGAGACAGATTTTTGAGAGGTGTAGAGAGTTTGGAGTTTCATTGAATCCTAAGATATGCATCTTTGTTGTACATGAAGGCAGATTACTGGGGCACATTGTTTCTAAACAAGGAACAACCATTGATCCTAAGAGGGTAAAAGCCATCCTGGCTCTACCCCTGCCAGCTCACAAGAAAGGATTACAAAGTTTTCTAGGGAGAATCAAATTCTTGAGGAGGTTCATTCCAAATGTTGTAGCACTTTTAAAGCCTATGACCCAAATGCTGAAGAAGAACTCAACCTTCCATTGGACCAATGAAGGTAAAAGGTGTTTTGAGGAATTCAAGGAAGCAATTGCCTCTGCTCCTACTCTAGTAAACCTTGACTTTTCTAAGGATTTTATACTGTATGCTTTTGGAGACAATGATAGTATCTCTGCTATGTTAGTTTAGCAAAATGCTAAGAAGCAAGAACAACTAGTAGATTTCTATAGTTAGGCCCTAGATGGTTATGAGCTAAATTATATGCCTATAGAAAAGCATGTCCTAGCAATTGTGAGAAGTCTAAAAAAATTTAGGCACTTGTTGTCCAACAACACAGTGCACCTGATGGTTGCTCACCCTTGCATAAGAGACTTCCTATTGAACAAAGACCTAAGTCATAAGAGAGCTGGTTGGGTCACCAAGGTCATGGAATATGATATTCAGATCAAGGTGACCAAGATGATTAGAGGAAAGGGACTATGTGAATAGCTTAATGAAAGAACAGTAGGCCCAAACTAGCAAGAGGAGGAAGTTATTCTGATGAATCAAGATGCAGGACAGAGCACCAGTTGGACAATAGAGATGAAGTGTTATCTCTCAACTGGTCAATGCCCTCAAGGCCTTGAAAGGAGTAAGAGAAGGTACTTTAGATTCCAAGCCATTCCATTTATTGTTATTGATAACATTCTGTATAGAAGGGATCATAGTGGTGTCCTGTTGAGATGTGTTGAAACTGACCAAGTGAAGAAGATACTGGAGGAGTTTCATGATGGAGGCTCTGGTGGACACTTTGCTACCAAAACCACTACTCTTAAAGTGATAAGAGTTGGGTACTACTGGCCTAGCCTATATAAGGATGCTTTTGATTGGATAAGAAGATGCAAGAACTGTGCCTTGTTTGCTGGAAAGCAAAAGATGGCAGCCCTCCCTCTTCATCCTATCAAGGTAGAACAACCCTTCTCAAAGTGGGGACTAGATTTCATTGGACCTATCAACCCCCCATCTAGTGCTAGACACAAATGGATACTTGCTGCTACAGACTATTTTACCAAGTGGACAGAGGCTATAGCACTGAAGGCAACAAATGAAACCTCTATCCTAAACTTCTATCAAGACATTGTGTCTAGATTTGGTGCTCTAGATTCAATCATCTCGGACAATGCCATGGCATTCCTAGTAACTAAGATTTCAGAATGGGCACTCAAGCACAATATCTTTCTAAGTACCTCTTCTAACTATTACCCTCAAGGTAATGGTCAAGCAAAATCAACAAATAAAAATTTGTTGAGAATCATCAAAAGGACTATAGAAGGAAACTAGAGAGACTGGCACAACAAGTTGAAGCTGGCCTTGTGGGTAGACAAAATACCACCCAAGAGGTCTACAGGAAACTCATCCTACACATTGGTATATGGAAAAGAAGCTAGGATTCCCCTATCTACTCAGTTTCCTACCCTGAGTCTGATTAAAGAGATTGATCTTATGGAGGAGGATACTATGCAGGTCAGGCTGGTTAAACTTATTGAACTTGAAGAAACAAGGAAACTAGCATTGGAGAACCTGGAGGCTCATCATGCTCAGATGAAGAAGAGTTTTGACAAGAAGGCCACACCTAAATTTTTTAAATAAGGGGATCTGGTCCTCAAGTGGGATGAAGAAAAACATAAACTAGGGAGGCATACTAAGTTTGATGCCATTTGGAGTGGACCTTTTATGGTGATTGGATGCAAGGTCCATAACACTTTTTAGTTGGCTAGCACAGATGGAGAGGAGTTTCCCATTCCAATGAATGGGATCCACCTCAAGGCTTGTTTCTGAGGTTCTTTTCTACCCTGTACATTAGTAAGTTAAGAGTTTTGGGCTTTATGTGTTCCCTAAGTGCCTGGCACAAGTTATTTTCATTAGTTGCTTTCAGTTGTTTTTAGTTGGTGTGAGTAGCAATAAGCCAGAGAAGTTATCTCTAATAGTTAATAGTTTTGTTGAGAAGGATTGGTTATCTGAAAGAAGCTAGGTTCAGTTTGAGTCTTATAGACTCTATGCCCAATGAATCTTTAAGGCAGCTGGTCAGGATGCTTAGCAGATAAGCACTCCATAGAGGTCGCCAGAATGTTGTCATATTTTTGCTCATTCTTAAGTTTAGAGACCTAATTACTAGATGAGATACAATACCCTAGTTTGTGTTATTAGGTGGTCTTGCTTATATTTGTGTTCATTTAATTGCAAAGTACATGAAGATAAAAGGGAAATGAACTGCATCTACATCTACTCATGCATGTATCAGTGACATGTATACTCTACAAAAAGGGAAAGAACTGAAAGAAAGAGAGCATCTATCTAAGCTCACACAGGCCATGAGCATAGCCATTATCAAAATTGAATGGATGAGTGCAAATATACATAAAGAAATAATTAATATGGGGGTACTAGACATTGCCTGGTATTGGTGTTCGAGGCCCGATCCGGTCCAAAAGCTCCTGAGATCTGGAACCTGCAAGAAGAGAAGAAGGGATATAGGTTAGATCTAATGGATCTAAGCAATGGCTAGTATCAAAATATTCATAGAATGCATACATACACTTAGCCATGTACCTCTACCAAGTTGAACTCACACATTTGGCTTTTTGATCCACTTTGCAAAATGGAGAGCATATGCCTAATGTTTGTTCAATTTGGACAATAGTAAAGTTTTTTTTTCTATTAATCTAGATCCAAAGAAAAGCCACAATTTAAGCAACGCAA
The DNA here is from genome assembly GCA_027943335.1 of Chamaecyparis obtusa. Lineage (NCBI taxonomy): Eukaryota > Viridiplantae > Streptophyta > Pinopsida > Cupressales > Cupressaceae > Chamaecyparis > Chamaecyparis obtusa. The sequence goes on along the minus strand of BSBK01000471.1, from coordinate 1,202,695 downwards.
GCTTGATATGAAAAATACATCTTTTGTAGCTAGCAAAGGCTAGGCACTTTTTTGAAGTTTTTTTGACATTTATTTGCTTACTTACCTAGTGGCTATCATTCCCATTCTGGTTCCTCCAACAAATTAGTCAACACAACCATACAAAGTGAAGGAAACCAAAATGAACAAATTGAAATGTAATTAAGTGTTCTTCACAAGATTTTGCAAAGAAAATTCTAACAACTTAATGCAAGCAATTTAGTTCAAAGTAGGAAATTTATTTTTATAAGCATCCAACACCTTAAGGGAATGCTTGTAAAGCTTTTCTTATAATTCCAAACTATCTAGAATTGAAGCAGTATGGATTTCCTTTAGATGTTTGTTTTGAATTCTTACCTCTTTGCACTCTTGAGTAACTCTACTTTTTGGTTTTTGTACTTTCTTGTGTCTGCTCATCTGCAAGAAAAACACAGATAGAGAATTAGAATATAGAATTTAATGATCTGACAGCAAAATTAAATAGAAAATGCTAAGTGGAATTTATCAACTAATAAGCGTAAGTTAAAAGCTAGCACGCGTTATTTTAAAGTTCATAGGTGTCACTTTCCAATGACTCAAGTGACTTTTCAAAATTACTAAGTGTAAACCTTTAGCTACTAAGTGTGATAAATAACTATAAATTGTGTAAGATAAAGTATCATAAGAGGTAAAGAACAGCTGATAGGTGTCAGTTATAAGCTATTAGGCATTATTTTAAAGTTCACTGGTGTCACTTTCCAGTGACTCAAGCGACTTTTAAAAATTGCTAAGTGTAACACTTTAACTGCTAGGCATTACAAATGACTGTAAATTACGTAAGATAAAGTATCACAGGCGGCAAAGAATAGCTAATAGGCATCATTTCTCATATTTTAGGTGATGCTTTACACTCTCAGGTGTAATAATTTATTTCATAGGCATCAAAAGAAGAAAAGACATAATAGAAAGAATCTCATAGGCATCAGTCAACAGCTAATAGGCATCATCAAAATGCTCATGAGTGTCATTAGATCCTTTGTAGGTGGTGTTTCTCCTATTTTCTACAAAATTTACATAAATGTGAAGCAAAAAAAAAACACACAAAACTTGATAAAAATGATAGAAATGAGGCTCAAGACCCCACGGTGGGTGCCATTTGTGTGAGTGTTTACACCTTCATGAAATTAGGACAATTAGCAACAATTCTATAAAAATACAATGAAATTTAATCTGAAGAATTGCATTTAACATCCATATCATCTCATGGTTCTCTATGTAAGCTTGGTAAGTAGAGCTCTTAGCCTTATTCTCTACTAGTGACAATCCTAGAATGAGAAAAATATGATAAATGCCTAAATCTAGCTCTCAATTCTCAAAATGATACAAAGATTAACTCAAATGCTCATGATAATGCTATCAAATCTCAATATTTGCTCTCAAAATGCTTAAGATATTGCTCAATTTCTCTCAAATTGCCTATAGTGATGATGCTATGCATTCAAATTTTCTAGTATATTATGCTCTCAAAATGACTTCTATTTATAGTAAAATCCCAAGGGTAGGGGGTGGAGTTACTTGATCATGGTTTAGCCTTGGTTGATTCAAAAACTTTGAAATGTTTTTAAATGGGGGGACAATTTAAATGATCATCTCAAATGTTTGGACAAGTAGACAAATTTGAGTGGTTGAGATTCAAAGTTGAAAATATGTGATTGAGATTCAACTATTTTGGAGTTATCCATGTGCATTGTGTTCTCAATTCTTATTGGTTGCTCAAATTATGTTGAAAGATATTAGGATTAATTAAATTCCATCAATTAATTAAATTATCCATGTAATGGAATAGGTTCAATTTGATTTTTGATTTAAAACTATGCAATTAATTGATTAAAATCAATTATATAGTGTGACTGATCCCTTTAAGCGTGTATTTAATTATTTAATGTCATGATTTGATTTTTCATTTGATTTAAATGATTTTGTCCAATTTTGATTAATAAATTTCTATTTAAAATTCATTTGATCCATTTTGATGAAAATTAGAGCATTTGGTTGAGATTTTGCAAATTTGAATGATTCTAAGACACCTGCCCAGTTTTGGGTGTCTACAGGCGTTCAATCAGGAAAGCTACTAGGGTACATTGTTTTAGCAAAATGAATAGAGGTAGAACCCACCAAGGTCAAAGAAATCATGGAAATGGAGGCACCTAGGAACATAAGTTAGATGAGATCTCTTCAAGGTAGGATCCAATCCATTCGAAGGTTCATCTCTCAATTAGCAGAAAAGTGCCATAATTTCACTCAACTCCTTCATAAGGACACAATTTTCAAATGGGATGAGAAATGTGAAGAAGACTTCAACTTGTTGAAGAAATATCTAATGAATCCTCCAAATTTAATGCCCCCTATAAGAGGCAAGCATTCAATTCTATACATTTCAGCAACCGAACATTCATTAGGGGCACTCTTAGGTCAAGAAGATAAATTGGGAAAAGAAAAGGCCATATACTACATAAGCAAGACTTTGGTGAAATATGAGTTGAACTATACCTTCATTGAAAGAGCATGTTTGGCCATGGTTTTTGCTTCCCAAAAATTACACCACTATATGTTGTCTCACAAAATTTGACTCATTGCAAAGAATGATCCCTTGAAATATCTTCTCAATAAAAAAACATTGAATGGGAGACTAGCCAAATGGGTCATGGTGTTAAGTGAATTTGAAATAGAATATGTGGATTGTAAATATATCAAGGGCCAAGTTATAACTTATAAATTAGTGGAATCACCATTACAAGATGAACATCCAATTCAAGTGGAATTCCCAGATTCTGAAATTGTGAATGTTGAAGCAAAAACATGGCAATTGTATTTTCTTGGTTCCTATACACAACATGGATTAGAAGCAGGCATACTTTTGATTACTCCTCAAGGATCTATAAGTTTGAAATCATACAAATTTCTATTCCCATGCACAAATAATATAGCTAAGTATGAATCATTGGTCATTGGTATAAAATTGGCATTAGAATGGAAAGTGACAGAGCTACAAATCTATGAAGATTCACAACTAGTTATTAATCAAATCAATGATGAATGTCAAACTAAAGATGACAAGTTGATACCTTACAAAAATATGATTGAGAATCTCAATAAATACTTCACTTTCATCACATTTGAGCAAGTACCAAGAGATAAGAATAGAGCATTAGATATAATGGCTACTTTCGCATCACTTCTCCAAATACCAGATCAAAGCACTAGATATGAATTCATGGTAGAAGAAGTTAAGCAACTCACATTTGACACTACCCATCCTCATACCATTTTTTTACTAACTGGACATGAATCACCTTGGTATGGAGCCATTTATGCTTACTTAAAAGACCAAATCCTACCTATGGACCAAACCAGGAATCAAAAGAAAAGCTTTATATGCCAAGCCTCTCAATATACCTTAATATCTGACACGTTGTATCGTAAAAGTATAGATGGAATGCTTCTTAGATGTCTAGAGAAAGAGGAATTGGATATAGCCTTACAAGAAATTCATGAGGGGATTTGTGGGTCACATTCAAATGGTTTAACCCTAGCTAAGAAACTTCTTAGGATAGGATATTTTTGGCCTACCATTGAAAAATACGCTTGTCACTTTGCTAAAACTTGTCGTAAATGCCTATATCATGGAAACTTGATCCATGTACCAGTACAAGAGCTTCATCCTATGATGACATCTTGGTCATTTTATCAATGGGATTTAGACTTAATAGGGATGATTTATCCACCATCTTCAAATGATCATAAATTCATCATCACCACAACAAAGTACTTTACCAAATGGGTGGAAGTTGTACCCTTGTCAACTGCTACAGGAAAACAAATATCCTTGTTCATTCTAAATTACATAATTTGTAGATATGGTGTACCTCATGCCATCATAACAGATAATCCAAAACATTTCAAAAATAAGGATTTGAAAGATTTATGTACAAAATTCCACATGATACATCACTCATCTTCAATATATTACCCCCAAGGCAATGAACAAGCAGAAGCAACAAATAAGAACATCTTAAAGATATTGAAGAGAACAATGGATAATTCAGGTAGAGATTGACATGTAAAAATAAACCCAACCTTATGGGCTTATAGGACAAGTATCAGAATGCCAATAGGAGCTACACCATTTTCCTTAGTCTTTGGAGAAAAAGTAATTTTACCTTTGGAGGTAGAAATTCCATCTTTAAGAGTATCTCTACATGGTTTGATAAGTGAAGAAGACTATAGAGTTGCTAGATTACATGAACTAGAACTGCTAGATGAAAAATAGCAACAAGCCTTTGATCACTTGAAATTATATCAGAGCAGAATATCAAGGACCTATAACAAGCATATCAAATTAGGACATTCCAAACAGGTGAATTAGTTTTGCAAGAAAATCCCAAAAATCAAGCAAAAAGAGAAAAGAAAGGAAAATGGGAAGCAAATTCATTAGGAACTCTTGTGATCACTTCATCTTTTGGGACAGACACCTATAAATTAGATGATTGTGATGGAGAAGAATTATAAGAACCTATTAATAGCATTCATTTAAAAAGGTTCTACACATAAAGCAAATGAAAGAGTATAGAGAAAAAGAGTATCAGAAAATTAGATGGAGAGCATCCTATTTATTGTATATAGTCAAAAGAGATCTTGAAAAAAACAAAAACATTGAAAAGCAGAAAAGAGCAAACAAATCGTAAATGCATAAAAGATCAAAAAAAGTAAAAAATTAAGCATGAAGAAAGCCAAAAACATTCAGAAGGATCCTCAAAAAGATGTTGTCTTGGTGAAAACCTAGCAAATAGGTGCCAGGACAATATTAGAAAACAAAAAAATTGAAAAAAGAGAAAATACAAAAAAATTAGAAAAAGAGAAAAAGTGCCTTGGTGAAAACCTAACAAATAGGAAACTTGGTAGAAAAAAAATCTTTAAAAATAGAGAAAAAAAGAAAAATCCATTCAATCGGTAAAAACCTGGTAAATAGGTGCCATTGAAAGTCTAAGTCATTCACATACCTAGTAGTCATCCTTGTAAATATTGCATTCACCAGCATTTGCATATATTGCATAATAAAACCCCACAGTTGCATTTGCAAGTACATAAAGATTTTGGTCACCTAATCTACAAATTATCTGAAGTCCAACTTTGAAATCACATTAAATTGGGGGCAATCTACTCTAAAGGAGGGAAGATTTATCAAAAGAAAACTTCAATCAGACATCGAATCAATTCATCAAAATGCAAGTGAAACACTCAATCTAATCCTAATCCTAAATCCAACGTCAACCAAACGCAAAAACTTGATCCAAAATCTCACAAGACCCTATTTTTATCATGATTAAACTATGAAATCGATGGAACTATACTTGAAAGATGGATTTGAAAAATAGTGCAATTTTTTTTTCTAAAAGTATTGACTTGATTGATCAAATCATGTCTTTCTAGCAAATCGATGAAAGTTTTTAAACTAGACATGCTATGATGAAAGCATGATATTTTATTGATCTTTGAATGAATGTCTTAAGATCAAAGTTTTAAAGGATGTATTATTTTTCTAAGGACGTGATCATCAAAGAATCATGAAGGATTTGTACATACGACGAAACTAAGATTTTTGTTTGTTTACGCAAAAGGATACCTTGGATATTTTGATGTTCAATATCATAATACCAAAATCCACTTGCAACATAGAATCTAAAAAAATTGGTATTCATACTCTCATGATTGACTTCAACCAATGATAGTCATACCAAAGGATGGGAAAGCAACATAAGAGATGGAAAAAGTATTCATATCATCATGGTTGAACTAGTGACGATTGTACTAAATTCGGATATCACGAACTGCTCAATGATGAATATAAGCTTCAAATTTTTGAATAAGTGACAGTTAGTTGCATACATCCTAGATTAAATGCATTTAAAGTATTTAAAGTATTTTCCTTTCTTAGCATAAAAACAAAATTGCAAGAGGAAAATAAAACGGGGGTGGAGTCAAATAAAAAATTAGAGGAACATCAAAAACTATATGTGATCGAGTGTGTTGGAAATCAAAAATCAAATCAAGGGTGCATTGCATTAGTTCACTTGCATTTGTTAAAATCATTTTATCTTTCATTCATTTAGGACTTCTCCATAAGTTCAATTAAGTCACCACATTTAGCTTACGTCAATTTTCATTAAAGTTAATTGCATTAGTTTGCATCAGTTAATTTAAAATTCATTAAGGAACATCACATTAGTTTGCATTCATTTTAAAGATCCATCTCATTTAGTGTACTTTATTTTTAAGAAACCAATCATTTATTTAAATCCATTAAGTGCATTTATCATTTCATTCATTAGTTAATGTTCATTGCATCCATTAAGTCATTTCATTCAAATAAACATAAATTCATCATTAGTTGCATCTCATTTAGTTCATTTAAAACATTGCACATTGCATCATTCATCTAAATCCATTCATTAAAATCTCATTACATTTATTTTCATCATCCATTGTATATCATTGCATTTACATTATTCATCCATATAACATATAACATTTAGGGTCATGTAAATCACTACTCATTAAATATCCATATTCCATCATTACATCATATAGGTTCATCACACTTTTGCATCACATTTACATTTACATATTCATCACATATCCATATCATTTAAATCCATATGTCCATAAGTAACATTACATTGCATTAACCATAAAATCATTCAATCATCATACAATGCATTTAGGTATCATTTGCATCCATAAAACATTAAAACACCATACATCATAAATCATTACAAATCAATTAAAATCCATATCGCATACATTCACCCATAAGACAACCATTTAAGCATAAATAGAACATGTGCATCCATATCATCAACTGCATCATAGAAAAGCATAAAACAAAGCATATAGGACATAGAATCATATAGATCTGCATATCATAACAAAACACATGGAAAAATGAAGTCCAATACATAATGACATCACATAAAGTAAATCTATCAACTAAGTATCAAAGTCCATGGTATCAGCATCATGAAACATTGGGAAATCAAATTCCATCAAAGTCTATCAAAGTATCATAAACATAAAGAACATCAACTGGTAAAAAGGATAACAACAAAGTCCAATATTTTGAGATAAAAAATAGGATCATCATGTACATCAATGAATAAAAAATATATGTCAGCTCAAAATATAATCAACTACTAGCACCTTCAGGACCACAGTCACTATCAAGAGGTCTACTCAAGCTAGCATGTAAACCATGCTAGCTCATAGCAGCCATGAAGGTTTGCATCATCAAACTCAACTAAGTAACCTATTGTCTCATATGTAGCATCTCAGACTGTAATGATTTGACATCTGAGGCTAAGGTTGGTGCAGGAGTCTGTGCTGGGACCTAGGCATGAGGAGTTTGTGGTGGAGCCATGGAAAAAGATGGCATGGAAGAAGATGGAATAGAATAAGATGGCATGGAAGATGAGGGAATGGACAAAGATGGAACAAATGAAGAAGAAGATGGAAGAACTGAAGAAGATGCCATCGCAGAAGAAGCAAGAGCCTGTACTGAGGGAGACTATGGAATAACTTATGGAGGAGCCTGTGGAAGAGGAACCTGTGCTGGTCTGCCCTATGCCTGATCTAACAAAATTTGTCCAGCCTGAGCATCAATATCAGTATCTACCTAAGCATCCACCTATCTCTAACATCGGACCCTATGACAACCTCATCTGGCTATAGGATCCACAACAGCCTAATGAAAAACTCTATCCACACTAGTACCCCTCATCTGAGCACTGCCCCTAGGAGGAATGGGCATGATAGCAATCACTGGAATCACAACTCTACCTCCTATAACCACTCACCTACCCTATCATCCCAGACAACCTCATCTATGATGACCCCCACCTCCATCTCCACCTCCATCCCCACCCCCACCTCCATCCCCATCCCGACCATCATCATACAACTCCTCCACAATCTCAAGCACCCGCTCTGCTAGATTTATGAACCCTGTAAAAGGGTTCTGAGTGAATCAATCTATGTACTCATTAATCATCCCCTCATCAATAATATGGTCTCTCCTATGTCATGGCAGGTGACCTAGCTGCTCTACCTCCTGTTGAGCCATCCTATAGTCAATCTGGGGCTCCATAGTGATCACTCCACTTGAACCCAGGCATACATAGCTAAAACCTAAGGCATACCCTATGTCTATCCATATTGTCATAACATGTGTAACAAACATAATCTCTCAATAATATGTGGAGTGCATCCTATCATCCATCAGGGACAAGACATGAAAGGAAGCTTAGAAGCATCCTCTAGCCAAACCTCACATCCAATGTATGGTCCCACACAACCTGATCCACATCAGCAATCATCCAACACCAGTAATCCAACTTTCCCAGATGGGCTTGCACTACCATGCCCTCATACATCCAGGCAAAAGGCCACCCAAGATCATGGTGACGCACAATGATAGGCCTAGTAATTGGGATATTCTCCAATGTCCATAACCACAGCAAAATGACTCTGACAGATAGAGTCATTGAATGATGATAAATAACTGAATGCAGCTCATGGTATAGCTGCACTAAAACATAAGAACCCCAATCAAACCATCAGGCTAAGCCACCAGATCCTCCAGGATATGTCCCCAACCAACAGCGAACCCATGCCCTCGGCGATCAGGGAGAAGAAAGAAGCCAATAAGAGAACCCAAAACTACTAGAAGAATTGGGAAAGATGAGAACTGAGCCCACTAAATATGGACATCACCAATCAGTGGGTCTTGGAACACCCGTCGACAAGCTATACCATCATAAACCTGATTGTAGAACACCAACTCTCCACGTGGAGGGATGCAAAGGATACAGTACACATCCTCGGGAGTGATGGTCATCTCTCCCATGGGTAGGTGAAATGTATTATAGTCAGAGTGCTACCACTCTACCATAGCGGTAATCAATCCCTGATTCACTTGGAATCATTGTAGGACAAGCAAAAATGATAGACCGCATCTACCTATATGACAACGATCTACACCGCTCAAATCATCAATCATGCTAAAAGGTAAAGGATACAAACCTTGAATGGTGAGCAACTTAAGCTCGGCCTACAAAAAGAAAGTTTAAATCACATCAGTTTTGAAAACAATATCTTTTGAATTATCCTAAGTCTATCAAACATTTAAAAATTATGAAACCACAATCAATTTTCCTGATTCTATTTAGAGAGGATGGAAAATTTAACATCATCCATAATCTAAATTGAGATTGACAATCAAAAATTCAAACTAAATTGACCCAAACTAACATCCTTCAACTTGATACCAAATCAAGTTTGTTACCTAAGCGAATCAACTAATTGATGAGACTGAACGGCTCAAAAAACTGACTAAGTCATTTGAATTTTTTCCTACCGGGGTGAAAGTGCTATTTTAATGATTAAAAGTGCTAAAAGGCAAAAGTACAACTAAAAATATTGAAAGTGCAAGTAAAATTTGTGAAAGTGTTGTTCTATGGTATAAGCACTAAAAGACTTTAAAAGCGCTAAAATAAATACATGTACACACTATTTTAAACATCAAATGCACATTTGACATTATACGAGCTAGAGAAAATTTTACATGTGAAATAAGCCCTAAATCCTACATGTGTATGCACTATTAAAAGTCATGGAAACGCTAATAAAAACCATGGAAGTGCTAAAAGGGGAGTGTACGCACTATTAAAAGGATTAAAAGTGCTATTTAACTTGAAGAAACGAAAAAAAAAGGGTTTTTCCATGAAAAAATTAATTTTTTTAAAAATTAAATACATTAAATTGACAAAACAAGTTGATCAGGTACATACCAGAGGTCCATAGGTCGGTGGTCGAAGATACCAATGCCCTCGCTTGAACCGGTGCTCACAAATCGAGATAACTATGATGAATCAGCTTAGAGAAGTCAGAGAGAAAAGTCAAATAGCAAAGTAAAAATGAATAGTAAAATTGACTTTTTACCCCTATATATAGGCCTTTTTGACCTAAAAGGCATCTTTGACCAAAATTTGACCAGGAATCCAAATTTTTCACCAAATCAACCAAATGAGGGGCATTTGTCATCAAACGAACGCAAATTCAATATTGGAAATGAAATTGAAATTCATTATAAATTGACCTAATTAACACAAAAATGACCTAAATCATCATATTTTTCAAACAACTGTCAAATTTCATTTCATTTCTAAGGGGGCATACACTTGGATAATAAAAAACAACAACAGTATCATTGAATCAGGGGGACGCCCATCACATCATAGCGTAATCTTTTTTTTCAAAAAAAAAAAATTCTTATCAATCGAAAGGGGTATTAAACATCGAATCAAATCATATCAAATATCATATCAGGCAATTCATCATCAAATCGACCATTAGGACATCAAATCAATCGAACTTCATTAGAATTGGCATCTTCTATCCAACATCACAATCGATCATCGATGGAATCAGGACTGCATATCAGTTGAATCAAGACATTCTTTGAATCGACACGCTTTGCATGTCAACTCAAAGAGGGGCATTTGTAATTGTGTGTGTGAATTTTGTACCTCATCTGTAGACACAACACTTCAGTAAAACATTAGAGGTTAGCAAAAATCAAATCGTGCAAAATTGATATCTAATTTAACCAAGCGATTTACTGCCTTCTAGTAGGTGCGAGATTAATGTTCTCAAATTGTTATCGAGATCAGTGACCTAGATGACACCTAAATGAAGGATTTGAATGCAAAACTGATATGAAATATGAATGCAATTAATCTTTTTTTTTTTTGGTATTTTCTATGCAATGATATGAAAAACTGATATGAATCTATGCTAATATGGAAATTGATATGCAATGCTAATCTAGAAATGATATGATATGAGAATGAAAATTCTAACAATAATATGAAAGCTATGAATTTGAAATTGATCTCACAAAGCTTTGAATCCTCAAATTTATCTTTCAAGCTCCAATTGTGCAAATTTTCCAAATCTGATATGCTATGATTCCTGTAGAGTAAGTTTGCAATTTGCAAGATATGAATTATGAAGAGCTGAGCCTTGGTTTTATAGAAATCCAGGGCTTTGGAGGTGCATGGAAAAAAGCCATAAATCGCTCAAATAACTCAGCTTGATTTTTGAGTTATTTTAAAATAAAGATAATTAAGTCACAAAATCCATGCAAAAGCACAGTTCAACTCGAATTAGAAGTTTAGATCAACTTTAAAACTCAAAAAGATGTTGAGTTTCAAAAAGCTAACAACTTGCATTGATTTTCCAATTTGAGTTTAACTGGTCCTTGAATGTGCACATGGATAATTATGATTTAATAAATAAATAAAGTGATTTATTCTCAACTTAACTGATTTTTGAAATAAATAATTAATTTATGGGTTAATCAATTATTTAATCAAACTTTTATTAAAAACTATATTATTAAATAATGACAACTTGCTTTAATCAATTAAACAAGAATTTAATCAATTATTCATAAGATATTAGATTTATTGTCAAAATTAAATAATATAATTAATAATAGATAGAATTAAATTTAATTACATAATTAATTTGGCAAGATATTAAATCTAATTAATTAAATATGAAAATATTCAATTAATCAAACTTAGGATAAATATGATTTATTGCCAAATAATCATTAAATTAAAGATAATTAAGATAATTAGGAATATTGCTAGGAATATTCCCCGATGCAGAATTTAAGATAATCAATTAGGATTCGATGATGTTTAGATGTGCCTTAGGTTAGGACTTCGATGTTGATTTCGTTTGATTTGTAGATGTAGGAGGTTAATGAACTTATAGCCCATTTTTGGGGTATTACATTTTGCCCCTCTTTGAATTACTATGCAAAGCGCAATGGTTCAAAGACAATCTGTGTTTGATAGAGATATGAAACTGAATTGAAATTGATAATTGATATGAGACAGAAGCTAATTGATATTGATTTGATATGAAGATAATAGGTCCTGAATGACCAAAGATAATGTTCACTATAGCAGTGATGAACCGATGATTGTGAAAGAGTGTCAAAATGCCTGATTCCAAACCTTAGGATTGCAAAGAAGTGAGTGACCAATTCTAGACTCAATTATCTTAGCAGAACTAGCAGGTATCACATCTGAATCCTTCAGTTGCCGAAGAACCAAGGAAAGAACACTATGATCTAATGGTTGCAAAACTGATACAGTTTACAAGATTAGGAGAATACCAGATTGATATGGATCTTGATGAATCTGATATGCCCCAAGTGATGATAGATTTTCCCCAAGCGATGAGGACTTTTTTGATGAATCAGTAACTAGATATGGTTGTTGTCTTGATTACTGAGGAAGATATGATTTCCATAAAGATATGATTTCAAATTTGATTACAGACTTTGAATGATATGCAATACCATGCCCCATTCGGGATTAAAATTGAAATCTGACAAGAAAAGTTAGCATTGATAGTTTAGAAGCATATTAATTGATTTGAGAAGTGGTTAAACACGTTCAAGAATGCATTCTACATCATTTACAGGTCCTGGAGACCAAGTAGACTAGGTTTGACCATGAGATGACAATGGTTGACCAAGTTGAAATTTTGATAGTTTGATGTAAGATAATTAGTTAAGTTGAATACTAGATTTCTATGATGATTGAAGGTTGATTATGCAAGTAGTTAATAATATTAATGATCTCAAATTTTGATTTTGATCCCGAAAAAGGATTCTACTTGTTGTTTTGTTCTAGGAACCTTCGTGTGAGATTCAGCTCTTGTTAGATTTGAAGATGCGAGTGGAGAATTGTTTAAGCATTGAAGTTTGTTTAGCCATTGTGAGATCATGCAACATGCAAAATGCAAAGAGACATGCAAAATGAAATGCAACCTAAGACCTAGGACCTAGTCACTGATCATGTGTCGATTTGTTATCATCATTGAACTTTTAGGTAACCGGATAAATCAATGCAATGCCCACTAGCTATGAAACCATGGACATATGAATATCGATTTGTAACGCTCAAGAATCAATACAACACCCACTGATTATGAAACCATGGGCATATGAATATTGATTTTGTTTTCGGAATGTCAGATTAGATATAAGCACCAAGGCACAAACACCAAGATGACTTGAATATCATGTCCATTTTGATATAGAAATTTGTATAAGCGTCAAAACATGAATGTCGTGATGATCTGAATATGCCTTGCATGAAAAACACATCAAACAGCTAAGAGATCATTCTAAATCCAATGTGAATTACCCATAGTGACCCTTTATCATTCACATCCTTAGGTAAGATCATGTTTCATAGTAGGAGAAAGAACTCACTCAAAAAGAAAATAGTTAGATCAATACTTCTTTGAATCATCTGGGTATCAATGGTCGAGGTACACATGGCCATCCAATTTGAGATAGAGGCTCTTACAGTCGGACACCATTTCAATCCAGAATTTCCAAAGATGTTAGATTTTCACATACTAGCAGAAGACAAAGAAAAGATTATGCCCCCAGTCATCACTCTCTAAATCTTATAAAGGACATCATCGAAGAGCTCGAAGGAACAAAATATGCAAAAATCTCAATGCGAATCAGTAAGCATACAAGGAGATAAAAGCATGAAGCACAGATCATTTTTAGTTTGTTTTGATGTTTGATTGCGGTGTTGTAGATGCAAAATCCTTTCTAGAGACAAGACTGATTGACTGACTCACATGAAGCTTCAAAGGACTCTAAGCGGATATGATATGTCAAAGATACACTGGAGACCATAGGATATGACATTGATTGCCCCCAAGTGTTAAGCATTGATAGGATACAAATGCTTGAGCTAAGTGGTGTACAAATCGACTTATTGAAAACTGGAAATGCAGAAACAAACTGGGAGATATGTACAAACTAAAGCAAGACTGAAAGTTGGGAAAGACCAAGATTGCACTGATAGATGGAGCATTTTGAAACAAGTGGCCCTCAATTGCTGGGTTTTCACCATCTTGGCAAAGATTCTATTTTTGCTACCAAAGCGCCTGTTTCCAGGTTTTCACCAAGGCACTTTTTTTTCTTTTTTTTTCATTTTTTTCATTTTTTTTCATTTTTGATATTTTCTAATTTTTTTTGTGAATCATCAAGGCACCTATTGCTAGGTTTTCACCAATATGTTCCTTTTTTCAGGACTTTTTCTGATTTTTATAATTTTTTTTCAGGACATTTTACCATAGACTGAATGCCTTAGGCATAGAATTTCTTTAGATAGAGAACATTGATTGGTTCTCAGAGCTATTCTCCTTCAGTCATTGAGAGTTGATAGGACCAAAGCCAAAAGTAGCAGTGATGACAAAGGGACCCAACCAGTTGGGCTCGAACTTCCCCTTGCGTTCTCGATGGGATTGATTTTTAAGATTTTCTCTCAAGACTAGATCACCAACCTGAAATTCTCTGTGTCTGACTTTCTTGTTGTAGCCTCTAGACATTCTCTTCTGATATACTCTAAGATGATCATACGCTACTTGTCTACGCTCATCTAGTAGTTCTAGTTCTTGTAACCTAGACACTCTATAGTCATCATCAGTTACTAGACCATGAATTCTGATTCTTAGTGATGAGATTTCAACCTCAATAGGCAGTACCACTTCAGACCCATAAACTAAAGTGAAAGGTGTAGCCCCAGTAGGTGTTTTGATATTTGTTCTATAGGCCCATAGAGCTGGATTAATCATGAGATGCCAGTCTTTGCCAGTTTTGTTTACTGTTCTGTGCAAGATCTTTAATAGATTTTTGTTAGAAGCCTCTACTTGTCCATTCCCTTGAGGATAGTAGATAGAAGACCAATGTTGGGTGATCTTGAATTTGGCACATAGATCATCTAGGTCTTTATTCCTGAATTTCCCACCATTATCTATGATTATGGAATGAGGTATCCCATATCTGCATATGATATAGTTCAATATGAACATAGATATTTGTTTCCTTGTTGCTTGTGTCAAAGGGACCGCCTCTACCCATTTTGTAAAATAATCTGTGGCTGTGATTATATGGGTATGTCCGTTAGAAGAATGAGGATGAATCATCCTGATAAGATCAAATGCCCATTGATGGAGAGGCCATTATGTTGTAAAGGAGATTAGATCCCTCCCTGGAGCATGAATTAGGTTGCCATGTACTTGGCACTTTTGACAATTCTTAGCAAATTTGATAGCCTCTTTCTCCATTTCAGGCCAATAGTAACCAGCCCTCATAAGTTTTTGAGCTAGTGTTAAACCATTCGAGTGTGACCCATAAATACCATC
The DNA here is from genome assembly GCA_027943335.1 of Chamaecyparis obtusa. Taxonomy (NCBI): domain Eukaryota; kingdom Viridiplantae; phylum Streptophyta; class Pinopsida; order Cupressales; family Cupressaceae; genus Chamaecyparis; species Chamaecyparis obtusa. The sequence goes on along the minus strand of BSBK01000471.1, from coordinate 1,187,332 downwards.
ATGGACTTCCTCTAATGCACGCTGAGACTCTTCCCATTCTAAACATCTAAGTAGTGTGCCATCTAGACCTCATTTGTATAGATCATTACTAATGATGACATATTGGGAGGCATTACAGATAAGGTATCTCTTTTCATGGCGGTTGAAGGTATCGGGGATGATTTGGTCTTGGAGATAGGAAAATAGGTTTTTATATCAGGATGAATAATGACCTACAATAGTGCAGATCATGCAGGTTTTGGGGGAGTCATATGCAGGATAAGATAGTGCTTCCACCAAGAACTCATAGCATAGCTCATGTTCAGGCTGCTGTAATAAAGTAAATAATGTTGCCATTGCATCGGCAGCCTTGTTCTCCATTCTAGGAATTTACTCAAATGTGATAGATATGAAATATTTCTTAAGATCATCTACCATTCTCTTGTAAGGAATGAGCTTTTCATCTTTAGTTTGGTACACATCATTGACTTGATGAATAACAAGTTGAGAGTCTCCATGAATGTGTAGCTCTGTTACTTTCCATTCAATTGCTAGTTTCATACCATTCAAGAGGGCTTCATATTCTGTAATATTGTTTGTGCAAGGGAACTTCAGTCTGAATGCATTTGGGATGGAGTATCCTTGAGGAGTTATGAACAATATGCCTGCTCCAGATCCATTCTGTGTATAGGAGCCATCAAAGAACAATTTCCATTCTCTAGAAGATAGGTGCATAATAGAGGAGTCTGGAAATTCTATTTGCATTGGTGTGTTATCAAACATGGGTGCATCTGCTACTTGATCAGCAATAACTTAACCTTTTATAGCTTTTCTTTCAACATATTCAATGTCAAATTCGCTTAGAAGCATGACCCATTTAGCTAGTCTACTTGTGAGGGCAGCCTTGCTTAGTAGGTATTTTAGTGGATCAATTTTTGCTACTAGATGCATGGTAAGAGCTAACATATAGTGTCTCAGTTTCTGTGATGCAAAGATCACAGCGAGACAATCTTTCTCAATCATAGAATAGTTCTTTTCATATGCCACCAATGTTTTGCTTATATAATAAATGGCTCTTTCCTTTTTCTCTTCATCATGTTGCGCTAGCAATGCCCCCAGTGATGTGGTTGTTGCAGAGACATATAAGATCAATGGCTTCCCATGAATAGGAGGCATCAAGATAGGCAGATTTGATAGATACTTCTTGATATGGTTAAAGTTATTCTCACATTCTTCATTCCATGCAAAGGTCACACCTTTATGTAATGTTTTTGTAAAAGGTTGTGATATGTCCGCTAGCTGTGATATGAATCTTCTGATAGATTGAACTCTTCCTTGCAACATCCTCATTTGACTGATATTCATGGGAGGTTGCATCTCTATTATAGCCTTAACTTTAGCCAGATCAACTTCAATGCCCTTCTTTGAAACTATGTATCCTAAGAGCTTTCTTGAAGTGACACCAAAAGCACACTTCTTAGGATTTAGTCGGAGACTAAACTTTTCCATTCTATCTAGGATCATGCTCAAGTCCTTTAGATGTTTAGTTCTGATCATAGATTTTGCTAAAGTATCATCAACATAATCTTCCATAGTTCGATGCATCATGTCGTGGAAAATATATGTCATTGCTCTTTGATATGTAGCTCCAACATTTTTAAGCCCAAATGGCATGACATTCTAGCAGAAGGTGCCCCATGCACATGTGAAAGTAGTTTTTTCTTGGTCCCCTGGAGCAATTTTTATTTGGTTATATCCAGAGAAACCATCCATTAAGGAATACATCTCAAAACCCGTAGTCATGTCCACTATCATATCAATGTTAGGTAGTGGAAAGTCATCCTTAGGGCATGCTCTATTCACATCTCTAAAGTCTGTGCACACTCTGATTGACCCATCTGGTTTAGAAATAGGTACAATATTAGAGATCCACTCTACATAGTCAATAACTTAGATGAATCCAGCATTTAGGAGCTTCTCTAATTCAGCTTTTACCAAGAGTGCAACATGAGGATGCATCTTTCTCAATTTTTGCTTGACAGGTTTGACATTTGGAGCAATAGATAAATGATGCATTATAAGATTGGGATCCAATCCTGGCATATCTGAATATTTCCAGGCAAAGTTGATCTTCTTCTCTATGAGGAATGTTGTAAATTTTTGTTTCTCTTCTTCTGATAATGATTGTGCTAAATGTACCAATTGTGGTTCCTCTGTTGTACCCAAATTGATGGATTGAGTGGGCTCAATTAGAACTAGAGATCTGTCCTATAAATGACTCAGAAGGACATCAAATATCTCATCCTTAGGCACCTCAGAGAGGTTTTCACCTTTGGATATGTCTTTTATTTTTACTTTTGTAGGTTTTGAGACTGCCACAAAGTGGTTTTCACCCTCAGAACTCTTTTTCTTTTTCTTTTTACTCTTATTTTTCTGACTAAGATATTTGATGTCTGACTTAGTCATGTTGACGCTCGGTTCACTGATGGAAGTACTCATAGGCTCAACTACATTGAGGTAGCAAGCAAGGGCATAGTCATTCAGGAAGGTATAAATACCATGGCTCGGATTTGTGGAGGTTTGATCAATAAGTTCTGGATATTTGATAGTCAAAGTAGGGAAAGATTGGGAGATAGTGTTTACGGATATGGATCTATCATCATTGGTCCTAATCTGATGCTTGAGTTCAAAGGTGATACTACAACTTAAGACATCCAATTCATGAATAGGCTCAATGTCATCGTGGGAGTCCAATTCAGCCATAGGTGGATCAGACTCGATAGGTTCATCATTTTACTCTAGACTTACGTTGGTTTGAGGTGCATATTGGTGAATAACATCAACATGTTTCTCTTTGATAAGCTCATCTTCATCTAGTTTTGGAATGGCTCCCCATTCATAGTCATTTGATTCAGCTTCTGATTCAGGATCTCTAGGAAATCTTAGAACATGAGTAAAGTCAGGGTGAATACCCCAAGAAGGGTTACCCTCAGATTCTTATTTGTATTCATACTCATGAGAATCTATCTCAGAATCACTACCACTTCCCTCTTCTTGATTGTTTTCGAGATTAGTTGGTTCTTGTGTTGCAACTATCTCTTGATTGATAGTAGGTTCTTGTGTTTCTACTACATTAATGCTTTTGATAGGATCATCTTTATCATCAAGAAGGTCTTTGATCTCTTTAGGCAATTTTTCATAGGGGATGAGTTCTGAACTATTTGAATCACTATCTGATGGTTATGTTTCTTCTTTCTTAAGAAGAGGTTCCCCTGGTGCGATCTGCTCTATGACATGAGAGAAATTACCTTTGAGGTGATAGGGTTTCTTCTTAAAGCCTAAGCCAACTTTGTTTTTATTTTCTCTACCAGTATGTGGGAGAGGTACCTCAAGACCTTTTCCTCTGATTCCTAGAGGTCCTTTACCTGAATATCCCATCTTAGCTATTAATTTATCTCCTGGACCATATGACTTGGAAGGGAGTTTGGATACTACAAAGTCACTAGTTTGAACAACTTGAGATTCAAGTTCATCTTTGTATAGCCATGATAGCACCACCTCATCCTCTTCAAATTCTTGCTTGGAGACTTGTTTTGCTATAAAATTATTTTTATATGCTTCAAGAGGTTCTTTAGGGTCTGGTTTGGATTGTTTCAAAGATTTCCCATAAGACTTAGGTGAGATAGGGAGAGATGTCAAAGATAAGACTGGCTCGATAGTATATTCTCCCATACCATTTTCTTTGATATTAACCTCTTTTGCGAGATCTTCCATTTTAGATGTGGATGCTGCTTTAGTTGGTTCAATAGAAGATTCTCTGTTATTAGGTACAAGCTTATTTGCACTTTCCTTCAAGGTGTTGCAAGTTGTATTCAGATCTGCGGGGATAGTAACCTCTACTCCTTCATAAGGAAATTTCAAGCATTGATGGTATGTAGAAGGAATAGCTTGCATTTCATGTATCCACGGTCTCCCTAGAAGGACATTGTAGGCCAAAGGTAGATCAAGCACTTGATAGATGGTATCTTTGATAACTGGACCCACTCTGATAGGTAAGACAATGGTGCCTTTAGAAGATCTTTCTTGTTCATCATAGGCCTTGATAGTTATTTTCTTTCTAGGATCAATAGCCAATTCTGAAAATTCCAATTGTGTGATCAAGTTGTAAGAACAAATGTTTAGGCCAGTGCCCCCATCTATCAACACACGTTTGACTCTACAATTCTGGATCAAGACTTCTATATGCAAAGGCTGATTATGTGGGTGACTCAAGGAGTTGTCATCTTCCTCTAAAAAGGAGATATATTGTAGAGATGTAAGATGTCCAACCATAGTCTAGAACCTGTCTAAAGCAAGGTCATCAGGAACATTGGAACCGAGCAAAGCTTTATCGAGAATGGCTCTATGAGCTAGAGATATTCGAAGCAACTCAAACATGGAGATTTTCACATTAGTGTGCTGGAGTTGTTGAACAATGCTATAAGACATAGGCCTTGTATCATTTGGATTGGACGATTTGGAAGTAGCCTTCTGTTTAGAAGCAGATGAAAGATTGAAGGGCACCTTAGGGATATTTGATGAATCTGGGATTTGTCCTTTTAGATGCATTTGAGCTTGTGATCGAGTAACTGCATTAGCTAAGGAATGATATCTGTCTCTTCCTACAATTATGATGACATTGCAACTTTCAGAGAGACATGGTTCAACCATATTGATGACAACATTATTTCCAGGGTAGGCATAGTTGACTTTTGCCCCCATATTAGGCTAAGAAGTTGAAACTTCTTGACCATGTTTCAGAAATGGTTCTGTGAATGTTGTATGATCATTATTTCTCATGGGATTGTCAATTGTGATGTCTCCACTATCGATCAAATCTTGAATGGTATGCTTCAAGTGATAGCAACTACTAGTTTTGTGACCTTTACTTCGATGGAAATCACATAATTCATTTTGCTTCCACCATATCAGTTTGGGGTCCTGAGCATTTGGTCGGATTGGTGGTAAAGAGATGATGTTATTAGCCAGTAGAGTTTTCATAGCTGATTCTAAAGACTCTCCTAGAGGAGTAAATTTTTTATGTTTATCCCATTTTTTGTATTCTGGCTTCCTTTGAGATGGTGGGGAAGACTTTTGCTCTGAAGCTTTAATGGCTTGAGTGCCAAGAGTGAGATTGTAGGCTAGTGCCTTTGATGGGGCATGGATAGTGTCAACAATGCCATCTATGATGATGCCTTTGTTCTTGTTCCAATTTTTGTTCTTGTCTTTAGAACTGGATCCAGACTTGTACTTGTCTTTTTGAAGTGTGATTTCTCCTTTTTTTACAAGCACTTTTTTTATTTTGATAGCATTATCCACCATCTTGTCAAAAGATGTATGATCTTGCATTTGTAAGGGATAATTGATTTCTGGAACAAGGTTATTGATAAAGATTTCAAGTTTCTCCATTTCAGGAATTGGTCTAGCATATAGAGAGAACTTCTTTCGCCACCTCTTGAGGAAAGTTAGGAATGATTCTCCTGGATATTGCTTGAGATTACAAATATCAATCATGGTGACAGGATGTTGAATATTGTAGGAGTATTGCTAGTAGAACAATTTAATCAATTCCTCAAACATCTTGATCGTAGGAGGCAATCTTGAAAACCATTGAATGGATGCTCCTCCTAGAGATCTAGGAAAAAGATGCATCAGATAGGTCGGTTCATGCATGAATTCCATGGATTGCATACAGAACTCTCTGACATGATCTTGAGGATTAGAGTGTCCATCATACTTATCATACTTTGGCATCTCCACTCTTTTTGGAAATGGTGGCATATACAAGTTTTTGTCAAAAGAAAAAGGGCATAGAGCTTCCATGGAGAACTCTTTGGGTTCCTTTTCTTTCTCAAGGCTATTAAATTTGACTTGTGAAGCATGTATCTATTTTGTCATAGCTGTGAGTGGAGTTTCTTCCTCATGCGTAATGATATCTTCAACATTAAAGTTGGGAGGAAGTTTAGCTCCTTGATGAGCTAGTTGTAAAAAGTATGCTTCTCTATCTTCTTTCAAGAAATGCTTCATCATTCATTTGAAGTTATCATCATTTTGATATTGAGCAATTTCTTCAGGTGTGGGTTCCTGATCTACCCCATGTTGAGATTGAGCTCTTTGAGAGCCAAAATTTGTCCCTTCTTGAGACATGGTACGAGTTTGTGGACTCCCTGGATTAGATTGATGAGGGGTATGTTGAGTACCTCCGTGAGTTGATGGAGGGGGTATGTAACCAGATTTCAATCGATAGTTGCCAAGACCATCATCCTCGTAAAGACTAGAATTGATGAGTTGCTCAAGAGTCAGAGTTTGGGTAGTGGTGATAGATTTCTTGTGAGAGGAAGCTCTAGTCTCCACCATCAACTTTGAGTGAAACAAAAGAATAAGATTCAGATAACTGAAGAATGAATTGAATCAAGATGATCAGATGATGCAACCTTGTCAAGGTTTGATTGATTTGAAGATTTGATTAGACATGGATGAAGGATACTGTGCCCTGGATGTATGGGTAGATTCCCAAAAGATAGCAGACAAGATATCACAACACTTAGTCATTTTGATGATTGATTGAAGATTGATAGTTATGACAAGGTTTTGACACGAGATGATAAAGACTCAAATCGATTAAATAGAAGGATGAATCGGATTCAAAAGGCCACTTTAGGAAAATGATTGGATTCTTAATAGCTACTACTCTGTTCTTGACACAATGATGTGTTTGACAAATTCTAAAATTAGGCTGAAAAAGCTAAATATCTGGCAATTTTGACAATTTTTTGACAACTTTCAAAAATTTCCCAAACGACACTCTGCAGACTCGTACGACAGTGGGTATGCTGTGAAACGACAGTTGCAAAACTCATACGATAATTGCAAGCAAGATTTTGACTCTTAGAATTTTTTGGCATCAAAACTCGTATGACACTGGGTTGGTTATCATATGACAGTTGGGTATCAATGAAACGACATTTGAAAATCTCATACGACAGTTGGGTAGCAATGAAATGATAGTTGACAATATCATACGGCAGTTGCAATATTTTGACTTTGAGAATTTTCTGGCATGGAAACTCGTACGACACTGGGTTTGCTATCATATGACAAATGGGTTGTAATGAAATGAAACTTGATAGAAACTCGTATGACTTTCTGACCTCCTGAGATGACTTTTGACTCCAGAAAGGATTTTATGTCAATTTTTGCAAAATTTTGAGTTTTCAGATTTAAATTGTTTGCAAATTTCAATATCCAGATTTGAGGATTGTAACAGGTTTGTCCGTTTTCAATAACCAGATAGATAAACAAGCACGCAAAACAGCAAGCAAGTGATTTCAAGCATGTCTGAAAATAATGAACAAGGGCAAAAGCAACCTTGCGCATGAACAATCAAGTGACTTATTCATTCTAATCCTCAGAAGCGCTAATTGTGTATGTTCCAAAAATGTTTTGCAATAATGCACATATACCTGGGTAAAAGTACAAAGCTGTGTCACACTTTTATAAAGGAAAAGGTCAACAACACACAAATATTTTAACTTTAATGACATAAAAATGGCATTTATGTTTAAAATTTGGAGATGATGTAAACTAATGAAATGTGTAAAAGTGGATGAAGTTTATGGCTATGATTTTTTTATTTTTTTTTAACAAGAATTCACATGGTTTTTAAATTTTTTAAGTCCATTTTTTACTTGTTGAAAAATGCTGAAAAATGAGGGTCTTGTCCGCACCAAAAAAGTATATGCAAATAATCTCTTTTTTCTTTGATTTCAAAATATGTCATAGATAAAATGTATAGCTAGTGCAAAAAAGAAGAAAAATTAGTTTTCAATATATATTTTCTCTGTTATAACTACTCAAAGTTGAACATACCTGAAATCGACAGTTTTCATCTCGTGTCAAATTTCCCCTATCAAATCTACACCATTCAGAAAATAAATTACACACTTTTGAAGATAACTCTCTCTGCTAGTGTTAAATATAAATTTTTAATTTTTTTGATAAGCTTTACTATTTTTTTCTATTTTTGAAGCATCTTGTTCTCGAATGTTAAAATAGCTACTTGTAGTATTTTGAAATTATAATATATTAGATCTAATTAAAATACTATAAAAATTATATGATGATAATCTTGACTATGTGCTCTAAAAAAGGGTATTTTTATATTTGTAAAAAAATATCATTAAAAAGAGTAAGAGTTATTGAAACGTCGCTTTTCTGAAATAATTTTATTTCTTTAGTAATTGTTATAAAACATGCATTTAATAGATATTTCCAATTGGAAAAGGTGAAGAACTTATCTAACTTAGCTAGAATGGATCTAGCTAGACCATATGTTTGACAAAAAATAATTTTAGTTAGAAATACTCAAATTCAGCTGTGTTGACACATTGTCCTGAAACATGACACAGCTTTGTGCTTTTACCCACCTTATAAAATGAAAATTTGGCCTCGCTAGGGTTTTTAGTAATGGTTTGACTCTGCAACTTTTATGATCCAAAGGGGTGAACTCCAATCTTGGCACACCAAGGTTTTGACATAGTCTGAGAACTTAATCTTCAAGAGCTACTAGGGAGATCTGACAACCCAACAATGAACCATACCCATGGAGATTTCTTCCACAAGGACATTTATATAGCGGCTGTCACTACCACGATGAAAATGGCTATTACCGCTTGAGGTTCTGTCAATGCAGTTTACCTTGTGAAGGGATTGTCAGCTACGGTTAACCCTCTCTAAAGGTGACTCATAGTAGTATACCACAAGGGGACTTGGCTCTAGATCTAAGGTTTTTGACACCTTTTCACTTTTAACCCAAACAAAGCAAGCAGATTAATTCGACATGCTAAGACAAAGTTTGTCTCACCAAGGTCTATGATATCAACCCCACGTGATCTATCAACCCCTCTGGAGAGAGAATGTATCAATCGATAAGGGAAGATACACTAACCAATTTTGATTCACCAAAGCTCGTGATGTCTACCTCACGTGATCTATCAACCTCTCCTGGGAGAGAATGTATCAATCAATAAGAGAAGACACACTAAGAGAAGACACACTAACCAAGACACACTAACAAGGATTCTATCATCAAGGAGGATTTCACTGGGAATCCAATCTCTCAAGAATCACGAATAGTGTTCATAGGGCCTAATTACTATGTGAGCACAGATGTATGTTTCCAAAAGCAAATCTACCAAAAGTATCCAAAAAGCAGAAAGAGGAACACTTAATGCTTAAAGAGAATATGAGATGAGTCCACAAGGTGGAACACTTAACACCTCACACAAGCTAAAAATGAGTCCCCAACTTAGAAAACAAGTGAGTTCCTAAAAGCACAAAAAGGTTGCCAAGTGGAACACTTAACGCTTCTGTCTTGTTGACCCCTCCCCTTTATGGCGCTGAGATTGCAACCACGGGGCGGAATGAGGAGCCGGTGGATTAGCAAGTCCAATAACCCAAGATAGCAATCAAGATCAATCACAAGTAATCTAAGACTAATAATAAATACTTAAGGTGTCACAACCTAGTATCAATTATGCAAGTGTGTAAAACAAAAGCATGAAAAGAATCACCCAAGCTAGACACACAAGAGATTTATTTTAAGCCCAAATTGAAATATTATTAGATGAAGGAGAATACCTAGGATCCTCGCAACATGCTTAGTAGATTTCACCTAATTTTTAGTAATTCTTGTTGAGCTTTTCCACGCAAGCAAGTGACGAACTCTCCAACAAGCAAACAAGCAAACAAGATATGCAACATATATTCAACTTATGAAAACCATAGGGTTAGCTCTAAAAATCAATTATTATAAGCAATAATAACCAAAAATTATCCCAAATGACAACTCATATCATTCATTGAACCATGTAAAAAAATAAGTGAATACCCATCACAAAACTTTATTTTTTTTGCTGCATTTGACCTAGTCAACAAGATCTGATTTTTTGTTTATGATTTTGGCCACAAAAATAGAAATTAAAAACAAAGACCCCTACTAAAAAATAGATAACTTTCCAAAAATGTAAAAATTTTAGAAAAATCTCTTCATTTGTGCCCTAGAGACCCATTTTATCAAAATAGACCAATTTTTGTAAATTGACTATTTGAGCTATTATATTACATCAAAATTTAAAATACAAAGAATGGAACCCCTGTATAATTTAAAGAGATTTCCGAAAATATAAAAATTTCTGAAAAATATGATGATTTTCATCAGATATTAATTTTTTTTGAAATTTCAAGAAAAAATTATTAAAAACTCAAAACATCTTGGAAAATTATATATTTTTTACTATAGCTTCTCTAATATATGTCCAACTTGTCAAAAAAAATTTAAAGAAAAAATCTAATCCGTTTGAGAGATAAAATTAAATCTTTGAAACTTTAGGGCTTTAGCTCCAAAAAAAATTAAAACCAGCATGTAAACGTGGGTTGCCCCACAGTGGGTGCCAAAAATGGTGTGTGTGAATTTTGTACCTGATTTGTAGACACAACACTTCAGTAAAACATTAGAGGTTAGCAAAAATCAAATCGTGCAAAATTAAAATCTAATTTAACCAAGCGATTTACTGCCTTCTAGTAGGTGCGAGATTAATGTTCTCAGATTGTTAACGAGATCAGTGACCTAGACAACACCTAAATGAAGGATTTGAATGCAAAACTAATATGAAATATGAATGCAATTAATCTTTTTTTTTTGGTATTTTCTATGCAATGATATGAAAAACTGATATGAATCTATGCTAATATGGAAATTGATATGCAATGCTAATCTAGAAATGATATGATATGAGAATGAAAATTCTAACAATAATATGAAAGCTATGAATTTGAAATTGATCTCACAAAGCTTCGAATCCTCAAATTTATCTTTCAAGCTCCAATTGTGCAAATTTTCCAAATCTGATATGCTATGATTCCTGTAGAGTAAGTTTGCAATTTGCAAGATATGAATTATGAAGAGCTGAGCCTTGGTTTTATAGAAATCCAGGGCTTTGGAGGTGCATGGAAAAAAGCCATAAATCACTCAAATAACTCATCTTGATTTTTGAGTTATTTTTAAATAAAGATAATTAAGTCACAAAAATCATGCAAAAGCACAGTTCAACTCGAATTAGAAGTTTAGATCAACTTTAAAACTCAAAAAGATGTTGAGTTTCAAAAAGCTAACAACTTGCATTGATTTTCCAATTTGAATTTAACTGGTCCTTGGATGTGGACATGGATAATTATGATTTAATAAATAAATAAAGTGATTTATTCTCAACTTAACTAATTTTTGAAATAAATAATTAATTTATGGGTTAATCAATTATTTAATCAAACTTTTATTAAAAAATATATTATTAAATAATGACAACTTGCTTTAATCAATTAAATAAGAATTTAATCAATTATTCATAAGATATTAGATTTATTGTCAAAATTAAATAATATAATTAATAATAGATAGAATTAAATTTAATTACATAATTAATTTGGCAAGATATTAAATCTAATTAATTAAATATGAAAATATTCAATTAATCAAACTTAGGATAAATATGATTTATTGTCAAATAATCATTAAATTAAAGATAATTAAGATAATTAGGAATATTGCTAGGAATATTCCCCGATGCAGAATTTAAGATAATCAATTAGGATTCGATGATATTTAGATGTGCCTTAGGTTAGGACTTCGATGTTGATTTCGTTTGATTTGTAGATGTAGGAGGTTAATGAACTTATAGCCCATTTTTGGGGTATTACAGTAATTACCAAAAATTGGACAAGATCATTTAAGTGAGAAATCAAGGAAAAAACCAATGCAAATCAATCGTATCAATGCAATTAAATCAAACAAGTTAAAATCAAAGCAAAATTGCAATCAAGCTCATAATATGAATTAATTGAAAATCAAAAGCCATTAAATCAATTTGAATCAAATAAATCATGATTAATCAATCAATTGTGTAATTAATCGAATTAATTACATAGTTCAATTTAAATCAAATCAACCCATTTAAGGGGTACACATGGCTAAACAAATTAAATAAATAAATAAATTAATTCCTATTTTCTCTCAACCACCAAATGGGGGGAAAATGAATCAACCAATAGGAATTGAGGAACAAGCTCACATGGATCAAGCCTAAATTGAATCTCAATCACTCACTTGGAGGATGCATCTTGTCCACTCATTTTGTCTTCTTGTCCCAAGCTTTGAGGACAAAATATTTAAATGGTCTCTGTTAGAGTAAAGTATTAATTATGTTAATTAATCTTTACTCCCTTCTTAAGATGTCAACTTCCTTTTTCTTTAGTTAAAAGCACATGCACTAGTTGTTCTAAACTCATGCATTAGTCATGTAATAGTTAAACTGATTATTACATGCACTAGACTTTGCCTTTCAAGGCTTTCGATCTCCTTTATAAGGATGATCCATTGTACATTTAGTTCATTCATTAATTGAGGATATTTTCTTCTTCATATTTTTGAGTCAAACCCTTGCCCTCTTCTTGTCTCTACTTCCTTGTAATAGGTTTTTGTATGCAAGTGATCTTCGGGTTTTGTGGATTTGTATTGCTCAAATCCTACAGTCTCCAAAGGTGGAACCATGGACTTAACCCTCACCTAATCATGATCAAATCAACCACACCCCCTACCCTTGCCAGAATCTATAAAAGAAAGGCATAATTGAAGCAATAGTCATCCACAAATCTGAGAATAGCATCAAACCTCTTGCAATTTATAGCTAGAAAGGAAAATTTAGAGCTAAATAGGTGTAATTTCATTTGGAATTGAACTATTAGCTTTGTTTATCATTCATTCTTGTTTTAGGACTGTCACTAATGGAAGCTTGCTGAGGAATTTGCATTAGCATCCCTAAATAGAGATCCATAGAGTGCTTAATTATCAATTCTTTGCTTAATTAGATTGCTATTTGTGGTAATTTAGTTGTTATTTGAGTTATTGATGATAGTAACCCTATGAAGGTAATTTTTCTAGTACACAATTTTATATACTATATAATATATATTATGATATATTTTTTAATGTATATTATATATTATAATTTAATGTATATTAAATATTTTTAATTTAGAAAAATGGCTTAAACCTAATTTTGTATTTTAGAAGTACAACTTAAACCTATTTTGAGCTGTTTCTATGTGTGAAGTTGTGGGAGCATCAATAAAGGAGTCCACTTGGAGCTCTTTGTGATTTTCATAGTTTTCACAATTAGGGTTTCCAATCTAGAAATATTCTGTTATTGTCAATGGGGGAGATGGGGAGAGGGATAGAGAAAGAGAGAGGTGCACAGAGTGAGATATAAAGAGAGAAGGGGAGATATATATATATATATATATATATATATATATATATATATATATATATATATATATATATATATATATATATATATATATATATATATATATATATATATATATACCCATAGAGAGAGAGAGAAGGAGATATAGAGAGAGAGATCTATAAGGGGGGAGAGAGATAGAAGGGGGGAGTGTGCATGTGCATGTGTGTTTGTGAGAGTGAGTGAGAGAGAGAGAGGTATGTGTGTGTGTGTCATGGGACACATTAATGTCTCTTAAGACCCCTTATGACCCCTAAGATGTGCCCTTAGGCTTCCTAAGGGATTGAAAGGGGTCATAAGGGGTCGTAGAATGCACTATTGGGTCCTAGGAACCCTTAAGACACCTTAGTACCCCTTATGAACCCTAAGAATAAATATTAGGGGTCCTAGTACATATTAAGGTGTCTTAAGGGGTCATATGAAACATTACTGTATCTTAGGATTCCTTAAGACCCATTATGACCCCGAAGATGTATTTTTAGGCTTCCTAAGGGGACGATAGATCATAATGGATTGTAGAATGCATTAATATGTCCTACGACCCCTTAAGATACCATACGATCCCATAGTATCCCTAAAAATACATCTTAGGGGTCCTAGTACACATTAAGGTGTCTTAAGGGGTCATAGGATGCATTAATGTGTCTTAGGACACCATAAGACCCCTTATGACCCCTAAGATGTACTCTTAGGCTTCATAAGGGGTTGTAAGAGGTCATAAGGGGTTGTAGGATGCATTAATAGGCCCTAGGACCCCTTAACACACCTTGTGATCCCTGAGATGTACTATTAGGCTTCCTAAGGGGTCGTAAGTGGTCATAAGGGGTTGTAGGACACATTAATATGTCCTAGGATCCCTTAAGACACCTTACAACCCCTTAAGAACCCTAATAATACTTCTTAGGGGTCCTAGTACATATTAAGGTGGCTTAAGGGGTCATAGGATACATTAATGTGTCTTAGGACCCCATAAGACTCCTTACAACACCTAAGATGTACTCTTATGCTTCTTAAGGAGTCATAAGGGGTGTTAGGATGCATTAATGGGTTCTAGGACCCCTTGAGAGTGTTAGAAATGTTATTGACATTCATTTGTTTTCATTGATGTTAACATACCATTGTAAAGGATCACATGATTGGTGAAGAAGATGTTGAGCATAACGTTTTACTAAGTACAGGAAAGGGTACATAAGACATGAGAAGATTTGTATTGCATCTCTGAGTGTGTGAGCTTTTATTTTGGTATTGGATAGTGTTTACAATGGTTTTTTATGATCGTGGAATCTGATTAGTTGGTTAAAGTAGATTACAGTGGAAACTATGTGGACTAGTCATATGACAGTGCAAAGGAAAACAATGAAATGGTTACCGTAATTTTGAGTATAGCATGTATACGAGATGGATTTATGTCTAGAAAGATTAGGACATGGAAGAAGACACATGGCACTTCATCTTATGTGTACATGAAGTTACAAGAATTATGTTGACGTCGGTTGCAAGGTGTGACCATGAAAAGTCTTATTTGGTGTCGACCTATGCAATGTGGTGTGTTACACCTTGTGTGAAGATATATAAGTTATGAATTATGAAGTATGTTGGCCGCCTGATATTTTTTATTTTCTTGTCCAAGATCTCGTGTGTATCTTGACAAGATCTTATGTAAATCATTTTTATTAGGAAAATCCTAATTGGGGATGACCTAATAAATTTTTTGTATCTTGTATAAATGAGTGAATCAAGTGATGCAAAGAGTGTGGTGTGAATGTGAATGTGGTGGATATGAGGACTATTGATGTAGAGTAGGTTGTGTGACAATTGTACTTCATTGGAAATATTTTAGAAAAGGATTTGATAGTAGTCAGTTCATGATTTGTAACTAGTATTTTTATATACTTTCATTTGGACAATGGTTCCAGAAGGTGGGTTTAACCTTCAAAAGGTGGATTTAACCTTCACATTGGGAAATTTTCTTCGAGAAAAGAATGGCTCATCCTATCAACTCCTAATAGGGTTTATGAATCAAAGAAAGGACTTTTTTCTTTAACATGGACTTTGTACTAGTTGTTTTTATCTTCTCTTAATAGGGAAATATCTTGTAACTGAGATACTTTATTACTAGTGCATTATTTTTGGGTTCCATCCCCATCAGGGTTTTTTGCTTAAGAGGGTTTCCTTGAAAACAATTCTTGGCATTCTAATCTCTATTGCATTTGAGGCTTCTATTCTGAATTTACCATTTTGATAAGAAAAGATAAAGGTTTATAATCATGATATACAACTGATTCAACCCCCACTCAGTTGTATCCAACAATTGGTATTAGAGATTTTGGTCCTCAAAAAGAAACCTTGACCGCTTGAGGAGATCATAAGATGGCCTATTATAGGAAGGACAATCCTAAATTTGATGCTGAAAACTTTAACAACTAGAAGAACAAGATGAGGACACATTTGTTCAGCCTGGGAATTGATTATTAGATGATTAAAAAGAACAAGGAAAAGATTATTGCAGAAAGTGATTTTCCTAATTCTACAGACGATGAAAAGAAGACCTTTTCCTACAATATGGTTGCAAGGGAAGCTTTGATAAGTGCACTATTTGAAGCATAATTTACTGAGATTAAGGATCTTGATTAAACTCATAAATGAGGAAGACTAGAATTACTTTATGAGGGAGACAAGTACACCAAGAAGGAGAAGTTACATAACTGGAAAACAAATATGGAAAATCTAAAAATGTGAGAAGATGAAAATTTTAGAGTTTATGTCTAAAGGTTTTCAAAAGTTGTTATAGGGATTATAAATTCAGGAGGCACTTATACTGAATAAGAGGTCATCACAAATATTATGAGATCTTTGACACATATATACAAGACCAAAGTGCAGGCGATTGAGGAGATCATTCCAATAACTCAAAGATTCAATAGAGATATGTTGATAGCCAAGTTAACTACCTTTGAGGTAGAAAAATTAAATTACTCGGTACCTAAGACAGAAATTGCATTCAAAGAAACTATTCATAATGAGAAAAAGACCTCTTCATGCCTTGTGAGAAATAGTAGAGTTAACAAGTATCCCGAGCTTGGAGACTATGGATATGATCTAATGGAGATTGATGCATAAAATAGGAAGATGGATGAACTTGTTGCTTTGATCATGGGAAAGGAAAAAAGAGGTAATGGAAAATTTCAAGGAAAATTACCTTAAAATATTTTTCTTGCAATAAAATTGGTCACTTTGCATCTAGAAGTCCTATAAGGGTTTCTAATTACAAACCTAAGCTCACTAGACCGGATTTCTATGATGAGGAATGCTATTATGCTAGTGAAGGTGTGTCCGATGATGATTCTATAGGAGATGAGATTGGGTTTGTAGCTATAAAGGATAATGAACCTATTTATGAAGAAAAACCCTTAGTTTCACATGTTGAAAAGAAACCTGAATGGATCATTAATAGTGGATGTTCACATCAAATGACTGGTGATAAGGATAGGTTTTTCAGCTTAAGATGCATGATGGTGGAGTTGTTAGATTTGGTGATAATACTTCTAAACTAATTATTGGAATAGGATCTATTTCTCTAGATGAAAAAACTAACACTGATAATGCATTGCTTGTTGATGGACTTAAGCATAACTTGTTAAGTGTTGGACAACTTATTGATAAAGGTTATGAGTTAAAATATAGTAATGGATCATGCACTATCAAAGGAAACAAGGGAAACCTAATTGCATAAAGAACAAAGACAACAGGTAATGTATGTTAGTTGAACACCATTGATGCAAAATGTTTTTTTTCTTAGATTGATGAAAGTTTGCTATGGCA
The DNA here is from genome assembly GCA_027943335.1 of Chamaecyparis obtusa. Classification (NCBI taxonomy): domain Eukaryota; kingdom Viridiplantae; phylum Streptophyta; class Pinopsida; order Cupressales; family Cupressaceae; genus Chamaecyparis; species Chamaecyparis obtusa. The sequence continues at coordinate 1,170,131 of BSBK01000471.1, read as the reverse complement.
TAGAAGATTTTTTCATGTGGATTTTGATAAAATTGTGAATGCAAGTAACATCAATGTAGTTAGGGACTTACCAAAAAATGTGAAGCCCTCTAACACCATGTGCAGAGAATGTGTAATGGGAAAACAAACAAAGGGGAGTTTCCAAAGAAAGTCATATACTGCCAAAAGAAAGCTATATATGTTGTATACAAATCTTTGGTGTCCTTTATAGACTGGATCCTCTTATGGTGAAAGCTATTTCATTCTATTTGTTGATGATCACTCTAGAATGATGTGAGTTTCTTTTCTTAAAGAAAAATCTTAGGCATTTGACAGGTTCAAGATCTTCAAGGAAAAAGTAGAAATTGAGTCAGGTTTGAAGATAGTATGTTTGAGGTCAGACAGAGGAGGAGATTTTATATTTGTTGCATTCAATTCTTACTATGAAAAGCATGGGATAAGAAGGAAAACTTATTCTCCTAGGACTCCACAATAGAATGGGATTGCAAAAAGAAGGAACAAAACTATATTGGATGTTGCTAGAACAATGATGATTGAAGGGAATGTATCATATGTGCATTGGAGGGAAGAAGCCAGTACTACAATTTACACTTTGAATAGACTCTAGATTAGGGAAGGTAATACTAAAACACATTATGAACTTTGGTTTGGCTATGTTCCTACTGTAAGATATTTCAAAAATTTTGGTAGAAAATGTTATATCAAAAGAGATGATGAGGTAGGAAAGTTTGATTCAAGAAGTGATGGAGACATCTTTCTTGGCTATTCTACCAAAAGTAAAGCTTACAGATGTTTCAATTTGAGATTGAGAAAGGTGGTTGAGATTAATAATGTAATTATTGATGAGATGTTTCAAGTTCAAGAAAGAATATGTGATCAAAACTCAAAAATGACTATTGAAGAAGAAGAGATGGTTGAATTTGGAAATGATAGGAAAATATGTGTAAGTGAACAATCTAAAGCTCCTAAAAATCCAAGGTATGTACCAAGAAATTATCCTAAAGATCAAATTATTAGTGATAGGAATAGAGGCATGTTAACTAGGTTTGAGGCTAGAGAGGAATTATGTATGATTTCACAAGTAGAACCTAGAACTACTGATGAGGCCTGCAAAGATGAATAATGGGTTAATGAAATGAAATAAGAACTAGACCAGATATGAGGTACAAGAGCTTAACTATGTTTCTCAACTAATGATGTTACATAGAAAATCTTTCCTGCAACTTCAAGAAGATGATGGTGTGATTCAAAACATCATTACTAATGACTGTCATAGTAAAAGATATCTCTAAAAATTTTGTTTTGCAATTGTCTACCTATGAGGACTATGTTCTACCTATGGAACCTGATATTATCCATCAATTACTACCCTATGAGATATCCATAACTCCTATACCTGAAGTATCAATGCTTGAACTAACAACTACAGTGGAGCTCTCACCTAGTCACAACCTGCACATCAACAATAAACTACCACCACAACAATTATCATTGTTAACTCAACTCCTTTGTAAACATCAAAAAGATTTTGCTTAGGACTATGGATATATGAAAGGATTGAGCCCAAAAATATATACACACATAATTTACATCAATGAAGGAAGTTTACGACTCTACCAACCTCAAACAAGAATTAACCCAGCCTTGAGAGAAATTGTAAAGACTGAGCTATAGAAACTATTGAATGCTGGTTTTATTTACCCAATCTCAGACAACAAATGGGTTTCTCCTTTGCTAATAGTCCCTAAAAAGGGAGGTAAATGGAGAATATGTGTATATTAAAAAGAACTGAACAATCCTACAAAGAAAGATCATTTTTCCTTTGCCATTCATTGATCAAGTTCTGGATACCTTAGCTGGTAAAATATACTTTTCTTTTCTTGATGGATATAATAGATATAACCAGATCAACATTACTCTAGAGGATCCAGAAAAGACAACATTTACATGTCCTTGGGGAACATATGCCTATTATGTGTTACCTTTTGGTTTATGTAATGCTCCAACTACTTTCCAAAGGGTTGTAATCAACATCTTTGCTGATATCTCACATGACTGCATGGAAATCTACATGGATGATTTCACCAGATTTTGTGTTACTTTTGAAGAAGCTTTGATGAACTTAGAAAAAGTGTTGATCAGATGTAAAGACCACAATTTGTCCCTAAATAGTGAAAAAAATTTTATGATGATGTAAGAAGGATTTGTGCTAGGACACTTCATTTCAGAAGCTGGAATACAAGTGGACCCTACAAAAATTGAGGTAATTCTTACATTTCCCACACCTACAAAGAAAAAAAATGTTAGATCCTTTTTAGGACATGCTGGTTATTAAAGGTGTTTGATAAAAAACTACAGTCAAATAGAAAGTCCATTATACACATTGCTTACAAAAGACTCTAAGTTCACATGAACACTAGCCTATGAGGAATCTTTCCTGCAGCTCAAGTTCCTTCTTACAATAACACCAATTCTTAGAGGGCCTAATTGGTCTTTACCATTCCATATTCATACTGATGTTTTTGATTATGCAATAGGAGCAGTCTTAGGTCAGAAAGCCAATAACCTTGAAAATTTCATTTACTATATCAATAAGAGTTTACATGGACCAGAGCTCAATTATACAATCACTATAAAAGAGTTGATGGTTGTTTTCTATGGTTTGAATAAATTTTGTCACTATGTTATAGGATAACCAATCTTTGTTCATACTGACCATGTAGCCATAAAATATCTTATGAAAAAACCTGTCATCTCACTCATGTTAGCAAGATAGATTTTTCTATTACAGGAATTTGATCTAACCATCATTGAAAAGCTAGGTAAAGCTAATGTTGTGGCTAATTATTTATCAAGGATCCAAAATGATGATACTGACACTACTATGATAGATGACACATTCCCTGATGAGAATTTGTTTCATATTTTTGTCAAAACCCCATGGTATGCTGATATAGAAAATTACCTTGCAGCTAATAAAATGCCTACATATTTTTCTCCTAAGGAAAGAAAATTACTCATTGAGAAAAGTTTTCAATTTTCTTGGATTGACAACATATTATTTTATACCGGTCTAGACCAAGTTATGTGAAGATGTGTATGTGAGGATGAGACTTATGAAATCCTTCACGCTTGTCATGATGAGCCCCATGGAGGACACTTTGAAGCTAAAAGGATAACTATGAAAATATTGACAACTAGTTATTACTGGCCTACACTTCATATGGTTTCATCAAACTATACCTAGAAATGTGATAAATGCCAACAATGGGTCATCCCACAAAGTCAGATAAAATGCCTCTACATACACAAGTGGTTGTCACACCATTTGATAAATGGGGCATAGATTTTATTGGTCCTATAGACCCACCATCCAATGGTAAATCATACATTCTAGTTTGCACTGGCTATGTCACCAAATGGGTAGAGGTCAAAGCCATGAAACATGCATGAGACAACAAAGTGGCTGAGTTCTTGTATGAAGAAATATTTACACGTTATGGTGTACCTAGAGAGTTAGTGACAGATCAAGGAGCACAATTCAAATTAACCTTGATCACATAACTTCTGAATGAGTAAAATATCAGACAAAGGAAGTCCAGTCCTTACTATCCTCAAGAAAATGGTCAAGCAGAAGTTACAAACAAAGAAATTGAAGCTATTCTTACCAAAACATTTCACCTACATCATCGAGATTGGAGCAGTCACCTTCCAAAATAAATCTAGGCTTACAGTACAACATGAAAGACAATAATAGGATTCAGTCCATTTGAAATGATTTATGGGAAAACAAAAATGTTTCCCATTGAATATGAACATAAAACATTGCTCACTGCTCTAAAGTTGAACATTGATCTTCGTGCAAAACATCAAGACCGTCTTCTACACCTCAAATATTTATATGAGATGAGAAAATATTCTTTGGAAAGAATAGAGATAATCTAGAAATAGAGGAAGAAGTGGCATGACTCCCACATAAAGAAAAAATGCTTCTCATTAGTTGATTGGGCATTACTATTTGATTCATGATTTTAAGAAATTTTCGGGCAAGTTACAAACACAGTGGTTAGGACCCTACGAAATAGATCATGTCTTCAACAATAGAGCTATCCAACTATCAAAAATTGATCATGTTCTCTTCAAGCTATTGGTCAATGGTCATAGACTTCTTCTATACCATCAGCCACAAACCATGAATGAATTCCTACAGTAATTCAGTGACACTACTCCAGAATCACAAAAGGTACTACTTCCTACAGCCGAAGGTGCAAACCTTCTTCCTATAACTTCACCCTAATTTTCTTCAAGTATGCTCATAATAAACACTTCATTTTCAATATTTTTTCTTTCTCCATTCACTTTCTAAATTCTTCTTTCCATCCCACTCCACTTCTCTACCTTCCATCCATCCAACCTCCACATCATCACATTTTTTATTTTTCTATGCTTTCAATAATTGCCACATCAGCAGATGCAGACATCCTCAACACTCATTCCTTTGATGACAATTTCCAATCTCATCACCTTCTAGCACATGCCACAACATAATGACAGGTACAAATCTTCAATATTTTTTCACTTTTAGTTCATACATTTAGATTATTATATATAATACTACACTTATTTATAATATCAAATTACGCCCGTTTCCTTCCTTCCACTAAATATGAAAAGTGTGGACACTTGTCTTTATTTCATAGGGGGTAGGGAAGTGTATTACTTTCTCCAAGTCACTAGTGTCGTACCCATCATTCCTTATGTGATTGAATGCCAGTTCAAATCTATACTTATATTCTATTTTATTAAGTCCTTTATTTTTCACACAAGTGTCGTACCTCAATTTCCAAATTATATCTTATTTTTGACTTGATGTAAACCTAGGATGTCATAATCAAGTTATGTGGAAGTTAATTGCATTTAAAACTATAATTCCTTATCGTAAAGCGCCATTATTATAATTTTCAAAAAAAAATGTAACATAGAGATTGCAAGGAAATTCATAGTTTAAGTTGCAGTTAGGAGCTGAATTTTAGGGTGTTTCATAAGAGATTAGGGAATTGGGGAATTTCAAAAGTAGAGAAAAAAAATTTTCATTGACAAATTGCAGAAATAATTTGAAGAAAACATTTGGAACAATGGGAGGGTAGTTAATGTGTCATGAACCAGTGGTTCACACCATTCTGCTCACAAATGTAGAAGTAGTCTGGAGATTCCATACATGTGGGTGGCTTGGTTATTTCCTAAAATTGATAGAATTTGATGAGGAGGTAGCCACCCAATTTATGAATACCTTTGAAGAAGGAGATGCAAATGTGTGAGGCTTGACAATTTTGGCAACAAAGGAACACATTGCAGAAGTAACTAGGTTGCCTATAATTGGGGAGCATTATCCCAATGAACACAATGCTAGGTCAGCTCAGGCTTAGTTCACCCTTTCTACAGACCCTCCATTGGAGGTGAAAAAAAAAGTTTATAGGCGTGTGTCCCTTCCTGCCCCATTTGATGAGCTAACAATGCATATTATTGTTAGATAAATAAGAGGGGGGGTGAATCAGTTAATTCTAGTTATCCTACAGTCCCAAATACTCCTAGATGTATATAAAAAAAATTTCAAACCAATTAATCAACTCGATAAAATATCAACTGCACCTTTTGCTTCATATACCGAATTACTAGTAAATTAAATATTGTGTTTACCGATCAATCTAGTTATAGTTATTTGTAAAGTAAAATAACAATTCAACACATACATACACATATAACACTTATATTTTTAACATGGAAACCCTGTTAGAGAAAAAATCACCTGGAACCGGTAACCCAAAATAATTCACTCTTTTGAAGTGAGCTCGGTTAAGAGCCAACCCTATTAAAGGTTACAAAACACATAGTGAGGTGTGACCTTGTTAGAGGATTTATCACTATCAGTTCTCCCTTGACCAAACATTCACTATGGGGTCAACAAGAAAAAAATCAACATTCATTGAATGCCATGTTGAAATATAAAGATTGTTAAGTCCCACTCAATTAAGAGATTTATCTATAGCAATGGTTAAACTAATACAGTAATGATTTGATTCAAATACAACTTGATATGCAGATTTTTAGATCTAAGCTAAGCTCAAAAATACCTCTGATCAATAATCAATTCAACCCTCTTTATTTCCTCCAACTCTGTTCTGCTCGATAATTTCTTTCTCTAATGCTCAGTGTTGTCTACAGAATTGCTTGATTCTTTCTTCAACCAGTTTGATCAAATTTGCATGAATTCAATCTTTTCACACAAAATCTCCTACAACAAACTCAATAATAAATCTTTTATCTCTTTATATAAACATCATAAACTATTTTATTTCCATCCATAGATTTTGCCTCTTAATCTTCACCGTTGATTTTGTCTCTTTAACCTTCCTCGGTATTTGTGTCAATAACACATTTCATTCTCCTTCATCTGATCATCCTTGAATTTTTTCATTCATTTGATCACCATAACAACATTATCATTTACCATGAAATCATAAACAATTGTCTAGCTCATCATCAATAGTTGGTAGTCATAAGTTCCATTTATTCCTTTCACTCAGTCAATACCATAATGTGTCAGTGATAACTAGCTTAGTTAACACTATACTCGGTATACACTACACTTTCTCAGTGTGTACCGAATTCTTCATTTACCAACCACATGAACTTTTTCATTATTGATCTTCAATCCATAATAGATTCATGCATTACAATCAAATCACTAACATAATTCCATAGTCTCATCAATAAGTTACCCAAAGAATACTATATCCATATCTTTCTCATCCATCTCATCTTCATGTAGATATCTCATTCCTTCATCATTATTTCCTTCTTAAGATGTTTGTAACCATCATGATAAGTATAGTCAAAGCTAGTTGACATCAATGACAATGCATTAACTAATTTAATGTCTTACATACTCATTACTAGCTCGGTGATCATCAATCATTATCTTTCAAATATCCAATCCATTGTCAAACTGTCCCTCAAGATATTCAATTAGTTATAGTTTATCAATCTCTCCCTTTGGCATTAATGGAAACACAATATGAAATATTCCATAGAATACCAAACATTTGTTCTTCAACTTTGTAGGCAAATGTTGTAACTTGGTAAGCTCTCCCTGTAGATAACTATTTCATTGAATCTTCCCTCCCTTTGTGTATTTCATATGATATTCTCTCTCCGTTTGACAACAATGCCAAAAAGAAAATAAACATCTCTTTAGTAGCCAAATCAATATTTTTTTTCTTTAGTTTAGATCAAGTACCTTGCATGTACTGATATGCAGTTTCAGTTTGTCTACCATCTTTCAGTTTTCACAAGCTCAGGAAACCCAAAGTGTAAACATCATGCATCAACATCATTTAATAGTCTGATAAAGTATAGGTTGATGTAACCTCCTAATCACCTTAGTGACTGATAGATAGGGAATGGACCCCTAGTCTACTCCTCAAGTACTCAAATGTGTCCTTAGGTAAGGGTTTAGTAAAAATATCAACAAGTTGCTCTTGTGTTTTCACATACTCTAGTTTTACTTTCTTTTCTTGTACCGATTCCCTCAAGTAGTGATACTTTATAGATATATGATTTTTCTTTGCATGCATCACTAGATTCTTTGAAATGTTTATTGCACTAGTGTTATCATAATATATTATCACTAGGTTAGTGATCTCTTCTTTCATACCTTCCAAAAGTTGTTTTATCCATGAAATGTTCAAACAATTAGTAGTAGCAATAACACATTTTTCTTTTGTAGTGGATTGAGAAATGCATCCTTGTTTCTTACTTATCCAAGTAACTAATCTTTCTCCCAAAAAGAATGCTCCACCAGTAGTGCTCTTTCTATCATCAATGTTTCCAGCCCAATCCACATCTGTGTAAAATTTTAGTTCAAAATTGCCTTCTTCCTTGTACCGCAAACCATAGTTTTTAGTATTCTTCAAGTATCTCAAAATTATTTTTACAATAGTCATATGTGATTATTTGGGATTAGCAAAAACTCTTGCTACAATTCCAACTGCATGTGCAATATCTGGTCTACTATGCACAACATACATCAATTTACCAATTATTGATTTATAAAAGGTTTGATTTACTTTGGTTGACTTGTCATCCTTTATCAATTTACATCCAGTTACCATAGGTGTACCGACTAGTTTTGAATCCTCCATACCGAATGTCTTCAATACTTCATTTATATACTTTGATTGAGTAATGTATATGCCTTTATTTTCTTGTAAAATTTGCAAGCCAAGAAAAAATTTAATCTCTCCAAACATTGACATTTCAAATTCTTTTCTCATTTCATCAGCAAATGATTTGCATAGGTTATCATGTCCTCCAAATATGATATCATCAACAAAAATTTCAACATTAAGAATCTTGTCATCAGTTTCACCTTTCAAATACAAATTTTTCTTGTCACTTGTTCTAACAAATCCAATACTAATAAGATAGGAGTGCAAACTTTTATACCATGCTCTTTGTGCTCATTTCAGTCCATATAATGCTTTGTGCAAATTACATACCATATTCCTCTGATTGGGATCAACAAAACCTTCAGGTTGTTTAATGTATACCTCTTCTTCAAGTATTCTATTCAAAAATTCAGATTTAACATCCATCTATTAAACTTTAAATCCTTTGTAAGAAGCATATGCAAGCAATATTCTAAATCCTTCAAGTCTAGCAATGGGTGCAAAAGTCTCACCATAGTCAATACGTTTTTCTTGTGCATACCCTTTGCATACTAGTCTTTCCTTATTCCTAGTGACATCTCTATTTTCATTTAGATTGTTTTTTGAATATCCATTTGGTTCCAATCACATTCTTATCTTTCAGTCTCAGTACCAATGTCCATGTTTTATTTTTCTATATCTACTCAATTTCTTCATTCATGGTCTTAATCCATTCATCATTTTCAAGTGCATCTCTAACAGTTTTAGGTTCAAATTCACAAACTAAGCATGTGTTGTTTCTCAACTTACTTCGTATCATCATGGCAGCTTTCTTATCTCCAATAATTTGATTTTGTGTATGATGTCTCCTTACGTATCTTGCAAGTACAGGTTTGGTTATTTGATCTTCATTGTGTTCTCCTCTCAGTGCATGATCATGATCTTTATCGGTAATAGTTTATTGATTCTCAGTCTGTATACATTGATGCTTGATAGAATTACCCTATTGCTCAATAATGCTAGGTTGTTGCTTAGGTAGAGTGTCAGGTTCCTCAATGGAAATAAATCTACCATAGTCTTCTGGTTCCTTTTTAATTTCTTCATCATTCTTCTCAACAAATTCATCAACTCTCACATTTGCACTTTCAATCATCTTGTTAGTAGCCTTATTCAAACATTTGTAATCTTTTCTTGTAGTAGAATATCTTAAGAATATTCCTTCATCAAATTTTGAGTCAAATTTACCATTTCTATCATCTTTCAAAATGTAACATTTGCTTCCAAATATTTTGAAATAACTTACATTAGGTTTGTAACCATCCCATAATTCATAAGGTGTCTTGTTTGAATCTTTCTTTAGTTGAACTTGGTTCAATGTGTATACAATAGTACTAACAACTTCTCTCTAGTATATATGTGCCACATCTTTTTCACTCATTATTTTTCTAGCACAATCCACAATAGATCTATTTTTTCTTTCAACAATCCCATTCTGCTAGGGTGTCCTCAGTGCAAAAACTTGTCTCTTAATGCCATGTTCATTACAAAAACTAGTGAACTCATCAAAAATAAATTTACCACCTCTATCTAATCTTAAGCCTTTTAGTTCTTTACCACTTTCTTTTTCCACTTTTTCTTTATACCATTTAAACATCTTAAAAGCTTCATATTTTTCTTTCAAGAACATGATAGTCATCATTCTAGAGAATTCATCAACAAACAAGATAAAATATTTATCTCCATAATAACTCTGAGTTCTCATAGGACCACACAAGTCGGTATGAACTAGATTTTGACATTTTCCCATTTAACATTATTTGCACATAACATGGTCAGGTTCAGATATGCTTGATAAACCTGTAACTCTCATTTTCTTATTGATATTAACCATGTCAAAATTCACATGACATAACCTCTTGTGCCATAACCACACATCTTCATTTCTAGCCAACAAGAAGTTTTAGCATTGTCAAGATAAAATAGATTACCTTTAGATTGTTCACCAGTACTGACAAAGTTTCCAGTTTCATCATAGATTTTCACCTTTCTATTCTCAAATGCAACTCAGTGACCTATGTTATTCAATTGTGCTACACTCAACAAATTATAATTAAGTCATTGCACTCAATATGGATTCTCACATCTGATCTTATTGTTCAACAATATAGACCCTTTTCCTTTTACTAGACAAGGTGTATCATTTCCCATTTTAACAGATCCACCATTATAATGTTCAAGGTATTCAAATTTATCTTCATCACCAGTCATATGATGTGTATATCCACTATCAATAATCCAAGTATCATTCTTGCTAACTTTAGATATAAGTGTCATTTCTACATACCTTTCTTCTTCTTCTGAATCTTCTTTCATAGCTACAAATACCACCTCAATTTCTTCATTAGTGTCAGTGTTAGTGTTGGTGTAATCATCACCATCATCTTCAACAAGGTAACATGCCTTCTTTCCTTTGTCTTTGTAATCTTGGTTACTTCTTCTGTCATACAGTCGATTGCCTCTGTGTTCTTGGTTATCTCTTATATAAAACTTTATTTCATTATATCTTTCATTAGTTTTCTCATCTTCTTTCTTGTTAGGACATCTAGTTGCAATATGGACAATCTCTTTACAATTAAATCATACCAAAGGTAGTTTTCCTCTATATCTTCCTTTACCTTTTTGCAATTTTCTAGCCATTAATGCTTCAAGTTCATCCTCACCACTTTCACTATCACTCTCATTTCTTATCATATGTTTGCTGCTTGATTTACTAATTTTTAGAGATGACATAAATGTAGACTCAACAATAGGAACAATACTATTATCAAATTTATTCAACTCAAATGCAGTTAGTCTATCGATTATACTCTCAAGTGTAACATTATTTCCAAGAGCTCCTCTCATCTCATGAATTGCAGAAACTCTAATAGCATAAGAAGGTAACAAGGTTATGAGAATTTTACTTACAAAATGTCTTCATAAATATTTCCACCTACTCCTCGAATAACATTCACAACCTCCTTGAATTGGTTACTATACTGAGATATGTTCTCTCTTTCTTTCATTTTCATGTGATCAAACTTTTCTCTAAGACTTTTAGCTTTATCTATTAGTACATTCACATCTCCTCCATGAACTAGTGTAAGCTTGTCCCACATCTTTTTAGTAGTAGTACATGCCTTAACAACTTTGAAATTGACATCTGATAAGGAAGAAGCAAGCTCTATCATCATAGCATTGTGTTCATATCTTTCTATCATCTAATCAATAGTCAAAGGTCTAGAGGGTAAGATGAACTCATTTTCCAAGTACTATGTTGTACACTCACCTATCCTTGATACTAGATACAATTTCATTTTGCTTTTCCATGTCAAGAAGTTGTCTTTGTTCAGTTCTGGCACCTCTGTCTTATACATCTTGTGATCTTTAGCTTAAGTCCTTCAAATTTTCCTTCAAGCACTCAAAGCTCTAATACCAATTGTTAGATAACTGAGAGTGGGTTGAATCAGTTAAGTACAGTTATTCTACAGTCCCAAATACTCTCAGATGTATATAACAAAACTTTCAAACCAATTAATCAACTCAATAAGATATCAACTGTGCCTTTCTCTTCATATACTGATTACCGGTAAATTAAATATTGTGTTTACTGATCAATCTAGTTATAGTAATGTGTAAAGTAAAATAATAATTCAACACATCCATACACATATAACACTTATATTTTTAACGTGGAAACCCTATTAGGGGAAAAAACACCTAGGACCAGTAACCCAAAATAATTCACTCTTTTGAAGTGAGATCAATTAAGAGCCAATCTTGTTAAAGGTCACAAAACACATTGTGAGGTGTGACCTAGTTATAGGATGTATCACTAGTAGTTCTCCCTTGACCAAAAATTCACTATGGGTTCAACAAGAAAACAATCAACATTCATTGAATGTCATATTGAAATATAAAGACTATTTAAGTTCCACTAGGTAAAGATATTTATCTATAGATATGGTTAAAGTGATACAGTGATGATCTGATTCAAATACAACTTGATATGTAGATTTTCAGATCTATGCTAATCCCAAAAATACCTCTAATCAATAATTAATTCAATCCTCTTTGTTTCCTCCAACTCTATTCTACTCAATAATTGCTTTCTCTGACGCTGTGTGTTGTCTGCAAAATTGCTTAGTTCTGTCTTCAACTAGTTTGATTAGCTTTGCATAAATTCAATCTTTTTCACACAAAATATCCTATAGCAGACTCAATAATAAATATCTTGTCTCTTTATATAGACATCATAAACCATTTTATTTCCATCCATAGATTTTGCCTCTTAATGTTCACTGTTGATTTTTTCGCTTTAACCTTCATCGACAGTTGTGTCAATAACATGTTTCATTCTCATTCATCTGATCATCCTTGAATTTTGTCATTCATTTGATCATCATAAAAAACATTATCATTTACCATGGAATCATAAACAATTATCCAACTCATCATCTTTAGTCGACAGTCATAAGTTCCATTTATTCTTTTCACTCACTCAATACTATATGTGTCGGTGATAACTAGCTCGGTTAGCACTATACACAATATACACTACACTTGCTCAGTGTATACTAAATTATTCATTTACCGACCATGTGAAATTGTTCATTCTTGATCTTCAATCCAAAATAGATTCATGAATTACAATCAAATCACTAACATAATTCCATAGTTAGGTGAAACCAAAATAGTGGGTTACACTTTTTTGCCTGAATGGACACTAAACTCTACATTTTGAAAAAAAACTTTTAGATTTAGATTTATTTTGTCGTTAAACCATTTGAAATCGAAAGATGAAATAAATTAGAGTCTTTTAGGATTTTCTGTCTAGATTTTAAATGTTTTTTATTTTTATTTTTGAATTGATTTGAATGGTTTTTTCTTTCTCCCACGAAAATTGGTATGTTGTTAAAAACGTCATTTTCAAAGAGTTACATTATTTTTATAAAGCATAATTTTTTTCTAAAATAGATATCAATTTTCTTCTTTCGAATTTAGTTTTTAACATCTATACACAAGGAATGCAATTGGTTTAATGACATTATCATGATTATTGCATATTTTATTAACATTTGAAGTTGACTAAACTGTAATTTAGACATACCTTGACTACATGGCTTATAACTTGTGTATTTGTCCAATTTTGTTTTTGTTTTTTTTAGTAGAGTGAGAACTTCAATACCTAGGGCATAGATATTTTTTAGAATTTTTTTCTCTCATTTACTATTTTTCCATAAGCATCAAATATAGAGGTAGACATAGAGTGAAATATATATGTTTAGTAAAACTAAAAATACAAAGTCATAATAAACTTAATATATATTAACATTATAATCATTGGAAAGATTTTTCTTAGTAGTACCTTACTACATAGATAGGTTTATCAAATGGATTCATTTGATCTGCCAAAAGATAAAGTCAAAGTAATTTTTTGTTAGCATTTTAATAGGTGCGAAGGAGACTCCATTGTAGGTATGAATAAGAGTATAGATGTTATATCAATGTTTTTTATTTATCTAAGAGGCTTTGAGATAACCATTTGTAATTAATTCCTTCAAATGGTACTTCTCAAGGCTTAAATCATCATATTTTATTAAAAATGTGTTATTTCAACAAAAATCAGCATGTCTAAAAAAGTGTAACCCACTATTGTGGGGTCACCCACTCTCATCAATAAGTTACCCCATAAATACTATATCCATATCTTTCTCATCCATCTCATCTTCATGTAGATATCTCATTCCTTCATCATCATTTCCTTCTTAAGATTTTTGTAACCATCATGATAAGTATAGTCAAAGCTAGTTGACATCAATGACAATACATTAATTGATTTAATGTATTTCATACACATTAATAGCTCGGTGATCATCAATCATTGTCTTTCAAATATCCAATCCACTATCAAATCTCCCTCAAGATATTCAACCAGTTGTAGTTTATCAATTATAAGGTACCTCACCTACAAAGGAAGGTTTTCTCATTTGCATGCACACCATTTTAAATTAATTAGTTATATCGGGCATAATTTTCCAGTCAATGTTCCAAATTTTCTTTATAATATGTTAAGTATTGGTGTCGAAGATACCTAGAAAGGAAAAACAAATTCTGTTAACTACAATAATCTGATTAAATTTCTTGTTAAGAGGTCTCTCAGAGATGTGTCTCCCTTGGCTTGGGATCCATTTGTTCAATTCAAGACTTTGCATCCCCAAAATGACCCTATTGAACAACCTGTCAATGAAAATGAAATCCCTCTAAGCCAATTGTTCAAACAACCATCCAAGGAGGAGAACCTAAAAATATTAGAGAAGATGAACCTCTCCCTACTTCGGTGGACAATGTACCTACCTCTTCCTAAAAGAAAGGGAAAAGAAAAATTGATGAAGGAACTTCAATTCCTGAGAATGAAAATGAACCCCAAAACCCTACAATTTTAAAGAATACGAAAAGAAAGTTGGCTCCTGCAACAACCACTCTTGCAGCAAAGAGACCAAAGAAAACTGTTAGAAAGAAAACTATAGAGGTTACGAAGACTCCTTTGCGGAGAAGCTCTCGGATGAGAGGGAAAATTCTACATGTTCCTCCAGATGGCCATTTTTTTCCCTCAAATAAACTCACCATTGAACCCCGCATTGATTATGTTCCTAATAGTTCCCCAACACAAAAAAATATTCCAAATAATTCCTAGAGTTTGAATGAATCACTTAATAATCATCCCAAAAGTAATTACTAGGAGTCACCACAACAACAAGGTGATCTTGAGGAAATGCATCAAACAGTTCAAGAAGACAAGCAAGAGAAACCTCAATTGTCTCAACCATCATCTCACTCAAGTTCCAAGAATGCTATTGTGCCCTTTAAAAGAAATTGATTCACTAATTACTTAGAGTAGACCTATAGTGAAAAGAAAAATCCTCAGCTAGAAGAGTTTGGTCCACCTACTCTTTAATCTATTCTTTTTAGTTTGTATACTCAGTTTATTTTTAAAAGGACTTTGTGGAAAGAAGATGCAAAAATAAATTGATGGCCAAAGGGAGGAAATAGAAGATTTGAAAGAACAAATGCAAAGGCAAAAGTAGAAAATGGACCATGCTTTAAAGTTGGCTAATCAAATTATAGCCTACAAGCCTCCTCCTAGAGTTTATGCCATTTGTTTACAAGAAAAATTTCTTTTGTTTCAGTTAATGATGACCATTAAAGATAAAGAGTCAGAGTTTAAAATAGATCAAGAATTTTATGGTCTGTACAAAACCCTTCCTACTTGGCAACAAAACCTACTTTTTGAACTTTACCTCCATAACTTTATTATTCCTGAAGAAACTGATTGGAATCCCCTACTTTATATTGGAGATATATATCTAAAGGCCTTAATTTTATGGATGTACAATGAAACCAATTATGATGGTAAATTAGATAATAATAGGGATTAGGAGAGATCTGAACAATTACCCTTAAGGGCTGAGAGTAGTAAGCCTGATGTTTTATTGAGGGATTGGTTAACTCTCACTTATGGGAAGACAAAAGAAGAAACCAAGGATAGAATTTTTGTTGTTAGAGATAAATTTTATAAAGACTATCAGGGGATGCCCTATTTTACCTTCTAGCGAGCCCTGGCAGGTGTCAGGAATAGATGGAATGGGTTGCCAGAGGCTTTTAAGAAGTTAGAACCACATATCCCTCTCAACCTTGAAGCAGCAATGAACAGGGCACCTAAGTACATGCAGTTGGGAAGGCAAATTCAGCGTGAGCTCTAGTGTCCCTTGATATTCCAGCCACCAATGCTCATGTGGCCTTTGTATGATGTTAATGATACAAAAATGCATCAGCTCCGCGAAGATTACATGGTGGATTACTGGGAAAAGACTAGAGGATTCTATTAAAATTTCAAGAGCAAAAGGAGAGGAAAGACTGAAGTTGGGGAGTTATGAGGAATAGCAAAGAAATGTAATGTTTGAGGAAAAACATCATGCTCATAGGGGGCAGATGATGGGTCAATAATTTGTCTTTGTTTTATGATACTTTTATGCTATGTTCCAGACATTTCTAAAACACTTGTTATACCTTTTTAGTATTTGAACCTATAAACATGCTATAAGTACAGTCAAACCAAAAAAACCTATGGGTATATAATAGTTGATATACTTTGTCAAATATTATACATATGTTGCAGTATTTCATATAATTGTTTGAATGTATGTTAGATTGAGGAGGAGTTTGCTGATTACCTCTGTGAGTTGATAAAGGAGGTATGTAACCAGTTTTCAATTGAAAGTTACTGAGACCATCATCTTCGTAGATACCTGACTTGATGAGTTGTTCAAGAGTTGGAGATGGGGTATTGGTCAAAAGAAAGTGCCGAGGTGTTTCTTCTGATTTCTTGTGTGAAGAAGCTCTGGTCTCCACCATTAACTTTGAATGAAATAGAAGAAAAGGATGAAGACAACTGAAGAACAATTTGATTCGAGAAAATTGGATGATGCAACCTTGTCAAGATTATGATAGTTTTGAAGATCTGATGAGATGTGGGTGAAGGAAACTGTGCTTTGGATGTATGGGATAGATCACCCAAAAGATAGGGGACACGAGTTCTCAACACTTAGTCTATTTTTGAAGATTGATTAAAGATTGATAGTTATGACAAGGTTTTGACACGAGATAAAAAGGACTCAAATTGATCAAACAGAAGACTAGATTGGATTCAAAAGATCAAACTCAAAAAATGGTAGAATGCTCAATGGCCACTGCTCTGTTCCTGACACAATGATATTTTTGACAGATTCTAGAACTAGGCTGGAAACATTGGATATCTTGCAATTTGACAATTTCTGACAACTCTCTCAAATTTTTCCAAACAACACTCTGCAGATTCATACGACATTGGGTAGTCTATGAAATGACAGTTGCTAAACTCATACGACAGTTGGGTAGTAATGAAACGACAGTTGTCAATATCATACGACAGTTGCTAACAAGGTTTTGACTTTCTTGAATTTGCTGGCATGAAAACTCGTACGACACTGGGTTCTCAATCATACAACAGATGGGTTATACTGAAATGATACTTGACAAAACTCGTACGACTTTTGACTTCCTGAAATGACTTTTGACTCCAGAAAGAATTTTACCTCAATTTTTTGCAAAATTTAAGGTTTTTAGTTCTAGATTGTTTGCAAATTGTACTGTCCAAATTTTGAAGGTTATACCAGATTTGATCATTTTTAATAGCCAAGTAGATAAACAAACACGTAGAATAGCAAGCAAGTGATTCCAAGCATGTCTGAAAACAATGAACAAGGGAAAAAGCAACCTTGCGCATGAACAATCAAGTGACCAAATTGTGCTAATCCCTGAGAGTACTAATTGTGTATGTTCTGAAAAGTTTTGCAATAACACACATATACCTAAAAGTGAAAAATTGGCCTCTCTAGGGTTTTTAGTAATGGTTTGACTCTTCAAATTTTATGATTCAAAGGGGTGAACTCAATTTTTGGCGGACCAGGGTTTTGACACAGTCTGAGAACTTAATCTTCAAGAGCTGCTAGGGAGATCTGACAACCCAACAATGAAACCTACCCATGGAGATTTCTTCCACAAGGACATTTATATAGCGGCTGTCACTACCATGGTGAAAATGGCTATTACCGCTTGAGGTTCCGTCAACGTAGTTTTCCCTGTGAAGGGATTGTTCGCTATGGTTAACTCTCTCTAAAGATGACTCACAATAGTATACCACAAGGGGACTTGGCTCCAGATTCAAGGTTTTGACACCTCTTCACTTTTAACCCAAACAAAGCAAGCAGATTAATCCGACATGCTAAGACAAAGTTTTGTTCCACCAAGGTCTGTGATATCAACTCAACGTGATCTATCAACCTCTTTGTGGAGAGAATGTATCAATCAATAAGAGAAGATGCACTAACCAATTTTTATTCACCAAAGCTCATGATATCAACCCCACGTGATCTATCAACCTCTCTGGAGAGAGAATGTGTCGATCAATAAGAGAAGACACACTAACCAAGTTGAATGTGAAACGCACTAAGTATCCTCCTTACCTACAAGGATTCTGTCGTCAAGAAAGATTTTTCTAGGAATCCAATCTCTCAAGAATCATGAATAGTGTTCATAGGGCCTAATTACTATGTGAGCACAGATATATGTTCTGAAAGCAAATCTACCAAAAGCATCCAAAAAGTAGAAAGAGGAACACTTAACACTTAAAGCGAATATGAGATGAGTCCACAAGGTGGAACACTTAACACCTCACACAAGCTGAAAATGAGTCCCCAACTTAGAAAACAAGTGAGTTCCTAAAAGCACAAAAGGGTTGCCAAGTGGAACACTTAACGCTTCTGTCCCGTTGACCCCTCCCCTTTATGGCGCTGAGATTGCAACCATGGGGCGGAAATGAGGGGCCGACAGATTAGCGAGTCCAATAACCTAAGATAGCAATCAAGATCAATCACAAGTATTCTAAGACTACTTAATGAATCCTTAAGGGATCACAACCTAGTATCAAATTATGCAAGTGTGTAGAAATAGATCAAAAGCATGAAAAGATGCACACAAGTTTGACACATGAGAGATTTATTTTAAGTCCAAATTGAAATTTTTTTAGAACAAGGAGAGTACCTCGTGATCCTCGCAATGCGCTTAGTATATTTTACTTGATTTTTAGTAATTCTTGCACTTTTCCCAATCAAAACCAACAAAGAGCAATCAAAAATAGAGAATTTCAATTGTCAAAATTAGCAGTTAGCCGAAATATAAAAATCAAATCTGATACTCTGCTATGAAAAATGAAACGACAGTCAAAATCTAGTACGGAAACTCATACGACAGTGGGTATGCTCCCAGACGACAGTCCAGAAATTCGTACGACACTGGGTATGCTACCATACGACAGTTGAGCTCTCAGATGATAGTGGGTATGTAATGAAATGAGTCTCGATTTGATAGACTGTCATACGACAGTGGGTCCAGTATCATACGATAGTGGGTATGCTCCCATATGACATTTGTTAGAAACTCATACGACAGATGTACAGACAAAAATTAAAAATCATAGTTTTGCACAGATCCTGAGAAGAAAAAGACAGAAATTGATAGAATTGAATTGGAAACCCGTTTCAGGGCCCCACGGTGGGCGCCAGAAATGTGTGTGTGAAAATTGTACCTGATTTGTAAACACAACACTCAGTAAAATATTAGAGGTTAGTGATAATCAAAATCATGCAAAATTGAAATCTAATCTAACCAAGTGATTTACTGCCTTCTAGTAGGTGCGAGATTGATGTTCTCAGATTGTAAACGAGATCAGTGACCTAGACGAAACCTAAATGAAGGATTTGAATGCAAAAGATGGATATGAAATTGAATGCAATTAATCTATATTTTTGATATTTT
Organism: Chamaecyparis obtusa; assembly: GCA_027943335.1. Taxonomy (NCBI): domain Eukaryota; kingdom Viridiplantae; phylum Streptophyta; class Pinopsida; order Cupressales; family Cupressaceae; genus Chamaecyparis; species Chamaecyparis obtusa. Next base: position 1,150,470 of record BSBK01000471.1, on the reverse strand, counting down.
CTATGCAATAAGAATGATAAACTGATATGCTATGGATGCTAAATGATCTAACAATGAAGATTCTAACAATGATATGAAAACTATGAAATTCTATGCTAAGATATAAAAACTATGCAATTGAAATTGATCTCACAAAGCTTTGAATTCGCAAGTTGATTCCTCAGCCTCCAATTCTCCAGCGTGATTGTGCAAAAATATGAGATGAATTATGAAGAGCTGAAGCCTTAATTTATAGAAATCCAGGGCTTTGGAGGTGCATGGATAAAAGCCATAAATCACTCAAATAACTCAGCTTGATTTTTGAGTTATTTGATAATAACAGATAATTAAGTCACAAAAACATGCAAAAGCTAAGCTTTAACTCAAAATAGAGTTTAGCTTTAATTGATAATTGACAGTTGTCTTCTTTTATGATTGTGCATGTTTTATTTATGAATTAATTTAATAATAAAGTGATTTATTTCCAACTTAACTGATTTTTGAAATAAAATAATTAATTTATGGGTTAATTAACTATTTTATCAAACTTTTATTAAAAATTATATTATTAAATAATGACAACATGCTTTAATTAATTAAATAAGAATTTAATCAATTATTCATATGATATTAGATTTATTGTCAAAATTAAATAATACAATTAATAATAGATAGAATTAAATTTAATTAAATAATTAAGTGGCAAATATTAAATCTAATTAATTAAATATGCAAAATATTTAATTAATCAAATTTTAGGATAAATGTGATTTATTGCCAAATAATTATAAAATTAAAGATAATTATGATGATTAGGAATATTACTAGGAATATTCTCCGATGCAGAATTTAAGATAATCAATTATGATTTGATGATGTTTAGATGTGCCTTAGGTTAGGACTTTGATGTTGATTTCATTTGATATGAAGATGTAGGAGATTAATGAACTTATAGCCCATTTTTGAGGTATTACACATACTAGGATGATGCATGTGATGTTTTTAAAAGAAAAATCTAAAGCTTTTCAATATTTTAAGTGGTATTTGGCTAAGGTTGAAAAGGAGACAAGTAGGAACCTGAAATATCTTAGATCTGACTGAGGTGGAGAATTTACATTAAATGAATTTAATCTATTTTGCAATGATAGAGGAATTGAAAGATAGATGTCTGCACCTAGAACACCTCCACAGAATGGTATAGCAGAAAGGAGAAACAGATCTATCTTGGATTGTGCAAGGACATTGATGATTGAAAAGAATGTGGCACATAGATATTGGAAATAAGCTATAAACACTGCTATCTACACTCTTAACCAAGTACAGATCAAGAAAGGTACAAATCTGACACCTTATGAATTATGGCATGGACATGCACCAATTGTTAAATACTTTAAAATCTTTGGAAGTAAGTGCTATATATTAAAAGAAACAAGGAATGGAAAGTTTGATGCTAAGAGTGATGAAGGCATATTCCTAGGGTACTCCATAAAAAGTAAAGCTTATAAGTGTTTGAACTCCAACACTAACAAAATTGTAGAAAGTGTGAATGTAAAAATTAATGAGTATGTAGAAAGAAATGAAGCTGATAGTAAAAAAGAACCAGAAGATTATAGATCTTTTGTGTACATTGAAGAAGAGGAAGAGGCAAGTAATAGACTTGCACCTAATGCCAAGTCTCGGGTAAGCAATGGCAAGCAACAGACAGAAGTTGTTGAGCGTCAGGAAAATAGTGCCGAGAAAGAACAAGAACATGCCGAGCTACAGGAAAATGTTATTGAGTATCAGGAAGAGGTTTCTGAGCATTCTGAAGTTGAATTTGACATTCTTATTGAGGAACATGATGAAATAGAGGAGAGAACAACTGAACCTATTTTGGCAAAATATGTGAGAAGACAGCATAAGCCTGAACAGATAATTGGAGACAAAGATATTGGAATCCAGACCAGGAGTAAGACTAAGGATCCAACATGTCTACTATGTGAATTTGAACCAAAGACAACTAGAGAAGCATTGGAGAATGAAGACTGGATACAAGCAATGAATGAAGAAATTGACCAGAGTGAGAAAAATGATACTTGGACTCTGGTGCTGAGACCTAAAAACAAGAATGTTATAGGAACAAAGTGGGTATTTCAAAATAATATAAATGAAAATGGTGAAATCACTAGGAACAAAGCTAGGCTAGTATGCAAAGGCTATGCACAAGAAGAAGGAATAGATTATGGGGAGACATTTGCCCCTGTAGCTAGATTGGAAGGAGTAAGAACTCTGCTTGCATATGTTGCTTATAAAGATTTCAAGGTATATCAAATGGATGTCAAGTCTGCATTTTTGAATGCTATACTAGAAGAAGAAGTTTACATAGAACAACTAGAAGGTTTTATTGATCCAAACAGAAGACACATGGTGTGCAAACTGAACAAAGCATTATATGGATTGAAACAAACACCTAGAGCATGGTATGAAAGGTTGCACAACTACTTGATACAGATTGGATTTTCAAGAACAAATGACACAATCAATTTGTACATGAAGGATGAAGAAGGTAAAGGTATCTTGTTGGTAAAAATTTTTGTTGATGACATTATTTTTGGTGGACAAGATGCATTATGTAAAAGTTTCTCAAACGAAATGCAAACTGAATTTGAAATGAGTATGTTTGGTGAGATCAAATTCTTTGTTGGTTTACAAGTATATTAGAGGAAGAATGGAATTTTCATTACACAGTCTAAGTATGTTAATGAATACTGAAAACTTTCGGGATGGAAGATGCGAAACCAATAGGAACTCCTATGGTTACTGGACAAAAGTTATCTAAGAATGATGATGCTGCAGAAGTGAATCAAACTCTGTACAAATCTATGATTGGAAAATTGTAGTATGTTGTACACAATAGACCAGATATTGCATTAGCTGTTGGGATTGTGGCAAGATTCTCTGCTAATCCTAAGGAAACACATATGATGGCCGTGAAAAGAATTATGAGATACTTGAAAGGAACTGCTGACTATGGTCTATATTATAATAAGGATGACAAATTTGAACTCTGAGTTTATCTAGATGTTGATTGGGCAGGAAATGTAGATGACAGAAAGAGTACAAGTGGTGGAGCTTTCTTTCTTGGATAGAGATTAGTCTCCTAGACAAGCAAGAAACAAAAATTGCATTTCCCAATCTACTGCCGAGGCCGAGTATGTTGCTGCTGCAGTGAATTGTTCAAACTTGGCATGGATAAAATAATTGTTGATAAGCATGAAAGAAGAAATTACTGAGCTTGTTGTTATTTTCTATGACAACACAAGTGCTATCAATATTTCTAAGAATCCAGTGATGCACACTAAGACCAAACACATTGCAATCAAGTATCACTACTTGAGAGAATTAGTACAAGACAAAGAAGTCTGAATGGAATATGTGAATACAAAAGAACAACTAGCAGACATATTCACTAAAGATTTACCCAGAGAAGCTCATGAGTATTTGAGAAGTCAATTAGGGGTTCTTCCCCTAACTAAGGCTGCCTAGACAAGCTAGGAGCACTACATCAAATGTGCTACAACAGAACATTTGACAAATTGATGCAAAAGATTGTCACACTTTAGGGCTGGCCTAGAGTTGTGAAAAGAAGCAAAGACAAGAAATCAGTCATAAGCAAGATGATAGAGGGAGAAACATAGAGCTGCACATATATTATCTACATCTGATGGATGTAAGTTTCTAGTTGCTGCTTTGGCATTTTTGTCAAAGAGGGAGAATGTACTAATATGATAATACATGAGATATGATAACACATGATATTAAAAACTAAGAGTTGATGAGCTGATGGAACTAAAAGAAAAGAGGATGATGAACTAAAATGTAGAATCGGGATAGAGGGAGATCTGTATACTTCTAACGGTCACAGGAGTGAGGCTTACATGATTCTGAATCAGAATGAAGCTAAGGATATTATAAATAAGTTTCTGATGGACAGATAAGTTTTTTGGATTGGTTGGTAATCCATGTGTTATTCAGGTGATATCATATGGTGTTGCCATCAATGCCAAAGAGGGAGATCATTGGAAACTGAATTGAAACAATTGTTGTATTGTCATTGATGTCAAAGCTTAATTGGTAAGACTATTGCTACTTAGGAAAGTACTATATCTATTTGAGTGTTGCTTAGGGGGCTAAGCAAGGTTGGTAACAATAGCACCTAAGGAAAGGTTGAGTTATCTTGATACTACAAAGTGTACTTGACTATGTTGCACTATGATGAGATAATGTATTGTTTATCTTAGTAAGACTGAAGACTAAATTGGTAGGCTTAACCGAGCAAAGAATGGAAAAATCATGTTTAAGCCGAGTAATGTTAGTGTCGACTGAGTAGTATATGCCGAGAAAATTATAGTGTTGACTGAAACCAGTAAATTACCGAGGAAGATAGTGCAAGCCGAGGAGACAGTTTTAGTATTAACCGAGCATTCTACATGAAGACCGAGTGAACAATCACAGTATTGACTGAGCATCAGCAATTTTATATGTGAAGAGAATTCTATTTTGGAGCCAACATTGTTGAATTCTTGGATTAAATAAAATATGTTGACTTTATTTATTGATTGTTTGGAAGCATTTAATGCACTGAAAAACATTTTATTGTAAATCTTTGAGAGATTTGAGATGATTCTAGAAAAGGAGCCAAAGAACATAAAGTGGGTAGATTCAATGAATCTGACCTAACCCTAAGATCTACGAATGAGATTGAGCAGCAAAAGATGAGTTAACCTAATTAAGGAAATATAAGGGAACCTGAACATTGTGATATGTATGTACATGATGAACAGAGAATGCTGGAAGAGGAAAGTTTTATTGACTAAATAAGTAGAAAAGGCTGAAGGAGAATGGTGGTGATAGCTTGAAGAAAAGTTCCGAGCAGATCAGAGATGGAAATGGAAAAGTTTCAAAGTCAGTAAACCAGTATTAGTGTATGGAATCAGATCTGATATTTGCAAAGTGAGTTGTCTATTTTTCAGATAATATTGCTGCTACTTTCTAACCATTGTAACAATTAAAATCCTTTTAACAGAGGTTGACCTAATAGTCATATGTTAAATCCTTTGAACAAGGTTGCATTCCAATGGAGTGTATGTAAGTCCTATGACTAGGCTCACTTTTAACAGGGTGATTGAAATCCTTTAACCGGGTCACATTTGATGGTGTGTATTGTAACCTTTGACAGGGTTGGCTTTTTACCGAGCTCACTTCAGAAGAGTGAAAATAATAGTAGCATGTTACAAAGTGGTTTTTCCCAAATTGGGTTTCCACTATAAAACCTGGTGTTTATACTTGTGTGAATGTTTAGATCTGAACATCGCTATATTTTACAAGTTAAGTTACAGCTAGGTAGTGGACTGCATTGTTAGATGTTTCTATTATTGAATTAGTGATGACCGAGTTTGTTTTGGTTTTGGATTTGATTGAAGGATAAGTTTATGAGATTATTTTATACATCAAGACCTGAGAACAACTGATTCAGCCCTGCTCTCTATTTTTCTAAATCATATTAACACCTCCTTCATAGATAACATCAGCTTTGAAGTGCGAATTCCACATTGTGATAAGGCCCCCAGAAGCTCCCTCAGAGCTAGTAGCTCTTCTTTCCATTGCTTTGCTGAATTTAATTCTCTCTAACTTATCCTTCTACATTTTGGTTTCTTGAATTAAGAAAATGTCCGGTCTATGATCCCTTATCATATTTCTAATGATATCCTACTTATGTGAGCTATTTAGCCCATGAATGTTCCATGAGATGACTTTCATTTCTTAATGGAGGTGCTGGAAGCTTGGATAGAAATCCAATTTCCATCCGCTTTGTTCAAGCTCACTTCTACTTGCCTAATTTGGCTTGTTCTTTTTCTTTTTGGGGTATGATTTCTACCCCTTTCCTCTACCTTTTTCCTACTTCTGGCGGCTACTGGAAATATAGGAGATGGGTCTCTGCTGCTTGGTTTCTTCTTGTGAACTGAGATCTAGCCCTCCTTTTCTTCCTTATGCTTGGCAAAGAGCTCCACCATAAAATTGAATTGGTTTGGGGAGGCTGTGACCATCAGGTCTTCAGTCTGTTGGTACTTCCCTGATTCCTACATCTCAGGGCTAGGAACAGAGTTGTTTCCACCAGCCACTGGGGGAGCAATGGACTTTGGGACCAAGGAAACAGAGATGGTGCCTGAGCATGAGTCTCCACCTTCAACCTAAACTTCGTTCTTGTTTTCTTTCCTTGTTTCTTTCTTTTTGGTGATGTTGAGATCTAGACCCAAGAGAGGGAGGGTCTCTCTACCAGACTCTTCAGTCTAGGGAAAAAGTGGCTCCTCCACTTCCCTAGAATCCTTAGCATCCAGAATCGGAGCTGGTTGTTCTTTTTTCTTCCAGACCCTATTGGTTTTGGGCTTTGTTCCCTCCTGGGAGACTCCTTTATTTTTATTTTTGTGTGCTTTTCTGGATTTCCTTTCTTTCTCTTTATTCTGGAGGACAGGACAGGTTTTGGCTTTGTGGCTTGCTTTCTTGGAGTGGAAAGAAGCAAAAGGGATGCTTTCATAGTCTAGTTTCTACACACACTTTCCCAGTTTAGATCAGAGCTCTATTACTTCGAGCATATCCTTGCCTTCTTCCACTCTGATATAGATCCTAGCGTAAGTGAGGAGGTGCCTTGCAACTATAATAGGGTCTATGGAGAGAAGGGTACCAAAAGATTTGGTGATCCCATAAAAAGAATCTTCATTCCAAAACTCTAGGGGAAGTTCTGGTAGTCTCACCCACACTGGGGCCTGGACAAAGAAGGAGTCGTTAAGATCAAGTTTAGGAGTCCATTTTTGCAATGCCAGAGTGGCCTTTCCTATGAACTAGGTACTAGCACAAAGGATGTTATCCAGGTCCTCTTTGTAGGAGAACTCAAAAGAAAAAAACCCCTTAGCCATAGCAGAGACCTGGACTTGACCCTTCAATTTGCATTTTTTTTTCAAAGATCCTGACAATGTCAATATTAGGTCTTGAACCAACAAACCTTCCCACCAGAGTATGGTCTAGGGATGCAATATTGTGGTCAACTAGTTCGTTAGGGATTTCTAAAATGTAGTTTCCTTTTTCCTTATTTGAAATGTCCTTAATGGATGGGAAAGAGGACTTGCCTAAGGGTTTTATCCCAAAGAGTGTTGACCACCGATGAGGAAGACCATCCTAGTCACATGCCTGGGTCTTCGTAGTTGAGGATGACCTAGGGAAGCCCTCGTTCTCAGCTCCCACCCCCGCTTCCTTTCCTAGGTCTTTCTCCTTTTCACATGGGACCCCATCCTTTTTCTCTAGGTCTGCAAAGTCTTGATCTGCAAGGGAATCGTTGCAGCAGGCATCCCCTGAGGAACCCGCAACCTGCAAACCTAGATTCCCACCCACCAGTGATTTCAAATTTCTACCTGTTCGCATGCCCACTCCCACTCCCGCTCCATTCATCGCAACTTAGTAAGCTAAAAACTAAAAGTTAGCTAAAAAAGCTAGTATTTGCAACCATACGAAGCATAAGAGATAAGTTGATCAGTAAATAGAGAAAAGATATAAACAAAATTTAACATTGTGTATTCAATTATATGAATGTATATATGTCTATACACATGTATCACTATATAATATAATTTGATACATTTCACAAATTTGGATTTTCTTTATCTCAATAAACTATTGTACAATATTTGTGATCTATTGCCATTATTTGATTTAGTTTATATATGTAAGTTAAAATTGATAAGGGAAGATTTAAAGCAATAATTTCATTAATACATGATAAGATCATTTGAATATTTTATTATACTAACCAATTGATCTAATGGCTTAGTCAAGTTTTGTGATTGGTTTTAGGTTACAATAAATACACACACATACTAGCTCACTTTTACATTCCTATACATATCGGTTGATCTTGCATCCTATTGTCATGGCTTGGAGCCATTCTGCGCATCTTGTCCTTAGGGAAGTCATGTCTAGCTTGGGGTAAATTATTGGTCATAACTTAGAGTTGACATCTGGTCAATAAAAATCATCCTTTCAAATTGAGTCAGAGTTGTATATCTTTTCTATCAACTATCAAATGTTCTTCCATTGAACAATGGTGTTTCTCAACACCACCCAACACACAATGATGGTTTTCAACACCAAACACACTAAAAAAATAATGTTTCTTAACACCACATAAACAGATGAATCATTTCGCAAACAGTAATAAAAAATAATAGCATACATAATTGAACTTGATTTGATTTTGATAGCATACACAACGATGGTTTTCAGCACCAAACACACTAAACAAATAATGTTTCTTAACTCCACCTAAACAAATGAATCATTTCACAAATAGTAATAAAAAATAATAGCATACACAATTGAACTTGATTTGATTTTGATGATCATGTCTTCTGAGTAACTCAAGGATGTCTCCGAACTGGAGAAAAAAGGAAGGGGACATGAAATTTTCTGTCTGTTGTTTTCTATTATCAATTTTTCCTTTTCATGTCTTCCGATTGACTCAATGATGTCTATAGACTAGAGGAGAAAGGACAAAGGGCATGATCTTTTCTTTGATTTATAATTATGGGAATTATTTTGATGATCTCTAACCATCATATATTTTGGGGTGTCTATGATAAGAGCCTCCATGTTTGTGGTATGTTGCACATACCTTGACTCCAAATATGTGTATGCCAAAGTGAGGTTAGATCTCTTTCCTTATTTTTTTTATCGAGTGATTTTTAGTATGGTGAAATTGGTACAAATCTGCCCAAGGATATGAATGATAAAGGGTCATTGTCGGCATATTTGAAAGTTAGTCCAAGGATATGAACACAAGGGTCATTGTGGAAAACATATACATTACACAAGAACAAACATAACTCTTTCTTGTTTACACAAGGTACACTCAAGTCATCTCATCTCTACATGCCTCAATGCTTATGTCAACTTGCAACATCAAATGGAAGTATCACTCAGGTCATCTAAGATCTATATGCCTCAATACTTGTGATCACTTTCCACATTACATCCGATGAAGGCAGTATTCATATTATCATGGTTGAAATCTAGCCAGTGAGGGTTGTATCAGCTTTAGTGTTCCAAAAATATCAATGATGAAAAGCATAACAAAAGATCAAATGAATGACCATCATGAAATTGTATAGTAAGTTGCATTCATTTGAATTTATCAAAAAGAGGTAAAAATGATTATTTCAAGGAGCTAAAATAAAATGAGTTTCCATCATCAAAACAATTCAATCTAGAGACATCATCATGCAATATTTGACACAGTCGAGTATCCCTAACACTGACATCATCAACAAGATACCTACATCACATGTTAGTTGCATCATAAAGTTCATTGTATTAACTGTAGCATAACATGTTGCATCCATTACACATTACATTCATTTGCATAATCATGATCATAATCATAAAGTAACTATTTGCAAATTACATATCCATAGAATTTTATTTTATTTTTTAAAAGATAAACATCATTTGCATCATCATCTCATAAAAGTAAATGCATCCATCACATATAGTTATCATAGATCCATTACATTGCATAAATCAAATAGGGACATGCATTCATAGAGCATACAAGAACATCAGATGAGCATCATAAGAATATATGTGTGTGTGTGTGTATATATATATATATATATATATATATATATATATAATGTGTCAGATAAGGGATAAAATGAGATCAAAATTAGTATTAAGGTATTAGTAAATGTCTCAAATACATTATCGATGGTCATCAGTAAATCATTATATGTATCATGTGTTAGATGTACATCAAGAATTCGAGCATACAACACTATAAAGACTCGTTGCCACCCTTTGAACCAAATGGAGGTGGCCCAAGAGGTGGAAAATCTACTATGGTAGGTGCTATAACTACACCCTCTAACTATTTGGTAAGTGTAGAATAGGTAGGTACTCTCACAACAATCGAGAAAAATTGTGAAATACACCACCTAATAATATGCAGTTTTGCTCTGCTGAAGAGCAACATCCCTCAGAGTTTTGTCCCTCTCAGTCATCATCTCTCTCATAGATCTATCTCTAGCCTCTCAAGCTAAAGAAAAATCACACTCCAAGATCAATACATGTGTCCTCAACATAAAAAATCATCATATTTACGAGAAAAAAATGAAAGATTGACCGACATACTAGAGATAGATAGTGCGTGAGTCATCGGTGATGTCGTACAAGCTCAAATTTGTGTTTCTCAATAGGAATGACCATCGCTATCTTAGAGGAGGTTTTCAAATTACCTAAGATAGAAAGTGAAAATGATGGGTAAAAAGTCAATTTTGACCTATTTAACCCCTAATTTGGTGATTGGGTCACATTTCATGACCTTATTTATTTATTTATTTATCCTAATTAATCATAATTTTGACATGCATCGAACTTCATCGGGATTAATGTTGGGATTGAAATCAAAATTAGGACTCAAATGCATCATGTCAAATAAAGTCAAAGAGCAAGTTAAACCTAGTCAAATTTGAGTCAACCATAGTCAAATCAAGTTAAATGGAGTGTAGAACCAGACCATAACATTTTCAAATCACTTCTGCATACTTTTATTAGGTCAACATCCAGTAAAAGTTGTTCAAACCATGTCAAATTTCAGTTAAACTTGGTCAAATCAAAGTCAAAGTTGGTCAAATTGATCTCAAATCAACTCAAAATCAATTTTAAGCATTTCCTAATTAATCATAATTGATTTCTAATCAATGCAATCATCTGAAATTGTTTGAAAATTAGTATTTACTTTTGATTTTTCTCCTGAGGGGGCATAATCATTAGAATCAACATATCATAACATCGAATGCATAATCAATTTTTGAAATCAGGGCATTGAATCAATTTCAAAATATAAATTTTTTTTATCATCAAATCAAAATCATCGAATCAAGTAATCAAACTGAATCATATCACTAGGGGCACCTCAACTTCATCAAAATCCATATCAAGTTGGTAGTATCTGATCAAGTTAAGTGGATGAGTGATTTCATCAAAACCCATATCAAATTACTTGATCAACATCTGTGTTTTCATCATCAGAATCAATATGGGAATATCAATTTCATCTCACTAGATCAAATTGATAGTCTTATTATCAAAAAATCATTGGATAATTGACATCATCAGATGCCATATCGAGTTACTTGTCTTGATCAACCTTTCGACGATAATCACTTTCATGGCATCACATCAAACTAGTTATTCATTCTTAGTAGCATTAATGCTTTCAAAATATTTATGATGATAATCAATTTCATTGCATCACATTAAATTGGTTATTTGTTATCATTGACATCATCAATAACAGTATTAGACATATGATCAATTTTATTGCATCACATTAAACTAGTTATTCTGGTCTCAATCTATCATCATATATCTCATTAAGTCTTCAGAATCAACATCAATCAAGTTGTGAGTAGTTTCATCAAGATCTGTATCAAGTTGTTCTCTCAATCAGAATCTTATCAACATCAGACATCAAACATTTGTTGAATCAATGCATTGATTGCACATTGATTCAAAGACTTGAGCAAATGAAATCACCTAAAATTGGTCTAGCTTAATCAAAAGGCCTAAATCTTAATCAATTTCCCTAAATCTTAATCAAGTGATAAAAGACTTAATTCATGGATCAAAATCCTAAACAAAATAGGTTAAAATCCTAATAAAAGGTTGGGTATGTGCAGGATCATGGTATGCCAAAAAGTGGTGATGTGAAAAAAATCCCTTTTTCACCAGTCAAAAAATGAACTAAAAAGCGCGTTGACTTCTTATTAGGCCGGTGTATGGTTGGCAAGTATCTTTTACTTTTTTGTTTGATGTGCTTGATGTGGTTGAAAGATGGAGTAGTAGTTACTTTCTTGTGAGATACACACAATCGAATGATCCCTACCATTGTTTGTTATGTGTGTGTGTGTGTGTGTGTGTGTATGCTCATCTTTTATGCATAATTTCAGGTACCAGGCATCAATTTCTCTGAATTGCCATGATGAGCGTGCACTATCACAATATCTCAATGGTAAGAGATGAGAGATATCATCCAGGTCTAAATCCCAACATAAGCCAATTATTGTCCTCAAACAATGGATACATATATTTTTTGCTACCCTCTGAATTCATCAAGGTGACATCATTCGTGAACCCTTTCTTTGAGCTTGATTATTACTTTATAGGTTTGGTTGGTTTTTCCCTTGTGTTTGTTTGTTAGGTGTCTTGATGTGAATTTTGTGTTATTAATGCATTAAACATTTAATTAAGATTAATTATGAGATTCAAATAATTATATCTTATGGATATGGAAATATTAAATATATAGATATTTAATTAATAAAAATTAATTAAATATCATTGATTATTTAGAAGACTTAATTAAAAGTCTAAATTATGAAAATAAAGATTTAATTAAATATTAAATCTAAATCTAAATTAAATGTTTGAATAATATAAATTGATATTATTTATCAAGTTTCTTATTAAGTGGTGCTAAAGATATTAATTATAATTAAAATATGATCATGTGATTATATGCACACTAGTTAAAATGAATTGATTTATCAGTTCTAAATTAGAAGGTTGAGTTAAGAGACTTAATTGAGGGATTAGTTATAATTTTTTAATAAATTAATAAATTGATAATATCAATTTGCATATTATTAATATACTAAAACATTAATTATTAATTAAATATTATTATGTAATTAAATTTGCACATTCAGTTAATAAAATTGGAAATATAAATTTAAAATTAAAAGTTGAGTGATTTGCATGAATTAGAATTATTAATTTAATAAATAATTCTTTTAAATAAAAGATTGATATAAACAAGGTTGGAGTTGAGCTCTGATTTCTATGATTTTGAGTTAACTATTTTTATTATTTTTAACAGTCGAGTTCTAATTCTTGATTGTGAGTTGCATGTTTAAAGTTTAGTTTGTTGGATTTTCTTTATTAGAGTCATTTTTGTTAGCTTGTGGTGACTAATCAGGAAAGTACTATCCAGGAAAGTACTGTACACTTTTCCTCCTGACCTCACCGGGGTTCAGGGCCGGGCCGGGCCCCGAGCGGGGGTTTGGGGGTGGCAACCCCCAAGAGCAGGGGTTCGGGGGCCCAGCCCCCGAGGAAATTTTTTTTGAGGCTGACTACTTTTTTCAGTTTTTTGGGCCGACTACTTATAACTTATTCTAACCCTAAAGCGGGAAAATATTGTATAATATGGCTTAGGGTTAGGGATTTTCATTATGTATGATTTTAGTACTTGCGGCAGAATTGGGCTGTAAGGGATTACGGATTGTAATCAGGTTGTAATCACTGGATAATAATAATATTGGACTCGCTATTGGTGGATGTAGCCGAGGGATTGGGTGAACCACGTTAAATTTGTGTGTCTTGTGTTCTATTCTGTGTGGTTTATTATTTTCTGATATTAGTTATATTTGCACATAATTGTTATTTTTGCCTTGTTAATCCTAACAAGTGGTATCAGAGCGAGGTTATTTCGTTTGTTCTTTCATCTATTCTCTGAAGCAGGTCTCACGAGTTAGTGGGAGAGTCTCTCGGTTAAGTGGGAGAAATGGCAGACGAGGGTAGGCTGAAGGTTGATAAGTTTAATGGGCATAACTTCCAGTTATGGAAGATGCAAATGGAGGATTATCTCTATCAGAAGGATCTATGGCGGCCATTAGAGGGAGTAGCCAAGAAAGAGCAATCAATGTCTCAGGAAGATTGGGATATTTTGGATAGGAAGGCACTGGGGAGTATTCATCTATGCCTGGCACAATCGGTGGCATTCAATATTACTGAAGCAAAGACAGCTAAAGATCTGATGGAAACCCTAGCGAAGTTGTATGAAAAGCCTTCAGCTTCAAACAAGGTATTTCTTATGAAGCGTTTATTTAATATGAAAATGGTAGAAGGTGGATCAGTTACTGATCATTTGAATGAGTTTAATACAGTTACAAGTCAATTAACCTCAGTTAAAATTACTTTCGATGAAGAGGTTAGGGCTCTCTTGATTTTGTGTTCTTTGCCAGAAAGCTGGAATGGCTTGGTAATGGTTGTTAGTAATTCTATTTCTGGTTCTAATACCCTAAAGTATGATGATGTTATTGGTGTTATATTGAGTGAGGAAATTTGTAGGAAAAGCTCAGGGGCATCCACATCGGGTAGTGTATTGAACACAGAAAGCAGAGGCAGAACAAGAGATAGAGGAAACAACTCTGGAAATCGTGGGAAATCAAGAGGAAAATCAAAGGGAAAAAGGTCCGAATCTAAAGGGCCAAATGATTGCTGGTACTGTGGAAAACCAGGTCATAAGAAGAAAGATTGTTGGTCTCGAAAGAAAGATCAAGGAGACAAAAATGATGGAAACAAGGAGGCAAATGTGGTAAGTAACAAATCCGAGGAGGATGCTTTGCTCTTGTCCTTAGAAAGTATTGATGATTCATGGGTTTTAGATTCTGGGGCTTCATTTCATGCTACACCCCATAGAAGTTATTTTGTTGATTATGTCCAAGGGGATTTTGGGCTAGTTTATTTGGGAGATAATGAACCCTGTCAGATTGTTGGAAAGGGAAAAATTAAGATTAAGTTGCAGAATGGGAATCATTGGCTACTACAAGAGGTAAGACATGTTCCAAGGCTGAGTAGGAATTTAATTTCAGCAGGGCAACTGGGTGATGAGGGTTGCACAGTTACTTTTAATGATAAAAATTGGAAGGTTTCAAAAGGTTCCTTAGTAGTAGCAAAAGGTGTGAAAGTAGGCACCTTATATCTTTGTATAGGTCATACTGTTCCTTCTACTTTAATTGTTTCAGAAGATAATGAATGTTCAGGAACAGTGGCTGCAGTTGAGCAGGAAGAACATCAAACTGTTGCTGTAGATTCTGACACAGCACTGTGGCACAACAGACTCGGGCACATGAGTGAAAAAGGTATGAAATTACTTCATTCAAAGAAAGTTTTACCTGGTCTGAAATGTGTCAATATGGATTTCTGTGAAAGTTGTGTTTATGGAAAACAAAAGAGAGTTAGTTTTGTGAAGAGTGGGAAGGAAAAGAAAAATGAGAGATTAGAGCTTGTGCATACAGATGTATGGGGACCAGCTCAGGTATCTTCCCTTGGTGGCTCTCTGTATTATGTTACATTTATAGATGATGCAACAAGAAAAGTATGGATTTATTTCCTTAGATAGAAATCTGATGTATTTCAAACTTTTAAGAAATGGAAATGCTTGGTTGAGAATGAGACTGGTAAAAAGTTAAAATGTCTCAGATCTGATAATGATGGTGAGTATTGCAGCACAGAATTTGAAGAATATTGTTCCTCTAATGGTATTCGTAGGCAGAAAACTATACCAAGGACTCCACAAGAAAATGGAGTGGCTGAACGCATGAACAGGACAATAATGGAGCGTGCAAGGAGTATGAGGTTGCATGCTAGGCTGCCCAAAAATATGTGGGTAGAGGCAGTGAACACCGCTATTTATTTAATCAATAAAGGCCCCTCTACTCCTTTGGACTATGGTATTCCAGAGGAAACATGGAGTGGTAAGAAGGTGAGTTATTCTTTTGTCAAAACCTTTGGTTGTGAAGCTTTTGCACTTATAGACTCTGAAAATAGAACCAAGCTAGAAGCTAAGTCAAAGAAATGTGTATTTGTTGGGTATGGCATTGATGAATTTCGTTATAGGCTTTGGGATTTTGAAAATCATAAAATTGTAAGAAGCAGGGATGTCATATTCAATGAGAAAGTATTGTACAAAGATCTGTTGCTGCAGCATGAGAAGAAAGAAAATGACTATGTAGTACTAGATGATACTCCACAAGTTCATGTTCCAGTAGTTCCTTATGCTCCGCAACAATAGCAACAACAAATACCACACACCCGAGTGAGTGTTAGACAGTCAACAAGGCTAAGTAGACCTCCAGAAAGATTTTCTCCATCTTTGTATTCTATTCTGTTAACAGATGCTGGTGAACCTGAATGTTATAATGAAGCTGTGCAGGTGGATACAAAGCTTCAGTGGGAGTCTGCAATGACAGATGAAATGGACTCTTTGCTAAAAAATCAGACATGGGATTCATGTAAGTTACCTGCAGGTAAAAGGTCTTTACAGAATAAATGGGTTTACAGGATCAAAGAAGAGGATGGAGGTATGAAAAGATTTAAAGCCAGATTAGTCGTAAAAGGATTTGCACAGAAACATGGTATTGATTTTGATGAGATATTTTCTCCAGTTGTTAAAATGACTTCTATTCATACTGTTTTAAGTATTGTGGCTACTGAAGATTTGCATTTAGAGCAGCTTGATGTTAAAACAACCTTTCTTCATGGTGATTTGGATGAAGAAATATATATGGTTCAGCCACAAGGATTTGAGGTCAAGGGTAAGGAGAATTTGGTGTGCAGATTGCAGAAAAGTTTATATGGCTTGAAGCAAGCACCTCGGTAATGGTATATTAAATTTGACACTTTTATGAATGGGCATGGATATAGTCGGTGTCATTTTGACCATTGTGTTTATTTTAAGAGGTTGGATGATGACAGCTACATTATTTTATGTTTATATGTTGATGATATGCTTGTAGCTGGGTCTAACATGGATCACATTAAGGGGTTGAAACAACAGTTAGCAAAATCTTTTGCTATGAAGGATTTGGGGGTAGCCAAACAAATCCTTGGTATGAAAATTTGTAGAGATAGGAAAAATAGGAAATTGTCTCTATCTCAGGCTGATTATATTGAGAAGGTGTTGCAACGTTTCTCTATGGAAAATGCCAAAACTGTCAGCACACCTTTGCCTGGTCATTTGAAATTGATTAAGGATATGTGTCCCAAGACACCAGAAGAAGAGACTAAAATGTCTAAGGTACCTTATGCTTCAGCTGTAGGGAGCTTAATGTATGCTATGGTAAGTACTAGGCCAGATATTGCACATGCAGTGGGAGTCGTTAGCCGTTATATGAGTAACCCTGGTATTGAGCATTGGAATGCAGTCAAATGGATTCTCAGATATTTGAGAGGCACATCCAGTAAGTGTTTACACTTTGGGGGTTCTACTACTACTGTACAAGGCTATGTTGACTCAGATTTGGCAGGAGATATAGATAGCAGGCGGAGTACTACAGGTTATATATTTACTGTTGGTGGGACAGCAGTGAGTTGGATTTCTCGACTACAAAAGGTGGTTGCTTTATCCACTACAGAGGCAGAGTATGTTGCTGCTACAGAGGCAGCCAAGGAGATGATATGGCTTCAATTCTTCATGGAAGAATTGGGACATCCACAAAAGGATAATTTTCTACATACAGATAGCCAAAGTGCCATTCATCTTGCAAAGAATTCTACTTTGCACTCAAAGACAAAACACATATAGTTGCAGTACCATTTCATTCGATCAGTTTTGGATGATGGACAGTTAAGGCTGGAAAAGATTCATACTGATGATAATCCAGCAGATATGTTTACAAAGGTAGTAACAAGGGAGAAGTTGAACTCATGTTCAGCTTCAGTTGGTCTTCTAGACTGAACACAATAAAGGAACAATTGAGTCCAAGGTGGTTCAATCCAGTGGGAGCCTCATGTGGGTAGCAGTATTGCTACAAGATCAGTCTCCAAGTGGGAGGTTTTTTAGTATAGTGTGGATACTGATTAGTCACCAAGTGGGAGATTTTTAGCTTGTGGTGACTAATCAGGAAAGTACTATCCAGGAAAGTACTGTACACTTTTCCTCCTGACCTCACCGGGGTTCGGGGCCGGGCCAGGCCCCGAGCGGGGGTTTGGGGGTGGCAGCCCCCAAGAGCAGGGGTTTGGGGGCGCAGCCCCCGAGGAAATTTTTTTTGAGGCCGACTACTTTTTTTAGTTTTTTGGGCCGACTACTTATAACTCATTCTAACCCTAAAGCGAGAAAATATTGTATAATATGGCTTAGGGTTAGGGATTTTCATTATGTATGATTTTAGTACTTGCGGCAGAATTGGGCTGTAAGGGATTACGGATTGTAATTAGGTTGTAATCACTGGATAATAATAATATTGGACTCGCTGTTGGTGGATGTAGCCTAGGGATTGGGTGAACCATGTTAAATTTGTGTGTCTTGTGTTCTATTCTGTGTGGTTTATTATTTTTTGATATTAGTTATATTTGCACATAATTGTTATTTCTGCCTTGTTAATCCTAACAATTTTTGGCCATTATTCGGGACACAGGTTTTGGAAGGTTTTACAGGTTTGGCCCTGGATTGGAATTCAAGAAATTTTGATAAAGCTTGAGATCTTGGAAGTTTTGGATTTGTGTTTTGGCCTTTGTGTGTGTTTCAGATTCAGCTTATAGAATTAAGGCAGGGCTTGGAAACCTTTGAAAATCTTTCTTTTTGAAAAGATTGTTCTCTTCGTGTTTTCTAGATAGTTATTGTGTTTGGATTGATTGGAATGCATGTCTTTCTTTGTTTGTGAAAATTGAATGAATACCATTGTAGTTTCTTTTGTGTACTGTTGAAAACTAGTTAAAAACCCTAGGCTCTCTTTGAAATAGAATTGTACCCCGAAATAATTGAGAAAACTTTAGAATTTAATCAACAAAGGTTTGATTTAAATCCTGGATAAAAATCCCTGAGATCAAAATTGGAATTAGAAAATGGATAGGGGAATTGTATTTGAGTTCAATTTCTGAAAAGAATAACAGATTAATTTTAGTTTTTATCTTTATTTAATATATATATATATATATATATATATATATATATATATGTATGTACATATATATATATATATATATATATATATATATATATATATATATATATATATATATATATATATATATATATATATATATATATATATATATATGTATGTATGTATTATATATGTATGTACATATATATATATGTATGTATTATATATGTATGTACATATATATATATGTATGTATTATTATATATGTACATACATATATAATACATACATATATATATATATGTACATACATATATAATACATACATATATATATATGTACATACATATATAATACATACATATATATATATATATATATATATATATATATATAAAGTCTATTTTGAAAAAAATTTAAAATTTATTCTTATTATTTATTAATTAAAAAAAAAACTCTCGTAAGACACACCACCCTTGGCATGTGTGAGTTGGGGTGGGGGTAACTTTATTAAATATTTTTAATTTATTTTAAAAATAAAAAAATAAAACAACTAATGAAGTGGTACTTACTTACCACTCCATCTCATATTTACTTGGGATATAGAGTGGTGGTGGGCACCACTTTATGTGGTTGCCCACCTACTTTTTTAATATATATTGTTTTCTATGGTTTTTTTAATAATTAAAAAAATGGCTCAAAGTGGAGTGGGGCCACGTAAACCCCTCCATAGTTTTATTTATATATATGTTTATTTTATTTTAAGAAGTTTTGATTTATAATTTTATTAAATTAAAATTTAATTATATTGTTATTTATAAATTAATTACTATAGAATTAAGTTATATTTTATTCGATAGTGTATTATTATTGAAGGTTAATAATATAAATTAGTTTGTATAAGGATGAGTATAAATTAATTTATATGGAAGGTAATTTATATTTATATTTTAATTTAGTTAAAATATAACTAATATATCTAATCTAATTAATTTAAAATTTAATTTTAAAATTATAATTAATTAAGATTATTATTGTCTTAGGAATTGAACTAGTATTAACATTGAATTGAAACAAGGGTTAAGTGAATATTTTATGAATGAAATTAATTTACATGTTTACTCGAGATGTATTTCATATTTATGTTGCATGTTTTGTTTGTACGATTTGAGTGATTGTCTGTATGGGTAGAGTAATGCCCTAGGTGGGACTTTGTCTTGAAGACTTGAATTATTTTAATAGTTTTATACTTTTACACCTTGGGCTATATTGTGGAAATTTCATAACATTTTTATGTCACAAAGGATTCATGTATTATGTGGGTGCATATGTGAGTGTTGTCATGTATTTTCTAATGAGTCTTGATCATTATTCTATTTGACCACATGAGGTGACGTCCATTATTGTGATGTGATTTTACTTGGTCACCTTATTTCTTGTATTGTGATTTGAAAGATGTTATTGTTGATTTATGATTTACTCCATGTTTAGAGAGAGATGTTCCCGATGCTAGTGATGACCATTGATTTTGTGAAATGAGATTATGATAATTTGGTATTCGATTATCAAGATGTCCATTATGGGATGGACAATTTGGATCCTTGTATATGATGAGATATTGTTTATTACACTCCAACAATTGTCATTGATGACATTCATGGTTTATTGATTTATGGAAATCTTTTATGATTTTGGTTTTGTTTCTTCCTTGGTTCTTTTGCTGGGAGCATTAGGGTAGGTTATCTAGGAGCATAGAGGGGAAGTGGATTACTTTGGAAATGCTGAAGCCCTAAAGAGGCTACCTGGGTGTCCTTTGTAAGTTGACTTAATAAGTGATAATTTAATAAATTTATTAGGATAGAAACATTAAAAAGATAATTGTGCCTCGCCCATGCCTTGAGTGCTAGTATAGGCTAGGATGGGAGTGAGAGAAGATGCTTGCCCATCTAGATAGATGTTGAGGTTTGCAATAATTGGTTTTCCTTGTCTGTAGGAAAGGACTATTGATACTGCGTAGAGTCACTAAGGGGCCAAGGTCTAGAGAGACTACCAGGTGACCTTAGAGTTGACTTATGTGATGACACTTCCCTATATGTATCCTAGGTTCCTACAATGAGCATTTGGTACACTTGTTTTATGTCATGATCATTTATACTTGATGACGTTGTAAGAACTTATTACCATTTTACCCTGTGTACCATTGCATTAGTCTTGTTTGTTTGGTTATTTCCTCGAGTGAGGCCCGGTGTTATCTCCTTAGTGCGGTGGGAGTGGAATTCTTGGTTCCATGTGGTCAGGTGGTAGTGATTCTATTACCATTGAGATCTATTTTTTTTGACTTGGTGCTTGGACGATCCTTGATGTTACTTCTATCTTCTTGTTCTTTTCTTGGAGACTTTCTCATGAGATGTATATAGATTGTATTCCATTTTATGTATTGGTTAGTGACATTGATTTTAGGAAATGTATATGTACTCGTATTGTATTATTGTTATCCATGTGACATGTGTAGTGGAAGTTGTATTATTATGTATGCCATGATGTATCAGTTGTACTCTATAGATTGTATCTTTGGTTATATTGATGTAATGAATGCATCTTACTATTTAGATGAAATGAATATGCTAGTGTACTTAATGATTTGTGTTATTTTCAGTATGATTAAGTAAAGGATTAGGAATACTTCAATTTGGGTTTTAAAATGAACCTAAGATACATCATGTGATTATGTGTTGGAATTGTACTTAGTAGATTAGTTAACTTGTACGTAATTCTATGTCATGGAACTCTTGAGACTTGTAATCTGTTAATGAGTTACATTTATGCATATATATTATCTTATGTTATATTGCTTCCACGTTGCTATTTACTATTGATTGTAAACTCTTAAGAAAAAAATTATTTAGTAAACTTAGTAACATGTTTTAGGTTAATTTCTCCTGGCTTCTTTGGTGGGGCATTATAGATGTTGCCTTATTTTTATTAGTAAATATAATGATAGACCTTATTTTCAAGTACAACTATCGGCTACCATTGGTTTATGCATTGAGTTCCAAGACAATTGAAATCCCCAAGAACACATAGGACATTTCCACATCCAGATCTCATTCATATTTATATATGTTAAATATTTTGTCCACAATGACATCTTTTGATATCATTTATATATATATTTTTAAAAATATTGATTTGGTAGTAATAAAACGTCCTCTTATCCTCTTTTATGCCATATACATCTTCTTCAACCTTTGATTCACACAAAATAGCTCTCCGCTTCTCTTTACTTTATAGGGAAAATGAGTCTCCAATTGTTGATGAAGTGCCTTAAAGCCTATATTCTTTTTTCCACCCATCCCTGAAACAATGTTTAACATATTATTAAATACTGTAAGTCAAATTTTAGAAAAAAATACAATACAATAATTAAAAGTAAAATACTAATATTGAGCACTTTCACAAAATAATTAAAGATCACGTGAATCTATAACCGATGGACTTTTCCTTCTAAGCTTTCATACCCAAAACTTACAAATCCTAAAAAATATTATTTTATTTAAAAAAACATTATATTCTACTATTCCATTTACATATATCTATATCAATAATATAATCCTTAGTCATCATGTCTTAGTCAATAGACCTTGGTTCTGAATGGTTTTGAGTGAGCCTACTAGAAATCATGTTTGTAAGACCCTTACACTTAAAAAGATGAGACTGAAATTGTAACATGAGACACTTTTAACATAATAAAGACCTTATGTTTTTAACTCTTAATTGAAAAGATTCAGACCATGACTCGTAGTTCATATTGACTTGTTAAATGAATCTAATTGTGTATAAAAGACATTATATTTTACTATTCCATTTACACGTATCTATATCAATAATATAAATATTAGTTAATGGGCCTTAGTTCTAAATGATATTGAATAAATCTATTAAAAATCAACTCTTCCCGAAGGCTAAGAAACTCTTTGTTGAAAATATTCAAATTATGACTCATAGCTCGTATTGATTTGTTAAATGAATCTGATTGTGTATTAAACCCTAAAAAAATACTAATGTCATTTTTCAATCATCACAAACATTGCTTATCTCGTAACAACAATAAAGGTACTAGTTGTTATCTCTTTCCCCATATGAATTGAGCATACTATTCTGATTCATCTTCAAGTAACAACAAAGTGTGCTCGGAAGAAAGGGATAATATCTATCATGGTCGTGAAACCGATGCTGCTAACAATACTCTGTTGTCCGGTGGGGATAACGTGTGGAGCCACCCAGACTGCCTATAACCAAAGTATTAGTATAGATTCTAGAATTCTACTAATCAATTAATAACCGGGTCCCTCAATTTCTCCGTCAAACCAGGAAGTCAAGGGGTATGCCGATGAAGAATGGAATTGGTCTCACCGGCTAAGATGAACACAGGCTATAAATTGAGCCACTCAGCTCTCCTCAGTTTGACACCAAAACTAAATATCAATGGCTTTTGCAAAGTCCAGAACTAGCGCCCCCGTTCTACCTCTTATTAGCCTAAACCTTCAGCGCTCTCAGTCTCCTACCCACCATTTTTACTCTTCCTCCTCTTCTTTCAACTTATCCCCCAGATGTGGCCGTTCCTCACCTGTGATGTTCGATTTGGTCAGATCCTCTTCGTCAAAGAGAAATCTTCACGCTCGTTCCCTTGTCTGTGTGGTTTCGCCAAAGGCTGGGCAGAGAGCGGCCGTTCCATTTGGTTCAGTGAGGAAGATGTGCCTCTACTCGCTTAGCAATCATCCTGGTTCCTTCCATTGCAAGCTCCATAGAAATTTCTCCCCTTCCTCCGCACCTTTAAATTCTCAGCTGCAGATCTGGAGATCAGCCATGAAGAACTCGCTGGTGAGAATCGGGAGCATGGAAGGAGGAGAATGGATGAAGAAAGCTCTCTCTGCGCTCATCCGCCCTTCCTCTCATCAATTGCGAAGGAGAACATCTTTTTTCCCCAAGCCTAGCTGGCTTCGCCATGTGACTAGAACGGAAGACCTTGCTTTCTCTTAAACCCTTGCTCGTTCCTCCACTTTTTCTACATACATTTTTTCTCACATTTTGGCCGGTCCGAACTAAGCAGCAACAACAACAGCATAAAGTGCTAGGACGGCACGCTGTGTTCTCATTTTTTAACCCAGGGTTTCGTCATATTGCTCCAGGAAATTACATGAACTGATATAAGCTTTAACTAGCGATAAATTCTATTAAAGTCCTGCAGAGTGTATATTTAAATATTAATGTCAATAGAAGCTAGTAACCATTGATCTAGGTTGTAAAATTTACATGAAATTCTCCGTCACTACTCAAATTCCAGTTTTGATTCCTTGGCGGCCATCATTAATTCCTTGAAATCATACAGTAAAATGTTTATCATCTATATGAATACTGCAAATGATAAAATAACAAATGCCAGATCATATCAAATTTGGGGCAGAATCTGTCTGTCACAAGTAACGGGAAATGGATAAAATCTTGTTAAAGTAAGAAATTACCGTGCGCTTATTTCTGTGAGGACTGAAATTTTATGTGTCGAGAAAAGTATAATCACTGGTTTGGGAATCAGCCTGCAAGTAAGGTATTGTTTTTTCTTTAAAGGATTCCAAATTACGTGCCGTTTGGATTCCACAGGTACACCCCTGCAATTTCTTTTATTTGACCAAATGTATTTTCATTCATGTGTTTCTTTTCTATTTAGCTAACATTTCTTTCTAACACAGGTTCCGTGACGGGTGATTTTGAGACGTATAAAAGGGCCTCTTCTCTGCCACATTCTGTTGGTACAACTCAAAATTATCTAAAATTTCATCAATTTTAATTTGAAAGTTGTTAATGTCCACTAGGAACCAAAATCAACTATTGTTTGGAAGCTTCGCAAGGGAGAAGAAGGCATACTCATGACGTCTTAGCATCAGAAAGGAACTACAAATACATAATACTAGCAATCACACCTTAGTGTGCAATGGGTACGCTGTAGAGTTATGGAAAA
The DNA here is from genome assembly GCA_027943335.1 of Chamaecyparis obtusa. Taxonomy (NCBI): domain Eukaryota; kingdom Viridiplantae; phylum Streptophyta; class Pinopsida; order Cupressales; family Cupressaceae; genus Chamaecyparis; species Chamaecyparis obtusa. Next base: position 1,125,723 of record BSBK01000471.1, on the reverse strand, counting down.
GTCATTTAAGTATTTGTCCTTTTGTTTTTCACTCCCTCTCATCCTTGAGCTAGATCTCCTTATCTCTTTATCAACCTATCTCTTCCTCTTTATCTCTCCCTTTATAAGAATCAAAAATCACACATAAGAGACACGTAAGCTTAAGAACAAAAAATCCGTAAAATCGAAAAGCATAACAAGTCTGAAGGTAAATAAAGACTTTTCCAAGACATATATTATCTTTTGCATTTACAGAGATTACATCAATTGAAAATAAAGTCGAATATCCTTGCCATAATATATGAAAGTTTGACCAAACTGTCGAAATACACAACAAGAGTAAAATTATACAAGAAATATGTCAACCATACTATCGAACATTAAATGTCAAATACAAATTTACATACAATAAAGCACATGACCCAAAGGTCAAAGAAGTACAAGATATCCAAATACATGCCATCGGACTGTCAGACGTCCATCTGCATGTTTTTGTCTCCTATGCCATCGAATATTCTATCGTTCATCTGCATAACTTGAGACGGAAATGTGATCGAGATGTTTATTCCGCCCAACCACGGTGACCTTACAATAGTGGATTACACTTTTTTAGACATGCTAATTTTTGCTGAAATCACACATTTTTAATAAAATATGATTATTTAAACCTTGAGAGGTTCCATTTGAAGGAATTAATTACAAATGGTTAGCTCAAAGACTCTTAGACAAAAAAAATATTGATATAACTTCTATACTCCTCATTCATACCTACAATGGAGTCTCCTTTGCACCTATTAAAATGATGACAAAAAATCACTTTGACTTTATCTTTTGCAAGATCAAATGAATCAATTTTAAAAACCTATCTATGTAGTATGGTACTAGTGAGAAAAATCTTTCCAATGATTATAATGTTAATATATATTAAGTTTATTATGACTTTATTTTTTTAGTTTTACTAAACATAGATATTTTTACCGTATGTGTACCTCTATGTTTGACACTCATGGAAAAATAGTAAATGAGAGAAAAAAAATTCTAAAAAATATCCATGCCCTAGGTATTTAAGTTCTCTTTCCATTAAAAATAAATAAAAATGAAATTGGACAAATACACGACAAGTTATAAGCTATGTAGTCAAAGTATGTCAAAATTACGGTTTACTCAACTTCAAATGTTAATAAAATATGAAATAATAATGATAATGTCATCAAACCAATTGCATGCCCTCTGTATGGATGTTACAAAACTAATTTCAAAAGAATCACATTGATATCTATTCTAGAAAAAAAGTTATGCTCTATGAAAATAATGTAACTCTTTGAAAATGACGTTTTCAGCAACATACTAGTTTTCGTGGGAGAAAGAAAAAAAATTCAACTAAAATAAAAAATATATTTAGAATCTAGACAGAAAATCCTAAAAGACTCTAATTTACTTCATCTTCTTATATTAAATGGTTTAATGACAATACGCATCTGAATCTAATTTTTTTTTTTCAAAATGTAGAGTTTAGTGTCCATTCAGGCAAAAAAGTGTAACCCACTATTGTGGGTTCACCCACCACGGAGTGGTTAGCTCTTCTAGGGCTCATCCTGAAATGAAGAGCTCACCGACCCTACGTGAGTTATTTATCAAATCGATACAGGTTGACTGGAAGGAATCTGGTGCATGCTGTGATCTAGCTACTTTATCACACACAAAGTAGTACAAACACAGATATGCTAGAGAGAAAGTACATAACCAACAAAAATTCATTTATGTGTTTACAAGCTTAGGCCTAAGCAATTAAAATAACCAGAATTCAACTAGCAGGTAAAAGAAACTACATTTTACCCTTCTTTGTGACCCATATTCGGCACCCTTTCCCAAGATATCTTACTCAAAATAAATGAACACACATGAATAAACACAATAATTTTGTAGTATGAAACATGCTCACTAAATCAAAATAATTCAGTAGCAAAAATTAAGTACTTAACACAAAAGATCAATAGATTCTTTTGATTCTGGTAAAATTTCAATCCGCACACTCAGCTATTACAATTACATAAATTCTGAGAAAAATATATAAAATGTAATTAAACACAAAGTTCTCTACCAATAGCAGTGCTTCCTGTAGAAAAAAACCTAACAATCATTGTTGATGAAAGTTCTTCAAGAAAAAAAATAAAAAAATAAAAACGTCACTGTTGCGTACAAAGAAGAAAACAAAAATTACTATCTTATGTAACAGAGATTTTTATAATATTCTCTTCCATTCGTTGTAAAGGATCACAATTATTTCAAGTTAGCAACAACAATCTGGTAAGTGCTAGTCGAACAGTTTAAACGAAAACCTGAATACTTAAAGGCGATTCATGCTTTGTTTTGAGTGTTTTTCTTGGGTTCAATATGAGATTCTCAGTTTCAAAAATACCAAACAAAGGTTTAATATTAATGATCTTTAAAGGTTATATTCTATTTTAGGTAGGTATCAAGGGCTCTGAAAGGAAGATGAGCATCTTCAATGTGATTTGCAATCAACGCCTTTTACTAGGATTAAGTTGGGGAGAAGAATCAATATATTAGCACTGTCAAAGCCTGCCCTATTCTACAACTCTACTCCAAAGACTTAAATTGCTTTCATAATTGAAAACAGATTGATCAAACATGCATAGACGATAGAATTATAACAACACCATCAGATTCATACATAAGATTATACCTAATTATTTTAAAGGAAACAAAATTCACTCTAAATCCTTAAGTTGAAAAACACCAAAAATGATGGTCTACATATTTCTATTGCAGCTTGAATGCTTGAGAGTATATTCAAAAGCATCTAAATGTCAACAAAAACCAAAAAAACTCTCTTCATCATGCTAAGTTTGTGGAAAGTTTGGAATTTACTATAACTCTTAATCCTTCCTGCGAAAGACACAGAGCTGCTATCATTATAAAATGGTGAAGAGTTGTGGAAGTATCCTACACAGAGACTGAAGTTGTTCTCAAAATCATTGTTTGGGAAAACTTTGGAAGTTACAGTTTGAAGAGAGTTTATGATTATAGACATTCCTGCGAAGGACACAAAGATTGATTGCTTAAAGAACATCGAATTGGGTCAAGCCCTTTCTAATTCCAAATTTTTCTATGTAAATAAAAACATCACTGTTGTTTAAGAAAGAAGACATTTCCTATATCACAGGCTACTGAAAAATTTTCTAGTGCTCACTTAGCATTAAAAATAGAGGATTATCTCATAGTTTTTCACAAAATGACACACACAAACATATATAATGTTGTTCACCCATTTTAAAACACTATTTTTAAAATCAACCTCAGTCGAATCTTCAGATTTCAAATTCATACATTCAGGATTTATTGAAATGATAGAATGAGTTTTAATACAGATAAATAAAAGAAAACCTGGATATTGTAGCAGCTGGAAAAATGAAAGAAATTTTCCAAATTAGTCTTTCTTCTCCTTACACCCGCGTATTGTCTCACCTTGCTACCGAATCCTCTGTACCTCCATTTTTCTTCCCTACTCCTGTGTTTTTTCTTTTCCGAAATGATAAAATAAAGAAGTCTGTCCCCCATGTTACCCCATTCTCCTGTTAATAAAGAGTGAATTTTCTCCTTCATGCATAACACCTTTTTTTTTTTCCCCAACTGAAGGTGCACGTTCCATTCTTATTACTCACCACTTCCTGTTACAATTAAAACACTTGCAAATGTGTCACCCTTGGAGATGAATCTTCTCATTTTAAAAAATTCAACTAAGGAATTTTACTAAGTCTTTACTTGCAATCCAGAAATAGAAATTAACAAGGTCTTCAATTAATTAAGAGAGTCCATTTACGGTTATGATCATACAAAATGACTCTTAATCAATAAAGAAAAAAGATAACAATTAATTTTAGGTGTAGATTAAGGAGTCAATAAAAATGGTTGTGACACCCTCTTTATGTCTTCCTTTGTATCTCCTTACATCTCTTTCTATCTTTACCTCTTAATCTAGTTCTATCACTCTATCTATTTTTCTCTCATTCTTCTCACTCTATATTCATCTCTATCTCTATGTTCTTCTCCCCCTTCCATATCTAGACACATCTCCCTCTCTCTATCCATCTATCTCTCTCCATCACCCCCTTCCTAAACCTTTAAATATCCACATCTCCATGTTTCTTCCCCCATCACTCCTTCTATGTCTATCTTTTTATCTCTTCATCGCTATATATCTCCCCCTTGCTACCTCTCTCTCTATATATCCCTTTCTACCTCTATCTTTACCTTTATATCTCTCCCTCTCTCATTCTCTCTTCTTTATATAATTATATACTCCATCAACCCTCTCTCTATTTCTCCCTCTCCTCTCCATATCCCTCTTCTTCGACTCATTCTCCATCTCCATAAATCTCTCTATCTCCTTACTCCGTCTCTCTCTTGCTCTTCCCTCTACACCACCCTCTCTTTCTATCCCCATCTCTCCCTATCTCCCCCTATGTGTTTTTATACCTCTTCCTCTATATCTCTCCATGTCTATGTCTCCCTTTGTATCTCCCTAGATCTCTTTCTATCTTTACCTCTCAATTTATCTCTTCTTTCTATTCTCCCATCCTCCCACTCTATATTCATCTACATCTCTATTTATCCATCTCTCTCCATCACTGTCTTCCTATACTTTTTAATCTCTACATCTCCATATTTATTCTCCTCTCTCTCTCTCTCGCTATATATATATATATATATATATATATATATATATATATATATATATATATATATATATATATATCTATCTCCATCTTTTCATCTCTATATCATTCTCTATTCCTATATATCTCCCCCTTCCTACCTCTCTCTCTATCACTTTCTACCTCTATCTTTATCTTTATATCTCTCCCTCTCTCATTCTCTAGATTCTTTATATATTTACATCTTCCATCCTGACCACTCTCTCTCTCTCTCTCACACACACACACATTACCAAACCATCTTTTCCTATCCCTATAACCCCCCTCTCTCTATCTCTCTTTATATATCACTTCCTATCTCTATCTTCATAATAAGCATGGGAACATCTAAATAGTAAATTAAAACGCTAACCTTACCAAGGGGACACTTAGTTTATTTCTTTCAACTCCCTTTTATATCATACAGTTTATCTTGTTGGTTTAGCTTGCTGAATAGCCATGGATAAGGGGAGCTATGCCCTATTGATAGCGCAGGTGCACACACAAATATTTCATCTAGTTAGGCATTTAGTTTCTTTCCCATTTGTTTTATAATCTTTACTTAATAATATTTTATAATATGATAACAAGAAATAAATAATTTAAATAGATGTAAATCATATATCTAAAATAAAAATAAAAAAACTAAATATCTAATCAAAATATAATAAAATCTATGAAAAATATTAATTTTAAAATATATATAAATAATAAAATAATAATATTATAAAAACTGCATATATATTATAATATAAATGTTATTTTTTATTGTGGTAACTGCAGGTTTTGAAGGGCCCTGAAACCCTTTAACAAAGCATAGAAAAGATAAACAAAGAAGCAGTTAAGGACAACTATATGTCATGGAAGATGATAGAAACCAAAAAGGTCATAACTCCTTATTACAAAGTGAGAAACAAAGCCAAAAAAAGCAAATATATATTTTACTATTTATATATTATATCTTAATATAATTTTATATAATAATTATTGTAAAAAAATAAAAAATAAAATTGTAAATTATAAAACTATATCTAAATTCTGTTTATTATTTATATATATTATAATTAATTTAATTTATTTTTTAAAATTGAAAAGTTGGAGAGAGAAAAGAAATACATTAAATAAAAGTTGCACAAAATGAAGAGTTAACAACTAATTTTAATTTTTATTATTAAAATTGAAACCATCCAGCAAAACAATATTCCAAAAAATAATTAAAATACTATTGGCTTTATCACTTTGTCAGGGATATTTTTTTCTGTCTGATGGACATTGAATAATGAAATGACAAAATAATGAGATGCAAAGATTGGTGTGTATGAGAAAAATGAACTTATACATTCACTTCATTGTCTTACTTTCCATATGGAAATCTAGAAAATGTAGAATTGTATGGGACTTTTCAAAATGAATAACCAAGATTCCATTGATGGTAGTACATTGGTTCTAAGAAAATTTGGACCTTGGTGTGTAATGGTACGCAAAAGATATGTTAAAGGGGAGACAAAATGTGAAATATGAAATGAGTTGAAAGAAGGTTCGTAAATATTGACAATGATTTTTACTTGTCTAAAATATATGTAGGAACCTAATAAATTACATGATCTCTCTTCAATACTAATCTCACTCACATTCTTCAAAGATGCATATTTAATTCACTCACACACCTTAATTTAATTTATGTGATGACTATTCCCCACATAAATCAATAGAGAGAAAGATAAATGGCATTTTTTTTAAACTTTATGAGTAATCATTTTTATTTTATTTTATTTTTTATTTGTGTTTTTTAAGTTCTTTCTAGTATTTTATTCACTTAAGTGATCCTTCTTTTTCTAATTTACTTTGTAGCTTGGTTTTACAATTTTTTTCCTTTCTCCTTTTTATATGCAACATGGGTTCTTTGACCTCTCTATCATCCCAAGTATTAATCAATTTATGATAATAATTAAGTTTATTGATTTTATTAGTTATTTTTTCTAATAGATAAGGGAAAAAAATATTATATAAAATTTAAATTTTTTTTACATTTTTCTTAAACACTTAAAATAAATTTATGAAATTTAGTTTTAAGAGATTTAAGGAACAACTACAATTACAACTATTAAAGAAATAAATTAAAAAGTAATTATTTAATGACTTTTCTAATTGATTGATTAAAAACATATAATTTTCATATATTTTTAAATTAAATAAATATTTTTTCCTTCATCTATGACATAAATAAATATTATAACTATAAAAATAATTGAATTTTATTTTTTAAGAGTTTAATGATGTTTAATTTATTGGGAAAAAAATCTAATAGAAACAAATAAACTTAATTATTATCATAAATTTATTAATAATTTCATAAATAAAATTTAAAAATTCAAATTATACTTTTTGTTTGTTAAAAAAAGTAAATTTAGTTTCTAATCTAAAAACCTTTTAGATTGATAAAAAAATTCTATCACCAAAAAATTATCTCATATAAATTAATTCAATAATTTTAACTAATCTGAAAATATGAATATCCACACAAATAGGGAAAAAACAAGTGAAAAAATCTTCATGAAAAAATATGTCATGATTCAAACATTTGTTTTTTATCTTAACTATAATTTATTTTTATTTACATTTTCAATTTCTTGTACCATTTTCAATTAAAATTTATTATTGAATAGATGTGAACCTTTCTATTTATATAAGAAAGTAATATTAGGCATATTTACAAAAGTAAATAAATGGAAATAAAATCAGAATCAAATAATTCAAATGGAAATGAGATTATGCTATTAAAAAAACACATAACACATAAAGCTATTAAACAGAGTTAAGGCAACAAAACCATAGATAGCAGATAAAAAAGAAATTTAATTTTTTTACAGTACTAAAGATTCATAAAAAATTGTTATGATATGAAAATTTCTAATTTTCACCGTGTATGATTTTGTTAGTAGTCGATTAAGCTTATATCTTACAAGAGGGACACTTGGTTTTTTTCTCAAACTTCCCTTTATATATTTTACATTTTAGTTATGATTTATGAATAATCCAACACCCATTTTTTACCATAAAGTGTCTTTTGAGAGGCAAAGTGCGAAAACAGTGGCACGAGGAACAAAAGGGAAGCCCGCAAATTAGCAGGACGGAGGTGAAAAATGAAACTAAAGCAGCACTACATCTGCCAGCTGCCCTGCCTTATTGGGTTTAGTTAAGGATGGAAACTTCCCCTTTCGTCACACGATGAGATGTCAAAGACAGTGAAAAAGCAAAGATATTTATTGGACAGGCGGGAAGCTCCCAATGGTAGTCATTGGGCTCTCAGAAACTTGTAACCATTGATCATACAGAAAGAGGTCGGGGCTTTTCAAAATGAAAATGCCTACGGTGTAATTAATGAAATATTACTTGTAGGTGGGATCCATTATTAAATTTTGGTTTAAAATAATAGCTATAGTAGACTATATATAAGCAATAGTTTGAATAAAAAGTTTTATTTTATTATATTCTCGATCATAATTTGTGACTGATTATGATGATGAAAAATGATCTAGACTCTAGTGAAAATAAAGTAAACATAAAATTTTCTACAAATTTTTCATTTGATTATATTAATTTTGAAAACTTAATGTACAAGATTCATTATTAAAAACTATTTTAATGTGGAACAAAATTTATCCTTGAGAAATTTCAAAGTTCCAACTATTACAACCTTCATTAGAATATATAGTGCTCATACATGAATGAATATACAACCTCAACATGTGCATGAACTCGAAGCAAAAGAATCATAAAGACAAGTATAAACAAGAAAAAGATAGTATAAATAGGTACAATTTTTACACACACATTTCTGGCGTAACTGTGATCTCCCCTGTCAGAAGATGGAATGTCTACATCTCAAAATGAAAACATTGTACAAGCACGGTGATCAAGCCATGGTTCACCCAAATATTAGGTAAACTGATCAAGTACTTGAACCCACAAGCGGCAAGGTGAACCCTCATAGGATCAGGAAGAGCCAGGCATAGTCTCTGAATAGTAGGATGTGAAATGCGGATGTGAACATCGGGGTACTTAACCTACAAAGTACAAAAAATAGGATGACCATCAATAATTTTGATGCAAGGGTAGGGACCAAAGGGGCCAAATAGTGGCACACCCTAATGATCGAGCCTGCTCAACAACACGCAGAAGAAAAACAACAAGAACAGTGAGAGAGAGAATGCAGGTGTTTATTATTCATTCAAATTGCTTCATAGATGCCGGGCTGTAAAGCCTTCCCAGTTATGGCCAAATATTACAATGAATTACAGAAGTCCTCAAACATGTGAGGATTTGCCAAAAATCTTGATTCTTCTATCTTCTATCTTCTATCTAAAACTGACTCCCAAAACTCTAACCAAACAACTATACTTATACAAGAGGCTACTGAACTGAGTCAGCCTTCAGATCCACAATCAATGAAAGGAATGGTCATATCTGGGACCACACGCTTCCCAATGATGTATACCAACATTAAATTCATGATCCATAATCAATGCACAAGTCGGCCTCAACAGAAACTCAAAATAAACTACTCGGTAAGCAAGGATGACCGAGTAACAGACAAGCATCGCCAAGCACCAGTGAAACAACTGACCGCCCAGGAGATAACCGACCACACTCGGTAACCAAAGGAAGCTGACCAACTACCGAGCCAACTCGGTCAAAGCAAGAACCAAGCAACATAGACAAACTTCAAAATCTTTTTTTGGTGACACAGGATTCCCATGGATCTGAGATGCTCCTGCATCAAATTCGCTCAAAAATAAGGGTACATGCATGCAAACTGAGAAAATGAATATATCAGAAGGTTCATTAAAGACTATGGAATTCAGCTAGATAATCAAAATTTTGCCTAAAGACCTAAAAAATGCTCATTTTTTTCCATAGGACATTTTAGAAAAATAAAAACCAATGCCAATTGTGGTACGATAATATACAACTACCCACACGATATTTGATGGGTATACGACACTCTACATGTTCCCGCATGACCTTGAGGGACCTGACGAAATATCATACAAGAGATGATTGTCTCCCATAGGACACTATACAATCACATACACGACAATTCATTTGGACTTGAAATTTTGTACGACTCCCCACAGGTTGTCGTACAACATCCTGTGAATCAAAAATTAAAAAATTGAAAAAACGTGTTAAAAATCCTACAAAGTAATAAAAATGTGTCGAATTGAATTCACAAAGTGGCATAGAGGTCCACTTACCAGATTACCATATTATCTTTGTCGCTGGTACCATCTAGAGTGCTCGAAACGATGTGAAGACACTGGAACTTGTATTTTTCTTTCAGACGACTACACAAAGTTTCTAAAGTCAACTATTTGAAATGATTTGAAAATGACCCTTTTCAGCCTTATATAAGTTTTGACCTAATTTTTCAAAGTGCTCCATTTTTCGTGAAAATTGCACCCCTAGCTAATTTCGATGTTTTGAACCCATTTTTTGGATCAAAATCAAAATCTAAGATCGTTTATGTTGTCAAAAATGTGATTTAAAATTTTTGGACCTAGGACAACTGACTGCTTGCAAAATCGACCTTCATTATATCACCGAAATCTAGTATTCAACTTAATTAATTATCTAACATCAAACATTTCAAATCTCAAACATTGTCAACTCATGGTCAAACTGGGTCAAACTTGGTCGAATAGACCCCTAAACAATGGAGAATGCGTTCCCAGACATGTACAACCATTTCTACAATTGATTACATTGCTTCTAATCATTCCACGCTGGCTTTCTCACCAGATTTTAATTTTAATCTTGAAGGGGGCAAGGTATTACACATCATTAATCAAATATGTCATTCAAATTCGCTTCAGCAATCAAGACAACAACCACGTCTAGTTTCTGACTCATCAAAGTCCCCATCGCTTGGGGCATATCAGATTCATCGATATCCATATCAATCTGGTGTTCTCTTAATCTTGTAAATTGTATCAACTCTTTGTAACCATCAGTTCAGTAGTGTTATTTCCTTGATTCTTCGTAACTGAAGGGTTGGGATTTGACATCCTTTCGATTCCTTAGGAAAATCAGGTCTGGAGTCAGGACAGTCACTTCCTCATAATCATAGGTTCAAAATTAGACGTTTTATCACTTCTTCGTAATCATCAGTTCATTGTTGGTGTCATTAACACCATCTCAATTTTTGGTCAACTAGGATCTGGATCAACATCTTCAAATATTCCAATCAGTTTCTGTCTTGGAATCGGTTAATCTTTCAGGATCAATTTTTGCACCACATAACTGAGTCCGGACATAAAAAAATAGACTAAATCTTTGAATCACTATGCTTCGCACAGTAATTCAAAGAGGGACAAAATATAATACCACAAAAATGGGCTTTAGTACCATTGACCTCCTACATTGACAAATCAATTGAAATCGACCTTAAAGTCCTAACCTAAGGCACATCTGCACATGAAATAATCAAAACCCTAATTGATCTTATCTCAATTCTACATCGGGGAATATTCCTAAGTATTCCTAATTTATCCTAATTATTTCTAATTAAATATTATTTGGCAATAAATGATATTATTTTATTTATCCTAAAGTCAATTAATTGAATATATTGAATATTTAATTAATTAAACTTAATTTGGCCACTTAATTAATTTAATTAGATTTAATTGAATTTATTCCTAACAAACATTATTTTTTATTTGACAATAAATCAAATTTCTAAAAATAATTGATTAAATATTTATTTAATTGATTAAAATCAAATTTAATAATTTAATTTTGAATAAAGTTTGATTAAATAATTGATTAACCCATAAATCAGTTATTTTTATTCAAAAATCAATTAAGTTGAAAATAAAACACATGGAAAATTAAATAAATTCATAATTATGTATTGCACAAATCATAAAAGTAGTTGAACTCTAAATCAACTATTAAAATAAATTTGTTAACTTTTAAAACTCAGCATGTGATTGTGAGTTGAAAAGTAGATGGGAGTGATCTGAACTTCTAATTTGAGTTAAAAAGCCAATTTTGCATGATTTTGCTAGATAACTATTTCTAATTTTCTGTTAACTCAACAATCAATCTGAGTTGATCAAGGAGAGATTTTTTACTTTCCATGAGTTCTTAAAACCCTAAATTTCTATATAAACAGGCCTTAGTCCTTTACAAATGACTGTGAATTTAGAGAATCCTTGCATGTGCAATCTAGCTAATTGGAGATTGTGCAATTTCTGAGATTCTTGCTAACCATTATTTTCTTGATTTTATAGCATTCATAGCATTGATATATTAGATTTCATTTCATCTTTAATCCATTTTAGATCATTTTTACATTGTTTTCATCATTATTGCATAGAAAATCCAAAAACATAGAGTAAATTTGCATTCATTTTTATAGCTTTCATCATTCAAATATTTCATTTAGGTGTTGCATTGTCACTAATCTTGGTCAATTTCTGAGAATACCATACTTGCATCTACAAGAAGGTAGTAAATCACCTGGTTAATGGTATTTTTCCTTATTGCAGATTTTCTGATTGTTAACCAATAATATTTTACTGAAGTGTTGTGTCTACAAATAGGTACAATTTTCACACACACAAGTATAAAGTAAAACATTTTTGACTTTGAAATTTCTTCTTTGTTTCACATTTAACTAAGTGTCTCATACTATAATATGTTCTAGAACTTATCTACTTCCTTCAACCTATTATCCTCTCCATGTTGTGAAAATACACCTTTTACTCAACTTAAGCATTTCCTTGACTTTTTTTTATTTTTTGACAATGCTAACACAACCATGGTAGAGACTAGTTTCTATCATGATGAGGAGAGTCCTTGATATTTACATCATTTGAAGAAATGTCAAATCTAGTGTTCATGCCTTATAATGAGCAAAACCCATTTTGTTTCACTTTTTATACATTTTCCTAATGACATCATTCATTTTAAAAAAAAAGTTTCTCTTAACTATTAAAATGGTTAGTCAATTATCCTCTATTTTTCTTCTTCTCATTAATGATCTATCTAATAATTTCTTCTGTTGTTTCTCTAGAAAATCTTTAACCTATCTATTGTCATTCTTGACACACTTTTATAGTTTTGAAACCCTTATTGCTTCCTATATTACACTTGGCTGAACTTGGTGATACACTTTCTCAAACCTCTACATGTAACAAATCATAGAGTATAAACCTTATAAGAATTTATAGTTTTTGAAGTTCACATTTATCAGCTTATCATGGAGCATCCCAGGTGAAACATGCACTTCCAAATTATATCAAGCTATAGAAGGATTTAAAGGAACCAAATAGGGAATTGAATGAGGAAGTTTTCCAAATAAGCACAAATTATTTTAATGTACTAGATATGTAGGTTTTATCTAATCTTCTCATCATAGAAGAATATTAATCTAAATTTGTAATAACAATGAGAGACCTTATACCAATACACATCTTCACTTAAATTTTAGCCCTTACAATTTCACACTCCCTTTTGTGCCCTTACCTTAGTGTGTTTCCTTATTTCTTTTTCCAATCCTATTTTTGACCCTTTCATTGTCAAATTGTCATCATCTACTAGAATGGAAATGAAATTGTGTCTCTTGAGTCTTGCATGTTCGATGGGCCTCTGATCCAACCCTTTTGAGGTGAAATAGGGTGTTGGGTTCCATATCTAGATGAGCAACTTGTAGTGCTTGAACAACCCCATAATAGGTAATAATAATCATGCCAAGGCTTCTCCTAGTAATAGTATATTCAAACTAAGTATCATTTTCCCTATCATGAAGTGCATTTAAATTGTCAACCCAAGGACGTATACTTGAAATGGGATAGCACAGTTTGTGCACTAAGTCTCTCATGGAGTCATTTTGCTTAAGTTGCAGGAAGGAAAATACATGAAAGAAACTTACACTATTTTTGCAGGAAAGTAAACACACACAACTACTAAGGAAAATTATGCTGACAACTATAATTTTAATCTTAACCTATTTTTTCAAACCAAAGCATTCACAATGATTATCTCTACAGAACATACACAATGTATAGTGCTACAGGAAAGAACATTGAATTCTACTTGAACTGTTGTAAATGCTTAAACAACTTAATCTAGTTTACTCTAATGCACCTTCCAAGTGGCCCTCTTGGTCGGCTTCTGCTAACTATCAACACATAATAGAACTCAAAATCACTTCTTCATTGTATTTCCAGAAAACTAATTGCATATCATGAAACAACACACAAAACTGGAAAAATAACTTTGCTTCATATTATAGAAAATAATACAACCATCTAAATTACTTTCTCTCTAACAATCATATCCCTTTATATAGAGGATTGATACTTATTTGAACATAAAAGATAAGGTCTAACTAATTCATGCCATAAAGAAAGGAAAGTGCAATAGTCCATGACACAATATCATAAAGTCTGCATAACCGCTTCAACAGAACATTGATCACAGAGAAAATATAACCTAAGAAGGTTCCTATATTTCTTGGAATGATTCCCCCTTGAATTTATAAGGCATTTTCCCAGGGTGTCATAATGACTCTCTATCATCGTGATTGAGTCTTCCTCGCTCTTCATCAATGATCATTGATCCACTCTTTAGCCACTCTTCTTTCCCTGGCAAGTTAGTAGCACGCACATATATTCAAGTATTTAACCATTCAACTTAATCCAAATATTATATTCTAGGGAGCCCAAAAACTCCTATCATGTCTCAAGCAGGGACAAACCATGGTTCTCTAGGAGGAGGATCCCAGGGACACCATTCTCAACATAATGCTGATGAAGAACCTACCCCCTCTGAAATCCATCGATGTCAAAATGATGATGAATTCCAGAGAATGATGAGGCATTTCTTGAAAGTGGATAGAGAGGCATACTTTTTACAATTAGCCCAGGAAGGGGCTAAGCTTCCTCCCAACTTTAACGTTGATGATATAATCACATATGAGGAAGAAACTCCACTCACAGCTATGACAAAATAGATGCATGCTATACAAGTCAAATTTAACAATCTTAAGAAGGAGAAGGAACCCAAGGAGTTCTCCATGGAGGCCCTATGTCCTTTCCCGTTCAACAAAAACTTGTATATGCCACCATTCCCAAAAAGAGTGGAGATTCCAAAGTATGACAAATATGACAGACACTCTGATCCTCAAGATCATGTCAGAGAGTTCTATACGCAATCCATGGAATTCATGCATGAACTGACTTATCTAATGCATCTTTTTCCTAGATCCTTGGGAGGAGCATCCATTCAGTGGTTTTCAAGATTACCTTCTACGATCAAAACTTTTGAGGAATTGATTAAATTGTTTTATCAAAAATATTCCTACAATATTCAACATCTGATTACCATGATCGATATCTATAACCTCAAGCAATATCCAGGGGAATCATTCCTAACTTTTCTCAAGAGGTGGCGAAAGAAGTTTTCTCTATATGCTAGACCAATTCCCGTAATGGAGAAACTTGAAATCTTTATCAATAACCTTGTTCCAGAGCTCAACTATCCATTACAAATGCAAGATCATGTATCTTTTGATAAAATGGTGGATAATGCAATCAAGATTGAGAAAGTACTTGTCAAGAAAGAAGAAATCACACTTCAAAAGGATAAGTCTGAATCTGGATCTAGCTCAAAAGATAAAAACAAGAGCTGGAATAGAAACAAAGGTATCATCTTTGATGGTGTTGTTGACACTATCCGCACCCCATCAAAGGCACCAGCCTACAATCTCACCCCTGCCACCAAAGCCATTGAAGCTTCAGAGCAAAAATCTGCTGAACCATCTCCAAAGAAGCCATTCAAACGATGGGATAATAAATGAAAGTTTACTCCCCTGGGAGAATCTTTGGAATCTACCCTGAGAACCCTGATAGTTGATAACATGATCTCTTTACCACCAATCTGAAACCCTAATCTGGATCCAAAACCATATTGGTGGAAAGATAATGAATACTGTGCTTTCCATCGGACTAAAGGCCACAGAACTAATGGATGCTTCCACTTGAAGCATACCATTCAAGACTTGATAGATCAAGGGGACATCATGATCGATAATCCTACCAACAATAATGATCACACAGCATTTACAGAACCATTTCCACAACATGGCAAGGGAGTTTCCACTTCTCAACCTAACATGGGGGCAAAAGTCAACTATGCCTACCCTGGAAACAATGCTATCATCAATATGGTTGAACCATGTCTCTCTGAGAGCTGCAATGTCATCACGATTGTACGAAGAGATAGAAATCATTCCTTAGCTAATGCGGTTACCAGATCACAAGCTCAGGCTCATCTGAAAGGACAAACACCAAGTTCATCTAATGTCCCTAAGATACCTTTCAATCTCACATCTTCTTCTAAACAGAAGGTTGCCTCGAAATCTTCCAATCCAAAGGATACAAGACCTACATCTTACAGCATCGTCCAACAACTCCAGCATACCAATGCCAAAATCTCTATGTTTGAGTTACTTCGAATATCTCCAGCTCACAGAGATATCCTAGACAAAGCTTTGCTCGGCTCTAATGTTCATGATGATCTAGATCTAGACAGGTTCTAGACTATGGTTGGTCATCTAACATCTCCGCAATATATCTCCTTCTTAGAGGAAGATGACAACTCCCTAAGTCACCCACATAATCAGCCCTTGCACATAGAAGTCTTGATCCAGAACCGTCGAGTCAAACGTGTGTTGATAGATGGGGGCGCAGGCCTCAACATTTGTTCTTACAACTTAATCACACAGTTGGGATTCTCAGAGATGGCTATTGATCCTCGAAAGAAGATCACCATAAAGGCCTATGATGAACAGGTAAGATCTTCTAAAGGCACCATTGTCTTACCCATCCGAGTGGGTCCAGTCATCAAAGATACCACATGTCAGGTGCTTGATCTACCATTGGCTTACAATATCCTTCTAGGGAGACCCTGGATCCATGAAATGCAAGCCATTCCTTCTACGTACCATCAATGCTTGAAATTTCCCTATGACAGAGTGGAGGTTACTATCCCAGTAGATCTGAGTACAACTTGCAATACATTGAAGGAAAGTGCCAATAAGCTTGTTCCCAATAACAGAGAATCTTCCATCAAGCAACAAAATGTGGCTTCCACATCCAAGATGGAAGACATTGCTAAAGAGATCAATATCAAAGAAAATGGGATGGGAGAATACACTATAGAGCCAATCTTGTCTCTGACATCTCTCCCCATCTCACCTAAGTCATATGGACAATCCTTGAAGCAGTCTAAATCAGAACCTAAGGAACCTATGGAAGCATACAAAAGAAATTTTGTGGCGGAGCAAGTATCCAAACAAGAATTTGAAGAGGATGAAGCTGTGCTGGCATGGCTATATAAAGAGGATTTTGAATCTAAAATTGTTCAACCTAGTGAATCTATAGCACCCACAATCCCTTCTAATTCATATGGTCTAGGAAACAAATTGATAGCCAAGATCGGATATTCCGGTCAAGGACCTCTAGGAATCAGAGGAAAGGGTCTTGTGACACCCATTTCACATATTGGTAGAGCCAACAAAGATACTGGTGGCTTAGGCTTTAAGAAGAAACCCTATCATCTCAAAGGTGGTTGTTCTCATGTCATAGAACAAATTGCACCAGGAGAACCCCTTCTTAAGAAAGAAGAAACAGAACCCTTTGATGATGATTCAGATAGCTCTGAGCTTATCCCCTATGAAAAATTTCCTAAAGAGATCAAAGATATTCTTGATGATAAAGATGATCCTATCAAAAGAATTAATGTAGTAGACACACAAGAACCTACTGTAGCACAAGAGATGGTTGCACCACAAGAACCAGCCAATCTCGAAGGCAATCAAACTGATCAAGAAGAAGGGGGTAGTTATTCTGACACTGATTCCCATGAATATGAATTCAAGTTAGAGACTGAGGGTAATCCTTCTTGGGGTATTCATCCTGATTTCACACATTTTCTAAGATTTCCTAGAGATCCTGAATCAGAAGCTGAGTCAAATGACTATGAATGGGGTGCCATTCCAGAAGAAGATGAGCTTATAAAGGAGAAATATATTGATGTTATTCACCAATATGTATCTCAACCCAACATAGGTCTAGAGAGAAATAATGAACTTGACGTGTCTGATCCACCTATGGCTGAAGAGGACTCCCATGATGATGTTGAGCCTATTCATGAATTGAACATTTTGAGCTGTAATATCACCTTTGAACTTGAGCGTCAGGTTAGGACCAATGATGACATATCCATGACTGTGAACACCATATCCCAAGCCTTTCCCGCTTTGACTATCCAACGCCCTGATCTTATCGACCAAACTTCCACAAACCCAAACCATGGTATTTATACCTTCCCGAGTGACTATGCCCTTGCTTGTTACCTCAATGCAGTCAAGCCTATGAGGACTTCCATCAGCAAACTGAGCATCAGCATGACCGAGTCGGACATCAAATATCTTAGTTAGAAAAACAAGAGTAAAAAGAAAAAGAAAAAGAGTTCTGAGGGTGAAAACCACTTTGTGGCAGTCTCAGAACCGACAAAAGTAAAAAGAAAAGATGTATCGGAAGGTGAAAACCTCTCTGAGGTGCCTAAAGATGAGATATTTGATATCCTTCTAAGTCATTTACAGGATAGATCTCCAGTTCTGATTGAGCCAACTCAATCCATCAATTTGGGTACAACAGAGGAACCACAATGGGTACATGTAGCACAATCTCTATCAGAAGAAGGGAAACAAAAATTCACTACATTCTTATCAGACAAAAAGATCAACTTTGCATGGAAATATTCAGATATGCCAGGATTGGATCCCAATCTCATTATGCACCATCTATCCATTGCTCCTGGAGTAAAACCAATCAAACAAAGATTGAGAAAGATGCATCCTCATGTTGCACTCTTAGTCAAAGCAGAACTAGAAAAACTCCTAAAAGCTGGATTCATCCGTGTCATAGACTATGCTGAGTGGATCTCTAACATTGTACCTATTTCAAAACTAGATGGTTCAATCAAAGTGTGCACAGACTTTAGAGATGTGAACAGAGCATGCCCTAAGGATGATTTTCCGCTGCCTAACATTGATATGATAGTGGACATGACTGCGGGCTATGAAATGTATTCCTTAATGGATGGCTTTTCTGGGTACAACCAAATCAAAATTGCTCCAGAAGATCAAGAGAAAATAGCTTTCACATGTGCGTGGGGAACCTTCTGTTGGAATGTTATGCCATTCGGACTCAAAAATGCTAGAGCTACATATCAAAGAGAAATGACATCTATTTTTCATGATATGATGCATAAAATAATGGAGGATTACGTGGATGATACCTTGGCCAAATCCATGATTAGAACTAAACATCTAACAAACCTGAGCATGATCCTAGACAGAATGGAACAGTTTAGTCTCCAACTAAATCCTAAGAAGTGTGCTTTTGGTGTCACTTCTGGAAAGCTCTTAGGATACATAGTTTCAAAGAAAGGCATTGAGGTCGATCCAGCTAAAGTCAAGGCTATAATAGAGATGCAACCTCCCATAAATATCAGTCAAATGAGGATGTTGCAAGGTAGAGTATAGTCCATCAGGAGATTCATATCACAGTTAGCTGACATATCACAACCTTTCACAAAGACATTACATAAAGGTGTGACCTTTGCATGGAATGAAGACTGTGCAAAGAATTTTGATCATATTAAGAATTATCTCTCAAATCCTCCTATCTTAATGCCTCCTATTCATGGGAAGCCATTAATATTATATGTCTCTGCAACAGATACATCACTGGGGGCATTGCTAGCAGAACATGATGAAGACAAGAAAGAAAGAGCCATCTACTATATCAGTAGAACTTTAGTGGCCTATGAGAAGAACTACTCAATGATAGAGAAGGCATGTTTAGCTATGATCTTTGGATCACAGAAACTGAGACACTATATGTTAGCTCATACCACGCATCTAGTAGCAAAAATTGATCCACTAAAATACCTACTAAGCAAGGCGGCCCTCACCGGTAGACTAGCTAAATGGGTCATGCTTCTAAGCGAATTTGACATTGAATATGTTGAAAGAAAAGCTATAAAAGGTTAAGTTATTGCTGATCAACTAGCAGATGCACCCATGTTTGATGATACACCCATGCAAATGGAATTTCCCGATTCCTCTATCATGCACCTCTCTTCTAGAGCATGGTGGTTATTCTTTGATGGCTCCTACACACAGAATAGATCTGGAGCAGGCATATTGTTCATCACTCCTCAAGGATACTCGATACCCAAAGCATTTAGACTAAAGTTTCATTGCACAAACAATATTGCTGAATATGAGGCACTTCTCAATGGTATGAAAATGGCAATACAGTGGAGAGTTACAGAGATGCACATCCATGGAGACTCACAACTGGTTATCCACCAAGTCAATGATGTGTACCAAACCAAAGATGAAAAGCTCATTCCTTACAAGAGAATGGTAGATGATTTAAAGAAATACTTCATCTCTGTCACATTTGAGCAAATACCCAGAACAGAGAATAAGGTTGCCGATGCAATGGTGACATTATCTACTCTCTTACAGTAGCCCAAACATGAACTACGCTACGAGTTCCTGGTGGAAGTCCTATCCTATCCTGCATATGACTCCCCTGAAACCCGCATGATCTGCACTGTTGTAGGTTATGACTCATCTCGCTACAAAAATATGTTCTCCTATCTCCATGATCAAATCATCCCTGAATCCTTTAACTATTTTGAGAAATGAAACCTTATCTGATTCGCATCCCGATATGTCATCATTGGTAATGATCTGTACAAACAAGGTCTAGATGGTACACTACTTAGATGTTTAGAATGGGAAGAGTCTCAATGTGCATTAGAGGAAGTCCACGAGGGTATATGTGGGTCACACTCGAACGGTTTAACATTAGCTTGAAAACTTATTAGGGCTGGGTACTATTGGCCTAAAATGGAGAAAGAGGCTATTAAATTTGCTAAAAACTATCAATAGTGTCAAGTACATGGCCACTTGATTCATGCTCCAGGGAGAGATCTGATTCCCTTTACTACACAATGGCCTTTCCAATAATGGGCATTTGATCTCATAGGTGCTATCCATCCACACTCTTCTAATGGACATACCCATATAATCACAGCTACAGATTATTTTACAAAATGGGTAGAAGCAGTTCCTCTAACACAAGCAATGGGGAAACAAATCTCTATGTTCATCCTGAACTACATCATTTGCAGATATGGGATCCCTCACTCTATAATCACAGATAACAGGGGACAACTCAAAAATAAGGATCTAGATGACTTATGTGCTAAATTCAAGATTACACAACATTGGTCTTCTATTTACTATCCTTAAGGGAATGGACAAGATGAGGCTTCAAACAAAAATCTCCTGAGGATCTTGCACAGAACAGTGAATAAAATAGGAAGAGACTAGCATCTCATGATCAATCCAGCTCTCTGGGCATAAAAAACTAGTATCAGAATGCCTACAGGGGCTACACCTTTCACTTTAGTTTATGGGTCTGAAGCGGTATTACCTATTGAAGTTGAAATCCCATCACTCAGAATCAGAATGCATGGACTTGTCACTGATGAAGACTACAGAGTGTCTAGGTTACAAGAACTTGAATTACTAGATGAGTGCAGACAAGCAGCGTATGATCATCTCAGAGTGTATCAGAAAAGAATGTCTAGAGGCTACAACAAGAAAGTCAGACACAGAGAATTTTAGGTTGGTGATCTAGTGTTGAGAGAAAATCCTAAAAATCAATCACATAGAGAACGCAAGGGGAAGTTCGAACCCAATTGGCTGGGTCCCTTTGTTATCACTGCTACTTTTGGCTCTGGTGCCTATCAACTCTCAACGACTGAAGGAGAACAGCTCCGAGAACCAATCAACATTCTCCATCTGAAGAAATTCTACGCCTAAGGCATTCAGTGCTTGGTAAATATCCTGAAAAAATCTTAAAAATCAGAAAAAGTCCTAAAAATATGAACATCTTGGTGAAAACCTAGCAATAGGCACCTTGATGATTCACAAAAAAAAAATCAAAAATATCAAAAGTACAAAAAAAATTAAAAAATGAAAAATACAAAAAAAATGAAAAAGAAAAAGTGCCTTGGTGAAAACCTGGAAACAGGCGCCTTGGTAGCAAAAATAGAATCTCTACCAAGATGGTGAAAACCTGGCAAATGGGTGCCACTTGTTCCAAATGCTCCATCTATCAGCACAATCTTGGTCTTTCCCAGCTTTCAGTCTTGCTTTAGTTTGTACATATCTCCTGGTTTGTTTCTGCATTTCCAATTTTCAATAAGTCGATCTGTACACCAATCAGCTTGTGCGTCTGTATCCTATCAATGTTCAAACTTGGGGGCAATTAATGTCATATCCTATGGCCTCCAATGTATCTTAGATGTATCATATCTAGTCAGAGTCCTTTGAAGCTTCATGTGAGTCAGTCAGTCTGTCTTGTCTCCAGAAAGGATTTTGCATCTACAACAACGCAATCAAACATCAAAACTCAACTGAAAACAATCTATGCTTTTTACATGCCTTTATCTCCTTGTATGCTTACTGATTCACATTGAGAATTTTGCATATTGTGTCCCTTCGAGCTCTTCGATGATGTCCTTTATAGGATTTAGAGAGTGATGATTGGGGGCATAATCTTTTCTTTGTTTTCTACTTGTATGTGAAATCTAATAACTTTGATAATTCTAGATTGAAATGGTGTCCAACTGTAAGAGCCTCTATCTCTAATTGTATGGCCATGCGTACCTCGACCATTGATACCCAGAAAATTCAAAGAATTTTGATCTAACTATTCTCTTTTTGAAGTGAATTCTTTCTCCTACTGTGAAACGTGATCTTGCCTAAGGATGTGAATGATAAAGGGTCACTACGGGTAATTCACATTGGATTTAGAATGATCTCTTGATTGTTTGATGTGTTTTTAATGCAAGGCGTACTTAGGTCATCATGACATTTATGTTTTGATGCTTGTACAAATTGCTATATCAAAATGGACATGATATTCAGGTCATCCTGGCATTTATGCTTTGATGCTTATATCTAATCTGACATTCCGAAAACAAAATCAATATTCATATGTCCATGGTTGCCTAGCCAGTGGATGTTGTATTGGTTCTTGAGCGTTACAAATCAATATTCATTTGTCTATGGTTTCATCACTAGTGGGCATTGTATTGATTTATCTAGTTACCAAAAAGTTCAATGATGATAACAAATCGACATATGATCAGTGACTAGGTCCTAGGTCTTAGGTTGCATTTCATTTTGCATGTCTCTTTGCATTTTGCATGTTGCATGATCTCACAATAGCTAAACGAACTTCAAAGCTTAAATGATTCTTCAATCACATCTTCAAATCTAACAAGAGCTGAACCTAACTCGAAGGTCTCTTCATAGAATCGCAAGCAATGATCCTCCTGGGTTAACCATCTTTTTGACATAAGACTGAGTACTTGTCTTCATCAACCTGCAAAACATATCATGTATATCATTGCATTTACATATCATATCATAAACATTTATTGTATTACATTTATATCCATTGCATAAACATACATATTTCCATAATCATTACATCTGCATAACATTCATACATTTGAAAGAAATCATTGCATTGCACTGATCCCTACATACATTCTACACTACTCATAGCATTAACATCACATGATATCATCATACATAACAAAAATGACAAGTACACATGATGTCACAACCCAAAATATCGATCTCATATATATATCAAAAATCTCAAATAGCCAGGGGTGCACTACTGGCACAGGGTACAAACGAATGAGCTCCATAGAGCTATCAGACACAATAATGTATCAATGAGAAAGTAACAGATAAGAAGAGAAATCAACTGTTAGCATGCTCCTCTGCATCTAGTGGAGGAGGAGGTGGTGCACCTGGTATCGCCTCCGCTCTCGGTGCCCTAGCTCCCTCTGATGCTGCCATGTACTGAGAATAGGTGGGTACTCTCTGTGCAGCAGGGACTACTGCATAGTAAGCAGATACATAATATGAAGCCCTAGCAGTCTGATGAATCACCTATGCCTGTAATCTCTGCATCTCTGTGCGCTACTCTATACACTGCCTATCTGCCTCTCGATGCCTCTCCTCTAATCTGGCCTACTCTATCTTCAAGTCCCGGACCTGGACTATAAGCCGTTTGATAATCTCGGCCGAAGTAAGAGGAACTGCAAGCTCTGCATCAGCTACTGGCATATCTATGTCTTGTGCTGGCTGATCTGCATGTGAAGGAATGCTAACCCTGTGCGCCTTACAGCATCTAACCTCAGCACCCAAATCAAATGTGTCATCCACACCTGTACCACCTGGAAACTGCTCAGCTCCTAGAACATCATCTGCAAATCCTACTCCGCCCAGTGTACCACTCTCACCTCTGCTCTGTCTTTGTGTCCTGGAAGATGTACCCGCTATAGATGTAGAAGGACATGGAGGCCTCGCATGTCCTAGTGCTCTCTATGAAGGAGCCATGGCTCTCTATCTCGGAGGAGTAGGGTGTACCACCTGTGGTGTCGGTCCTGCTCTCATAGGAGCCCCTGTAACATCCATAGCCTCCTCCATTGAGGGTATCAGCTCTGTCGGATTAGAAAATCAGTGAATCCGATGATCAGCAAGCCATGCCACATATGCATCTGTCACATCTGCATCAACCACCTGTGGAAGGTAGTCCCAATCCCTACCAATAATTCGGCTATACTCATCTGAACCCAATGCATACGTCATCCGAGTGGTCCATCCTAGCCCAAGCTCCCGTACTATCTGAGCATATGCTGTATACTCCTGTGGAGCATCCTGAATGCGTCCATACTGATGCCAGACTCTCGTAATCAAAAATCTCTCCAAAATGGTGGAAGTCTGCCCTATCAATATCCGACTCTGGAAAAAGAAGAAGAACTGCTCCCTTGCAGTAGGCCAGGCCTCTATCTACAAATATGGCCTCCATATGACAAATGTCATGTCATCCAAGCATCGGCAGAAATACTCAGTGTGACCCATGTGAACCTGAGTAATGTAACCAACATACGTATATATGATCGGCTCCTGTGGCTGTCGCTAACTCTGAAACACTGGTCTCAAAACTGGGATATGCTCCCAAGCCCATATCTGCAGTACCAACACTCCTGAAAAAAATGTCTTGCAGTCCTGATACTTGATCTCGTGCATCTCGGAATACAAGTGAGCCAGCAGACACTGACCCCAAGCAAGCTCAGTAGGTGTAGCCATCAAGAGTGCTACCATAGGTGCCCATCCCATCAAGAATTCATTTTGCTGACGGCCAGGCATAATCAACTCTCCAATCATCCCTACAATGATACACTCTAGACGATGTGTCTGCCCATATCTCTACATGAGTGTCTCCCAGGATATAGACCCAGTCAACTGGGTATCATCATCGAACAGTCGTCTGAAAGTATGCAAACCAGTGGATCCTCCGCTGACATACTCGGGATGCCGCGAAGCATGAAAAGGAATGCGAAGAATCCTATACACATCCTCAGGGGTCACAGTGATCTCCCCAGTTGGAAGGTGAAAAGTCTGGGTCTCAGAATGAAACCTCTTAATTAGTGCAGTCAATAAACCATGATTTACCCTAATATCGAGTAAATGAATCAGGTACTCAAATCCACAAGCAGCCAGATGAACCCTCATCGGGTCTGGCAAAGCGATACACAATCTCTAGGTGGCTAGATAAGAATGGCGAACATGTACATCAGGATATGTGACCTAAATCATAAAGAAACAGGGTGTTTTATCAGAAATTCAATTCAAAATCAGGCCAAAAGCATCAGAATGACACAGTTTTGAAGTTTCAGAAGGTGGGGAAAAGTGTCTGCAATCAGGCAAAAGGATCAGAAAAGTTTGATTTTTAACCTAAAAGTGAGTTTTTAACACTGTTTTTCAAATGACATTCCAGACTGGCATCAAATGTCGTATGACATTCCACAAAAGACCAAACGACAATTCATATCATACGACACTGCACCCGGATTCATACGAGTTTCGAGGGACCCGACGAAATGTCGTACGACACAAGGGTCCCTCTCATATGACACTTGGGCATGGTTGAAATGACAAAGTAACTTCAAATGAAATGTCGTACAAGTCTGGACTGGGACTCGTACGAGTTTCTACACATACGAAATTCAAAAGCTAAAAACGCGTATGGAAAAATTTAAAAATGCTATAAATCATCAAAAACATGCATTTTCAGGGGGGAACAGAGGTCCACCTACCGGATGTCCATACTGCCGAGGTCTGTCATGTCTCCGGTTGCGCTCAAAACGGTGAGAACTCACAGGT
The DNA here is from genome assembly GCA_027943335.1 of Chamaecyparis obtusa. NCBI lineage: Eukaryota > Viridiplantae > Streptophyta > Pinopsida > Cupressales > Cupressaceae > Chamaecyparis > Chamaecyparis obtusa. The sequence goes on along the minus strand of BSBK01000471.1, from coordinate 1,099,611 downwards.
ACCTTCAGTTCTCGCTAGTCTGCCATTTTTTTTGTTCAAAGGGTTGAAATGAATTGAAAATGACCCTTCCAACCTTTATATAGCTTTTGACCTAATTTTTAAAAGTGCTTCGTCTTCCATGAAAATTGCACCCCTGGCTAATTTCGACATTCTGAATCTATTTTCGGGATCAAAATTGAAATCTGAGATCATTTATTATGTCAAAATCGATATTTTAAAATTTTTGGAACCAGGACGGTCTATTGCTTGCATAATCAACCTTCAATCATCACAAAAATCTAGTATTCAACTTAACTGATTATCTTACATCAAACTATCAAAATTTCAACTTGGTCAACCATGGTCAAACCTAGTCAAACTTGGTCTTTTGGGACCTTCCAACCATGCAGAATGCATTCTCGGACGCGTATAACCACTTTTCAAATCAATTAGCGTGCTTCTGAGCTCTCAACTTCTTATCAATCCTAAGGTTTGGAATCAGGCATTTTGACACTTTTTCGCAATCATCGGTTCATCGCTGCTACAGTGAACATTATCTCTGGTCATTCAGGACCTCCTATCTCAATATCTTTCAATCAACTCCTATCTCAATATCTTTCAATCAGTTTCTATCTTGAGATCGGTTTATCTTTTGAATCAGTTTCATATCTCTATCAAACACAGACTATCTTTGAACCACTGCGCTCGCACGGTAATTCAAAGAGGGGCAAAATGTAATACCCCAAAAATGGGCTATAAGTTCATTAATCTCCTACATCTTCATATCGAATGAAATCGACATCAAAGTCCTAACCTAAGGCACATCTAAACATCATCGAATCATAATTGATTATCTTAAATTCTGCATCGGAGAATATTCCTAGTAATATTCCTAATCATCATAATTATCTTTAATTTTATAATTATTTGGCAATAAATCACATTTATCCTAAAATTTGATTAATTAAATATTTTGCATATTTAATTAATTAGATTTAATATTTGCCACTTAATTGTTTAATTAAATTTAATTCTATCTATTATTAATTGTATTATTTAATTTTGACAATAAATCTAATATCATATGAATAATTGATTAAATTCTTATTTAATTAATTAAAGCATGTTGTCATTATTTAATAATATAATTTTTAATAAAAGTTTGATAAAATAGTTAATTAACCCATAAATTAATTATTTTATTTCAAAAATCAGTTAAGTTGGAAATAAATCACTTTATTATTAAATTAATTCATAAATAAAACATGCACAATCATAAAAGCAGACAACTGTCAATTATCAATTAAAGCTAAACTCTATTTTGAGTTAAAGCTTAGCTTTTGCATGTTTTTGTGACTTAATTATCTGTTATTATCAGATAAGTCAAAAATCAAGCTGAGTTATTTGAGTGATTTATGGCTTTTATCCATGCACCTCCAAAGCCTTGGATTTCTATAAATTAAGGCTTCAGCTTTTCATAATTCATCTCATATTTTTGCACAATCACGCTGGAGAATTGGAGGCTGAGGAATCAACTTGTGAATTCAAAGCTTTGTGAGATCAATTTCAATTGCATAGTTTTTATATCTTAGCATAGAATTTCATAGTTTTCATATCATTGTTAGAATCTTCATTGTTAGATCATTTAGCATCCATAGCATATCAGTTTATCATTCTTATTGCATAGAAAATATCAAAAATATAGATTAATTGCATTCAATTTCATATCCATCTTTTGCATTCAAATCCTTCATTTAGGTGTCGTCTAGGTCACTGATCTCGATTACAATTTGAGAACATCAATCTCGCACCTACTAGAAGGCATTAAATCACTTGGTTAGATTAGATTTCAATTTTGCATGATTTTGATTATCACTAACCTCTAATGTTTTACTGAGTGTTGTGTTTACAGATCAGGTACAATTTTCACACACACAGTATGATCATCAACAAATAAGATAAAGTATCTAGCACCATAGTAACTTTGTACACCCATAGGTCCAAAAAGGTCAGTATGAACCAAATCTAAAATGTTTTCAGAAGTAAAGGATTTGCTCTTGAAACTTGACTTTGTCATTTTTCCTAACTGGCATTCCTTGCACATCACATTCTCAAGTTTCTTCAATCTAGGTAGACCTCTTACCTTTTTCTTCTTACTTATCTCTACCAGATTGTCAAAGTTAACATGACACAGCCTTTTATGCCATAACCAAATATCATCAAGTTGTGCAATCAAACATGTTTCTTCAAATAGGTCAAGATAGAACAAATTACCTCTAGTCTAATCTCCACTTCCAATCAGTTCTCCAACAGCATTAAATATTTTAGCTTGCTTGAGATGAAATTCCACTTAGTAACCAGTTTTGTTAAGCTGAGCAACTCTTAGCAAATTGTAATTAAGACCTTCAACCCAATATGCATTTTCACAAGATATCTTATCAATTAGTTTAATCAAACCTTTTCCTCTAACAGGACATGGTGCATCATTACCAAATTTTACACTTTTAGCTCTATAATGATGTAAAGTCTCAAACTTATTTTTGTCACCAGTCATGTGATGTGAACAGCCACTATCAATAATCCATTTATCATTCTTGTTCACATAGGATATCAATGCATTTTTCTCATCCTCATCAGATTCATCTTTCATTGCCACATAAACTACCTCAATTTCACAATCATCACTATCAGTGGCAGTCTCTTTTTCAGCAATGTAACAAGATTTCTTACCTTTTCCCTTGTAGTCTCTGTTCCATTGGTAGCTTCTATCATCTTTTTTATCTTTGTGTTTTCTTTTCCTTTCATCATCTTTATCCTTCCCGTCAGGACATCTAGTAGCTATATGACCAACTTTGCTACATGCAAAACATATAATAGGGAGTTTACCTTTATACTTTCCTTTTCCCCTTCTCAGTCTTCTAGCCATAAGAGCTTCTAGATCTTCTAGGTCTTCATCAAAAGTGTCACTATCACTTTCATTATCACTTTCACTTTCACTTTCACTGATGCATCTTTCTTTTTCTTTCTTTGGCTTGTTTAGAACTAGCTGTGACTTAAAAGCAGATTCAACACTTCCAATACTTCGAACAGTGAAATTATCATAATTAGAGAGTTCAAAAGCAGTCAGCTTACCGACCAAACTTTTCAAAGTAAGCACATTAGTAGAGTTACATCTAGATTCCTGAATAGCTGAGATCTTAATAGCATATATAAGACGCAAGGTTCTTAATACTTTTCCTATTATAGTTTCATCATCAATAGTCTCATTAGCTCCTCTAATAGAATTCACAACTTCTTTTATTCTGCTACAATATTGTGCAATGTTTTCACCTTCTTGCATTCTCATTTCATCAAACTTACCTCTAAGACTCTCGGTCTTTACTTTCAGCACATTCAAGTCACCACCATAGATCCTTGCAAGAGTGTCCCACGTATCTTTTGCAGTTGTGCAGTCCTTAATGTCCTCAAATTCTGGATAACTTAGGGCAGATGAAATTTCCAGCATTGCCTGATTATGTTCTTTCTTAGCTCTCATTTCTTCGGCAGTCAAAGGTGCAAGAGGTGAGACATAGTTGTTCTCAATGTAGTACTTTGCAGAGTCGCCAATACTGGCTAGATGCAGCTTCATCAAGCTTTTCCATGCAGGGAAATTTTCTTTGTTCAACTTCGGTACCTCCTTCTTATACATCTTGATCATTTGCGTCAAGCCCCTTTAAACTTGATATTTGTCCACACTAATAATAAGCAACTTAGCTCTAATACCAATTGTTAATATGATTTAGAACAACAAAGAGGGGGGGTGAATCATTTGTTCTTAGGTCCTGATGTATAAAATAATCTCATAAACTTATCCTTTAATCAGATCCAAAACCAAAACAAACTCGGTCATCACTGATTCAATAATAGAAACATCTAACAATGCAATCCACTACCTAGTTGTAACTTAACTTGTAAAATATAGCAATGTTCAGATCTAAACATTCACACAAGTATAAACACCAGGTTTTATAGTGGAAACCCAATTTGGGAAAAACCACTTTATAACATGCTACTATTATTTTCACTCTTTTGAAGTGAGCTCAGTAAAAAGAAAACCCTATCAAAGGTTACAATACACACTATCAAATGTGACCCGGTTAAAGGATTTCAATCACCCTATTAAAAGTGAGCCTAGTCATAGGACTTACATACACTCCATTAGAATGCAACCTTGTTTAAAGGATTTAACATATGACTGTTAGGTCAACCTCTGTTAAAAGGATTTTAACTGTTACAATGGTTAGAAAGTAGCAGCAGTATTATCTAAAAATATACAACTCACTTTGCAAATATCAGATCTGATTCCATACACTAATGTTGGTTTACTGACTTTGAAACTTTTCCATTTCCATCTCTAATCTGCTCGAAACTTTTCTTCAAGAAATCACCACCATTCTCCTTCAACCTTTTCTTCTTATTCAGTCAATAAAACTTTCCTCTTCCAGCATTCTCTGTTCATCATGTACATACATATCACAATGTTCAGGTTCCCTTATATTTTCCTCAATTAGGTTAACTCATCTTTTGCTACTCAATCTCATTCGTAGATCTTAGGGTTAGATCAGATTCATTGAATCTACCCGCTTTATGTTCTTTGGCTCCTTTTCTAGAATCATCTCAAATCTCTCAAAGATTTACAATAAAATGTTTTTTAATGCATTAAATGCTTCCAAACAATCAATAAATAAAGTCAACACGTTTTACATAATCCAAGAATTCAACAATGTCATCTCCAAAATAGAATTCTCTTCAAATATAAAATTGTTGATGCTCGGTCAATACTGTGATTGTTCACTCGGTCTTCATGTAGAACACTCGGTCAATACTAAAACTGTCTCCTCGGCTTGCACTATCTTCCTTGGCAATTTACTGGTTTCGGTCGACACTATAATTTTCTCATCATATACTACTCGGTCAACACTAACATTACTCGGCTTAAACATGATTTTTCCATTCTTTGCTCGATTAAGCCTACCAGTTTAGTCTTTAGTCTTACTAAGATAAACAATACATTATCTCATCATAGTGCAACATAGTCAAGTACACTTTGTAGTATCAAGATAACTCAACCTTTCCTTAGGTGCTATTGTTACCAACCTTGCTTAGCCCCCTAAGCAACACTCAAATAGATATAGTACTTTCCTAAGTAGCAACAGTCTTACCAATTAAGGTTGACATCAATGACAATACAACAATTGTTTCAATTCAGTTTCCAACAGGAGGTAACCTTCTTCTCATGCATTTTACTAGAATAAAAGATAATGAAAGCTGGTTCATTTTTAATATTTATGCTCCTAATTCTAAAAGAGAAAGAAAGACCTACTAGAACAAGATCATCTCCACCATTTCCCCTCTTAACTGGTCTAAAGGCCTCATTATGGGGGACTTCAACACTCCACTTAAAGAAGGGGAAAAAAAGGGACGGATAGCACCTAATATTGAAAGCAGACAAGATCTAATGGACTTCATTAATGATTTGGCTTTGCTGGACATGGATCTTCAAGGCACTGATTTTACAAGGTCAAACAGGCAGATCGGAAAGGACTGCATCCAAGTCTGTTTGGACAGGGCCCTGTATTCACTAGACTGGGTGAACCACTACTATCTCAACCTCTCAGCCCTAGTTCAAACAAGCTCACACCACTCTCACATCTCTCTATCCCTAGACTAGATTGACAAGAAAAGGAACTTTCCCTTCAAATTTGAAAAGATGTGGGCCTCCCACCCAAATTTTCTCAATAAAGTCAAAGAGTGGTGGAACATTTATGTTGAGGGCACAACCATGTTCAAAGTGGAAAAAAAACTTAGGAACATCAAATGCAATTTCAAAAATTGGAACAAAGATGAATTTGGCCACATCTTCACCTCTAAAGATAAGACACTCAATGAACTAAGCTACATTCAAGCCAAAATCCAGAAACAGGGCTATGATGAAGACAAACTACAAAAAGAAAAAGCCATCCTATCAGATTACCATAACATTATTGGGCAGGAGGAAACTTTTTGCAAGTAGAGATCGAGGTCCATCTGGCTAAGGGAAGGGGATCAAAATACTCGCTTCTTCCACCTCTCTACTATGAGACACAGAGCTGCAAATAGGATTAGTAGAATCAAGAAGGGAGACCAAGCCCTTGAGGAGGACAAGGATATTGCAGATGAAGCTATCTCTTACTTTTCTCAGCTCCTCTCTAAAGATAAGGGGATATCCGAGAAAGACCGTGCTTATCTCCTAAATAACATCCCGAGAATCATTAGTGGTCATCAAAACAAAGCCTTATGCTCTATTCCAGACATGACAGAAGTCAAGAAAGCTCTGGACTCTCTTCCTGGGGATAAATCCCCCAGCTCGGACAGCTTCCCTATGTTCTTTTTTCACCTTTATTGGGATGTGGTGAAAGACGATGTGGTTCAAGTTGTGCAAGAATTTTTTGGCTCGAAGAACCTTCTGAAAGAACTCAATGCTACCTTCCTGGTGCTGATTCTCAAGACCTCTAGTGCAGACTCTTTTGAGAAATTTAGATCCATAAGCCTTTGCAATTCCTTCCTTAAGATCATTTCCAAGGTTATCACCTTTAGGATTCTCAGAGTCCTCCCTTCCTTGATCTTGCAGCAGCAATCTGGCTTTGTGCATGGTAGAAAGATTCTGGACTCCATAATGATGGTGCATGAAGTTATTCATTCATTAGAAGAAGGAAAAAGGGAAGGCTTTCTTCTCAAGCTTGACCTTTCCAAGGCCTACGACCGGATTGACTAGCAGTTTCTTCTTAGAGTTCTTGAAGCTTTTGGTTTTAGCTCCCATTCTTGCAAGCTTCTTTATCAAATCATCTCGATCCCCTCCTTGGTAGTCATGATTAATGGTTCCCCATCTACCTTCTTCAAACCCTCCAGGGGCCTAAGATAAGGGTACCCTCTCTCCCCTATTATTTTCATCATTCTTGTTGAGTTCCTGGGGAGACTCATCTCGGCTTCTAAAATGATCAGGGACCTGAAAGGCATCAACCCCTCTTCTGGTATCATTGTTTTTACACACCAAAAATTCATGGATGACACCATTCTTGGGGGTGAGGCTTCGGTGGGAGAAGCTAGAGTGGTGAAGGATCTTCTTTACAATTATATCAGGGCTACTGGCCAATCTATCAACTGGAATAAAAGTGCTTTATTCTTTTTTAACACACCAAAAGCTAGACAGAGGAAAATTACTCATATTCTAGGATGTGGCATTGACACCTTACCATCTACCTACTTGGGTCTGCCCTTAGGTGTCAAACCCCTGGAAGCCTTCTGGAACAAACTGATAGATAGTTTTAATAGGAAGCTTATTGGTTGGAAAGGGGTGATTCTTAGCCAGGCTGGTAAGATCCAATTGGTCAAGTCTACATTATAGAATCTCCCTACCTATGCCCTCAGCCTATTCCCTATCCCGGCTAAAGTTGTGGAAGCCATGGAAAGAATCCAGAGAAGATTCCTTTGGTCTAGAGCAGAGGATCACAAGTGCATTCCCCTAATTTCTTGGGAGAAAGTGTGTCATCCTAAAATTGCTAGTGGCCTTGGCATAAGGAAGTTAAGACCTTTCAACAAAGCCCTTCAAGCCAAACAGATCTGGAGAATATTAAATAGTAAAGGTGAGTGGAGGGATACCTTTGAAGAAAAATACCTCTCGCATATCTCACTCAACAAATTTTTTGATGAGACGGATTCCCCAAAAGGTTCTTTCATATGGAATGGTCTCCTCATTGCCAAGGAGCTGGCTAAATCCAGGGCTAAGTGGAAAATAGGTAATGGTCACTCTGTCAATTTTTGGAATGACAATTGGCTTCAGATGGGTAGCTTGAGAGACTTTGAGTCTCTATACACCTGGAGACATGTCTGCACTCAAACCTACGGGACTTGGGTTTGCAATTATAGAAGGGATGACAATTGGGTGGATCTCACTCAGATCTCTCAGGACCTGTCTCCTATGATGACCGCTCTCAATGTGGTTACTCTCTCACCCAATCAGGATAAGATTATCTGGGAGGATTCTTTAGATGGGACCTACACCATGGCTTCTGCCTATTCTTCGCAAACCACCCAAATCCATGATTTGAAGCTATAGTGGGCCAAAGCTTGGACTCCTGGCCTCACAACCAAAATCAATGTTTTCTTCTGACTTCTACTCCAGAACCATATCGTCACTATGGATAATCTCATCAAGCCTGGGTTCCAGTTTACAAATAGATGCGTTCTCTGCAAATGTCAAGAGGAATCAGTGGATCACCTTTTCATTCACTGCTCCTTTGTAATTCAAATCTGGCAACTCCTTTTCTCTGTCCTAAATCTTTCCTAGTGTTTTCCCCTATCTTTCAGCGATCTCTTCTCCCAATGGGCTTTCAAAAGGTTTAATCAGGATTTCTAATTATTCTATACCTAGATTCTTCCTTATTTTTGTTGGGGAATCTAGAAGGAGAGTAATAATCACATCTTTTGTGATTGCTCCTCTCCTCCCAAAATTATCTTTGAAAAAATCTTTCATGTTGTAAAGGATATTTTTTCTATTGTGGAAGATCTAACCTTCTTGCAGGAAAGTCTCAGGCTGCTAGTCAGGATAAAAGACAAAACTGTGTGTGGACTAGTCCTCCAATTGGTTGGACTAAAGCCAACTTTGACGGTGCTGCTAAAGGGAACCCTGGTCAAGTTGGAAGAGGAGGAATCATCAGGAACAACTTTGGTATTGGCATAGCGATTGTTAGTCTCCCCTTGGGTGCTCAGATGAATCACTATGCTGAAGCCTGGGTGGCTCTTCAAGTCACTAAACTTAATAAAGATCAGGGGGTCAAGTGGCTCTGGATGGAAGGAGACTCAATGAACATCATCAACTGCCTCAATCTCTTTTACCCTCCCTCTTGGACTATAGCCAATATAATTGTTGAAACTCGAGCCATTCTTAATTCTTTTGAAAAGGTGTTCATATCCCATGCATATAGGGAAGCCAATGGGGTGGCTGACTGGTTTTCCAACTTGGTCGTCACTAAGGAAGCTAAGTTGATTTGACAAAATGGAGATGACTTTCCCATAGATGTGAAGAGTATCCTAGAAAAGGAAAAACTCCAATGCACAAAGGGTGAAATTTTACAACCTCAATGATTTTCTTCGAGGTCGGTTGCTGCTACCAGTTCTGTCACTTCAGTCACTCTTGAAATAGTCTTGTCATTAGCTCAACTTATGGGCTATTTGGTCTTGCTTTTCCTTTCATGGCTCGTGGTCTCAGCTATTTCTAGCCTTGATTGCTCTGCTTTGTTGTGGCTTTCTGGCCCTGGCCTTTTTGTGGTCTGCTTCTTGTTAGTTATGTTCTTGTTTCTCTCTTCTGTTTTAGACCTATGGGTTTCAGGCACCCTGTAAAACCTGTTTTACTTAATCAAAAACAAAAACTTTGGCAGTAAAGGACCCTTTTAAACATTAAGAACATTAGTTTTTAATAATCTATCATTGTTATTATTTGCTTCTTCTGGTTTAGATTATGTATAATTTTTTGCATTAAACATGTCAAAATCACTCCAATTGAAACTTGCATTAGAAAGCTCCATATGTCAAAAAGTGTTAGCTAATAGACAAGAAAACATAAAGGAAAATATGTTTAGATAAATAAAAGAAATTCCAAAGGGTGTAACTATGTGTGTATATACTGTATCTTGTAAAACCAATCACAACACTTCACTAATCCATTAGATCAATTGGTTAGTATAAGAAAATATTCAAATAAACTCAATAAACCAATTAAGAATGGTTTAGTGCTTCCTAGTTACAATGAGTATGATTTATCTATAGTTTTGCTCTCAAAATTGGCAATAGATTAGTGACAAGCCACTATGAGATGGAAGATTTTTGAAATTGCTCCTAAAATGAATGTAAATTAAGATGATCAACATGATTATTCTATGAGCTTGAAAGCAATTAGCCAATATGCAACCTACAATGGATCAAATTATGAGTCTGCGTGATCAAGTAAGCTATACAATGCAATGAAATTTGATTTGAGATGCCCAGTTAACACTAAATTCTCTCAAAATGCAATGAACAAACTCTAGAGACAATTTGGCATTATCTCCTTACAAATGATCTAGATGTAGAAAATGAGCTTGGTTGATGTTCTTTTATAGATTTTCCTTGGAGGTAAATTTGAATTCAATGGTTAGGATTGATCTACCATGAATGGTGAAGATTGAACCTTGAGTGATCCATGTGAATATGATCTCATTGGCTTGAGCCAAGTCATTTTTCCTTTTTTGGTTGAGTAGATCATATGAAAATTAATTAATTCGCTTAATTAGTATTCCTAGCCATGGTTTTTTTTTTATCTTGATTTAATTAAATGTCTTGGATTAATTAATGAATTAATGCTCTTTGTTTATTGATCATTGATGCTTTGATGTTTGATAATTGATTGTTGCTATTGAATAAATCATGTAAGTAAATTGATTAAATTCAAATTCACTCACACAATAATGTTTAAGATCAATTTGATTTGATAACCTTTGATTAAGGTTTTAACCTCTTTTGTTTAGGATTTTGATCCATGAATTGATTCTTTTATCATCGGATTAAGATTTAAGGAAATTGATTAAGATTTAGGCCTTTTGATTTAGCTAGACCAATTTTAGGTGATTACAGTAACATGTGCATACCTCTATCTAATCACTCTTACAAAATCCAAATGACAACATGTAATGTAACGAGAATTTGGAATCTTGATAAGATAAATCAATCCCTTACATGTAGATCGATGCCCAAACCAAGTGATATAATATCTATTTAAATCCTAAAGGAAATAACCATAGGATGATTTATTATTTTAAGAAGAAACTATCCTATTCCCATTACTTGTGATAAATAGATTCTGCCCCAAATTTGTTATTTTATCATTTATAGCATTGTCCAAATGATAAAAACTTTATTATACTACAGGTATGTGAAATTAATAATGACCAACAAGAAAACAAAAATTTGAATTTGACATACTAATAGAGGATTTCATGTACATTTTGTAGCCTAGATTAATGTAAGAAGATCTAACTTTTCTACACACACACACATTTGGCCTTTAAAAGCATAGGTAGCTAATTAACGTTTGTAACATTCCATATAATTTACTAGAGGAATACAACCAAACCCTAGGTAGGAATTGTGAACACTACAAGTTGTTCATCTAGATTATGGAACCCAACACCATGCTTCACCCCAAAAGGGTTGGATTAGAGGTGCATGGAACATGCAAGACTCAGGACACATGATTTGATTCTATTCTAGTAGAAGATGACAATTTGACAGTGAAATAGGATTGGAAAAAGAAATAAGGAAACACACCAAGGTAAGGGCACAAAAGGGAGTGTGAAATTGTAAGGGGCTAAAATTTAAGTGAAGATGTGTATTCGCATAAGGTCTCTCATTGTTATTAAAAATCTAGATTAATATTCTTCTATGATGAGAAGATTAGCTAAAATATACATATCTAATACATTAAAATAATTTGTGATTATTTGGCACACTTCCTCAGTCAATTCCCTATTTGGTTCCTTTAAACCCTTCTATAGCTTGATGTAATTTGGAAGTGCATGTTTCAACTGGGATGCTCCATGATAAGCAAATAAATGTGAACTTCAAAAACTATAAATTCTTATAAGGTTTATACTCTGTGATTTGTTGCATGTAGAGGTTTTAGGAAGTGGATCACCAAGTTCAGCAAAGTGTAATATAGGAAGCAATAAGGGTTTCAAAACTATAAAAGTGTGTCAAGAATGACTATATATAGGTTAAAGAGTTTCTAGAGAAACAATGGAAGAAATTATTAGATAGAACATTAATGAGAAGAAGAAAAATAGAGGATAATTGACTAACCATTTTAATAGTTAAGAGATTAAAAAATAATAATTAAATGAATGATGTCGTTAGGAAAATGTATAAAAAGTGAAACAAAATGGGTTTTGCTCATTATAAGGCATCAACACTAGATTTGGCATTCCTTCAAATGATGTAAATGTCAAGGACTCTCCTCATCATGGTAGAAACTAGTCTCTACCATGGTTGTGTTAGCATCGTCAATTTTTTTTTTTAAAAGTCAAGGAAATGCTTAAGTTGAGTAGAAGGTGTATTTTCACAACTTGGGGAAGATAATAGGTTGAAGGAAGTATATAGGTTTTAAAACATATTATAATAACAGACACTTAGTTAAATGTGAAACAAAGAATAAATTTCAAAGTCGACAATGTTTTACTTTACACTATCTGTTTCTTCTTTATACTTGTTAAATGTGAAACAAAGAAGAAATTTCAAAGTCGACAATGTTTTACTTTACACTATCTTTTTCTTGTTTATACTTGTCTTTTATGATTCTGTTGCTTCAAGTTCATGGATATGTTGAAGTTGTATATTCATTCATGTATGAGCACTATATATTCTAATGAAGGTTGTAATAGTTGAAACTTTGAAATTTCTCAAGGATAAATTTTGTTCCACATTAAAATAGTTTTTAATAATGAATCTTGTACATTAAGTTTTCAAAATTAACAGAATTAAACGAAAAGTTTGTGTAAAAAATTGATGTTTACTTTATTTTCATTAGAGTGTAGATCATTTTTCATCATCATAATTAGTCACAAATTATGATTCAAAATATAATAAAATAAAACTTTTTATTTAAACTATTCCTTATATTGCTTATATATAGTCTACTATAGATATTATTTTAAACCTAAATTTAATAATAGACCCCACGTACAAGTAATATTTCATTAGTATTATATATTCATAATTCTTTTCTAATGCTAAGACGTCATGAGTATGCCTTCTTCTCCCTTGCGAAGCTTCCAAACAATAGTTGATTTTGGTTCCCAGTGGACATTAACAACTTTCAAATTAAGATTGACGGAATTTTAGCTAATTTTGAGTTGAACCCACGGAATTTTAGGTAATTTTGGCAGCGAAGAGCCCTTTTATACGTCCCAAAATCACCCGTCAGGGAACCTACATTAGAAAGCAATGTTAGCTAGATAGAAGAGAAACACATCAAGGAAAATACATTTGGTCAAATTAAAAGAAATTGCAGGGGTGTACCTGCGGAATCCAAACGGCACGTAATTTGGAATCCTTTAAAGAAAAAACAATCCCGTACTTGCAGGCTGATGCCCAAACCAGCGATTATATATTTCCCGGGGTATAAAATTTCAGTCCAAGCAGAAACAAGCGCACGGTGATTTCTTACTTTAAGAAGATTTTATCCATTTCCTGTTACTTGTGACGGACAGATTCTTACCCAAATTTGATATGATCTGGCATTAGTTATTTTATCGTTTGCAGTATTCGTACAGATGATAAACATTTTACTATAAGATTTCAAGGAATTAATGATGACCGCCAGGGAATCAAAACTGGAATTTGAGTACTGACGGAGAATTTCATGTAAATTTTACAATCTAGATCAATGGCTTCTAACTTCTATTGGCATTAATATTTAAATATACTCTCTGCGGGACTTTAATAACATTTGTAGCTAGTTAAAGCTTGTATCAGTCAATGTAATTTCGTGGAGCAACATGACCAAACCCTAGATAAAAAAAATTGAGAACACGGAGAGCTGTTCTGGAACTGTATGCTGCTGCTTAGCTCTGGACCGGCCCAAACGTGAGAAAAAATGTATGTAGAAAAAGCGGAGGAACGAGCAAGGGTTTAAGAGAAAGCGAGGTTTTCCGCTCTGGTCACATGGCGAAGCCTGCTAGGCTTGGGGCAAAAAGACGTTCTCCTTCGCAATTGATGAGAGGAAGGGCGGATGAGCGCAGAGAGAGCTTTCTTCATCCATTCTCCTCCTTCCACACTGCTGATTCTCACCAGCGAGTTCTTCATGGCCGATCTGCGCATATGCAGCTGAGAATTGGTAGAAGCGGACAAAGGGGAGCAATTTCTATGGAGCTTGCAACGGAAGGAACCAGGATGATTGCTAGGCGAGCAGAGACACATCTTCCTCGCTGAACCAGATGGAACGGCCGCTCTCTGCCCGGCCTTTGGCGAAACCACACGAACAAGGGAACGGGCGTGAAGAGTTCTCTTTGGCGAAGAGGATCTGACCAAATCAAACATCACAGGTGAGGAACGGCCACGTCTGGGGGACAAGTTGAAATAAGAGGAGGAAGAGTAAAAATGGCGGGTCGGGGATTGGGAGCGCTGAAGGTTTAAGCTGGCGAGAGGCAGAACAGGTGCGCTAGATCTAGACTTTGCAGAAGCCATTGATTTTTAGCTTTGGTGTCAAACCGAGGAGAGGTGAGTGGCTAAATATATATCCCGTGTTCGTCTTAGCCGGCGAGACCAATTCCATTCTTCATTGGCATACCACTTGACTTCCTGGTTTGACGGAGAAATCGAGAGACCCAGTTATTGATTGATTAGAGTAGAATTCTACAATCTATACTAATACTTAGGTTACCGGCACTTTGGGTGGCTCCACACGTTATCCCCAAGGGACAACAGAGTATCGGTTTCGTGATCACGATAGATATTATCCCTTCCTTCCGGGCACACTTTGTTGTTATCTGAAGATGAATCAGAATAGTATACTACATTCATATGGGGAAAAAGATAATAACTAGTACCTTCATTGTTGTTACGATATAAGCAATGTTGTTGACGATTGAAAAATGACACTACTATTTGTTTAGGGTTCAATACACAATCAGATTCATTTAACAAATCAATATGAGCTATGAATCATAATTTGAATCTTTTCAAGGCACAATCTCGGTCTTAGGCTTCGGGAAGAGTTGATTTTTAATAGATTTATTCAATATCATTTAGAACTAAGGTGCATTAAATAATATTTATATTATTGATATAGATACATGTAAATAGAATAGTAAAATATAATGTCTTCTATACACAATCAGATTCATTTAACAAGTCAATATGAACTATGAGTCATGATCTGAATCTTTTCTATTAAGAGTTAAAAACATAAGGCTCTTTATTATGTTAAAAGTGTCTCATGTTATGATTTCAGTCTCATCTTTTTAAGTGTAGGAGTCTTACAAACATGATTTCTAGTAGGCTCATTCAAAACCATTCAGAACCAAGGTCCATTGACTAAGACATGATTACTAAGGATTGTATTATTGATATAGATATATGTAAATGGAATAGTAGAATATAATATATTTTTAAATAAAATAATATTTCTTAGGATTTGTAATTTATGGGTATGAAAGCTTAGAAGGAAAAGTCCATCGGTTATAGATTTACACGATCTTTAATTATTTTGTGAAAGTGTCCAATATTAGTATTTTACTATTAATAATATGTGAAACATCGTTTCAAGAATGGGTGGAAAAAAGAATATGTAGACTTTAGGGCACTTCATCAACAATTATGGAGACTCATTTTCCCTATAAAGTAAAGAGAAGCTGAAAGATATTTTGCTTGAATCAAAGATTGAAGAAGATGTATATGGCATAAAAGAGGATAAGAGGATGTTTTATTACTACCAAATCCATATATTTAAAAAAAAAATCTGTAAATGATATCAAAAGATGTCATTGCGAACAAAATATTTAACATATATAAATTTGAATGAGATCTGGATGTGGAAAGTTTGTATGTGTTCTCAGGGCTTTCGATTAGCTTGGAACTCAATGCATGAACTAGGGGTAGCAGATAGTTTTACTTGAAAATAAGGTCTATCATTATATTTACTAATAAAAATAAGGCGACATCACTGCGAAGTTCCTACCAAATGTTTTCAAAATAATTTTGTTCTTTGATTTGTAGACAAATTGAGAGTAGCACTGGTCAAGATGAATCAACATCATGTATGTTGTTTCTATGTCACTAGTTGTTTTAAAACTAGAGGGGTCACTACAATAGGCTATTGAACAAGAAGGTATAACATATGAGGTTATACCATTGGCCTCTCTGCTACTATGACTTTTACTTCAATGTTGGAAATGGGCCCATGTCTTAATCTTTTATGAGCATTAGTGAACCAATTGGTTCTGTAACGCCCCGCCAGGGAACCCAACAGAGATTAACATAAAACATGTTACTAAGTTTGGTGAATATTTTTTTTTTTAAGTTAACATACAAGGTAAACATCAGTGCGGAAGCAATAACCATTACCTCACATTAAACCAACAACCATTACAGATTACAAAACTCGAGGGTCCCATGACGTAGAATTACTTAAGAACATAACACAACTAAAATACACATCAACAAAAGATTCCATAACATAAGATTACAATTACATCATACATCATAAAATACAATTCTCATGGACATCCATGATACCTAAATAAACTCACATCCATTGCACATGTCACAGGGTATGTGGTAATCACTCTAACAATAATAATACAAAGTCCAAATTAGATATCACATGCAATACACTAATACAAGATTACAAATTAACAAGATAAGAATAGAAACCACCAAAGAAGAATCACAAGGAATCCAACTGCAGAAGCACCATCAAGCACCGACACCAGGACGTTGAATCTCAAATGGTAAAGAATCACTACCACCTGTCCATGTAGAACCACAAAGGTCTACCCCACCGTGCTGAGGAGATAACAACAAACCCCAATCGGATAACCAATACCAAAGCAAGGATATAACCACTAAGTAAAAGGATCCCAAAAGCACTCTAACTCAAGGTATACAAAAGATAATGATAGGTAAGACTCACTAATCCAAAGGCATTCAATACATGAAGAATAACTATGGGGGGGACTTAGGATACATACTATGGGAGTGTCATCACATGGACAACTACTTGATTTACCCTGGACTGGTCTCTCTAGACCCCGAACCCTCAAGCGTCTATCAGGTTGAGTTACCCTGGACTGGCCACTCTAGACCCCAAACCCTCAACATGATCCATGCGGAACCAGAATATCAATCTTGTATTTAATGTTATTCCCCAAGTTTTATTATTAGGTTATCGCTTATTAATCAACTTACGATAGGTTACCCTGGTACTGGCCCCTTTTGATCCATGTAGTACCCCTCGCATCTTACTTTTGCTGATACTATGTTTAGTTTGACACCGTTTTATCTTGGTTGATTAGATCAGACATATATCACATGTTATATTTATATTTTGGTGTGTGATTAAACAATTATAGTTTGGATGTTAATTGTCATGTTTGAACCTGAAACAAAACTTTACGTGAAGGCTAAATCTAGTAATGATGGATTTTATATGATGTTTCAAATGCATGTATAAATTGAAGTAATTAGATGATGATTATATTTGGTACTTACCCCATACCCGCATGTGTATGGTATCATGTTTGTTATCATATATGTTTTCTTTTCTGTTGACATGCATGTATGGTAGAGGAGGAGGCGTAGTTACTTGCATTTAGTCAGGTCCACACGTCCTAGCCATCCCTACCAGTGTATGATAGTATGTTATATATGCACATGTACATGCAATGGTTCTTATGCAGGTTGCAGGTACCGGGATCGACTTCCCTGGCTTGACAGGATGAGCATGCCCTTATGATGTCTCAATGGCGGAGAAGGGGAGTTAGCACTCAGGCCAATTCCCTAACCTAACCTAATCATCCTATAGGAATGGATGGAATCTCACTTGACTTACCTGAATCGAATTCGTTCTGGTAGAACGAATCCGATATATGTTTTCCCGGTTGAGCATGATATTGTCTTAGGTGTTGTTCCATGTCAGTGTCGCATTTTGACCCTGTGGATCTCATGTCTGATCTCTGATAGTTATTGAAATTATGTTGACACATTGGTAAATATTATGTTATTAGTATGTTATGACATAATCAGATACATATGCTTACACTATGTCCCTTATGGTTATACTATTATTAATTGTATATACGTTAATTGTATATATATGATTATATATATACACAGCTTACTATATAATATTGAGATATTGAGTGATATAACTTAAACCAAATGATAAATTGAAAATAAAAAAAAAGGAAATGAAATTCAAGAAGAAGAAATAAAAAGAAAAAGAAATTCTACAATTTTAAATTGTCTCATTTTAGGTAGTTGACTTGAATAGTAGGGGGAAAATAATAAAATATTTCTTCCCTACTTTCCAAGCCAATTTAGAGGCAAAAAGAGAGAGACTTGTTACCACTTTTTTTTATGCAATTTTTGGAGAAGGAGAAGAGAGGAAGAAGAGGAGGATTGAGTTGTGGAGCACATTGGGATCACAGTTGAGAGGCTGGCTTCATCAACCTGCTTTGAGAATCAGGTAGGTTTCAAATTTCCCTTAGTATGTTTCCATGTTAGTTTTAAAATTTCCATTAATGAGAGAGCATATTTACCTTCTCTAAATGTGGAGTGAGAAAACAAATTAATCAGAATTTTAGTTTACATTTGTGAGATTACATTGTTTCAACTTATAAACCCTTTCAATTCAACCATAGATGAAACCAAATTGAAAAGCAAGAGAGCTTGATGCTTCATAATCTCAATGGAAATCATTGTATTTAGATCCATTTACTTGCCATTTATTCATTTAATTGATTATATATATATATATATATATATATATATATATATATATATATATATATATATATATATATATATATATATATATATATATATATATATATATATATATATATATCATTCTGAAATTAAGAATCTAATATATTGTTTTAGAAAACAATTTGGAGGCAAAACACCATTTGCTTGGATAACAAAATCAACTAAAATCCTTAAGAAAAGAAGAAAGCACAAAAAAAAAACTAAGTATTGAAACCAAAAAAATACACTTCCAGCTTGCTGGAAAATGTATGAGGAAAACCAATTCCTTTCAAAAAAAAACACAGTCAGTATTTTAATATTATTCCTACCAACTAGTATTTTATAATATGATTAAATGCATATTCAACTCTAAAATGAATAATGCATATTCAAACTTTAAATTAAATAAGTTGTATATTCAATTCAATGCAACTCTCATTCAAACTTGGCGTGGGACCCACTTCAAATTTGGAGGACAAACCCTTTTTGAAAATAGATAAATGTATATGTAATTAAATCTGCTTTGGGGGCTAAGCCCACTCCCCAACGCCACATGTCAATCTCCTACTTCTTCCCACACCTAACATGTACTTGACATGTCTCCTCACCCTTTCCTCCAATGGCTTTAGGCATAATTTTTTTAATTGTTTTGGTCCATTCCCCAAATATGGCACCCATCCCACTTGACTATGCATTAAATACTTGTCTTTTACTTGCCTTGGGCTCCTAACCCAATGCTGGCGCCCCATCCTTGTTTGCTTATGCATTAAACATGTTTCTTTGATTGCTTGGACACATTCCCCAAGTCTGGCGCCCCTTCCATCCACTTGGCTTTACCTTGGTCTTTGAACAAGTACTCCCCACTCATTAATATTTGTACAGCCCCACATGAAAAGTGGCATGGGTTTTTCTTTAGCCCATGCTTATAAATTTATTGCATATTCAAACCTCCTTGACAATGAGCGCCCACCTTGGGGTTAGCACCCATTTGCATGATTTTAAATTGTTTTATCCCTTAAGATGATGAGGTGGCTAGTAGACTAGTACCTAGGGGTTGGTTAGTATAGGTTTTGTTTAGAATTGGATAAGATAGGATTTGATTATCAATAAGGATTGTTTCTTTTTAATTTTATATATATATATATATAGCAATATAATTTGGAATTGTTATTTTAATTGAATTGGGATAATAGTTCTATCATAAGAATGTTTTTTTTAATTAATTAATTTTATTAGTTAACTTATTATTGTTTTGGTATTTAATTTAACTTGGGTAATTGAATGGCATCAACCAGGGTTATAGCGTTATAACTAGTAAACTTATTGTTTTACCCTTTTAATTTTTACTTTATGAATGCGTATTTGATATTGGTAGCATTTCATCTGTTCTTTAGTTGATTAAACGATCACTTTAGTTAAGCTATAATAGGCATTAGTGAATGATAACAATATGGTCAGTATATTATAGACGTGGATATTCTGATTGATATGATTAACTAGTGTGAGAAAATTACTTGTTGATATGATCATTATGTCTTGGTTTCTTTGCGGGATATCAATTTCTTGGTTACGATGTTCTCTTCTATGTTTATCATAGGTGCTAGTTAAATGCTCTGTGGATATAGTTGATTTACATACGGGATTAGATAACCGATTAGGGGGTAAAATCCAGAGGTCGGGTACTTGTTGTGGTTATCAGTTATCTATTTGATGATTGTATTTATGATGCTATGTGGATGCTATCTTCATTTGCTTGTTTTGGATTAGGGTCAATGTGAGACCTTGATGGGTGGTCAAATCGATCCCTGTTAGTATCTTCCTCCTGGTGGATTAAAATGTGAATTAGTGGCCAAGTGGTTTTATGCCTTGAATGGGATTATGATTGGTCCTTGTTTATCTGTTTACTTGGAATTATTATGATAAATGTGGCCACGAACCAGGATGGGTGTTGTTGTGAAACTAGGGTAGGTTATCTAGATGTGATGTAGGGGGTGGCTTGCAATGGATCGCCGAGGCCCACAAGTGGCTGACGGATCATCCATTGTCAAGTTTCTTAATTCCAGTGATAACATTATAAAAATTGATCTAGTTAGGAGAACATTAAAAAGATAATTTAAGATACCTCGCCCATGCCTTGAGTGCTAGTTAAGACTAAGGATGGATGCAGGAAGATGCTAGATGCATCATCGATATACTTGTCTTCATGAGAGATATCGATGCCACATATTATCACTTGAGTGCCGTCGGTTCAGTGAGGAACCTTCAGGACTAAACTCAAGGGTGGATCTATGTGATGACACCTTCCTACTCACACCGTAGATATCCTACATAGGTCAGTGCCTCTGGTAACCTGTATACCCTCTTGTTCTAGAGATATCTTCCTAGGTGATACTTGTGGATTGGTCCTTAGTGTGTGTGTGGGCCTGGTGATTATCTCCCTAGCATGGTGGGGTGGACCTCTGGGTTCCACATGGTCGGGAGGTAGTGTACTCCTCCATTGAGACTCTTGCGGATTATCCTTTTCACCTGATTGAACACTTGGATCAATCTATCACATTTGTTGCAGATTTATGTACCCAGTTGTAGAAATTATCTTGTACTTGTAAGAGGTTTCATTTGATTAGTAATGATCCCTACGTGGATCCATGATGTATTTTGATACTTGTAATTGTATTAAATATCACCCCATACCCTACGACATGTGTAGCGGATGTAGGTGATCATGTGTTGTAATGTAATATTGATTTAAGTGATTTATTTAATTCTACTATGTACTTAAAAGTTCTTTAACATTCGATCATGTTAGCGTAGTGTTAGTTAGACAACGTAATTCTACGTCAGGGACCCTTGGGAATAAAACATATGAAGTGTTCATTTAAACTGATGTTTGTAAAACAATGTGATGCTTTATTCAATGTGCTTGTTAACATTAGTAAACAAAAAAAAATGTTGCATAACTTAGTATAATTTTAGTGTAATTCTCTTGGGTCTCCTGGCGGGGTGTTACATCCTTGGACCCCTATTGTAAGCCACTCCCCTAAGATGCACATATTTAACCTCTCCTAGACTCACAAATCTCACAAAGATCAAACAAGTATACATCCAGGTAATCTCAGATCCAATTTCACACACAAGAACTAGAAATGATAACAAAGATACCTATTATACACTGAATTTGCACCCTTAGTTCAAGCTCTTGTAGTCTTCATAACTCAGTATAACATGGGAATCATCTCAAGGTTGTGGGACCTTTTGCTAACTGAGATGAGACCTCCAGATTCTAGGCTGATTCCTCTTGGATAATCACCCTGATTTGCTCTTAACAGGAAAGTAAACTTTTGAGGGAAAGGGATAGAAGGAGTGCATAAAAGAGAAATGACCGAAAGCAAATCTACCTACTAGGTGATGCACCGAACTTGGGTTTGGATCTCAGTACAGAGGGATGAAACCAATGAAAGAATCAGGTCTAATAAGTCACCACTCACTGGATAGCTTTGCATAAGTATTTCATAGGAAGGCTTGAACAGAAAACTCAACCTATGACCTGCAAACAAACATCCTCCTCTGCAACTAGGTGTAGGAATGAGACAAGACTGCTAGGGGCTGTAGTATACCCACAAAACATCTAAATCAGATCAGACACAGTAACACACAAAATTACAGAAAATGAGAGGGACCAGGAACCCCAATTTCCATTGAAAACATGCATAAACTTCAATCCAATAAGAAACAAGCCAAACAAGGAAGGCATGAGGACAAGAAAAATGTCACAGAATGCTTTGCAATATTTGTATTATCAATGAGAACTTACAAGATGTGGAAAAACAAAGAGCAAGAAGAAATGCTACAGATGATTTTCCCAAAAAAGTGACTTTCATTTTACAAAATGTGAATTTTGAGCACTACAGGCTCCAAAAAACAATATATACATCACTCAACTGCACGCAGGCAGGAGTCTCAAAAACTAATCGGGGTTACTAGATTTACAATTTAATAATCCAACCCTAAAGCCATCACTTCTGATCATAAATGCTTTCTCTGGAAAAAATCACAACGGATCAGATACTTCTCCTCTTGCGTGCCCATCTCTAAATTGATCATGCCTGCAGACAAAAGACCAAGATTCAACAACCTCCCTACAAGCCCATACTGCCATGAATGTTCAAATCCAATCCCATCCTGGAAAGGACTCAAAACAGCGCCCAAAAGATCTGCAAAATCTTAACTGCGACCACCTCTAGAAAACATCAATTTTTACCTGCCCGCACTTGCAAGCATTCTCCTCAAAAGAAAGCCCATAAAAAACAAGCCGCTCTGCTTTTAAAATGAACCTGGTCGCATGATCGCATGAACTAAAAAAGGTTCATGCGATCACGAGACACCCTTTGAAAACCTGCCTCCGCTTTGACAAAGCAATGGTCACATGATCGCATGAGGCCGAAAGGCTTCATGCAATCATGCGACAACCTTTGAAAACCCACCTCCGCCTTGCCACAGCAATGGTCTGGGCCCCCGCAAAATCCACCACCTGCCAAACCTTGCCACGTGGCCCAACTGGAGCCGACCACACGGCCTTGAAAAGTCAGCGGTCGCATGATCGCATGAGCTGAAAGGCCTTCATGTGATCATGCGACAAACCTTTGAACACTGTCGCTCTTGCCATGTGGATGCTCGGGACCTGAAAAATTGCGCTGCAAAACCTAACCTTGGTTTACCTCGGGTTTCAAACTCCCCTTGTTGCCAAGTCGCGTGAACTTTCTTAACCTCGGGCACCTATTCAGCGGCTACGTGAAATCTGTTGATCTTTGCTTCATCCGATGATATTCGCTGAGTCTCAAAAAATTTTTGGCATATTCCCTTCCGTCGGGAGATTACCTGACTAAGGGAAGTCGTTGAATCGCTAGATAGAAGGAATATTCTTCTTTTTATTGTGAGATCACCCAAGCAAACATAGAATCGGGCCCACCTCTAACTGCACAACCGTGCAAAGCTTGCCAAACTTGAGCCCAAAATTGCCACGTGTCACTCCCCCATTCAGTCCGACCGCCACATCAGCAAACACCTCAGCACCCCGGCACGGACCCACAGCAACACCGCCCACAAGCAGGCTAACCGCTGACGGTTTGTCGTATAGTCGCATGGGCTCAGAAGAGCACATGCGATCATGCGACTAACCGCATGATGCTAGCCACCGACCGCAAACCACCACCACTGAAACCGGACACGGTTTGTCGCATGGTCGCATGGGCTTGGAAGAGCCCATGCGATCATGCGACCAACCGTAAAATGTTAGCCCTGACCGTTGGACGAACCCTGCAGACCGCCTGTTGCATGGTCGCATGCGGTCAAGGGGCCGCATACGATCATGCGACCAACCGCATGATGCTTCCACCACAACCAGAGGTGGTTAGCTGATGACTGTTGGCCGCTTATCTTGACTATCGATCCCTGACACCGCATCAACGGTTGTCACGTGATCTAATGGGATTGGAAGATCCCATGCGATCATGCGATAGCCGTCGAATCTTCTGCACTGGCATGACCTTAGGCACTGGGACCCACCTGATCGAAGTTGCACACTTAGGGTCAAAACACAGAGGATGCCAAAAACATAGAGGGTTTTTGAGCAAAGGCTGAAAACACACCGAATCTTCGAACCAAAAGGCAGAAACTTCCCGAGCATGCAGAGAGGAGGTCGAAAACACACTGGGTTTTCGACACTTGAGCATTTCACTTGGAAAATAGGGTTGTGGACGAAAAATGAAAGACATGGAATTTTTTGGGCAACAATACCATAAAAAGAAAACAAAGCAACATGAGCCCATATGATCACATCAGGTGATGATCGGAATATACACACACATCAAAACATAATGTTGAAACCATGTACAACTGACACATACCTGGCCTTTGTTTTCCCCCTAGGTCATCTAGTGCCCGATAACACATTAAGCAAAATAAGACACACCATGAATGAAGAATACACAATTGCACCATAGAAAACTGATATCTTTAGAATCCATAGGCATTTAAAGTTCC
This sequence comes from Chamaecyparis obtusa, assembly GCA_027943335.1. Lineage (NCBI taxonomy): Eukaryota > Viridiplantae > Streptophyta > Pinopsida > Cupressales > Cupressaceae > Chamaecyparis > Chamaecyparis obtusa. The sequence continues at coordinate 1,075,020 of BSBK01000471.1, read as the reverse complement.
ATATTGATCATAAATGAATCGAAGCATAGAATTACATAAATCTCCTCACATAATGATGCAACAAAGCCTTAATGAAAGAATATTCCCTAAATATGATCCAGGATTTCAATAGAATGAAAATGCCCAATTTCGGTACAAACATAACCACTTAACAAGTAATTGTTTCTGATCATAACAATTCACATTCATCAAGTATAAATTTACAAATAACCAATCTATAAAATGAATATCTTTTAACTAAATATTAATTGCTTAACTAATATTCAATTAAATCTATTTAAATAAAGTTAATATGAAATTTGATTAAAATAAATTAGAACATAATTTAAGTTAAACCAAAATCAATGGATAAGTTTATCTAACTAAAATTAATAAATAAATTAATAAAACTAAGTTAATAAGTAAAATTAATTTAACCAAATTAATAAGGTGATCAAACTAAATTAAAAAGGAAAAACTAATTTAAACTAAATTAATTAATAAAATTAAATAAACTAATTAATAATTAAAAATAAACTAAATTAATTTAATTTAAAATTATAAATAACAATTAAAAATAAAACATATTAAAGAAAATAAATATAAAAATAAATTCAAAAGGCACTTTTTAAAAAAATACTTACCTAAGCCTTTTTGTAAGCCTGTCACAGCGCACAGCCTTGCACATGTCAGGTGTACCGTGCCTGCGCATGGCGGGTGTACCATGCCTATGCATGGCAGGTCTACCGTGCCTACGCAGGCAGCCTATCACAGGCATACCGTGCATGCGCACGGCCACCGAGGGGTGGGGGAGTTGGTGATCCCGCCCCTCCTCAAATCATTTTTAAATTTTTTTAATTTAAAATTTTATCTTTTAAAAATATTTTTTTAAGATTTATTTATTAAAAATACAATCTTTTCCAATGCACAAAGTATTTTATTTTTTTATAAATTCTGCAAAAATGGAATTAATTAAAGGAAACATATTATATTTTTTTTTAAACAATTAAAACATATACTAAAAAAATCATGCATTTGATTGCCTCTTTTATTTTTTGTCTTATCTGGGTTTACTTTAATTTGAATGTGCATATTTTCCACATAACTTCTACCAAGCTCATTTTTAAACCAAGATTAACTTTTATACCCAAACTGGTTTTTTTCCCACACAAATAGATTTTCTCTCTAATGGGTAAATTTATTTCTTCAAACCCTATAGTCAGACTATAGTCCAGATTTAATTTATTGTTTTCCAACAAATCTATAAACATTCATTCAACGAAATTTTGCCAACATAACATTACTATGCTAAAATTTAATAAAACCTAAAATATCATATACAAGGATTTCTCTAATACCCAAAACAAGGAAATCACAGACAGATCTACGGAGATAATCATGAAATCATTCAAACATAAAAATTCATCAAACTGTAAAACAAAAATCACAGAAGGAGATTTTCATATCCTACCTTAAATCCAATGCACACAACTGGAATGGAAACCCTGGAATACCTGTAACACCTGATTCCTCTATGTAAGAATCCAACCTGTAGATCTGAACCCACAAACGATGCAAACACCAAAAACTTAAACGTACAACGTAGCCAAAACAACAAGTAACCACAACAATCCAAATTCTCCAAAATTCAAAGCACATAAGCTCTCCAAAAATTCTCCGCCAAAACTTGTCTCACCTCCCCAAAATGAATGCAATTCCCCCTAATAGGTATTCAATTTCCCCATTTCATGCAACCCTAAAGATAACTCAACTGCTAACTCCCACATCAACTCCAAATCAGAAATTGAGAATAAATCACAATTAAAAAATTAAAAAAACTTTTCATGCACAACTCAACTTTGACTTTTTGAAACAGATTGATAACTTTTGAGAACAATTCATTTTCCAATAATGCACATGTTAATAATTAAAATTCTTATTAAATAGATTAAATATTTAAAGCATCTTAAAACCATGCAATTAAATATTTAATTATTTAATAACACACTCAAACGTAATTTAATATAATTACCAATTAAATAATCAATTAAATCCAAACATTCAATTATTTAACTTTTAATTAAATTTCCTCAAATAAACTTAGGAACATGATTAATATTAAATTTCAACTATAATCATTAATCAATAAATCACATAAAAAAAATCGCCCACATAAGCAATAAATCAATTGAGACCAAACAACATAAAACCAAACAAACTCAGGAGAAGGGGTCCACAAGTCCATGTCAACTAGACGAATTTGGGTAGGGTAGTCAAATTGATACTTGTCCAATCTTAGGAAAATTAGGCTTAGGTTAGGGTTTTTGGTCTGTGTATTATCTCCCCTCTTTACCAATGAGATGAATATTTATGGGCATGCTCACTCTTGCCAATTCAAGGAAGACGATGCCTTGTACCTACAAACCTATCTTCACAAGATGAAGCATCTACATCCAATATATATATATATACACAACATACAATGGCGGGGATCGACCAATCATGTGGATCTCGCAAGCAAGTAACTATGACTTCGTCCCTCAACCACATTAGGCGTGCGTCAAATAAAAATATAAAACAAACACATCAACCATACACATGCAAGTATGGGGTTAGTAAAATATAAGCATCAATGATTTCCTAATATATAATCTATCATCCTAAAATAATCATAACATTTATAAAATTGGACTAGGGGCAGGATACTACATCCACTCCCCTAGGATCAGGCTTACTCCTGGAAGCCTACAAATAGATAAGGATATATATCCCTCAAACATAAAGCATTTACTAAAATGAAACACAACATCTGAAAACAAACCATAAAATAAGAACATGGTATACAGTCATAAAGGACAATATATTCTTGGTTAAGAATAACTAAAATTCACATTAATCAATCATTCATTAACAATTTAAATAGATCAAAACCTTTATTCATTCATCATCATAGAAAATATCTAGGATCGATTGCATAAAGAACACATATTCACATCTTTTTCAAATAATGAGTTGAGAGGTTCATGAAAATCTATCTAGTTAATGCAACACTTATGCAAACATATAGGATACACAATGATTCTAATCTCACACAAAATAACATAGTACCATCTCCGCGATATCCTCCCTTATACATACTATCAAGGGTTCATGATGAACATGACAGAAACAATAGTTATCACAAAACAGGGCCAACAAAACCAAACATTCGGAGTAGCCACCACAAAACTTGAAAAGGTAAAACCCAAGTGGGGGAATCACAAGTCCAACATTAAATAGGAGATCTCCATTTCAACAATAAATTAAATGTGACTAGTCTCATAAAATAGATAATGAAAAGAGAGTTAGTTGACTAATCCAATCATAAGAAAGTTCAAAAATTTAATGCTAGCCCATACACAACATGAATAATTCATCAATCAACCAAAGTAAATTATCAATCAAGAAATATTCACATAACAAGGTGACTAGTGGTAGCCACACTCAAGGGAGTAATCATTTCACAACATCCAAAGGTACTTCACCCTAGATGCATTAGAAAGGGTACCCAAACACAATAGACGGTCAAATCACCTTTGACAATCACTAGACAAAGTGATATCTCCAAGACATTTAAGAGAAAGAAAAACATAAATGTTTAGTCAGAATTTAATGGTTCTCAAATGTAAAATAGTTATATGTCTATGTTTCATTTCAAGTTTAGACTACACAAAACCTAATGAGCGTACATACCCAGAGTTCCCAGTGTAGAAACTCTGCTCCGATACCAGATGTAACACCCCACCAGGGAACCCAAGAGAGATTAACCTAAAACATGCTACTAAGTTTGGTGAATAATTTATTTTTTCAAGTTAACATACAAGGTAAACATTGATGTGGAAGCAATTACCATTTACTCACATTAAACTAACAACCATCACAAATTACAAAACTCGAGGTTGGACCATGACGTACAATTACTTAAGAACATAACACAACTAAAATACACATCAACAAAAGATTCCATAACATAAGATTACAATTACATCATACATCATAAAATACAATCCTCATGGACATCCATGATACCTAAATAAACTCACATTCACTGCACATGTTGCAGGGTATGTGGTAATCACTCTAACAATAATAATACAAAGTCCAGATTAGGTATCACATGCGATACACTAATAGAAGATTACAAATATAGAGGATAAGAATAGAAACCAGTAAATAAGAATCACAAGGAATCCAACTGTAGAAGCACCATCAAGCACTGGCACCAGGATGTCAAATCTCAAATGGTAAAGAATCACTACCACCCGTCCATGTAGAACCACAAAGGTCTACCCCACCATGCTGAGGAGATACCAACAAACCCCAATCGGATAACCAATACCAAAGCAAGGATATAACCACTAAGCAAGAGGATAATGAAAGCACTCTAACTCAAGGTATACAAAAGATAGTGATAAGTAAGACTCACTAATCCATTGGCATTCGATACATAAAGAATAACTATGGAGGGGACTTAGGCTACATACTATGGGAGTGTCATCATGTGGACAACTACTTGAGTTACCCTGGACTAGTCTCTCTAGACCCCGAACCCTCAAGCATCTATCAGTTTGAGTTACCCTAGACTAGCCACTCTAGACTCCGAACCCTCAACATGATCCATGAGCAACCAGAATATCAATCTGTTATTTAATGTTATTTCCCTAGTTTTATTATTAGGTTATCACTTATTAATCAACTTACGATAGGTTACCCTGGTACTAGCCCCTTTTGAGCCCCAGACCCCTATTGTAAGCCACTCCCCTAAGATGCACCCATTTAACCTCTCTTAGGCTCACAAATCTCACAAAGATCAAACAGGTATACAGCCAACTAATCTCAGATCCAGTTTGACACACAAGAACTAGAAATGATTACAAAGATACCATAAACAGAAAACAAAGCAACATGAGCCCATATGATCACATCAGGTGATGATCGAAATATACACACACATCAAAACATAATGTTGAAACCATGTACAACTGACACATACCCGACCTCTGTTTCCCCCCTAGGTCATCTAGTGCTCGATAACACATTAAGCAAAAGTAGACACACCATGAACGAAGAATACACAATTGCATCATAGAAACTAATATCTAATCCATAGGCATTTAAAATTCCATATTGATCATAAATGAATCTAAGTATAGAATTACATAAATCTACTAACATAATGTTGCAACAAAGCCTTAATGAAAGAATATTCCCTAAATACGATCTAGGATTTCAATAGAATGAAAATGCCTAATTTCGATACAAACATAACCACTTAACAAGTAATTGTTTCTAATCATAAAAATTCACATTCATCAAATATAAATTTACAAATAACCAATCTATAAAATGAATATCTTTTAACTAAATATTAATTGCTTAACTAATATTTAATTAAATCTATTTAAACAAAGTTAATATGAAATTTGAATAAAATAAATTAGAACATAATTTAAGTTAAACCAAAATCAATGGATAAGTTTATCTAACTAAAATTAATAAATAAATAAATTAAACTAAGTTAAGAAGTAAAATTAATTTAACCAAATTAATAAGGTGATCAAACTAAATTAAAAAGGCAAAATTAATTTAAACTTAATTAATTAATAATATTAAATAAACTGATTAATAATTAAAAATAAACTAAATTAATTTAATTTAAAATTATAAATAACATTTAAAAATAAGACATTAATATATATATATATATATATAAATAAATTCAAAAAGCACTTTTAAAAATAATATTTACCTAAGCCTTTTTGTAGGCCTGCCGCAATGCACGGCAGCCTACCACAGGTGTACCATGCATGCGCACGGTAGCCTGCCACATGTGTACCATACCTATGCACGACAGCCTGCCACACGCATACTGTGCCTGCGCACGGCCGCCGACGGGTGGGGGAGGTGGTGGCCCCGCCCCTCCTCAAACCACTTTTTAATTTTTTTTTATTTAAAATTTTATCTTTTAAAAATATTTTTTAAGATTTATTTATTAAAAATACAATCTTTTCCAATGCACTTAGTTTTTTTTTTTATAAATTCTGAAAAAATGGAATTAATTAAAGGAAATGTATTATATTTTTTTAAAAACAATTAAAACATATACTAACAAAATCATGCATTTGATTACCTATTTTACTTTTTGCCTTATCTGGGTTTACTTTAATTTGACTGTGCATATTTTCCACATAATTTTCAACAAGCTCATTTTTTAACTAGGATTGACTTTTATACCCAAACTGGTTTTTTTTTTCCCACACAAATAGATTTTCTCTCTAATGGGTAAATTTATTTCTTTAAACCCTATAGTCACACTATAGTCCAAATTTAATTTATTATTGGGTATGTGCAAGATCATGAGGAGCCAAACTATGCCCTTAAGTGGCAATGAAACATCAGCAAATTAAGGTTAGTCAACTTGACGTGAAAATTTCAACTAGCAATCAACCTAATATCAAAAGGTTGTAAGAATAGAATCTGTAGAAAATTGAATGTAGTTTCTAAACTACTAGACATTTTTTGAAAAAAAGTTAGTATGATTGGTGAAAAGCATAGATTTCAATGCAGCAGTACAAAAATTTCTGGAAACAAATAAGAAGTAGGTGTATGTCTGACCACCTTAATCATAATCAAATGATAACATTTTATTATAAGATTTTATATATAAGTAGTAGACTAATGCCCAGATGTGACGCATATTTTTTTGTAATTTTATTCCAAAAAAATAATTAATTATGAATTTTCTACAACAACATTTTCAGAATAAAAAAACTCCCGTGTCTAACCACCTTAACTCATTCAAACCTTTACAAAATTCAAAAAAAAAAAACAATTTCCTTATAGTACACGAAGCATAGAATGTGACACATTTTTTGGATTTCAAAAATGTTATACCGTCTGAAAGTTACAGTCATTTTTCAATCAGTATATAAATCAGCACTTTAGAGGTAACTCAATTAGAAAATAACTAATAATTATTTACTGAATTCAAATTTTGACAGTAATTATATCGATAGAAAAGTGATAATCTCCTTAAGATACCCTTTTCGTTTCATCAAATTTGGGTGAAAAAAAGTCATTATCTACATGGTCGAAGTTTGGAACTCAAAGAAATAGGGGAAAAACACATTTTTGAGACATTTCAATAGTTGACCATATAGGTTTGGTGCACAAAGCAATACCGAGCCTAATCGGGTACCCGAAAATGCTAGCAGAATTTTGATTTTTAACTTTTCCCTCCCCTTTCTCCCTCCCATTTCTCCATCTTTCATATATTAGATTATATATTATATGTATTAAATTAGATTATATATTATATTATCTATTATATATATTAAATTACATAATAGATTATATATTATATATATTAAATATTATATAATATCAATTAAATATTATATAATATACATTTTACGGGTATATGCACAAAGATGGGGGACCAAAAAGATGCCACTTTTCTTTTTGGTCCCCCATAAGGCATAGTGTGTACACACTAAAGGGTGTGCCCTATGGCTTGGGTTGCCCAAGCATTAGGCTTAGGCAATCCAAAACGAAGTGTGTGCGCCCTATAGGGGTCATGAGGACTTCCTAGAGGTCCCAACACATGATAAGGCATACTAGGACCCCTAGGAAGTCCCCATGACCCCTTTTGACACATTTGAATGCTCAAGTGTGTCTGAAGGGGTCGTAGGACACCTTAGGACACACTTGAGCATTCCAATGTGTCAATAGGGGTCATGGGGTATTCTTAGGGGTCCTAATGTGTGATAAGATGTACTGGGACCCCTCAGAAGTCCTCATGACCCCTTTTGAAACATTTGAATGCTCAAGTGTGTCCGAAGGGGTCGTAGGAACCCTTAAGACACACTTGAGCATTCCAATGTGTCGATAGGGGTCATGGGGACTTCCTAGGGGTCCTAATGCGTGATAAGGTGTACTAGGACCCCTAGGAAGTCCCCATGACCCCTTTTGAAACATTTTAATTCTCAAGTTTGTCCGAAGGGGTCGTAGGAACCCTTAAGACACACTTGAGCATTCCAATGTGTCGATAGGGGTCATGCGGACTTCCTAGGGTCCCTAACGCATGATAAGGCATACTAGGACCCCTAGGAAGTCCCCATGACCCCTTTTGAAACATTTGAATGCTCAAGGGTGTCCAAAGGGGTCGTTGGAACCCTTAAGACACACTTGAGCATTCTAATGTGTCGGTAGGGGTCATGGGGACTTCCTAGGGGTCCTAACATGTGATAAGGTGTACTGGGACCCCTAAGAAGTTCACATGACCCATTTTGAAACATTTGAATTCTCAAGTGTGTCTGAAGGGGTCGTAGGACCCCTTAGGACACACTTGAGCATTCCAATGTGTCAATAGGGGTCATGGGGACTTTCTAGGGGTCTTAACGCGTGATAAGGCATACTAGGACCCCTCGGAAGTCCCCTTGACCCCTTTTGACACATTTGAACACTCAAGTGTGTCTGAAGGGGTTGTATGATCCCTTAAGACACACTTGAGCATTCCAGTAGAAGTCCCCGTGACCCCTTTCGAAACATTTGAATGCTCAAGTGTGTCCAAAGGGGTTGTAGGACCCCTTAGGACACGCTTGAGCATTCCAATGTGTCAAAAGGGGCCATGGGGACTTCCTAGGGGTCCTAACGCATGATAAGGTGTACTAGGACCCCTAGAAAGTCCCCTTAAACCCTTTTGACACATTTGAACACTCAAGTATGTCCGTAGGGGTCATAGGATCCCTTAAGACACACTTGAGCATTCCAATGTGTCCATAGGGGTCATGAGGACTTTCTAAGGGTCCTAACATGTGATAAGGCATACTAGGACCCCTAGGAAGTCCCCATGACCCCTTTTGAGACATTTGAATGCTCAAGTGTGTCTGAAGGGGTCATAGGACCCCTTAGGACACACTTGAGTATTCCAATGTGTCAATAGGGGTCATGGGGACTTCCTAGGGGTCCTAATGCATGATAAGGTGTACTAGGACCCCTAGGAAGTCCCCATGACCCCTTTTGAAACATTGGAATGCTCAAGTGTGTTCGAAGGGGTCATAGGACCCCTTAGGACACACTTGAGCATTCAAATGTGTCAATAGGGGTCATGGGGACTTCGTAGGGGTCCTAACACATGATAAGGCATACTAGGACCCCTAGGAAGTCTCCATGACCCCTTTTGACACATTTGAACCCTCAAGTGTGTCTGAAGGGGTTGAAGGGGTCCTAGGAAGTCCCCCATTCTCTCTCTCTCTCTCTTATCACTCTCTCTCTCACCTTCTCTCTCTCTCTCTCTCTCTCTCTCTCTCACTCTCTCTCTCTCTCTTATCACTCTCTCTCTCACCTTCTCTCTCTCTCCCTTCTCTCCTCTCTCTCTCATGCTTGTAGGGACTCATGCTCATGCTCAAAATCATATTATTTTCATGCATTCCCTGACATTTAATACAAAGATTTAGCCAGCCACCTTTAAAGACCTAAAAGAAATGAAAAATAAAATTTAGGCCAAAAATAAATACCGCATTTCTGTATGTAGTACCGTCAGCTTCAACAATCCAGTTGGCTTCCTCCGCTAAGGCATGGAGAACTTCATTAATGTCTACTCTAGGAGGAAGATTATAATTCCATATTTCTGCAAGCCCTTAGATATTTTCATTTTTATCGCTCTCTACCTCCGCTCTCTCAATTTAGTCCTCTCCCTCTCCGCTGCACTCAGCTTAGCCATCCTTACCTACTCTTTAACAAAGATTCTCCAAAATTTGTATACAAAGGCATCCTACAGGAAAAAATGAAAAGTTTCCTAGAGAATATCAACAATTCGTATACAAAAGCATCATACAGGAAAAATGATAAAAAATTAATAGCTAAAAGGTAAAATTTATCATTAACGCCGATAGTACCAAGGTCATACCCGCTGTCAAATCTTGGCCTATGACGTGCAAAATGAGCAAAGCAAGTGAAATGAAAGGAAAGTATGGATCAAATCGGATCAATGTCATAATA